>CM053769.1:306192859-306264608 GCA_028658325.1 Potorous gilbertii | reverse complement strand
AAAAAAAAAAAAACAACCTCAGACAGTTACTAACTGTGTGCCCCTGGAGCAAGTGGCTTACCCTCTGTGTGCCTCAGTTTCCTCATCTATAACATGAAGATCACAATCACTCCTTTAGACTGACAAGATACAGCACTATACCCTCAGTCTAATCAGGTGCCTCCCTCAAAGCATTTCTTCACCCACTGAAACTCTTCCTAGACTCACTCCTCAATGAATAGGTTATTTCCATCTCTTTATACTCACCCATCCCAGTGATTCTGAACCCTAGACTGCCTTATCCCAACTTAGCTGCTTCCTTACTCCTACCTGCCTCAACACTTCCCCTCCAACATCCTCCTCCAGATCTACCTGACTTTTCCGTGCCCTCTGGAATGCCTACTCCATAATTAACAATCGTCCTTTCATTTTAAACATCTTCCTTTCTCCCTCCTTCCATCTTCTGAGCCTCACTGAGACCAGGCTCCCTCCTGATGACACTAATTCTCTCACCCAGAAGTGTGCTGGAACCAGCTCTCATAAATCAATTGTTAAATTTTCAGTTCTTGTTAGAACAACACTTCCTTTTTATTGTTCAGTTATATCTGATTCTCAGTAACCCTGTTCAGGGATTTGCTTGGCAGAGATACTGGAGTGGTTCACCATTTCCTTCTCCGGCTCATTTTAGAGATGAAGAAACTGACACAAACAGTTAAATGACTTTCCCAGGGTCACACAGCTAGTAAATAGCTGAGGCTGGATTTGAACTCATGAGTCTTTTGACTCCTGGCCTGTCACCATCCACTCTGCCGGAACCCCCACAATTTTCCTCCTTCACTCCTATTCATGGGTTCCTGAAACAGAACTGGAGAAAATCACAAAAACCATGTTGATTTGGTCTACTATAAATTTATGGTGTTTAATCTCACCTGGGTCTCATTTTGCAAAGCATTCTTTTCGTTCCTGATCAGTTCACTCATTCATTCTTCATAGCAGCAATCCTCCCAGAGCACCCCCTCTTTCCATTATCTCATCTGAGGACTTCACTTCCAAAAAATGGAAACCATTCCCAGAGATCTCCCCCTTACCCTGCATCATTCCCCCATATCTCTAATGAAGAGATGGCCCTTCTCTTTGCCAAGGTCAATCCTTCTGTGTACCCTGGATGCCATTGCCTCCTGATTCATCCTGCATGTTGCCCTCACTGTCATTCTTACTCTCTTAAATGCCCTCCTAACTGCTGACTTTTTCTCTACTGCCTACAAACAAATGGGCAGCTAGCTGGTGCAGTAGATAGAATATTAGGCTTCAAGTCAGGATGACTCCTCTTCCTGAGTTCAAATCCTGCCTCAGACACTCACTAACTGTGTGACCCTGGATAAGTCAAGTCACCCTGTTGGCCTCGGTTTCCTCATCCATAAAATGAATTAGAGAAGAAAATGACAAACCGCTCCAGTATCTCTGCCAAGAAAACCCCAAATGAGGTTATGAAGATTCTAAAAAATTACCAAACAAACCTATCTTGACCTCATCTTTTAAAAATTCTCACTTGATCCAAACTTTCCTCCTAGCTGTCATCCCCTATCTCCTCTTTCACGACTAAACACATTTAAAAAGCTATTCACAACAGATGCCTCCTTCATCTCTTCTCCTCCAGATTCTCAGCTCTGACCTCATCATTCAACTGAAACTGCCCATTACAATGTTACAATACCACTTTTATTCATCTTCCACAGTATATTCAAAGGGAGGGGACTTCTCACTACAGTTGACACCAAGCAGATCAAAACATAAGACTGGTGCATTCAACCAGGCACAAATCGCAAAGATCAAAGGCCCACATCTTCCCTAGTGTTGCTATCCCCATTGTTATTTTTAGAGAAACTAAGGGTTAGAAATTCTGAAAATAGAAAGTAATACAACTAGTGTTCAAATTTAAATTGTCTAGTTGTAGAAAAATTATTTTCTATTTTCAGTGATCTCTTAATTGCCAAATCTAATGGCCTTTTTGCATCCTTATCTTGACCTCTCTCTGCAACATCTGACACTGTTGATCTCCTCTGGGATACTCTCTCTCTAGGTTTTCATGATATTACCTCCTCATCAGTCTCCTTTGCTGCTTCTTTTTTGTTCTTTTTTTTTTATCTTTGCTGGCTTTTCACTCATGTTACACCTATCAACCATGGGGTGTCCAGCAAGGCTGTGCCCTGGGCTCTCCTCTATTTTCTCTCCACTCTCTCACTTGGTGGTCTCCTTAGCTCCCATGGGTTCAATTATCACCTCTAGGCAGATAATTCCTAGATCTATTTATCTCCTAATCAATTGCCAGCTGCCTTTTGGTTATCTCAAATTGGATGTCCCATAGGCATCTCAAACTCACTAAGGCCAAAACAGAACTTATCTCTGCCCAAATCCTCTCCTCTTCCCAACTTTTTCATTACTGTTAAGGGCAGTCACCCACGTTGGTGACTTTGGCACCATCCTCAACCTCACTCTCACTCCACATATCTAATTCTGTGTTAAATCTTGTCATTTCTACTTCTACAACGTCCCCCATACCCAGCCCCTTCTTTTCACTCCAAGACCTGCCACCATCATCTTGGTTTGGCCTTCTCATTTCTTGGCTAGATTCTTTAGCTTCTCTGTTTTAAGTCTCTTTCCACTCAAATTCATCCTCCACTCAGCTGCTAAAAGAACTTTTCTGAAGTGTAAGACTTGAATGTGGATCAAAGCATACTTTTTATCTTCTTTATTTTTTTTAGTTTTTTGTGCATATTTTCTTTCACAACATGACTAATATGGAAATATTTTGCATGGTTGCACATGTATAACCCATTTCAAATTGCTTGCCTTCTCAATGAGGGTGGAGCAGGGGGATGGAAAGAATTTGGAACTCAATATTTAAAAGACAAATATTAAACATTGGTTTTACATGTAATTGGGGAAAAATAAAATATTAAGTTAAAAAATATAAAAGGTAAGATCATGTTAACCCTCTCCCTAGTTTAATGATTTCCAGTGACTCTGAGTTACTATTACTTTCAGGATCAAATATAAATTTCTCTGTTTGGCATTTAAAACTCTTCTTAACTCCTTCCAAGCGTTCTGGTCCCTTATACTTGATTCCCTTTCACCAAGTCTGCCATTCAGCTACACTGATGTATTTGCTCTTGCTTGAACATGACTTTCCATCTTGCCTCTCTCTGCCTTTGCTCTGGCTGTCCCAAATGATTGGGTTGCTCTGCCTTCCCTCCCTGAGGCCTCTCACTTTTCTTGGCTTCTATCAAGACTCAACTCAAATCCCACCTCCTGCAGCAGGCTTTTCCTGGTCTCTCCAGCTGCTAATCCTTTGCCTTCTGTTAGCTTCCCATCTATTCTGTACATCTGTTGTATGTGCCTAGTTATTTCCTTATCCCCCCATTAGGATGTGTGTTTCCTGGTGATTTTTTGCCTTTCTCTACATCCCTCGAATTTATCACCATTTCACTTGGCATATAACTACTGTTTAAATTTTTACTGACAACCAGAAAGACAAAGGTTCAAGTACTATCTTATTTCTCAGGACCCTTGGTAACTCCCTAAGATTGCACATGCTGCAGAGAAGGCACTGAGGAAAATCCATCTTTCAATGAAATCCCAGGTCCAATTCCTATCTCCAAGATGGGCCAGAGTTACATTCCAGGCAAATTAGAGACATCATGGCTCAGAGGACAGAACTTAGGGTCAGGAATTTCTGAATTCAAACCTGACCTCAGACACTAGATGTGTGACTGTGGATAAGTCATTCAACCTGTTTACCTCAGTTTCCCCATCTATAAAAAAGAGATAATAGGACCTATCTCCCAGGGTTGTGGGAGGATCAACTGAAATAATGTTTGTAAAGAATTTAGCAGTGTCTCTACCATACAGTAGGTGCTATATATATGTTAGCTATTATCATAATGAATGACCTGTGCAAATGCCCAGAGTCAGGGAACCACCAAAATCCAGGAATCAGCTGGTCACTCAAGTTTAGTTGGAGTGTGTGAAGGTCAGTAATATAAAATATGGTTGGAAAGTAGACCGGAACCACACTGTGGGTTTTAAACAATGGCTGCTGGTAATTGTTTAACAGAGCCGCTAGGTGGCGCAATGGAGTTAGGAAGACATTTTAATGAGTTCAAATCCAGTCTTAGATACTTACAAGCCGTGTGACCCTGGGCAAGTCACTTCACCCTGTTTGCCTCAGTTTGCTCATCTCTAAAATAAGCTGGAAAAGGAAAGGTCAAAACACTCCAGTATCTCTGCCAAAAAAACCCAAACTGGGACACGACTGAAACGACTCAACAATCGCTGAATAGCAAATCATCCTACAATTAACACATTTTCTAGCTTAGCATACTCTCCAGCACTTCTGTATGATTAGACAATGAACAAGACAATACATCAAACCCTGATTGTAACATTTGCTGATTTCCAAGGCTCAAACTGGAAATTTAACCATTAGGAAGGAGCCTGTTCAAGCTAGCTCCAATATAAATCAGATTAGGGAGACTGGGGTGCCACTGACAACTTTTGAGCACAGAAGGGACAAGAACTGACCAGATGAAGAAAATTCCCCAAACCAGGCAGTGTTTAATTGGTGCACAGGGAAAAGTCCCCAGACCCTCTGGAGGATTTGGGAATGGGGAGAGATGCCTGAAGACCAGGGTGGTCCAGGATGCGGAGGCGGATCTTGAAGAATGGGTAGAATTTGAAAAGCCAGAAAAAGGCCAGGGCATTCCAACCCCACCCTTTCCACCCGGCTCCTCCCTAGCTTCTGCTCACTGATTTACTATTTCTCTCACTCTGGTGGCAGGAGTCATCAGTTTCTGCAGGTCCCTGTTCAGGATGAAGCATTGGGGGCCCTTGCCTCTGCAGCTTTTGCTAAGCTTCCTGTGCCAGGGGCAGGGGGCCCTGTCCCAGGAGGTGGACTGTGTCCAGGCCCACCCTTGTATGTGCCTCCTGCAGGGGAGTCATCAGGTGATCAATCTGGCTGTTGTGGGACCCTTGACCATTCCCTTAGCCCCCGACAAGGAACCTGGGGGATATGTTCAATTCAGCCCTTGCCAGCCTTTCAGCGAACCCGCTAACTTCACCTCCACTGAATGTGTACAGGTGGCTGCGTGTGTGACCCTGAGGTAAGAAGATCCTCACCCTGCCTGCCTCCCATTCCAGGTAGAAACCATGAAATCACATGGTAGAGTGCAAAGAGGATTTGCTTCTGAATTAAAGAGGCCTGGGTTCAAGTCTCTTCTCCTGAGTTTCTTCCTGTGTGAACATTGGACCTAGCTTTCTCATCTCATAAAATGAAGGAAGGCATGTGTTTGTGAGGTGGGGGGGAGGTCAGGGGGAGGGCGTACCTAGGAGTCAGGAAAAACCTGAGTTCAAATTCTGCCTCAGACTCCCTCCTCCCAATGAGATGGAGTACCCCTAGAGAAATGACTTAGCCTTTGCCTTCTAGAGCAAGAGTTCCCAAGCTGGGATATGAGAAGTTTATCAAGGGGACATAGGGAACTGGTTGATTTGATTTTCAATGCAGTCATACTTTTTTTCCAAGAGTCTTTGGAGAAACATGTCTCATTCCTTTCTTCATGAAAAAGATCCCTTCCCTTTATCTCTTCTGTTTACTTTCATGGCAAACTCAAGACTTTATTATTTTCATATTGACAAGGGTACACAGAAAGGTTTTCAGAAAGCCAGACACTTTCACCATAACTCAGCTGTATGCCTCAGTTTCTTCACCCATGATAGAGAGCCTCCAACTGAGTCTCATTTGCTAAGGTTCTGTCTTTGACTTCCTCCTCCAGACAGGTGGGCTCCGGGGATCTGCACCACACTGCCTATGGTAGGCACCAAAAGAGTGAATTTCGATACAACAGCAGCACCCGTGTCTTGACTGTCACCTACCCTGGTGAGGAGGGAATGGGTCAGTGGGGAAAATCCTGGGCTAGGACCCAAGGAACCTGTAAATCACTTAACCATTTGAGCCTTAGCTTTTCTCCCTCTGCAAAATGGGAATGATATTGGCATTCTCTACCTCATGGGATTTTTGTGAAGTTTTTAACTACAAAGAAATGTATAAATGTGAGCTATTATGATCATAAGGTTGGCTCTGCCATTTTGTGTGACTGGGCAAATTTCTCTAAGCAACTAGGTGTTGAAGGGAACAGAGTGCACCAGGCCTGGAGTTTGAAAAACTGGAATTCAAACTGGGCCTCAGGCACTTAATCTAATAGCTGCGTGACTCTGGGCAAGTCACTTTCACCTCTGCTAACTTGTTTCCCCATCTGGGTTCTATCAGGATTGTTATGAAGATCAGACAATATGTATAAAAATATTTAGCACAGCACCTGGCACATAGTAGGGCTTATTCCCTTCTCTCTAAGCCATCGTTTCCTCAATTGTTAAATGAAGGGGGTTAAGACTAGATAAGCCTTTGATCCTAATTTTATCTGGTTCCATGAGGTGGGTAAGAAGCCTAAGAGAGAAAGAAAGATTTGGGAAATACTTCTAAGAATGAAAACAAAAGTACATATTAAATACTGTAGGTTCCCAAGGATCTTTTTTTAAAGAGCTCATTTTGGAATGGGAATCGGGGTGGGAAACGCCTATTTCAGGGGCTGGGGGCAGCCAAGGGTTGTATTTTTGAGTTTAAGGGATTAAGAAGAGATTGTCCGGACTTGAGAATCTTTTGTGCTAAAAGAGTAGATAATGAGACTTTGGGAAATCAGGAGTCAGTTAGATGGCCCAGTGGATAGGGCACTGGACCTGGAGTCAGGACGACTAAATCAAATCCTGCCACTGACAATAGCTGTGTAACCCCAGGCAAGTCACTTGATCAGCCTGCCTCAGTTTCTCCATAGGAAAATGAGGATAACACCCTCATAGGATTGTTACAAGGATAAAAGATAAAGTGCTTTGCAAACAAAATGTCACATAAATGCTGGCTATTATCATTAGAAAAACAGTTGGAATCTGTCGTGTGGATGATTACTGAAAAAGCCTATGGGCAAGAGGTTGAGAAGTTAGAGAATGAGGGTACTTGGAATCAGAAGGCTGGAATCTTGAGAGCTCCTCATGCCCCAACTGGACCCCTTTATCTTTTCCAGCCTGGCCTAGCAGTGTCCTGAACACCCTGGCCCACTTTAACTGCAGCCCAGTGAGTACTAGGGTCCACGTGTCCCTCCTGCCCACCCACCTGGAGGTCTTCATCCAGACTCCCTGTGCCTGCCCAGACCATTGCCAACTCTGGAGTCTAGACCCCAGCTTCCTCATCATCATCTCATTCTTTGTGACCCTTGGCATCTACCTCCTCTGGGGTAAATGTGGGGACTCTTCAGGCTGGGGAGCTTCTTGGGGGAAAGGATAGTTGGGAATGCTGAGGAAATAGTTAACCACCCCTTTCCTATGTGACAACAGGTATTTGTGGACTGCCTGCCATCCATACCAATAGAGGAAATCAGCCCATCCTTCGAGACCATTTTGGGTGCAACCTCTGTTTCTCTTGCCTTGGGAAGTCAGAGGAAGACAAAGAAAACATCCCCCTTATGGGCCTCTCTTCTGGAACTTAGAACTCAACTGGGACCCTCCTTGCCTGGGTCTCCACTGCAATGTAAAGAACCAGATGTGTAGGCTATGATTGAGGGAAGAGGATGGGGAACTAGATGTGCTTGACCTTAAATCTTTTTGTGCCCTCCTTCCTGGGGATATTGACCTGGAAGAGGGAGGGGCTTCAAGGATTGTCAGTCACTTAGAGAATTGGGGATGGGGTGAAGTGCGAATTAGGGCCAGCTGATCTTAACATGGCATAATCCTAACCAGTACATATTGAGGAACAGAATTTAAGTAATGTCTGGAAGGATTTCTAGCCCTGACCAGAAACCAACATCTCTTAAATCTGGAAGGACAATCTGTAATCTCCTTATTAAACTTGCCCTTGGTGGTCTTAGTTTTGCCTCTGAATTCTGAAGTCAAGCTATGCCTCCCTCAGTCTTGGCTGTGGTCCAGTCCCATCCAAGCCAGCACCAGGATCCTTGGAACCCAGCCACCCCACATACCACAGCACTGTCACAAGACATCAGGATAAAAGGCAGTGGAACTTGGCTCCAAGGTCACCTTGGACAAATCATCTTCCTTCCCTGACCTTTACATCAGTTTCTGGGTCACAGGGAGAGGTTAGGAAGACAGGAGGACCTAGGAAGGAGATATTCCTCATCCTTCCACTGGTGTTTCCAAGAAACATCATTAAGGACTGCCTCGTATCTGGCTACCTAGCAACAGGAGAGAAGGAAGTGCGTGGAAGCATGAAAGTGGAACCAGGAAGAGACTAAGAGGGAGGGGAATGAAAAAGCAAAGTAATGCTAATAGGAGGGCAAACATGGCACAAGCCAAGGTGAGCAGAGCTGAGGGAGAGAATGGAGAGATGTGTTCAGTCGTTTCAGTCCTATCCCTTTGTGACCCCATCTGAGGATTTTTTGGGCCAAGATACTGGAATGGTTGGCCATCTCTTTCCCCAGCTCGTTTTACAGTTGAGGTAATTGGGTCAAACAAGGTTAAGTGACTTGCCCAGGGTCACACAGCTAGTAAGTGTCTTAGGCTGGATTTGAACTCAAGTTTTCCAGACTCCAGGCCCTGTGTCCTATTCACCAAGCCACATAGTTGACTCTGTGACAAGAAAAGTGGGACAGTCCAGGAAAAGGGTGATTAATCTTAAATTACGGATACTTATTGATATCAGAGGATTCTTAAACATCTCTGGGATAAGCTCCTGTGTAAGACAGGAAAGAAGGACCTGATATTCTTTGGAGGTCCTTAACAGTTCTTAGGTGACTGTCTTGAAAACCGATAGCACATGAGAAGGAAGAAAAATCTAATTCCAAACCATACCAGCCTAATTTTATTGCTCAGTATCCACATTCCTGGCCCACAAGATAGCAAAAATAGATTGTTCAGAAGCCATATTCCCTGAAGACCTGGGACCAACAAAGAGAGGGAAGAGGGAACTGTCATATGGAAGGCTCATCACAGAATAGGACCTTAGCTCATCCAAATTGCACCTGAAGGTGAATTAACTTCGACAACACATCTGGACAACAGGACTAGTTCTGTCCCAAGTCCAAAGCTGATGCTTGGATAGTGAAGGGCAAGGCTGAATGGGATCTGGAGGAGCCCAGTCTTCTGTCTGCCATTCCAGAATGGCTGAATCCTAGATCAGCCAATTCACCCTAGTCTCTCTCATGGCTCCCTCTTCCTATTAGAAGGAAACCCCCATCAGCCAAAGTCCAACATTTCCTTATGTCTTTAACACCCCCCCGGAGGAACTCAGGACGCCCAATAACACACAAAAGAACCCAAAAAACAAAAACCCATAACTTTTAATTGGCCCCAAATCATAATGCCAATTTGACAAAAGACTGAATTTCCCCTTACATTATAGTTTGCTATGATAGGAATAAGATACAGAAGTACAAATACCATCAGTTGAATCAAAGATGGCGATGATATTCCATAAGGGGAGGGAGAAAAAAAAGAGGAAAAAGAATTTAGCTCCCTATCTCCCTCCCTCCTCCCACCCCATTTAAAAAAGATGGAGCAGATTACTCCATCCTAGGAAACTGAGAATCACCCAAACCCAACTAGACACCTGCCCCATGGAAGTTACTCATGGGATGGGACTCATGATTGAAAGGGAGTGGGGGTGGGGTGAGGACTTAGAACTTTATTAACTCTTTTTTAGATCTCTGAGTAAAAAAAAGATAAAACTCTCTCACAGATTTCCAAACTGTTTTGCATAGACCTATCCCCTTTCCAAAAATATCTCTAATATAATCTCTCTATATAGAATTTGAATCTAAAGCTTTGACAGCACTAGTTAGAACCACCGAGGTCCAGGTATCAGAAAACACACTACCCTTAAGAGGACAGATAGGGAAGGGAGGTGTTTGAAAGAAATGGGATTATTTCACTAAAAATTTGAAAAGGACCAGTGCAGTTTTCATCTAATTTCCTGTCCCCTAACTACCTAATTCTCTCAAATTCTCCTCTAGTCTGAAACTTTGTATTTTTGTTTTCTCTTCTATGGCTGCCTGGGCTCTTACTTCTCCCAGAAGGGTCATCAACCGGAGGTCCAGTCCTAGACTCCTGTGAGCCTAAGGGACCTTTCCTATCCCTGATATCATTCATTCTTCAGCTTTTAGGCAAACAGCAATAACCCATGCTAGATGACTAGGGAATGGGAAGAAAGAAA
The DNA here is from genome assembly GCA_028658325.1 of Potorous gilbertii. Lineage (NCBI taxonomy): Eukaryota > Metazoa > Chordata > Mammalia > Diprotodontia > Potoroidae > Potorous > Potorous gilbertii. The sequence continues at coordinate 306,254,362 of CM053769.1, read as the reverse complement.
GGAACCCAGTCTTGAAGCTGCCAATTGAGAGAGGTAGAGATGGGAAAGGCTGAGGTGGATGACAGGTTTAAGGAAGCTCTCCCAAAGGGATGGCCCCTCATTTCATTTCACAGGACCCCTTGGGCTTTCTCAGTAAGTGTGGAGGCCAGCTGCACACTCAAAAAAACAAAACAGAACATTACAACACCACAAATCTCTCCTTCCCCCTGATCAAGTTTTGTTTTTTTCTTTTAAGATCTTATATCAAACTGTTGAAAGAAGAAAGAGGTCCCTACCCTCTTAGGGACCCCTCCACAGTACTGGCTCCCAGTTAAAGTGCTAGTCATTCACAAGAAGCGGGAGAGAGCACTCCCTCAGGGCTGAGTCTGGTGCCTTTCTGAACCTAGGACAATTCTATTCAACAAATTTTCAGTCCTGACTTAGCAGGAAAATTCTGATAAATGTTTTCTAAAAGGTTAGAAAAGAAGAAAAAGAAAAGGCATCAACCTAGACCCAAACTCTCCCTGCCCCCATCCCCACCATGCTCACCCCAGCCGGGTTCCAAAAACAAGTATGTAGGCAAAAAAGAGCAACTGAGTCCTCCTGGGACCAGGGAAAAGTAGGGTGGAAACTGGAGCCCAGCTCCATTCCCACTGCTCAGAAAACCGTTTTCCCCACATTCCCCACCTAAGAGAGAGGTCCAGCTCTCTATATGCCTGGTCCTGACCAGACAGCTCCTCTGGGGTGCTGATCAAAGTGGTGGGGTCAAGGAAGAGAAGAAAGGAAACCAGGGAAATTATTTCTCTCTTTCCAGGAATAAAATTGGAAAAAAAAGGAGGGGGAACGATTATCAACTTAAAAAAAAAACCCAACCCTCCCACCCCTTTCAAAACCAAACACCAGCCTGCTGGGTTTATTAAAAATTACAACTTGGCAACTGAAATTAAAAAAAAGTTAAACCAGTGGTTTGAACAAGGAGGTCACAGGCTCAGTATCTCCTGGCCTGGGCCTTTAACATGGGAAGAGAAAGTGCTAAGAACAGAAGCTTTGGCAGTGGCAGGAGGTGACACCCAGACATGGGCTGATGGGAATGGCTCTGTCCTGCTGGGAGCACAGCTCCAGGCTATAACTGAGCAAACACCTCTCATCCAGCCTATTCCTGTCCAGGCTAGGGGAAAGCATCCCCTTCTGCTCACCAACTGAGGCAGAGTTAAGTGCAGTTACCTCTGGTTATGACCTTGCTGAAAGGAGACAAGCTCTTTTCTCCTGTTCCAACACCTCCAGCCTCCAGGAGCTTGTGGACACTTCTTCCTCTCTCCCTGTTCAACTTGCTATTTTTTTCTTAATTTCTCTGTTGCATCTACTGCCTAAGACCCAGCCCCAAGCAGAGAATACACCAGAACTTACAAGGTAGAGAGGGAAAGAGCCCCTGTACTTCACCCAGCTGGGGATGTGAACCTGTCACAGGCCTTCCCAGGAGGGCTGAAACGAAGTTAAGGTAGGGGGCTCCCTACCCTAATAAGGGGAGTTCCGGGGCAGCAATCACCACCTGGGCAGTCTGCTCTCTTGCCTTAGGTGGTCTCCCTCAATCTGGACAGATGAAGGGATGGGGGCAGGGGGACGGGCTGACAGCCATCGATACTTAGCTAACCTGGCCAGCAGGAAGAAGCACAGATTTCAAAAAAGGGAGGCTCGAGGCAACAGAGGAGGAAGGGGCTGGCAGACGGATGTGTGCGCATTGTTGGGGTAGGGAGAGGGATAGTCAACCACCAACCCCTCCAGGCTCTGCTAGGAAAACATGTGCAAAGTGCAGAGAGCCACTGTGAGAAACAGAGGCAGGCAAATTTGAAAAGGAAGAGGGGCAAGAGAGGGATAGCTTATAAGTTGAAAGTATGTGGTATAGGCCAGAACAAGCTAGGGATGGGGAAGGCCACCTGGCAAGTCCGTCTGAAGGACCTCAACCTCCTAGAGGCAGGAAGTCCAGGCTTAAAAAGCTCTAAAAAGAGGAGCTGAAGGGAGGGAGAGGGCTGCAGGAGGAAGCCACAGTCTTTAGCAGAACCAGAGGACAGCAGGAGTCTTGCAGCAAGTTTTAGGAGGCACTCTCCAAGCGGCCTGTCTCTTCTCCTCTGGAAAGTGGTTAGTGGGAGGAATCAGACATGACTCCAATGTGCAGCTGGAACCAGTCCATACAACTTCCAGGGCAGAGGGGAAGATGGGGCAGAAAGATCCTTGACTCCAGAGAAGTCAGAAGCACCAGCGCTGCAGTTCAGGACAAGGACATACGCCGGATCAAACACTTAGTCCTTTTCCCTTGCTTTTAGGGAAATGTGCCTGCCCACATCCATACTCCAAGGGACCACAATCCTGCCCAGCAGAGGTCCTACAGTCCCGCAGTGGGAATCAGCTCCCTAGGCAGACTCTACCTCTTCCCTTTGCCTTCTGAACTGGCACTTAGGCCAATAGTCTCCTATGATGAGGAAGGATCTGTTTATGGAGCTATCTGTATCTGGAGTGTACAAGCAGAGTTCCCTAGAAGGGTAGGCTGCCTTGGGGCTCTTCTGTCTGGATGTCTGCATTTTAGTGGTTTGGAGAATTTTCACAGTGGTACAATCAGACCGCAGCCAGGGTCCTGGGAAATACTCTCCAGAACACCATGTGATGAGATGGGTCAGCTCCGGGGAGAGGAATAAAGAACGATGGATGGAGGAAAAACGGATGATGAGGAGAGGTCCCAATGCCAGCTTGGGGGAGCCCAGCCTCAGGACTGGTCTGGAGTGCAAAAATCAGTTGACAGAAGTAGATATGGATGGAGAAATGGTCCCTGGAAAAAGAAGGGACCCTCCCTTCTGGAATGACTCAGGTCAGAAGAGCATGGAGGTCAATGGCTTTCAATCACTACGGGCTCAAAAACTCCAGAGGAGACTCTGCAGGAGGGAAGTGGAGAAAAACCATAATAGCTCATCAGATCCTTAGGTTATGTCAGTGATATCCAATAAAAACTGATGGGGAGGGGAGCAGAGCCTGATTTTAGCTGGTAGTCATGAAGAAGGTATGATGATTAGGGCAAAGCCCATGCAGCCAGTGACCATCTTTGTACCCCAATACCCAGCCAACAGGGCCTTACACAGCCCAGGGGCTTCATCAATGTTGGTCAAATTGAATTCAAGGCTGGCTGTGCCATCAATTTACTGTGTGACCTTAGAAAAGTCCCCTTGTTTCTCTGTGCCTCAGTTTCCCCACTGGTAAAAATTAGAGGGTTGGGCTAAATGACCTCTAAAGTTCCTTCCACCCCTGACATCTAACAGGCAGACACAGCACAGTGGAAAAAGCCCTTTGAAGCCAGGAAGATTTGGTTCATGTTCCAGCTCTAACACTGAATCAAGTTAAGTCTCTACCCTGGCAGATTTGCATTGACATCCATAAAATGGGACCCTAATACTGGTACTACCTGAGTTTTTATGAGGAAAGCCCTTTGTAAGCCTTAAAGCACTACAGAAATATGTATTAGGCTGAACCTTGGCTCTCCATTCCTGCTTCTAAGAGCCTAGGGTTGCAGTTCCATCTCTGACCAACAGAGGACAACCAAGTCCTTTCCAAGCATATCACAATCCTCCCCGAAGCCTCACCTGGCCTAAATCCAGAAGACTGCCTGGCCCTGGCCCCAGGAAGCCAAGACTTAGAGCTGCCTGGGACCCTTAGAGGCCATCCAGTCCAACTCTCTCATTTTACAAGAGGGGAAACTGAGGCCCAGAAGGGGAAACGACTCATCCAAGATCAGACTGATAGTGATAGTCAAGACTGAAACCAGAATCTAGTTTTTGTTTTGTTTCACTCCAACACACTATTTATGATATGGCAAATCGTTTCGTTCATTGGAGAAATAAATGTCAAATAATCTCCTTCTGCCTCTACTTCCATGACCCTAAACACAATCCATTCTGTCAGGAAAGGAGATTCTAGGCCCACTTCACACCTAAGAGTCCTTCCTGAAGTGTAACCTCGATCCCTTCCACTGCTATGCCTGGTCCTCAATCTGCCCTTTAGGGAAATGGAACCCAGTAGAGCCCTCCAACACACCCTCCCCAACACCTTTGAGTTATTGGTTTCTCTGGAAGGCCTTGTGCTGCAGGGCCAGCTCAGTCCAGAGTACCAGGGTTCTCCCCAGTGGGTCCCTAGCTTTGCAATTAAATTAATTAAATTCCCTTTACCCCATCTACCTTATTCTCCTCTCCAGTGAAGGAGAACTACTACTGGCCTATCTGATTAGTGCCTGGCACAAAGTCTGGGTGAGCAAGGAGCCACTGTACCTGGTTGCCAGCTGAATACCACTCAAGGTAGTGGTCCCATCCCTGCTCACAAACAACCTCAGGTTACTGTCTGTGGGAAGAAAGGAGAGGCCAGGGTTAGGGAATCCAGAGGCAGGATGTCCTCTAGAGGAAGCCTATCCATTCTTCTCATCCCATCCCATCCCACCCAGCAGGAGAAGGTGTTTGGGCAGCAGTCTCTAGAGGTTCCGTGGGCAGCTGGGACATGCTGTTATCTGTGCCTCAAACCCCACCCCATGTCAGCACTGGCCCAAGCTCCCCTCAATGGTAACTCACCCTCATTGTTGCTGACATCTGTAAAGTCTTGGCTCTGCATGATCTTCTCCACAATGTCACCGGCATCAATTCTCGTGTCATCTACCCATGTTGGGTGACTTTCTACTGAATCCTTCTTCCTCCTTGGGGTGAGGGGAGAGATGATGGAATAAAGCACCAAACCCTAATAAAGTCAACTGAGAAAACTCAGAGCTAAATGGGAAAACACTGCTGATGCTCACCTCTTCTAATAGAGGCATGATGTTGGAGTGGCAAGACTACTAGACTGGGGACTATGGAATTGTAGCAATTTAGAGCTGGGGCATCCTGTCCAACCCCCTCATCCTTTACAAGAAGAGGCAGAGGTCCAGGGAGGGAGAGGACTTGTCTGATATCCTAGTGGCACATGTAGGCTTCAGATGGAGATCCTCTGAACCCAAGTCCAACATGCCTTCCATTGTATCCCACCTTGGCATCAGGAGACCTTGAACAAGTCATTTACCCCTTTCTGGATCTGAGTTTCCTCATCTATTACATGATTTTATTGGACTAAATAATCTCTAAGGTCTCTTCCAGTACTAAATACTCTGCTCCCAGGCATCTCAGCTCTGACCCTTACAACCCTGGCGAATCCACCTGAGTTTTCTCAGACTCAGTTTCTTCACTTGTAAAATGGGGACAATCACACTTCTATCTCATAGAACTGAGCTATAATGTGCTATAGACATGTGAATGACCATTCTGGGATGGCCCTAAAACTTGGTTCACCATCTAGAACCAAGAATGAACCCCAAGAAGAAACTCAAGGGGACCTTCACCTCCCCATACCTCCCCCATTCCCTACCCTACCTAAATGATCGATCTAACAAATGCAGAGGTCTGGGGGGCCGAGGAGGCTTTTCTGGCTTGTGCTCCCTCTCGCCCTCAGGACACTCCACGGTCATGCTAAGGCCGCCAGAGGCACTACTGCTGGTGGACGTGTTTCTTCGGTGAGTCAAGTCTGACAGGCTGGAGGAGCGGGAGTGTTCAGTGCTGTAACCTGGGAGAGCGAGAGACAGAAGCAGTGATGACCACCCCTCCCCATGGCCATGCTAGGCAGGGGACACCTTGGCTGGGGGCAGGCAGAACAGGAAACCATCAGCTCTTGCCCCAACTTAAAGAAGTAGGTAGAAGAGCTTGGTCCCAGTTTTGAATCTGATTCTCAAGTCCCTAGGAAATCGGAAAAGAAAAGCCGTATGGAGCAGTGGGCAAAGAGCTGGCCTCAGAGTCTGAAACATCAGGGTTCTGGTTTCATCTCTGACATACTAGCTGGGTGGATCTTAACCTCTGAGACCAATGCCTATAGCAGTAACGTCATAAAGCTGTGTGAGGCCACAGGGAGCTAAGGCATGTAAAAAAGCACTTTTCTGGCTTGGGTTCAGAGCGGTTGTTACTATATTATTTACCAGAGATCTTGGACTGCTGGCTGGCGTAGCTGGAGTTACGGGAATGACCAGAGTGGAACACTTCCTCTGGGCTTGACAAGTTCTGATCTGGCTCTTCAGGGACCCCTGGGAAGAAAGCAGGAAAGTTCATTAGAGAGAAAGAGAAAGAGAGAAAGAGAGAGAGAGAGAGTGTCTCCCTCCTGTCTCTCCTTCTCTATCCTTCTCTCCCTTTCTGTCTCTGTCTCTATCCCTTTTTCGATCCTCTGTCTCTCTCCCTCATTGTCTCTTTCTATCCCTGTCTATCTCTGTTTCTATCCCTCTTTCTGTTCCTGTCTCTCTGTCTCTGTCCCTATCCCTTTCTATCCCTCTGTCTCTCTCCATCCCTCTCTATCTCTGACCATCTCTCTCTGTCCCTTTGTCTCCATCCCTCTCTCTGGGCCTCTCCATCCCTATCTCTATCTGTCAGGAGAAGGGGCCCAGCTCATAGCCAGCACATGTTCAAAGTTCCACCTTCACTGCTAGGAGCGCAGTCAGAGAGACCTGGGACCCCAGCCTTCCAAGCTCCCTGGGCAAAGGAGTCCCTACAAATGTGACAAAGATGAAGAGAGCTGAAAAGGCCTTTTCCTGACAGAACAAAAACTCTTATCTGAAATTTGAAGTATGCTAAAGTCTAAACTCTCCATGCCTCTCCACCCTCCCACCCCTGTTGCACAGACAGGGAGAGTGAAGGGCATTGAGTTTGTTTCTCTGGGGTGGGCTGAGAGAGAAGCAGAGCCAAGACCAGCACCCCCCAGGGTGTCTAGACTCCCCAGGTCTCATTCTCTTTATCAGCTCTACCTCTGGAGATTAGAAAATGTAGTTCCCAAGGGAGATCTGGGGAGGAGGCAGCGAGAGGACATTAGAAGGAATTTTCTATGGGACAAAGGTCAGGGGTTTATTTTAGGGGAAAAAGAACAGAACAGAGCAAAAATATGGCTAAACCAAGGAAGGAAATCAAGTCTGGAAAGAACAGAATAGATAGAAGTTTGAAAAACAGCCTCACTGTCCAGGGCATATTTTGTAAGAAAAAAATCAGTAAGAGCAGCTCATATTTATGTAGTATTATTACATATAATACCAACATTCATTTAGCACTTGGAGGACTGCAAAGCACTTCACATGCTTTCCCATCTGATCTTCACAACTACCCTTAAAGGAAGATGTTTTTATTCTATGGTTTTACATATGAGGAAACTGAGGTCAAGATGCTAAGTATCTGCCAAGAGTCACACTCAGCTAGCACACTTCTGAGGCAGCATTGAAACCTGAGTCTTGGTGACTCCAGTTCAGTGTTCTATCTACCACTCACCACTGCCTCTCACATCTAAGATGATAGATGGGAGCTGCCCAAGCTGCCCATAACTGTTTCCTCACTCTCTCTTCCCCAGCTCACCTCTTCATCCCCTTTCCTGAAAGCCCAGATGCTCCAGTTAGGAACAAGGTCCAACCAGCTCAAAATTGATTAGCCAGAGGGGCCACACCTAAACCTCAGAGTAAGTATGGAGTAGCCTGGATACTTGAACAGGCCTGTTTCTTATGTACTTGCTTCCAAGTAGACCTGGACCTGACCAACACCAAGTCTGGGAATAACCCAATGGGTCCTTTAAAGGAATTCTGGGGAAGTAGTAGTTTCAGTTCCTACAGCTTGAGACACTGAATGGATGGGGATCAGAGGGATCTGATCTCAACTCCCACCATTTTTTAAAGGCAGTATTTGCAAAGCTTTCTCAAAGGACAAACGGGGAGGCAAGCACCCACGTCACATATTCTTAAACTGCAGAAATGGACTAGCTCTGGGAGTTTCATAGTGGGAAAACTATGATGCTTAGGAGTCCAGAGATTAATAGGTGCCAGGATGTAACATAGTCAGGCCAAGACAACTCTCCCATATTGCTGGCTAGCTCCTATACTTTCATGGTCTTTTTCTCTATTCATTGTCACATTGTCAACATTCTATTATATATCTTTGTCTCAAGTGTTTGTGTCTTCATTTTCTAACAAGGAATGTGCTTTATTTATTCATTCCCTACATGTATGAATTGCTGGGGCAGATACAAAATTCAGAAAAGACTTGGTTCCTGCCCTTATAGACCTCAGGTTAACAAAGCCACTTCCAACTATGGTGTGCAATCGTATGCCCTAAGTCTACGTGCAAAACCAAGTGCTGTGCGGAGTGGAAGGAACTCATTACCCTCCTGAGGGAGTCCTGGATTTTTAAGTCAGGCTTGAAACGCTGAGTAGGCTTTTTTGCAGAAGTGACAGACTATGAGTATAAGACACTGAAGACACTGTCAGACAAGTCACTTCTTTTCTTCCTTTTCGGTTTTGGTTTCTGTTATAATGGACGATGCATTTAGGTAAGGAATGGGAAAGATATACATTCCAAATGAAAGTGATATAAAAATAAAAGATAATAAAAAATTTTAAAGTAAAAATGAGAACAAGACTTAACAGATGAGAGAAAAGGGTATTATAGAAACAAGAAATAGTATGAATGAAGACACTAAGGAATAAATAGAACCTGTTCAGGGGCCAAAGAGTAAATCAGTTTGGCTAGAGTATATATAATACAGACTGGAAAAGCAGAGTGGCACCAGACTGTTGAAAGCCTTGAATACCAGGCAAAGATGATATCTCAAAGCCACTGAAGGTACAGAGAAATTTCAGGAACTTAATCATACACTATTTTGGTAACCTAGAGTGTTTACCTACCTTTGTATTTTACCATAACACAATGCTCTAGGCAGAGAAGCCACTTAATACTTGAGAAACTGAATTAGCACAGTATTAGGCGTATATAATAGGAACTGATTAAATTTTTCTCCTGATAACCCACCTAATACATAATAGAAGTCACATGCTTTCTTTTACAGAACAGGGGTTCTCCTTCTCCTCTACTAGGAAGCACATGACATATATCTCATCTGATACTTAGGAAAGTCAATACCCAAAGTAGGTCAATCATTTGCCAGAGGTAATACAGCAAAGGCTCAGGAAGAGGAGAGGGCTGCACTTGCTACCTGATCCAAGGATGGTGGGTCTCGCCTTGGTCTGCCGGGGCCCTGTAAGGGTCGTGGAGCCACTGACCGTACTGCTGCTGCTGCATGTGCCCTCACCCTTACAGGTCAACTGTAGGGATGTGTCCTGGCTGGGGATGATGATGGACTTGGCTGTAGAAGGTGGCCTGTAAGGCAAGAGGTGGTGAGCATCAATGCCCCTCTGCCATTCCTGCTAGCCCATGGCTCCATGAACCTTAACTTAAAGGAGGCCCCAGGAAGCATTTAAACTAGAAAACGGCCAAAGGCTAAGTGTTCAAAGAAACACCCAATTTGCAGTTTTTCTGAAGAACTGTGGAATTTCAAAAGCCATGGATGCTAATCAAAACTGAGAGAAGATATAACCTCCCAGGTCTACTTTCTAATGCTTCTAGATAGAACTAAAATGAATGAATGCATGAAAAAGCATTTGTTAAGCATTCCCCATGTGTTAAACACTGGAGATACAAACATAAAAATAAGATATTAGAAGGGAAGAGCATAGACTCTGACTTCAAGACTTTTCCCCTTTCTCCTTTTCCCAGTCTCACAGTCTTCAAAAGCCAATACCTTGGCCTCAGACAGACTCCTCTGTCCTTCCCCTTCAACATTTTATCCCCCAGAATGTAAGACATGACACCAAGTAAGGGTTAAAAACTCACGTCTTAAAGCATGGATCTCCAGAAAGCAAGGACATCCCAATGGTGACCTAGTAGGGAAAAATGAGAAGCTATAGCAATCAGAGAGGGAAATCATATAATGGAAAGCATGCTAGACTGACTCTCAAGATCTGGAAGCGAATCCTTATTCAGACAGTTACTAATTGAGTGTCTACGGACAAATTTATTTCACTGAGGCAGTGAGGTGATACAGTGGGCATTCAAATACCACCTCAGTCGATGACTAGCCATGTGAGCATGGGAAAGTCACTTCATCTCTCTCAGCCTTGGTTTGCTCATCTGTAGAACAGGATATAATGGCAGTTAGCCCACAGAGGGCTGGTTGGAAGGATCAAATGTGGTAACATGCACTGCGCTCTGCAAATCCTAAAGGCACTTTGTAAGTGCTGGCTATCGTTACTGTCTGCTTCTGAGACCTAGTTTTGCCCATCTGCAAAAATGAGCTAACACTTTAAATATTAATTTACCTACATCTATAACCCTGTGCCCTAAATGTCTAGGCCTCGCAAGTTCATTAACCACAGTTATTACTCATCAATAATAACCTGAACTTCCTCTAAGGCAAAGACCTCGACGTTTCAAGCCTAAATCATACTCCAGACCAGGAGGTTCTTAATCTGATGTCTGCAAACTTGGTTTCTAAAAAATATTTTGCTAACTCCTTCTTTATGATTGCTTTCCTTTGTAATCATAACTACTTCAGCGTTTGTGCATTTAAAAACACCGATCTAAGAAGGGATCATCAGTAGGCCTCACTATGCTCTCAAAGGGCTCCATTACACACAAAGAATATGAACCCTCTGCTCTAGACCTTGATCTAGAATGCTGGAGCTGCCCTCCCCCATCTCAAAGCTGAGATGTTCACTAAGGCGGTCTTGTTTGCCAGGTTGGTTAAATTCTCAAGACATGAATCTGTCTATATTCCTAAGTACACAGAATACTGGAAGTTTGGTACTCTAGTTTTGAATTTCTTTTACTATCTATCTACTCTTTCCTTCCTCTTAATACTAATTTCCTCAGTTCAGAAACAAAGACCAAACCTCCCTCCCCACATCAGGTTTTCTGAACCCAAATGCTGACAGCAGGGTCTGGTGTGTGTGTGTGTGTGTGTGTGTGTGTGTGTGTGTGTGTGTGTGTGTGTGTGTGTGTGTGTGTGTGTGTGTGTGTGTGTGTGTGTGTGTGTGTGTGTGTGTGTGTGTGTGTGTGTGTGTGTGTGTGTGTGTGTGTGTGTGTGTGTGTGTGTGTGTCTGTGTGTGTGTGTGTGTCTGTGTGTGTGTGTGTGTGTGTGTGTGTGTGTCTGTGTGTGTCTGTGTGTGTGTCTGTGTGTGTCTGTGTGTGTGTCTGTGTGTGTGTGTGTGTAGATAGATAGATAGATAGATAGATAGATAGATAGATGGAGGATCCTGAAAAGACTTCATCTTCTGCTGGTAGCCTGGTAGCTGTCTGATGTTGGCAGCCAGCATTGCAGCTAGCTCCCTACTCCTACACATCCCCCAGACTCTCTCAGGAGACAAACATGCTCGTATTTTATCTGTTCAAGGAGGATGTTATTGGGACCAGATTGTTTTCTTAGGCAGATGGATGGGTGTGGATAGCAAGGAGGAACTGGGCTCCTCTGGAGGAGGAAGCAGCCCTTCATGTCCCTCTCTCCTGGGGGAGGCAAAGACAACAGAGTTCAAAGGAAGCTGCCTCCTCTAAAAGCCTCTGCAAGCACGTGGCTGGGCCAGGGAGAGATGAGTGTGTGAATATAGACCAGGTGACTCTGCCAGCTTTCAAAAGCATCACCCACGAGGATGGGGTATATCACAATTTATGCCAAATAAATGGAAAAGTTGGATTTCTCATTCATTTTACTCCTAGGGTACCACTCAAGGTTAAGGAAGAGTTGTTTGGAAGTCTAGGTTAAATACTATGCATCTCAGCTTCCTCATATGTGAAATAAAGGAGATGAATCTGCTCATCTCCAAAGGTCCCTTCTAGTTCCAAATCTATGCTCTCTATGCTTTTAGTTCCAACATTATGTGGCTCTAGCCTGATTTTGTTATCATCATACTAGCTGCTGGAGGTAAGGAAGAGGGGAGGGGGAAGAGGAGGGGAAAGGGAGAGAAGAATGGGAAAAATTTAGTCTTCCTTTCACTGGAGATACCTTTAAGATGGAGTTGTCCTGACGAGTGTTCTTGGTATCATACCCTTCTAACAAGCAGCATCGGACAGTGGAACCAGAGCCAGCAAATTCAGCCAGATTCAGGTCAGCAAATCCTAGCTGGAAAGAAGGAAGGAAGTGGGGGGACCCGGGAGAGGAAGACAGGTGGAAGGGAGGGAAACAGTTAGTCAATGAAGGAAGATGCAAGTGTCCTAGAAAAAGATAAAAAAGAGGCAGAGACTAAAGCTGCTGTCTATAATTCAGCTACTGTGAGTAGGAAGCAACATACTCCTGAGGATATCAGGCTACCTCTGCCTGGGATGCTAGGTTAACCGGAAGGTTGGAAAAACAGAGAAATGCAAATCCTAAGCCAGCCACGAGAGTGTTAAACTGCCCTGGGGCTGTTGCATAACCAAGGACAGGGAAGGCACTAGGTCAATGATGTGAAAAAAACAGAATCACACATCCACACCACATAATAAGGCCCTTTGTCCTCAGTCTTCCCAGCATGCACCCTGGCCCTCACGCCAAGAGATGAAAGGCTATTGTTGTCGATGAAACTGACACAGAGTTCCCTGGAAACAAGAATCCGGGTCCGTAGGAAGCCACCAGTAGCAGCATAAGCCGCATGGAATATCAGCTTTAAGCCTGCAGGTCTCTGTAGGGGATTTTTGGTGGACCATTCCCTAGGCTGGACATACCTAGGAATGCAACACCTCCCCTACATGTACAATCCCACCCTCATGAAATGAGGGTCAGCTAGAAAAAAATATCCACTGGAGAATAAAAGAGGCAAACTGGTCGGAACAGGCAGGGAAGGAAGTTTAAATGTTCTATACTCATAAACGACAATAAACTTCACAATAGTGAAGGATAAGTGGTTATGGTAAGGGGACAGTCCTATGCTGGTCTTCAAGGACATTCTTGGAACTTTGGAGGGGTCTACCAGGCCTGGCTGAAGAAACAAAAGTAGTGGGCAGAGGGCAGAATCCCTTCTCCCAGGAGCAGCCACTGAGTGAGGGCATATCAAGACAAACCAGACTAAGTTAGAGATTAAAGAAAAAAAGGAGTTAAAAGGGAAAGGGTTTGTGATGGTGATGGTGATGGTGACGGTAGAGAAGAGAGGAAAAGCATGGGAAAAACTCAAGCTGAAAAAAAAAATCCCCTTGAGTCAAGACAGTATAATTTCCCTTCACCAAGAAGCCCAATGATGGGCATTCTGAATTAGTGCCCATCTGTGATGAGGCAGGGTGGTACGGCTACAGCTGAATCTATACTCTCTTAGGGAGCAAACAGGAGAATGGTTTTTATATGTGGATACCAGTTTCCATTTTAGTCAGATGGTGAGTGAATTCTGAGGAGTTTAATAAGGCTTAGTCAAGTAGTGCTTTGGACTGGATTGCACACTGAGTCTTTTTTAGAGCCCACACATTCTGAGTTAGGTAGAGAGAAGGTGGGTGGGGTCTCCAAACTGAACCAATCTCATGATGCTACGCATATTTAAGTACGTTAGCTCAGTACCATTACCTTAAAGACAAAAAAATAAAAATAAAAATGTCATTCCCCTATCATGCTTAAGGCACAGTATTTAAAGCATTTTTCATCATTTCCTGAGAATAATTCACTCCAGGTAAATGGACCACAGCGGGGAAAAAGGCTTACCATAATGTCAAAGGTAGCACTCACCTTGACTACAGCTGGTGAGAACACACACTCTACCTAAGGTGCCACAGTCCCCCTATTCCCTGCCCCTCTGCTTCAGTTCTCTGTAGGAGTCCAGGTACCAATGTTTTGCTAAAAGAGCCACTTCCCAAAAGAGAAGCCTGGCTGCATGGACTGGATGGTGGAGAGGGGGAGGATGCTATTTGTTTAGCCTTGAACTCCCAGGTTTCCTTCCCAGCTAGGAACGACTGGATGTTCTCATCCAGTTCAGAGAAGCATTAGGAGGAAAGGTGTCCATTTTGAAACATCTTCACCTGGCCGGATTCCAGGGACTACCACTCCCAGTGATATCAGAGATAGAGCAGAAAGTTCATCCCAACCCCAACTAATCTCCCTGACCTCCAGTTAAGAATCAGAAGATTGGGCTGCCTGCCCAGATGAAGGATGTACCCTCAGCAGCACCATCCAGACTCCTGAATATGACTGAGAGGGTCAAACCAGAGGCATTTCCCTTTCTTCCTCTGGCCCAGCCAATTCCCCCAGGGCATAATACAGGAATAATGCCATTTCTCTGACTCCAACTCCTCTGGAAATGATGGAGATTACAGATCTGGTCCTACCTAGCACTGCCAGGTAGTGATATCTAGGTTTAGTGGTTTAGTCTATTAACAAGCAGTGAGAGAGAAAAGGATGTTCCCCACTACTCAGGAGAGATTCTGTCTTTACTGAGAATAGATGGCAGGCTTTGAGTACCACAAGGAGAATTTAAGTTCTTACACACAACAGAATGGGCTATTAAATACAAGGGAGCGGTTTAGGTGGTGCAGTGGATAGAGTATTAGGCATGGAGTCAGGAAGACTGGCCTCAGAGACTAGCTGTGTGATCCTGGGCAAATCACTTAATCCTGTTTGCCTCAGTTTCTTCATCAGTATCTTTTTGCCAAGAAAACCCCAACTGTACAAGGAGTCAGACATGACTGACTGAAAACTACTTAACAACAATTAAAAAGTAGAGGAAAGTAGAAAAGTTCTAGTTACTCTAGGAGAGGGTGGGGAGAGAAGAGAGAGGCTTTGAAAAAGCAGAGTTAATCTGGGATATTTAGGGCAGTCCTGCCTATAGACAAGAAAGTGGGTTATCTTTTTCTTTCACTGGGGTATTTCTTTCTCTGGGAAACAATGCCCTAGGGGATTGTTTTATAAGCCTCTTACCTTGGAGTAGGCCTTCCCACCTTTCAGCTCCTGCAGAAAGAGGAGAAGATATGTTAGCAGCATTGCTAAAACAAAAGAACCTGTCACTCACTCATCTATCTCCTAGGCCCCCACCTGGGGACTTCTCACCCCCAACAGGATTGCCCTCAGAAACATCACTCAGAGACCAAAAAAGGAAGGCCTAGGCTAGGTAGGCTTCCTGAGTCAATCTAGGAAAACTAGGGTCCACAATCACAGGGAATCAAGGGCTAACTTCAGCCAGAATCTACAAGCTTTAAACCTAACACATCAACGGACCCCTCCCAGGTACTGTTCCTGCTTCCCATAAAAACACGCTCACCTTTCGGACAGACACTCGGCAGATGCAGGGATCCAGGAGGCCAGTGGCAGGGTGAGCGCTCATTTTACACACAAAAGTAAACCTTTTCCTCCATCGGACACAATTCTCTTGTACTTCCTCCCTTAAGAGTGAAGAACATGGGTAAAGTTAGACTAGCCTAGGGGATGGGGGGGTGGGAGGGGCAGGTAAGGGTGCTCCTTATTTCCTTCAGATGAATTTATCAACTCAAGGAAAATAACAACAATAGCTAACATTTCTACAGGGCATTTAAGTTTTACAAAGTGCTTTACATACATACACACATATGTGTGTATATATACACATAGTATACACACATACACATACATGTATATGTACACGATCTCATGTGATCTTCACAACCAGCCCAGGGGGCAGGTGCTATTATTTTACCCCATTTTACACATGAGAAACCTGGCTGAGAGACATAAAGTGATTTTGCCCAGGGTCACCCAGCTGATAAGTGTCTGAGGTGGCACCAGGCCCGAGGTCTTCCTGGCTCCAAGACCCGTTGGGCTGCTCTGAAAGCTGGGCTAGCTCCCATCTTCTCATTTATCCATCAGAACTCTCCAGCAGGGTGGGGTGATAGCTTAGGAACCAAAGGCAGAGAAGATCAGCTCCATTTTCACTGTCAGGGAGTTTATTTCCTGGCTGCTGGAAACTCAGAGAGGACGGACGTGGGAGTAGGGCGGAGGGTGTGTGGGGAGATGGCAGGGGAGGCTGATCGAACAACGTTTCAGCAACGTGAAGTGGGATCTGGGGGTGGGCTATGTGCAGGGAGAAGGGTACGTAGGTGGACTGAAAAGGGGGGTGGGTGGTAATGTGAGAACAAGTATGTGCACTCTGAAGGGCCTCTCATGGGCTCATGTGCTCAGCTGGGAAGCTCTGAGCCGAGTGTGTGCAGAGCCATGTAGCTGTCCTTGGGATAGAAGATGGGTACTGGATCTGCACACAGATTGAGCAAGCACGCCTGGCTCAAATGTCCTTGGAGACACTGCCTACAGCTTTCATCACCAACCCTATTCTGTTTATTAGGGTCTGAAAAGAGAAGGTTCTCATCTTTTTGGAGTTCCCCAGTGGACCTGCTGAATGAAGTGCTCAGCTCAGGGGTGGCTGAAGGCCCATGAATTCAAACAGGATGATCAGTTTGAGGGAGATTATCTCTTGGATCACCCAACACAACAGGAAAAGGAAGAGAAGGTAGGGTGGAGAGGAGTGGGGCAACTGAGAAAATGAAGCTCTCCACACCCACTGTGACCCCAGACTGGGAGTTCAGGTTACCAGCCAGGTCACAGGGAGGGAAGATAAGGCCTCCTGTGCTGCATGATCTTATAGATAACTCAATCAAAAGATTCACCAGAAGCTTTTCTCAAGCAGTCTGTTTTTAGGTTGGGAGATACCCTGAAAGTCCTGAAACGATCCTTAGGGAATATCCAGGAATCCCATGGAATCCAGTAAAGGGGAATAGCACTCAGAAGTCAATACTTTTCTCAATTGTCCTACCAGCTTAAATAATGTTATGGATAAAAGGACTCTCTCCCTCCTCTCTGTGGAATGCCACCTCAGGATCACAATAATCTAGGAGGCAATATATACAGCTCAAGGATATTCCTCCAGGAGTCAAGAACTACTCCCAAGTTTTAAAGATTCAGTATATGATCCCTTTCTGGGCTCCCTTCTGTTAACTGAGGATCTGCAACACCCTCTATTCCCATTCATTTTCCCCATTTCTTTAAGTTAATATTATAGAAAATGAGGCAGTTGTGAAAGCCTCTCTGGGCTCTCTGGAAAATTCCAGGGCATCACAATTTCACTCGGCTGCAGTGTCTTGGGCCCAGCATGAACGAAGGCTTAATCCTTCTCCTTGGTCAGAGGCGCCCTGAAGAAGCAGGTACTAACCCCGACTCCACCACTGACTAGGATCCTCTGGGTGCCTCTATTTCTCCAGGAAATTGGCATGTAGAGACACAGATTATAAACCAGTTAGGAAGTGACTCAAAACTTCTCATCCATTGATGAGTCACGAAAACATCTGGCCATCAAAATCCCCTATTTCCAATGTCTTCCTTCTGAGATGATCTCCCACCTCCTACAGGGCACAGACCTTACTGGGCAGGGACCATTTTTTGCCTTCCTTTGTATCCCTATCACTTAAACACAGGGCCTGGCACATAGTAAATATTTAATAAATACTTGATGACTAACTGGAGACTGTCTTTTCCAACTATTCTGTAGAAAGGAATCATAGAGTTAATGCTAGAAGAGACCTTAGAGGCAACTAAGTTCAACCCTCTTATTTTTACAGATGAGAAAACTGAGACGGTGAGGATTAATGAACTGCACAGCTACGATGTGTCTGAGATGGGATCTGAACTCGGGTCTTCCTGATTCTAAACCCAACACTTCTATCCACAATTCTTGGTTTCTTGGTCAATCCATAATCACTTGCAGCCTTTAAGAAACTTTCCCAGATTAACTCCACCCATAGGGAGCACCACACCTATCACATTTTCCTTGCTCAGCTCGGGTTTGCCAGGGTTTCACTATCACATAACCATTTTTTGTTTCCTGGAAAATGGCCTGCCTGATAAACTAAGTCAGCTAGTGATTTACACTGGGAGCTCAGCTTTGTACTTGAATCCCTCAGCAAAGGCAGGGCCTTCAACATAGTAGGTGACTGATCTATAGGTACTGAATGAAGACCGTGGGAAGGGGCAGAAAACTAGAGGGGGTTGGGGGGGAGCAGAGCAGCCTTTGTTTGGATGTCACCATATCATCACAGGCTCTTGACATAGAAGGAATCTCAAAGTAATTTCGTGATTTTACAGATAAGGAAAATGAGGCCTATTTAGGGTCACCCAGGTATGGGTGTCCAAGGTAGCACTGGACCTCAGGTCTTCCTGACTCCAAAACTAGCACACTTTAAAGCTGGGCTTTCAGAACCACCGTCCTCATAGTCTCTTTTGTCCATCCAAGCTAACCAAGGTCACCCAGATAAGGTGGCAGATAACAAATTCAAACCCAGATCCCCTCATTCCAAATTCAGTGTCCTTTCCATTTGTTTTAGGGCAGCTAGGTGACCCAGTGGATAGAGGACAGTGGATAGAGTCAGAAAGACCTGAATTCAAATTAACCTCAGACACTTACTAGCTGTTTGACTCTGGGCAAGTCACTAAACCTTGTTTGCCTCAGTTTCCTCATCTGTAAAATAAGCTGGAGAAGGAAATGGCAAATTTCTTTAGTATCTTGGTCAAGAAAACCCCAAATGGGGTCACAAAAGAGTCGGATACAACTGAACAACACTGTCTCAGCAAGACATACAAAGAGTCTTTATTTTCTTATCACAGTATTTTGAACTTTCTTATCAAGGTCTTTCCAAGTTGCCACTGACAACCTGTTCTTTCTGATCTCTCTTGAATTCTTTCCCAGTCCTTCCCCCATCACTCACATGGTATACTTTTCAGAACTAGAGGACCCTTAAAAATTGCATAGAGGCTGGGGAGAAAGAGTACAAAAGATACAAGGATGGTCTCTCTGGAATGAACTTAAAAAGCAGGAGGGGCAGAAACTGAACCCTAGAAAACAATGGCTAAGAATAACCAACAGGAATCCGCAGCTCTGCCCTGTGTAGGTGAGAAGTTATAAGGCCATCTGACATTGTTCTCTCTGTGCTGAGACTAGAATCTGAGACTATTCAAAACTTAGCTGTCCTACCTCTTTCCTCCCCTCTTCCTCACCCTCCCCACTGGAGAGTCAGATGACAGACTCCAAAAGACTTAAATGGATCCTAGGTTAGACATGCTGGAACACCCAAAAGAGATTAGTCACTTGGAACAAAATACTTAACAGAACTGTGGGATTTTTTCTTCTTTATAAAGGACTCGCTCTGGGTTGAATACAGGTAAGGTGGTGGCCTATGCATGATCCAAATCTCTCCTGCCAGGGCTGATTCAATTAAAACACATTGATTCAAAACACTGAAGGGTTCCCCAGGTTTAGGTAACAGCCTCTTTCTTTTTCTCTCTTTCCTTTATGGGAAAATGAACCCAAATCATTGTACTGATTTTGCCCATTATACAACAAGCAGGTTGTTTGTTGGCTTAGCACTGTAACTTCCTTCCCATTTCCACCAAGTTGATAAACACTCATTTATCATCACTCCCCTGGGAAGGAGATAGCATGCCCATCTTTATTTTTCCAAGAGGTCATGGAGCTAGGTCACACAGTCTGTGGTATGGACACAAACACCAACTGTGCTCAGGAGGGCTTGGGTTATAGTCCTGGGTGGGCCTTACCAGCTCTCAGTGTTCCCCAGGGATCTGACCAGTACAGATTCGTAGGCTCACTCAGTAAATGTTTGTTCAGTAAATATTTGTTGAACTGAATAGCTTGGGTTCTTGAGTCTATTTCTGACTTGCTAGGAGGCTTTGAAGAAACCTCTCTTGATGCCTCAGCCTCAGTTTCTCCACCTACAAAAACGAGGGAGGAAATGTGGCACTCCCATCACAAGATGTTATGAGAAGCAATAAGGTCCTATTTATCAGCAGCTCCTGGATGCAAGGTAGACAAAAAAGGAGCTATTACTGTTGATAATAATTCTGGGGTGGAGAAAAGTAATGAAAGCTTGGCGATAAGGTTATTTACGAGGTAAGGAAAAACTCTCCAAAGCTTCACAACGGAGGAATCCTGGAACTCAAAGATCTCACCAAGCCCAAAGATTCCCATTACAAAAGGTTCCTTCCTTTCTTTGAAGAGGTGAAGGACTATGAATGTGGAATACTGAATAAACTCTCTTTTTTATTCTTTGGTATGAGGAAGGGTTCTTTGTATAAGGAGGAAGGGAAAGATATATTAGGAAACAAAGACTATATAAAAACAAAAGTATCAATAAATTAAGATTTTTAAAAGAATGTGCTATAAGCTTATGTGGAAGGATTAAGGGATACAGGAAAGCGGAATAATAAATTCAAGTATATAATTAGTAAATCAGAGATGTTTCTTTAGGAGTGAAAGAGGATCAGATGGTAGGCTGGGACAATGGGAAAAACTCAGATTCTGCAGTCGGAGGACCCAGAGACAAATCCTACCTCAAAATCTATTTGACTTTGGGCAAGTCACTCAGCCCCTCTGGGCCTCAGTTTGCTTATCTAGAAAAGTTAGGGGAATTGGATGTGATGGCCTTGGGGGTCCTTTCCAACCTAGATCTGTTGTCCTAAGAACAGAAGAGAGACTTGGATATTTAGGGAAATAACAATGAACAAGGAGGAAGACCGGTTCTGAAACAGTAACAAAAGATTGCTCAATTTCAGAACTTGTTGGGGAGGGTGGAAGCAATCACCTAGCCAAATGTCAGATTTTTTTTCTTTTATCTAATTGATACTATAACTGAGCCAGGAACCATCTTTTGGGAAGGTAATTTAATTTTTATGTATTTTGATATATTTATACACACACATACACACACACTACATTTTTAAATATCTTAAATTCCTTTTTTCCCAACAGTCAAAACGTCTCTTCTACTCTCATGCCATGGAAGAATTGAAATAACACTTAGAAAAGAAAGGGATCTTCTATGATCTTGGGAGAGGTTGCTTTAGCTATCCCAACAGCCCGATATTTTGGGTGCCTCAACGTCCTCCCTGCTGTCTCAGGGCAGGTAATTATAGGGACGGTATTTCAAAAGTGACTTCAGAAGAGTTTCATTTTCAGCTTTGAGATTCTCTGGATATACAATTAGATCCAACCCCAGGGAGGTGAGAATGACTGAGGCCCAGAGTCATGCAGGGGACCACCCCCAGCCCACCTCGATAATCACAGGCCTCCTGCCGCAAGGAGCCTGACCCAAACCAGAGAGGCAGGGACAAAACCCAGCTCTATTTCTGGGTCCTCCTGAAATAGATGAAGCTATACCATGCTGGATGGACTCCTGTCCAACAAACCTTCCCATAAACACTTTAAAGATGTTTAGGAAAACTCATCTTTACTGCCACATGTCCAGGTCCTTTGACAAGATCACCCAAGTAAAAGAAGTAAGAGTAAGAAGGGAATCTTGCATTCTCTGTGTTTCAAGAGAGGAAAGGCTGGAATTTCTTCAATAAGTGTGCCTGTCCCTGACCCCTGACACCCCGACAGAACCCACATCTGCCACTTAGCACCTACCTGCTCTTAAACATACCTTCTTGGGTCCTAGGACAGTAGAAAAGTAAGAGAACAAGACTTGGGGTGGCAAAAAGACACCTCGAAGCACTCTTTGGTCTTACTGTGGGGTTTTCAGAAATATAGTAACAGCTAGCACTTCTGTGGCATCTGGAGGTTCACAAAGCACTTTACAGGAGTTATCTCATTTGATACGTACAACGGCGGGGGCGGGGTGAGGGGGGAGAAGATAAGGAGGTAGGGGCAGTTATTGTCCTCACTTTACAGATGAGCACACTCAAGTCAAGGCAGGTGTCTGATGGCAGAATTCTAAATTCAGATCTTCTTGATTCCAGGTCCCTGCCTTAAGGGGTTGTGGAATACTGAATATACTCCTTTTTTACTCTTTGGTATTGTGGAATACTCTGGGGTTGGGTAAGACTTTGATCTGGGCACCCCCAAAATAATCAGTCACCCCAAGAATTACAAGCAAGGGTTCCACTTCAAAGTGTAGCTTTTTGGTCACTGAGCCCTATCCCCTCTCAGTTTGGTTTCTATCAGGTAAAAAGAAGGCCACTAGTTAGAGCCAGGGAAACTGGAAGCAGGCAGGAGAGGGAAAAAGCCATTTTCTAACAACAATCTCAGTTTAAAAAGCTTCAAATTTCACACCCTGAGCTAGGCTGACAGACTACAGCTAAAATTAGGTTTCCTTCAAATGGGTTAACTCAAATGTAACAGAGTCTCCAGTTTCTTTGATGGGAGGGTCTTGTTTTTACCCCTCTTTATACTATAAAGAATTTAGGGAGTGCAGTTCACTGGGACAGAGGCAAAGAACAAACCATATTTTACTCTCAGACTCTTCATCTCTGCACAGCATAAAAATAACCTCGGGCCTTAGATCATAAAACGTCCAAGGTGGAAGGAATCTTAGCAGTGCTCTACTCTACCACTCCCTACCCTCATTTACAAATGGAGAAATTCAAGCCCAGAGAGGTAAATGCTCAAATTTATACAAGTAGTAAATAGAAGAATCTAGGTCCTCTGATTCTGGGTTTTTTCCACTGAACTGTCACTCCTGAGATCCCCTGGTCCAAAGAGATGAAAAAAAAGCTACATACGATAAGGGTCTGGGCTTCCCCAGTCCCCAACAAGCTCCTGTGTGTCTGCACGCATGGGCACACATGCACACATACACACACACTCACAACAAGCCCAATTCAATTCTCCCAAGAACAGGGGGCTAGCCAGCTGACTCCCTGGCAAAGTCAGCACAGCAATGATGATGCAATAAAAGTTTCCGACTGATGAAAGCCAGATCAGCTCAGAGATGCGAATGTCTAATAGGGAAACAATTTAAATCTAGAACATCTGCTACCATAGGGGTCCCAAGGAAGGGGCTCACTAAAACTTGGGTTGAAAAACCACTGGGCTCTAGCATTAATGCTGCAGCCACAGGCCACGTCTGCTTCCTCTTGGCTACAGATTATCAGGAAGGGGACAGGAATGTAGGTTGCTCTGGACCTGACATTATCAGTTCCCTCCTCCACTGACAATCCTCCAAAACATAAATGATGTCAACTGGAAAATGTTCAGTGAGTAGATTCTCTGGAAGTCACTCTGTTCTCTGATAAGCGTGGCATTCAGAGATTCCAGCAGATAAATGTTTCCAGAGAGAGAATTTATTCTTCTGGGCTGCCAGACACAAGCACTTCTTACCACTCCAGACATAATACTTTCTTCAGTCCTCCAAGAGAGCCTTGAAAAAGACTATAAAACTTCACCCTAGAGGTGGAGGCTAGAGCATGGAACCATGTCTGGGCATTAGAGACTCAAACAAAAAGGTGACATTGAATTTCTCTGATGAGAAAGATGACAATTCATACTTGCACAGAATGCCTTCATCTAGGAAAAATCACAGCTGGAGGGGTAGAATGTCTGATCCAGTTCTTTGACGCTAGGCAGAAAGTTATCTATACCTGCATGTGATGTGAAAGTAATACATTCCTGTAACACAGCTGCCATGCCGGACACACTGTTGAGTACAAATGGGGTCTACATCAGGAAGCTAGCTTTGGGAATGAGAGAAGCAGACAATACCAGCTTCTTGGCCCTCCCAACAACGCAGATTAGCTTGGATGGAGATATCCATAACAGAATAAGACATCAAGAGAAACTAGTGACTTTGTAAACTACTTCTCTCTCATTCTGGTCTGTTCTGGATATTCAGGGCCCAGACCCATTTAAGTTCCAAAGAAAGTCAATGTAACTCATGGAAAGCTACAGATTCCAACAACATGGAAAAGAGCACTAATTTATTAGTAAAAATGGGAGTATTTCTCCCTTGGGAGCCTAGCATTTTTATAAATATTTGCAGACAGTATAAAAAAGTGGCACTTGGTAATACAGCTAAATTTACTTAACAAAGAACCTTTCAGCCCAAGTCTTAATTTCAGAATGTCTGATGCCAACTTCTAAACATACCAGTTTCAGGAATGGGAGACATGAATTTAGGGAATCCCAGAGCAAGAAGGTAGAGTCATCACAGATCACAGAAACCTGTCAGGGCTTGGGGCTTCAGTGAAAAAGGCATGTTAGGGATAAAGAGGGGAGAAAAATCTACATTCCCCCCTAGTTTCTAGCTCATCCCCAGATAGCTAAACTGTCAGGTGGAGCCTAGAGAGAGACCAAGGCTTGGAACAGGGGATAGTTCCAAAGATGGAGGAACCAAAGAGGATAAAAAGTATTTCAAGTCAAAATGGAGAGATTCTGCCCTTCCACAGGCCATGGAAATGGAAAGAAATGGAAGAAAATGAGTATCTGACCTGCTATTACTAAGGAGGAGCAGAGGTGCTTACTATGGTTACCAAGAGTTTTTACCTTGGCTGCCTGGTGTTCCAGAGAGGTCCCCTTGCAATACACAGGCACCAACCGCTTTCAGGAACACATGGGAACAACAGGGTCTACATTCATCTTTGTGAGGCCCTGCAAACCTTCCCCTCACTCCCATTATCTTTCTATGCTCTATCTTCCTCACAGAGGTCAGGTTACTGAAACCACAGAGAAGTGTGTCATTGAGAGGAATGGCATCTGACTTTAGAACTATGATCAATGCAGTGTCCAATTGTGACTTCAATGAAGAAACATGTCTCTCTTCCACTTGGAAGAGAAGTGATGGACCAGAAATGAGGAACAAGGTCTACATTTTCAGAGACTGACAACGTGCTGATTTGTTTGCCTTCAGAGTAGACCAATTTGTTGCAAGAGAGGGTTCTATGGCAGAGGCAACTCACTGGGAAGGGATAAAAAATATTATCCATAAAACATTTGAAAAGATTGGTTTCTTTTTAACTGTCTGAAAAGTATCTAAGATCCTACAACATGACCCTATGGAATCAAGCAAGAAGCACTTAAGCTCCTAATATATGCCAGACTAGAGAGCTACTTCCAAGAAGCTAGCAATAAATACTCCACTATCTCCAGGACACTTTTAGACCCCCATTGCTGTAGCCAGGATAGGAAGACAGACTTTGCCTGGTACTGCTTAAATAGCCCAAGCATGTGCAGTGATTGTGTAGGAAACAGATCCCCCTGAAACTCCTCCAGATCATGTATACTGTTAGAAATGTGTCTCCAAGTCCAGAGACTCCCAGGTAGCCATAGGGGTGGAAGGAATGAAGTGATGCTCAGGCCCCACCTCTCACCCCCAGAAAAGCTTTAGGAGCCCCCTTGCTTGATGTAAAAGCAAGTCGCTTAGCCCCTGAAGGAGGGGTTCAACCCACAGGCCCAGGCAGGCTTCCTCTTGAGTCACTCCCAGGTGGTGCCCTAGTCTTAGGCAGACACAGCACCTGGAAGAAATACTGGCCAAATACCTGGCCACCCATGGAGGAAAGGGGTGGGGATAGGGGGCAAAGAATGCACATGGCGAGATCCTGAAGCACCAACAATGGTTAGACTTGACAATCCAAGAAGAAGCTGGAGAAAAGAAATTTTTGTGCCTTAAATTTACCCCTTCCTTGCCTTTACCAGAAAGGGAACAGAAAGGAATGAGAATTGGGAACTCCCAGACTCATGTCCCTGCTTCAAGATAAGGGCTGCACCTTTCTTCTTGTGCAAAGTAAAGATGTCTGGGAAAAGAGGTTCTATGATTTGCCTTGAACTCAGATAATTTCTTAGAAATGCAGCTGCTCCCCAAATCTAATGTGAATCCCTCCCAAGGCAATTTAAGCCTGGTTTCCCTAGCCCTCTTCCTGAAATCTCCCCATGGAGACCAGGTGGCCATCATCATGTTGAGGAGTGGTTTTTCTCCCCATAGAAATGGAAAAATACATTTTGAGTCTACTTGCAAATATGAACTCCACAGAAGGGACGACTCACTGAGATCCCTTGGACATCAAATCAATCACCATCCAGCCTCAGGTCCTAGCCAAGACCCCTCTGGGATGGCGTCTTCTGTTTATGCTGGCCCCTGACATGTCCCTTCTGTGTGCTGATCAAAAGATTCACATAGTTTACTCATATCTTCTTGACAACTCCCTCACAAGCCAATTGCACAGAGGAGAGAGGAAGAGGCAGTGGTGTACAGTGGTGAGAGAGCTGGCCAGGGTCAGGAAGAACTTGAATCAAGTCTTGCCTTTGAAACACCCTGGCTCTGTACCCTGAGGAAGTCAGGGAACCCTCACATGCTGGCATGCATTGGTCACTAGAATATAGAAATTCTTTCTATCAGTGAAAAACAGAGGTCTGGACCCTAATCCTATGAAGGAGACAAGATCAGTCAGCTAAGTCACACCACAGAAGATCTTGTTCCACTGCTGACTTACTATATGATCTTGGACAAATCCTTTCCATTCTTAGGTCCTCAGCCTTCCCTCCATTAAAACTCAAAAATATTTTTTAAAAATGCTAAATTTTTTAAAATGCAATTGGGAAATATTTGATGAAATTAAAAAAAAAACAATAGAGAGAAAGAGAGAGAGATTCAACCTTCCTTGATCTCCCCCATAACCTACAGTACTGCTGGAACTCTTTGGTAAACAGCTGGTAAGATTTCTAAGCACCAAGAGGTGTTAGGCATCCTTAGGATAAAACCCTACAAAGCAATAGCTTTCTAAGACAGTATCAGATTATCCCCTGCAAGCAGGCCCAGCTCCAAGAGAAGACAGATGGTGGGGGGGTGCTTCTCCATGGGGAGGAGGAAAGAGGTAAAAAAACTAGGGAGCAAGGCAAACAGCAACATGCAAGAGGGAGAGGTACCCTACCCAAAGCACTAGCTCCTCTAGCCCCAGAACAGGACATCCCTATTTCTTGAGTGGTTTGTAAACAAGGTTTTCCTCACAAACAACCAGCCAATCAGTCATCTGACTAGCATCTATGAAGCACTTACTATGTGCAGGGCACTGTGCAACCCTGTAAGGTGGGAAGGGTAAGAGTTCCTATCCCTATTTCACAGATTAAGCAACTGAGCAGAGTGTGAATGAGGAAAGAGCTACAGGCCTGGGTCTTTCTGCTCCACAGCCTTGACAACCACATGCTAAGCTAGGTACATTCAGGACTAACCAGTGACAGGAGGGACTTAGGTTAGCTACGAAGAAGACTTTGTAGGAAGTGACAGCTGTTGTCAGGCAGATTCTGAGATGGGTTATTGAAAATAAGGCCAGTTAAAATAGGAACCACTCAAGTATCATCTTGCCTGAGAGCAAGGGGGTGAACTCATAACCTGGTAGTCTTCTAAGGGTTTATGATGTTTTAAGGATTTTATCAAAAGGATTTGAGGTTAACAGCCTTTGTGTGTTTAAGCATTTTTTTTAAATTGCAAAAGACGGGGGATGATAAATGACTACCTGTGTAAAGAGCTATCCTTATATTTCCTCCAGCACCATCCAGAAAGAACTTTCATTTCCACATAGCTTTGGAGCCAGAGGAGCCAGACTCAAATTCTGCCTCGGACACTTGGGTGACTTTTGGGCAAATATACCTCCGGCCTCAGTTCCCACATCTGTAAAATGTCGGGGCTGCACGAGATGGATTCTGAGGTCCCTCTCCTAACTGTCAGTCTCAGATCCTTTCTCTGTTGGTTTGGTCTGGGTCTCCCATTCAAACATCAACACAGGCTTAGGGGTAGAGCTAGACAGGAACTCAAAGGTCATCTAACCCAGTCTTTGAATTTTAGAGATGAGAAGAGTGAGACCCAGGGAGAGAAGTAAGTCCCCTAAGGTCCCCTAGGGAGTCAGGATCTGAATCCAGGTCCACTGCCTTCCAAATACAGCACAAACATCACTGCCTACTTCAAAATAATTTTCTAAAGAAAATGAATTAGGAGTCTCAGACCCCTTTGTCAAATAGTCAGACTTCTCAGGGGGCTTTTAAAAGTCACTTTTACTAGTTTAGCACCTACATTTCCTGTTGTTCACAAAGAAGATGGAAGAGGAAGTAGCAGCTAAAGTCAAATTTGTTTCTCATGCAATGAAGCACAG
The DNA here is from genome assembly GCA_028658325.1 of Potorous gilbertii. Classification (NCBI taxonomy): domain Eukaryota; kingdom Metazoa; phylum Chordata; class Mammalia; order Diprotodontia; family Potoroidae; genus Potorous; species Potorous gilbertii. The sequence goes on along the minus strand of CM053769.1, from coordinate 306,226,642 downwards.
ACATCATGGAACATTTTCTCATGCAACTGGAGGTGATAAGCAGAAATGTGCAGATCTCAGATGCCAAATGAAGACAAACCCCAGTTCTTCTACTAGAGGATTTCATTCTTCTAACAGAATGGTCCACCAATTCCCAGAATACCTGATCCCACACCTCCTCCCTTCTCATGCAAATGAAGCTACAGCCTTCATCCCACCTTCCACTCACAAAACTGGACCCCAATTCAAAGTCATCCTCTCATCCCAACAGAAGCAGCTTGGAAAGTGTCTGATCAAATTCCTGCCTCAGAAGAATAGAGTGGAAAGTCTTATGCTACAGGCTATAGTGAAAGCAGGATGGCACAGTGGATAGAGTACCAGACCAGGACTCAGGAAGACCTGAGCTCAGATCCTGCCAGATACGTGCAAGCTGCATGACCCTGGGCAAGTCACCTGTTTACCTCAGTTTCCTCATCCGTAAAATGAACTAGAGAAGGAAATGGCAAACCACTCCAAAAAACCTCCAAATGGGGTCCAGAAGAGTCAGACATGACTGAAAGATAATTCAACAATAACAACAGTAAAAGCTTTCCTATATATATAAAAGTATTTACATTGGCACTTTTTTATAGTAGCAAAGAATTGGGAGGAAAACGGGTCCCCCACCAGTGGAGGTAATGGCTGAATAGATGTGTGTACGTGTGTGTGTGTGTGTGTGTGTGTGTGTGTGTGTGTGATGATTACAGAATAAACAGAACCTGGAGAAAATTTTACAAAAGTCCCACAATCATGGAAAGAAAAACAACAGTGAAGTGAACAACACTCCAGAATTCTGAACCAATCCATCAAAAAGCCTTTGTTAAATGCCTACTACATGCCAGGTTCTGAAGCTGTAAAGACTACAGTGAAGACTGTGAAGCAAATCTTTTGACCTCTCAACAGAAAGACTACTGCAGAACGAGGCACTCACTCGTTTCCAGACTTGGCCAAGGGAGGGGTTTGTTTTATTTGACTACACGTATTTGTTAGAGAAGGTGCAAAGTGACTTGAAGAGAGGAGACAGGGAGTCACCGGGAAGGGACAGTATTTTTAAAAACATAACCAGCAAAACTTTTTTAAAAGAAGGAAGAAGAAAAAAAAACCCAACAATGGTCTCCCAACCCCCTACTTATTTTTGTGACCTTGGCCATGCCAGACTCTCTAAGACCTTCACAATCTGCATTACCTAGCTTCCCTGGGTTGTATGGTCAGGCTAGAGAGAGAGAATATCCTTGAAATGCTTTGTAACCATACAATACTTCACTGTTGAAAGTCAAAACCTATCAGTGTTGTAAGTCAAAATCCATGCATACCTCCTCTTAACATTGCCTAGTTATTAGGCAAGACCCGTTGTTCCACCACTACCTGTCCTTCTCACTACGATGACTAGTCTACCTTCTTCTCTTATCTTCTATCTACTCTCTGATGATATCTCCTAATGCTGCGATCTCTCTCTGTAAATCTGCATTAGTCACATGTGGCAGCCTGTTTATGCCTACCATAAATCTCTCCCTTACCCTGTGGGTGATCCACAATTCTCATTTGTCACAGAGATAGTGTTCTAGAATTTGCAGCCATGTAACATAACAGGAAGAATGGTGATGTTAAAAAATATGGGCTCTTGTCTCAAGGAAAACATGAGTTTGCTGAAAGTGAGAGGAACCTTTCCAAACATGATCCAACCCATCGCCTTCCTCCTGTCCAAGTAATAGCTCTGCTCACTGGTCCATCCACAATGTCTGCTCAGGATATATGTTGAGATACATATGATACATATTGAGAAAGACCAGGCCAACATCCTCTCTGTCCATCTAGATGCATATCAGTTAGTGTCTTGACAATATATATAAGTAGTCAGTAAAACTGCTATATAAACATTAGACATACAAAGACCCAGATCCATTCTCACTAAACACTTGAAAAACATTTCCATATTCTCCCTTGGGACCAAGTCCTCACACACATGGCCAGTGCAATCCCTCAGGGGAATAGTTTCCTAATGAACAAAGAGAAATGAGAACTTGCCTATAGGGTCACAGACCAAGCCTCCTTCAAAGTCCTACTCAGGAATGAAATCACCCAGTTCTTGACTATCTAATGCCAATTGAAGGCAGTTTGATCCAGGAAGGTTGGGACAAGTAAGAGGAAGTAAGGCAACTTTGAAGGAGGTCAGCCTGAGGAATAACAGTCCACATCTCATCTCCTCCCCGTCCCATGGGTGAGGGCATCCTTGCTCCCGGCTAGAGAACACAAACTTGCCTATGTGGCAGGGGGAGGGGCTTCTGGAGCCCAGAGACGAAGCTGGGATGGGAGTGGGAGCCCAGCTGCCTGGGACAAGGGGAAGAGCTGTTCCTGACACTGACTGATAATGGTGAGAGGCGGGTAATACCCGGGAACAGATGTGGGAAGAGAGAGCTGGGGATTGAGAAGAAAAGCAAAAGGGAAGAAGAAAACCAGATCTCTACACCTGCTTTGGACAAAGAAATCACAAGCAGCAGCTGCTCCACCCTGTCCTTAGGTGCCAACATCTCTCTTTTTCAGGAATGAGCTGGGACTAACTTCAGGAAATGGGGTCCTATGACCACCAATACGCTTTAAAAAAAAAGTGTGTGTGTGTGTGTGTGTGTGTGTGTGTGTGTGTGTGTGTGTGTGTGTGTGTGTGTGTGGTATCTGTATACATAGATGTATATATAGTTAAATACTTCCAATTACATTTAAAACAATTTTTAACACACATTTTTAAAAATTTTGAGTTCTAAAATCTCTCCCTTCCTCCTTCCTGTCCTTCCCCTACCCCCTGAGAAGGCAAATAATATGATATCAGTTCTACATGGACCCCAATACAATCTCAGCAAGCAAATAAGTACCTACTATGTGCCAGACACTAGGAATGTAAAGACAGAAATGAAACAATCCCCACTCTCAAGGAACTTAAACCCTATCTAGGAAGATAACATCTATGCGTATAAGTACATGCATTCCTGGAAGAGACACTACTAGTTGGTCAGAGGCAGCCCTAGAGCTGTGTTTTGATGTAAACTAGGGATTCCAACACACAAAGATGAGGCTAAGGAAAGACAGGAGAAGAAATTGTGTGTGTGTGAGAAACCAGCCATTTGGGGCTGGAACACAGAATGCAAGATGGGAAGAAATATTATAAGTAGTGTTGAGTCAAACTGTGAAGGACTTTAAACATCAAACCAGAGTTTTCATTAGATCCTAGAGATAACAGGGAGCCACACGAGTTCATTGAACAGGGAAGTGGCATGATAAGACTTATACTTTAGGAAAATCACTTTGGCAGGTAGGTGGAAGGTGTATTAGAGACAGGAGAGATGGGAGGCAAGGAGACCAATGATTAGACTACAGCAACAGCTCAGGAGAAGTCTCATTGTGTAATTTTCTTTAACGCCTAAACACATAGAGATTATTAAGCTTAAATCCTTTTGCTAAAACCCTTATAACATGATAGACTCTTAAGAGGTGGTAAGGGCAATGACTATTTAAGTAGAGAGAAGGGGGCAGACATAATAGATGTTGTTAAGGTAGAACTGACAAGCTTTGAAAATTAATTGAGCGCAGAGGGAAAAGTTAAGGATGACTCTGAGGAGGTGAACCTAGGTGACTGGAAGGATGCCCTGACAAGAAATAGGCAAGTTAAGAAGCAGGGGAAGCTTCTGGGTAAAAGCTAATGAGCTGTTTTGGACTGGTTGAGTTGGAGTTGCCTAAGGGACATCCAATGGGAAATGTTTACTAAGCATTTAGTAATATGAAACTGGAATGCAGGAGAGGAGGGTTGGATAGATGGAGATGTTATACACAGAAATATGCTGTCTACATACCTAGTCATTTGCATAGATGATAATTGAACTCACAGGAGCTGCTGAGGTCACCAAGAGAAAGATGAGACCCAGGTCAGAGTGTGGGGGTGTCACCCACAGTCAGGGTGCAGCAGAAAGGAGATGGTACAGAGGAGTGGTCAGACAGTATAGGTGAATCAAGAGAAAAGGGTCATAAAAACTCAGAAAAAGAGAATCCAGGATGAAGTGAGCAAATACGAAATGCTGAGAAAGAGGTCAAGATGGATGAGGACTGAATAAAAAGACCATGGGACTTGGCAATTAAGAGATTATTCATGATTTTGAGAGAGAAGCTTCAGCTGAGTGATGAGGTCAGAAGCTAGATTTCAGAGGATCATTAGATCACGGATTTAGAACTGGAAGGGGCTTTGAAGCCATCTAGTCCCACATTTGGGCAGCTAGTTGGCACCATGGCTAGCATGCTGGGTCTGGAGTCAGGAAGATTCTTCTTCCTGAGCTCAACTCTCACCTCAGACACTTACTAGCTGTGTGACAATGGACAAGTCACTTAACCTTGTTAGCCTCAGTTTCCTCATCTGTAAAATGAACTAGAGAAGGAAATGACAAGTCATTCCAGTATCTTTGTCAAAAAAACCCCAAATGGGAAACAACCAAAACACTTTTTCCATTTTAGGATGAAGAAATCTGGAGGTTCGGGGAGGTTAAAAACCTTGCTCAAAGTCACACAGGCAGTTGGTGGCAGAAATAGATTTTGAACGTAAGTAACTATTCTCCACTCCAAATTCAGCACTTTACCCACTCTGCCATGCTGAAAAGTGAGAAAATAAAGATAAGGACAGACAGCTTTTCCTATGAGTTTGACTCTGAAAAGAAGAAACATAACAGGATAGAAGTTGGAATGCGAGGGATTTTTTTTTTTGGTTTCTTTAAATATTAAGAACTGGGTATTTTGTGCCCAGCAGGACATGAAGGAGGGAGAATTTAAAACAAATTTCAAGCGAGCCACTGACCAGTTTTTCACAGGATGCCACCCACAGACAAAATAATACAGGAGTGAAAACCCAATCTAGGATTGCAAATGCAGGACAGGAGGACAATGGTGGTGGGCTGGGAGACATCAGGCAAGCCCTGAAACATCAAGATAAACCTCTCTGTGCCTGTTCTCACACTGGAGATGATTCAATCCTCCTATGCCAATTAATATTAAAAAAAAATTTCCACATTGGCCAATTGAAACCCCAAACCCCTTTCCACCTTCTCTCGGCTAAGGATCTCCTTTTTTCCTCTCCTTTCTGTCTCCATCTCATTACTTTACGCCTCCGGGGGCTTAGGGAAGCCCATTTGCTGAGGTAACAACCAAAGAAAGCAGGAGTGTATGGCACTTTCCGACAGACAATATGAAAATGCCTCTTCTCTCTCCCCGCCCCCCTCCCTCCCAGCCCCTAGTCTATAGTGGAGAACTCCAGTTCTCACTCTCTTTTGAGGCAAGCACCATGATCACAGCACAAAGGACCCTCTGTCTGGCTCACTCAACATGGGGCAGGTCTTTTTTTCTAGCCTTTCACAGGCTAGAGTGTAAGAGAATTCTCTGTGCTACTCGCTCTCCACAGGTCCCAGGCTAAGGGGTGGATGGGTCCCTCTTACTCTGGAATGGAGAGCCCCTGAACCAGATGAGACCCAGGCCCCAGAAATTCAACCTATGCCTAATGACAGATCCTTTCTCCTTCTCTTTGCTCCAGTACACAGACAGTCTGGGGGAAGAAAATGCCCTTTCCTTCTCCCAGAACTTTTTTTTTTTTAAATCACAAGACAGAGAGTCAGCAACTTAGTCAGTTCCAGCTTGAAGGAGCTGGACAAAGCCAATAGGAGAGTCAGACTGTCTCCGAGGGGTCTTAGCTGTTGCCAGCCATGACAAACTTTTGCCCACAGTCAGTGACTCAGACACATGGCAATACTCCAAACCCATCTAAGTCCACCATCTATTGTACCCAACTCCTTTGCTGCCTCCCTGCTTCCCTTCAGTCAGCCCACCAGCATTTATTAAACTATTACTCAGGTGCCAGGAGTGGCGCTAAGTGCTGGGGTATAAAAAAGGGGAAAATAGTCCATGCTCTTAGGTGGCTCACATTCTAATAGGGAAGATGACATAGAGATAAATAAGTGCATCAGACAAAGTCAGAGGAGACTGAAGGTAAGACTAGACACAAAACCAGTACAAAACCTTCATCTACCCTGCCTCACCTAGGGTTCCGAGCCTCATCCTGAGCACACATCCAGTCCAGTTTGATGGTCCTTTTTGTTTGGTTCCCTGTTTGAGAAAGGCATATTCTGTCTTCATGTCACTTATGGTCAGGCCAGGCATGGGGGAGGGTGTGGTGGACTTTCTAAATCAGACTTAGGACACAGGAAAGTTTTGCTGCCATTCTCCATCATGAGAAAGAAGTCCAAAGAGGGAAGTAAGGAAGCAAATTTAACATATTAAAAGGTCTTACCTGTTGCTTTGCATACAGACTCCAATATCTATCACCCACTTGTCTCTACTAGTTACAAAGTCACAGGGATTTGTTAGCAAAGGACTGAACCTGGAACAGTCACCACTGAAAGCTGTTAAACCAATCCAGGCTGTGTGTGTTCATCCTTCGTTGTCAAAGAAGACCATGCCATTAGAGAAATAATGACATGTTGCTTTGCATACAGACTCCAATATCTATCACCCACTTGTCTCTACTAGTTACAAAGTCACAGGGATTTGTTAGCAAAGGACTGAACCTGGAACAGTCACCACTGAAAGCTGTTAAACCAATCCAGGCTGTGTGTGTTCATCCTTCGTTGTCAAAGAAGACCATGCCATTAGAGAAATAATGACATGACCTGTACTTGTTTTGAGTGAGGGAGGGCTGTGCAGGTCACCAATCTCACTTCTCCTCCAGAGCCATCCGAATCCAGTGACCAGATATTCATCAGGATGACTGGAGACGACCCAGGGTGAGGCAATTAGGGTTAAGTGACTTGCCCAAGGTCACACAGCTAGTGAATGTCAAGTGTCTGAGGTGAGATTTGAACTCAGGTCCTCTTGACTCCTGCACTGGTGCTCTATCCACTGCACTACCTAGCTGCCCCAAACCAGAAAGCTATGGACAGAAGGAAACCTAGCGTCACACCAAGTAGCTGTTTAACACTGGCATTATTTCCCTTAAGGAGAATAAATTTAAATTCTCTGTCCCAGCAACATCACAGAGTTCACAAGGATGGATCACAGATCTACTCTCTTGGAATCATCCTCTACTGTGTCCTCTCTCTCTCAAACTCAATATATATTCAGTTACAAAGTCTTGTCAAACTCATCTGGAGTCCTGGGCCTGGAGTCAGGAAGACCTGAGGTTAAATCTAACTTCAGGCACCAGCTGGGTGACCCTGGGCAAGTCACTTAACCTGTCTGCCTTGGTTTCCTCAACTGTAAAATGGGGATAACAGCACCAAACTCACAGGGTTGTCATGAGGATCTACTGAGACTACTATAAAAGTTTCCTAATTGGTCTCTTAACTTCCAACCTCTCCTCTCTAATCCATCCTTCACAGAACTACAAAAACGATTATGCTGCATAATACATAATACAAAGCTCCAATGATATCATTTCCCCTGCTCAAAGACCCTCAATGGCTCCCTATTGCTTCTGGGATAAAATACAGAATCCTCACCCTGGCATTTTAAAACCTTCCACAATCTGGTTGTCATCTACCTGTTCCAATCTTGTCTCAATCACCCTCCTTCATACTCTCTCTGTTCTAGTATGGCTGACCAGCTGTTTCCCATACGTGACATCCCACCTCTCACCTTCATACCTTTGTACAAGTGGTCCAAAATCCTGTGTCTGAAATGCACTCTCCTCCATTCTGCTGAATCCCTAGCTTTCTTCAAAGCAAATATCCTGTGTCTTTCTACCTACATCTTTCCTGAGTGTACTAGTTACTGTAACTTTGTATTTAATTAGTGGGTAAAACTTTACACAAAACTTTGTATTTAACATGGTAATTTACTTACTTTGTATTTACTTAGATTTATCATATCATCATCTCAACATGCCCACTCTTCTCTCAACCCCACCCCAAGCTCTCTCAGGGAAAAGGCTAGTTCATTTCTATCTTTGTATCTGTGGCACCTGGCACACAGCATTAAAAACTGAATCTTCAGGGAGGATTGATCAGAGGGCCAACTCCTTTAGCATAACGGACCAGCTAGATAGAGGGCACAGTTCCTTCTCCAAGGTCTCGCTCATGTGGTTCCACTGGGAGGAGGTGGAGATACCCAGAAGGGCCAGGAGCTCAGGAACCTAAACCAAAAGGTACTCCTGCCTAACCATCGAGAGAGGAATAACCCAGTGAGATGAGGACTTGCTACCCCTGAAGCTACTATACCTCAAATTAGTATTTAGAACAAGCTAACCTACATGAAATGCTTTGCAAACCTAAATCATTATATAGGCATAAAGTCTGGGATAGGGATTGGGCCTGTGATCTCATAGGCATGGGAAGCTCTTATTACGAGGAGACCCCTCCTGCCTAAGCAGTTCAACACCTTCTTTACAATTTATAATCTTAGAAGAGTTGCCTAGAGTCTAGAGAAGTTAAATGATTTGCCTAGGGGTACATAACCAGTAAGTCAGAGGCAAGATTGAACCCAGGGCCCTCCTGGCTCTGAGACCAGCTCTCTTATATGCTACAGTGCTTTTCCAAGCACTATATATGCTTGTCAGTTATTATATGCTCACATTATCCAATCCATGGTGAGATGAAATATCCTAATTCCTACTAAAAGGTCTCAGTCATGTTTTCCAAATCAACTAAACAATTACCAGAATGTTTCAGGGTGAGAGGCTAATGCCTTTGGTGCCTATGAAGTTGGGTTATTTCAGGTAAGGTCAATCATCTGACCAGTGAGAGGAGCCAAGTACACCTTGCTGACCTGGGGTAGGTTAGGGTGTATATGTGTCAAGCAAACCAAGTTCAATGACCTGAGAAGACACCGAACCAAATCAAAATGATGGTCACTAACTACTGTCAGATTAGGGCATTTTAGGTGGGGCAGTGAATAGAGTGCAGGACCTGTAGTCAGGAAAACTCTTTTTCTTGAGTTCAAATCCAGATACTTACTAGTTGTATGACCCTGGGCAAGTCACTTGACCCTGGACAAGTCACTTAATTCTGTATGCCTTGGTTTCCTCATCTGTAAATGAGCTGGAGAAGGAAATGGCAAACCACTCCAGTATCTTTGCCAAGGAAACACAGAGACTCAGGAAAAGATAATTAGAAATCTGCTCAAGAGTCAAAGCTAAAGAGAAAGAAACAAAGGCAAGAATCACTTTCCAAAGTAGAAAGGTGTCTGTCCCTCCAGACAAGCATTAACAATCATATTTCAGAACCAGCCTGCTCTCCACACTTTACTACTTACCTGGCATCCAGAGTTTGTCTCTCAGGGGGTGAGGCGCCATAAGCTCCACAAAATGGTGCAAGCCAGCAGGGCCTGTCTCCAGCCTGGCTGAGAGAGCAGGAACCCACTCCAGGATGTGTGGGATAGACAGTCTATGCATTAAAGAGCTTTTAAAGGCTTGGATGGGTTTCCTCAGAGGCCTGAGTACTTGGCTTTTGCTAAGTCAGCTGGGGAAGCTAATGATTGACCCACTCTTTTCACAATGCTCCAAAGCCCTAGAAACTGGATGGTTAGGTGGCCAGGCTGCAATCATTCCCTCAAAGTCCAGTAGCTCCTTGAGGGCAGGGACAATCTTTTGTGTTTGCCTTGCTATGTCTAGAATTCAGCACAGTACCTGACGGTGCCTTAGCTGAATTCATGATTGCTGACTGAGGGTAACCTAACTCAATTTAGGGCTCTAGACCCTAGGGAGAGGGAAATCATAGGTTCAGAGATTGAGAGCTGAAAAGGGCCATCTAGTCTACCTCCTTCACTTCACAGAGGAGGAAGCTGAGGTCCAGAGAGGCTGAGACAAGGTCACACAGGTCATAGGGGGCAGAGCCAGGATTCAAACCAACAGCTGATTCCAAATCTAGTGTTCTATTTAGTACCACAGCAGCCTCCCATTCTAAAGAAGGGTCACCCACAACCTCCAAAACTCCCTAATCCCTCCTAGTCTTGGTTGTTTATTCTAAACCGAACCACTTCTGACCTATTCATAGATCTCTGATCCATGCAAACATGGGTTTCCACACACAGAAGAGCTCACCTAAAAGCCCCCTATTGGAGTACAGGATGAAGGTAGATCTTGTTTAGTATCTACCTGACATCTCCACTACTCCTCCCAAGCCTAACAGGCTTGCAACAAACAAGTCAGCCTCCATCCTGGGAGAACACTACCACCTGTTCTACCTGTTCCAATTGGGTCAGACAAGAAAGCTGTGTACCCAGGGAGTTGTCATGGTGCTGAATGGACTTAAAAAGAGCTAAGAAGACAGGTACTGCAGAGGTGTGGCTCCGAATCTGCCTCCTAAGAACAAATGGGCCTAGTTGCAACATCACCTATCACATTGAAATGACATGGAGTGTTCAGGGGCATTAGCAGGCCTCCTAAGGAGGAAAGGTGGCATAATCATTTCCCTTTTGAAATAACTCACTTGCTGTCCCTCGCTCCCAACTCACCCTGTGAGCAGGCCCTTTCAAATTCTCCTACACCTTATGGAACAATCAAGGGTAGAGGCCTCCACAATTATAAAGCTCAAGACTTTTTGATTGTCACAAGCAAGGCCCCTTGCCTGCTCGCCACAGACCTAAACCTGCTCTGGGAGCAGGCAAGCCTGCTTCAGTCAAGGAAGTGACTGCTGAAGCAACTCTTTTATTCCTCTCAAGGTGACCAAAAAAAAAAATGCATCAGAGATCAGACAAAAGGTTCTGATACAGAGCTGTTAAAAACTCAGCTAGTTTCTGAGAAGGCACAGAGCCTTGCCAGAAGAAGAAAGGTTAGGAAAAGGTGAAATCTATACAACTCTCGCCAAGACCAGTAACTTTCCAGATGCAGATTGGAGGTTTGCAGACTGGAGGTTTACATGCTGTCTAGAAAAGCCAGACAGGTAAGAGTAGTGGAGCAATCTTTAGCAGCCAGCTAGCCCCTGCTCCAGAGGCTGCTTTATGACTGGCCTGAGCAGTAGAAAAATCACTACCATGGGATAGGTTTAAATTATAGCCAAGTCCTCTACTAGGGTCCAGCTGCAATCAGCTCCCTAAGGCCTGCTGAGCCACCGCCTGAAGGTGGACCAGCCAGACCCCAGGGCTGGTGAGCAATGCAAGTGATTGCAGTCTGCCTGCATACTGCAACTGGCCTGAAAGGGTCGGGGGAGGTGGAAGGGGGGAGATGTAGCTCTATAGCTTTGCTGACCAGGCCTGGGTGGTCCTCACATGACTTCTAAGGCCTTAAACATCTATATTCCCCCCACCCCCTTCAGAGGCAGCACAGGCAAGCAGAAAGAATTCCTCAGATAAGCAGCTTCAACCACTCTAAAGAAGAAATCAAATTCCCAGGGTAGACGAATGTAAGGAAATGTTGTTATGATGTGATTCTTCTCAGAGCAGATTTCTATTTGGGCAACAACTTTGCTGGAAGGGTGAATGGGGGCATGGAGGAGAGGAAGAGAAGGAGGAGAGGGAGAGAGATAGGAAGGGAGAGGGAGAAAGAAAAGGAGAGGGAGACTCACACATTCCTCTCTGGATGTGCAAATCTGTTCCACCTTGTAAATCTGGCCACTCACCCCCTAGCAGTGCAGGGCTGCACAGTGATTTGCCTTAAAGCAGAGGGGCCCCCAGGCTCTAAGGGGGATAAACTGTCCTCTGGGAAAACTGAGCAACAGGTTTCAAGGCCACCCCATCCAGTTCTTCCCACACTGCTTTAAGTAGGCAACCAAGGATCAGGAGAGTTTAGGGGATTATCTGGGACAGGTTCTACTCACAAGAGAGGTAGCAGTTACTGGAGAACAGGAGGAAGAAGGTTTCAGAAGCACATGGGGGCAGGGCAGTTCTATTGGGGCCCAGCACCAGTCACAGTGCACAGCAAGGTGTAGAGTTGAAACTGCCCATATATTTTCAAAAGGCCTCCCCACCATTTACACACTGTTCTCAGCTGGTGGTTAGTCAGCTGTATCAGTACAGGTGGGGAGCATAATTCACCAAGCTAATCCGTGACTCCTAAAATCCTGGCAACAAGCAGTCCTTTTTTACAAGGCCATTTGCAATGCAAAATAACTCCTTTGCAGCCCAAGGAGGACAGTAATGCCAAGGGGAAGCGGGGCTGAAGCAATCTGGCCACCTTACACTCTCTGGGGCTGAGGGACACTGAGCAAAATATTTCAGTCAGCAAGTCAGTCAACTAGCATTTATTAAGTCCCTACTATGTTCTAAATCCAATTGAACTTCAGGAAACTGGTACCTGAAGGGGTTTCTGAAAACAGGAATCCAGTGTGGAAATTCAGAAGGGGGAGGATGAGATGAATGAAGGCAAGATGGAGGAGCTGGGGCCTCTCCTACTCTCCCAAACCAGCTGATCCATCTCTATCTACTCAATATTTATGCAGTGTCTACTGGAGAAGTGCTTTTAAAAGTCTCAAGGGAAGAAAAAAAGTAGAAATAAATATTGCACACATCCCATGTAACTGGCACCAGTACTGCCAATCGATGAATACCAAACACTTTGCTGCTGTTATGAGGTTGCTTCAAAAGGCCTGAAATTAGCAAGAGACCATCAAAGAGTGGTGGAAAGAGCCTTTGAGTTCTAGACCAGTTTCTGACGTTTACCACAGAGAGCCTCAAGTTTCCTCAGCTGCCATAAGGGGGGATAAGAATCCTTGCTAGTACCTACTACCTACCCTCGGAGGATTGTTGTGAGCAAAGATTCTCAAAACACTAAGGAAATGTGGCCCAAAACGCTCCCAAGCTTCCCATTAAGCACATCAAGGCATTTAAAAATCTGCCTCTGGCTGCAACTGGGAGTAATACAAAATAATTTTTCAAGTCCCTGACCCACTTACTCGAAGCTACACACCCTTGTATTGGGGCTTTCCAGATGTGCCCTCTCCAGTTCCCTAAAAGACAGAACCTCTAGAACTCCAAACAGGTACCCCCTTCCTTCCAAGAGAATGGGGCAGACAGCCCTGGAGCCACGGTTAGGAGAATAAGAATAGATTCCTACCTGGACGACAAGCTGGCGAAATCCCCGCCATCCAGCAGCCGGATTTTGCAAAACAGCACGCCATTCACGAATGGGACCGCAGTCAGCTCCTCCAGAGTAAATGTAGTTTGGAATTTAAATTTCTTCTTCTTTATCAAGAAAGCCATGGGCAAGTTCCCTGAGACAGAAATCCTGTACCGCGGATTTAAAACACAAAACAAAAGAACTGCTACCTAGCAGTCTCCTTCCCACCCCCTTTCTACAAGAGGAGAGGCGATCAAACGGTCCTCAAGTCGTCAGTCAAATGCAAACACCGTCCGAGAAATGGGTGCTTGGTGGAGCGGGGGTAGGAAAGTCTCAATCTGAATTAGCACGAAGTCTCAAGTTCAAACGCCTGGGTCTCTTCACTCTTGTAGAGCTGGCCCTGGATGGGAGCTCACTGCCTCCAAAGGCTTCGAAGGAGGAGGAGCAGGGAGGGAACAATTCATGCATCTCCAAAGGGAGAAGAAACAAAACTCCCAAAGGTTTCCCGGGTCAAAGCCTGCGAGGTAGTCCCAAAAGGGGCGCGCTTCGCTGCATCGAGTCTAACCAAGTGTGCCCAAGTCCATGCCCTGCCACTTTCACTGAGGATCGATCCCCGAGCTCAGTTCATCGGTTGGAAGGGGCTCCGGGAGGGTTTCCGCAGCCCCACGTAGGAGAAGTTGGGAGAGTTTGGGTCCAGCCCGCTTGGAGCTCCACCTCCCCGCCCCCCGCCCCCAAACCTGTTGGGATGGAGGGAGCGAGGCCCGGCTCGCCGCCACTCGCGGCTACGGTACCTACTGCACTCGCCCTTCCTTCTGGGATTTGAGATCGCCCGAAAAGGGAGCCCCGACGGCAGGAGAGGGGGTCCTTGGCAGCTCCCCTGGAGTGGGGGATACGGAGGCACCGAGGTTCCAATCCGCCTCCCGGGGGGAGGGGGGCGGAGGCTGCGTCTCCTCCTCGGACAGCTGGGTCCAGCCTCAGCACAGTCCCCTTCCCAGACTCCGGGCCACTCTGGACTCGGCCGAGACAGGAAAACACAAGAACCCAGGGGCTTCACCGCACCCCACCGACCAAGTCAGCAGCCCACCCTCTCCTGCCCCCGGGGCCTTGGCCAGGACAAGCTGCGGGCTCGCTCCAAAGCAAGTCTCAGCACTGGCCTGACCACTGAGCGCAGCGCAGCAGCGCCCCACGCAGCAGCGCCCCACGCAGCAGAGCCCCACGCACCAGCGCCCCACGCAGCAGCGCCCGGCCGTCCGCAGCCTCTCCGCTCCCTACGCAGTGCCGGCACCCGCGGGAGAAACGAAGAGGCGGACGGCTCCGCTGCCAGAATGCCGGCCCCACGGCCGCCCGCGTAGCAGAAGGAAAGTGGGGAAGGGGGGGGCGGGGAGGAGGCCCGAATATAAGCCCAGGATTGGCCGGTCAGAAGGGGAGGGAGGAGAGGAGCAGCGATGCTGAGGATTGGTGAGATGGAGACCGGGAGGGTGGGCCCAGGTGAGGAATAGGTGGATTGAATTTGAGTGATTGGTTGGAGGAGGAGCCTGAGCCCGCCTCCTTCCCTTAAGCTCGGTGGAAGAGAATGAGAGTTGGGCTGTAGGCGCGGGCGGTGATGTGGGAGGTCGGGTTGGGGGAGGTGGGCAGGCAGGAAAGCGGGAGGCGACGGGACAAAAGGGGAGAAAGTGGAGTAGGGGCTGGAATGAAGAGGCTCACAACTTTGCATGCACGCAGTCTACATTCAGTATTTAATAAATGCCTATTCTAAGCTTAGATTTGTGCAGGAAGCCAAAATCAATAAAAAGACTCAAAAACTCCCTCCACCCAGAGTATCCCTGGACCACCCGGCCTGGTGGGGATCCTCTCCCCCAAGTTCTTGAAGAACTTTACTAATTAATCAGTACTTTTTGTGAAGGATCTTCTGTTGTCTCCAAAGATCCTTTAAAGTTTGTATTATGATTAATTGGGGGAGGGATTTACCAGCGTGTTCCCCAGCTTCTGGACTGCAGCTCATACTGTTTCTTAGTCAGGCCTAGCAGTGACGGTTCTCCATGGTAGACGGTGCATAAATGGATGCTAATTTAGTATAATTTGTTTTGATAAGATATGGGCACTGGCACCTGGGATCTTACAGAAAGAGGGGCAGGTAGATGCACTCCTGAGTTATTCCTCAGAGAACTTCTGTCCGTCCATTTCTTATTTGGAGCTGTTTTCCGATCTGTTGCACGAGGATAATCATTGGTGGACATCCCTCTCCTACAATAATCCTCAAATTTCACAAAATGGTCGTTTCTCCTTGCCTCTCCCATCCCACCTTTCTGGTTCAGTTCACTTCTGCCTAGCTGAAGGTAAGGAACCTGCAGTTCTTGACCCCAGGAATGGGATTGTGAGGAGATAAATAGCTCAGGACCATCCCTGGGCTAACTGGCTCCTCTTACTTGTGAACCATAGGATCCTATGTGTAACCACAGTAACAGAACAGAGCTGATCTGATTGCCAGATATCCCTCTATGGCATGTGGGTTGGGCTCTTGGATGCTTTCCCTGTCTTCTCCCCTCCCCTTTCCTTTTGGGGCTCCAAGTAGGGGCCAGCAGGTTTCATCCGGGTGTCTGACTTCCCCAGGCCTCAGGGGAATAAGGGAGTAGATTCCTGGACTCTGATTGTAACTGCTTTCTATCTGAATATGTAACAGGGCTGGTACAGGGAAGGATTGTGTGAGTGATTGGAAGGCTTTTCATCCGTGCAGTAGAACACCAGCTGGGATCATCCCCTAAAGATCCAAAGCAGTTTGGAAGCATCCCAGCCAAAAGAGCTCGGCAGCCCCTCTCTGCTCCCTCCCCCTCAAAGAACACCCCTCTGTTTCAGTTTGCTGTTGTCCTCCAGTCCTTGAAGACAGGGCTGGGGAGTTACCACTACAGACATTGCTAAGGCCTGTGGACAGTGTGACTGGAGTCATAAGCCAAATGTAGGCTAGGGGCTGGTATCTTTCTCTAAAGGTGTTTCAAGTACACTCAAGAACACTAAGTAATTTGAAGACATAAGATCATAGAGCTGAGTTAGAGCATTTTGTCTCAGAAACCAAGTGGTCAGACTCCCATCTTTTTACAGAGAAGAAATAAAATCAAGTGACCAGGATGTTGGGGGAGGGGTGGTGTTAATAAATTCCATTCAATTTGAGAAATATTTATTAATCATTTTTGAGTGTCAGGATCTGTGATAGTTGGATACAAAAGCCAAAAAAGGAAATATTCCTGGCCCTCAAAGAGCTCTATTTCTACTGGCTGGATACAGCATATACATAAATGCAAAGCAGTTTGAAGAGGGAGTAAACATTAACATTTGGAAGAGTCTATAAAATCTCCAGGGAAGGGAGTCTGGGAAGCTGAAGGAAGATAGGATTCCAAAAGCTAGCGAAGACTAGTGGTTATATTCTAGGCATGAGATGAGAAGTGGGAAACAAATGCTGGGTTCTAGGAATGGTTAGTATTCTGGTTTGACTGATCTGAAAGGGGAGCTCAGAAATTTGGGCCTTCCATTGGTTCAATAAATAAAATTCTATGATTTGGGGGGTAAAAAGGCCCTTAGATATTATCTAACTTATGTAAGACTGAGAGAAGGAAAATGATTTGGCTAAGATCATACAGCAAATTAGTAACAGAGCTGAGATTAAAACTGTGGGTCTCTCAACTTCAAATACTGTATGTAGTCCAGTGATTGTCAGTGACTGTCACAATGTGTTCCAGAGATCCGTGGGGGGGCCTGGGACCTTTTCAGAGGGTCCATGAAGTCTATAACCCATATAAATGAAAGTTATTTGGGGGAGTCCTCACTAATTTTTAAGAATACAAACAGGTCTTGAGACCAAAAAGTTTGAAAAGCATTGTTCATAATTTTTGCAGTAACCACACCAAGCGTTTTCTCTTGGTACTCACCCCTCCCCACCCATTAGTAAAAGCAGGGCTAGGCTCTCCATTGCTGAATCACTGGTGGTTATTACTCAGACTATTTACAGAGCAGATGAAGCAGTCAAGTTCAAGATAGATCTGTCTACCCATAGGCTGAAAGGTCTATTGATTTGTGGCCGAACCTTGCTAATATTTGAACTAGCTCAAAAGGAGATAAAGGTTTCATATAACTCTCAAAGAGTTACTCTTAATTGAATGTAGGGCTTCCATCTCTGTGTGTACCAGTTCCCATTAATCAGCCATTTGTGCCTCTTTTAGAACAGGCAAGGCCAGTGCCAACATCATTAGGACAACTTAACCTTTACTCAGCTCATAGGAGCTGGAGTAGAAAGTAGAGAAGGCTCCCTGCCCCCCACCTCTGCCCTGCACTGTATATATGACTTCCCTATTTGGTGGAGGAAAGGTTGAAGCAGTGTATTTGACTTGGTTGAAGGGACTCTGTTGAATTCTAGGCCTGAGGAATTTCAGAGTAGAATTCCCAGTCAATTTTAAGTAAGACTCGAGATCAAATTAGGTTAAAGTTTCCTGGAGAGCAAAGTACATAGATACCATCCTGTAATAGCTCAGTTACTGCTGCTAATCCCAACTATTAATTCTAGCTTTTGAAGGCAGTGAAGGGGGGACATTTTCAGCTGCAAGATGTCCTTTCTTTCTTCTGCCTGTGAAGTGAGGTTGTGATAAGAAATTTAGGAAGGAAACAAGCATTTATTAAGTACTTACTGTGTTCCAGGCACTGTGCTAAGTGCTTCATAAATATTATCTCATTTTGATCCTCACACAGGTAGGTCTTTTCTTTATCCTTAGTTTACAGTTGAAGAAACTAAGTCAAGCAAAGCTTAAGTGACTATCCCAGAGTCATATACCTCGTAAGTAGCCGTGACTTGAACTCAGGTCTTCCTAACTTTGAGGCCCAGGGCTCTAACCACTTACTACCTAGATTTAGAACTAGGAAGGGTCATCTAGTTCAACCCACCCATTTTATAGATGAAACCCAGAGAGGATATGAATTGCTCATGGTCACATAGGTAATGAATGTCACAGGCAGGTTTTGAACCAGGTCTGGTGACTCCAATTCTGCTTCCACTGTAAGCTTACTGATTCATACTCAGGAGCTAAGAATCCAAAGCCAAGGTTTTTCCCACTCTCCCTCCCTCCACAGACATGAGCATGTTTGGAATAGAACAGGAGAGAATGTTCAGACCCGCAGGAGTCTGTCTGTGACATTTCTCAGCTTCCTTCCAGTCATTCCATTCTGCAAATTGACAGTAGTGGCTCACAGTTAAATAACATTATTAGGTTTTACTTTCATTTCATTTCAGTTCAGGAAGCTTTTCTTTGACTATCCTTGTAAGGTTCAGGTATTATTCTCAGCATTTTCCATAAAGGGAAACTATGGATCAAAGGGGGGTCATGGGATTTACAGCTGGAAAAGATCTTAAAAATAATTGAGACCAACCCTCTCTAGGAAATCAAGGCATTAATTGCTCAGGGTCACTCAAGCAAGAATTAACAGGTCAAAGAAACCAGTTCCTCTGACTCCAAATCAAATGACTTGCCCAAAGTTAAATATGTAGGAAATGTTGGAGTTGGGCCTGGAGTCCAGGTTTTGTGACCCCAAGTCCAGCATTTACTACCATGCAAAATTCCTAATCATTCTTTTCACATACATGCTCCCTCATTCTAAAGTCTTCAGTGGTTCACTATTGTTCTTGGGGTAAAGTCCTAGTCCCTTAACCTGATCATCATCATTCCACATAGAGTCCCCAACTCATCCACATAGTCTTGTCTGAAAAGTCCAATAAAGCTTTGTGGAGAAAATTGTACTACAGTTTGGCCTGAAAAGATGGTAAAATTTAGAGAGTCAGGAAGAAGGGAATTTCCAGCACAAAGCTAAAGGTAGCATGGGAAAGAAACACAAGGGACAGTGAAAAGATTGGTCAAGCTGGAACATAAGGATTTTTTGAGAATGATAGTGGAGTCAGGAAGATCTGAGTTCAAATCTGGCCTCAGATATGTATCAGCAGTGTGACCCTGGCCAAGTCATTTGACCCTGTTTGCCTCAGTTTCCTTAGCAGTAAAATGAGATGAAGAAGGAAATGGCAAATCACTCCAGTATCTTTGCCAAGAAAACCCCAACATGGGGTCATAAAGAGTTGAAAACAACTGAAGTGACTGACTGAAAAACAACAGTAAAGGTATGAGGGAGGAGGTTAATACACTTGCATAAGGCCTGAGAAGAGAGATCCTGAGAATGAACTTTTCTGTCTCAAGGGATGGCAGTAGCCAAGACACTGAGATTTCTAATAGAGGAAGCACATGGCAAAAGCGAGTGTGTGTGTGTGTGTGTGTGTGTGTGTGTGTGTGTGTGTGTGAAAGAGAGAGAGAGAGAGACCATGAGGAGACTCCTAATCTTGATGCTTACCTCTTGGGTAACCCCAAGTTTGAGAGTTCAGACCCTCCAGAAAGAGAAAAGGATTTCCCCATGCATCATACTCCTTGCAGAAAGAAATCCACCTGTAATAGTTGCTGAACAGCAACCTACTTGCAGAGAAAATCCACTGAGTTAGTTGGACAGCACAGTTCCAATGAGAAGATTACTTGTTCAGGATCCCCTAAAGTGGATTTGCCTCCTAATGACAGTCAAAACAATTGGTGTCAAACTCTAATAGGAACTAGATCACTAAACAAGTACATGAGAATCTCTACCTCTACATATTGACTTAGAAAACACATATTATCTTTCCAATAAGATCAGGAGTGAAACAAGGATGCCCATTATCACCAATATTATTCAACAATGTATTGGAAATCCTAGCAATAAGAGAAGAAAAAGAAATTTTAGGAATCAGAATGGGTAATGAGGCAATAAAACTATCTCTTTGCAGACAATGTGATGACATACTCAGAAAATCCTAGAGATTCAACTAAAAAGCAAGTTGAAACAATAATTCTAGCAAATTAGCAGAATATAAAATAAACTCACATAAATCATCAGCATTTCTATGTATCATCCAACAAAATCTTGTAAAAGAGTTAAGATACCTCATTTAAAATAACTGTAGACCACATAAAATACCTGGGAGTATACCTGCCAAGACAAACTCAGGAACAACATAAACAAAGTTATAAAACAGTTTTTATGAGATATGCAAATGAAGTCATATTTAAATAATTGGAGAAAAATCAATTGACTTTTCATCAGTGGGCAGAGTCAATATAATGAAAATGACAATTCTAATGCTTTACTTATTGAATATCATCCCAATAAAATTACCAAAAAATTATTTTTTGAATTAGAAAAAATAATAGCAAAATTGATCTGGAAGAACAAAAGTTCAAGAATATAAAAGGAATTTATGAAAAAAATGTAAAGGAAGGAGGTTTAGGAGTATCAGATCTTAAACTGCATTATAAACCAGTAATTATCAAAACTGTCTGATACTGGCTAAGAAATAGAAAAGTAGAGCAGTAGACCAGAGCAGACATACAATACTTATAGTAACCTTATGTTTGACAAATCTAAAGATTTAAGCTTGTGAAATAAGAATTCATTATTTGATAAAAATTGTTGGGAAAACTGGAAAGCAGTCAGGCAGAAATTGGTATAGACCAATATCTCACACCATTTACCAAGATAAGGTTAAAATGGATATATAACCTAGGTTCTGACCTTATCCTGGTAAATATCATAAGTAAATTAGGAGAATATGGAATATATTACCTATCAGACATGGATAGGAGAAGAATTTATGAATAAACAAGAAAAAGCATTGTGCAGTATAAAATAATTTTGATTATATTAAATTAAAAAGGTTTTGTAGAAATAAAACAAAAGTAGCCAAGAAAAAGAGCAGAAAATTGAGGGGGGGAGGGAATTATAGACAGTTTCTCATATCTCAAATATTTAGAGAACTTTGTCAAATTTATAAGAATAGATGACGATAGATCAATTCCTCAATTGACAAATGGTCAAATGATGGCAGCTTTCAGAAGCAGTAATAAAAGGTATACGTGGTCATATGAAAAGTGCTCTAAATTATTACTGATTAGAGAAATGCAAATTAAAACAACTTTACAATATCATCTCACATCTATCAGATTAGCTAAAATGAGATAAGGGGAAAATGACAAATGTCATAAGGGATGTGGAAAAATTGGGACACTAATATAGTATTGGTGGAACTGTGAACTGATCCAACCATTTTGGAGAGCAATATGAAAGTGAGAGTTATAAAGAGATCTACAACTGTATTTGCCCTTTGACCCAGCAATACCACTATTAGGTCGGTTTCCCCAAGGTAATTAGGGAAAAAGGAAAAGAACCTATATGCTCTAAAATATTTATAACAGCTCTCTTTGTGGTGGCACAGAACTGGAAATTGAAGGGATGCCCATCAACTGGGGAATGGTTAAACAAGTTGTGGTATATGATTGTGATAGAATACTACTATGCTGTAAGAAATGGTTGATTTTAGAAAAACATGGAAAGAGGTACATGAAATAATAAAGAGTGAAATGAGCAGAACCACGACTGTACAGTAACATACACTATATACAGTAACAGCAATATTGTTTGAAGAATAGCTGTGAATAACTAAGTTATTTTGAATATTATAAATACTCAAATCAACTCTAAAGGACCTATGAAGGAAGATGCTATCCACTTCCAGGGAAAGAACTGATAAGTATGCATAGTATGGTTTTACATATATACATATATATATGTATATATATATATATCTGTGTCAAATGGTGACTTTTTTTTCTACTGTGAGGTGGGGAGGGAGGGAAGAAGACCGTTCAGAATTTAAGATGTAACAGAAAATGAAAATTTTTAAAAAAGAAAACCACATATTAACACTGCATTTTTATTTATTTTGTTTAAAGGTTTCTCAGTCATATTTTAATCTGATTCTATGAAGCCTGGGAGTGTTGACCTGTGTGTTTGACACCTCTGTCTAAACCACTGGGTGTCTGGGAGTGATTGAATAGGACTCTCAGTGAGAGATCTAGAGATCAGCTGGAACTTCAGAGTTGCCCCAAAGGCTATCCTGTTCCTTTCAGAGGATAGCTAATGGGCTATTTGGGTGCTTTATGTGTTTCTTTATCTGTTAATGGACTCCTTTTGTTCTGTATTTTCTTTGGAATAAAATAAAGGAGGCATCTACGTGGCTCAGTGGAGTGAATGCTGGGCCTGGAGTCTGGAAGACCAGAGTTCTCATCTGGTCTCAGACAATAGTTATGTGACCCTGAGCAAGTCATTTAACTTCTGTTTGTCTTAATCCATTGGAGAAAGAAATGGCAAACCACTCCAATATCTGCCAAGAAAACCCCAGGGACAGTATGGTCCATGGGATCATGAAGAGTCAGATGCAACTGAATTGATTGAACAACAACCACTAAAAAGGTTCTTCTACACTATATTTATTTAGTATATTTCGTATACTGCGGCTTTGTCTAGGATTTTCAGGGATCACATCATTTTTTGGAAGCTCAATATGTCTTAAATCATAAACACCTGACTACTAACAGATCTTCTAGTTTCTACTCTCACTCCCTTTCAATCCATCCTTCATACCATTGCTAGAATAATTTTTCTTATACACAGATCTGGTCACTATCCCTCTACTTGAATATAGATAGCCTTTTCCTGTCATTCAAGGCCCTACCCACTCTGAAACCAGTAGTCCTTTCCAGGCTATTCTCATCTTATTTCCTTCCGTCCATATAGCTGGGCTATAACTGAACTGGTTGAATCTGTCTCACGGACATATCATTCTCCTTCTATGTCTCTGCCCTGGCTCACTCTGATCCTTATGTATGAAATGCTGGCCATCTTTTAAAACCCAGCTAAAAAGCCAAGTCCCTCATGAACACTTCCTTCCCTGATCCCTCCAGGTCAATAACAACATTCCCTTTTAATTTCATATAGCACTTTATTTTGTTCTTCCCTAATGCACTGGGATTTAGAGTCAATGGACCTTTATTCCAATCCTGACTTGATTGCCTTCCACCAGTATGAACTTGGACAAGTTGCCAAATCTCTGGGCCTCCCTTTCCTCAACTGTAAAATCAGGAACTGAACCCATGCCCTCCACAATCTCTTTCATCTCTAAATTTATGATCCTATAATAGTGTCTAATATCATGATTGTTCCATCTTTTCTTCCAATAGATGTAAGCTTAGAAGGTAGTATCAAACAGCCAGAGGTCTGACCTTGGAATTGGAAAGATTTGGGTTCAAGTCCTTCCTCTAATCTGTAGTAGTTGTGTGATCATAGGCAAGTTACTTAAACTCTCAGTACCCGTAGCATCTCTAAGACTATGAAATTATAGATGAGTTGTTGATCTGTATTGGGGGAAAGAGTTTCCATGCCTGGAGTTCCATCCATCCCTGAAATCACAGGTCTGGATCAAAGAAAAAACAAAAAATTCTGTAAGCTTCACAAGGGCAATGACCAGATCTTACCTAAATGTTGTATCTCTCCAGCACCCTTGCACAGTGCTCTGTACAGAGTAGGTTCTTAATTCAAGTGTTGAATGAATAAATGAAAGATGGGCTCCTGCCTTCCTTTTATATGGGTAGAGCAGGAAGCAGCCCCTAAGTACACTAGAAATCTTTCACTTTCCTCTCAGAAGTGTAAACCAGGGGCCAAAGGACAAAACCGTTTTAAACCTAAGCAATCCTTGGCAGGAAATTTCTCTTCCAGAATGGTAAATTACACAGCCCTAGGAACAAATGGGGCTGTGGCAAATCTGATTGCACAAGGTGTTCTGGGGCTTGAGACTTTGTCTTCTGAACAGCAACAAAGTCCAAACCCAACCCATGAACTCTAACTTCCTTAGTCAGAAGTCAGAGTGAAGGACGTTCACTCATTCTGGCTTACATAACTCCCTTGGGCCAACTGGACGTTTCACCTAGAAACCCAGACCAATTTGTGTGTCTAATCAATGTCCTAACTGCCATCTCTTGTTAGTACTTCTCATTACCTTAGTAGAATCTGAGCTGGAAGGGTTGGTAGATGACATCTAGTTCAGCCCCTTCATTTTGCAGATGAAGAAACTGAGACCCAGAAAAGTTGTGACTTGTCCAAGATAGCAAGTAGGATAGCCAAGATTTGAAACCAGGTTTTCTGACTCCAGATCCAGTATTCTTTCCATGGCATTATGGAAAGCATAGTAAATTAGAGTAAATAATATAAGTAGGGTAAAAATATGGCATTTGCATAACCCAATCCTATTCATTTTCTAAATTCGTCATCCTTCTTCCTCCTCAGTTTTGTTAACAATCATCATCACTTAACTCTGACTTGGTCCTTTGTATAGGTAATGAAATGCAACAAATATTGAATAAGT
Organism: Potorous gilbertii; assembly: GCA_028658325.1. Taxonomy (NCBI): domain Eukaryota; kingdom Metazoa; phylum Chordata; class Mammalia; order Diprotodontia; family Potoroidae; genus Potorous; species Potorous gilbertii. The sequence continues at coordinate 306,202,307 of CM053769.1, read as the reverse complement.
ACTTCCTATATATAAGATACTTTGTTAGCTGGGGATACAAAGGCATGAATGAGGCATGGTTCTTGCCTCCAAGGTACTTAGCAGTTAATAGAGAAATTTACAGTCTAGAGAACATTCACTACTATAAGGTATTGAAAAGAGTACAGAGAATGACTGAACAAGTTGTGGTATGTGAATGGAATGGAATACTATTGTGCTATAAGAAATGATGAGCAGGCAGACTTCAGAAATACCTGGAAAGACTTACATGAACTGATCCTGAATGAAGTTGAGCAGAACAAGGAGAACATTGTATGCAGTAACAGCCGCATTGTTCAATGACTAACTTTCATAGACGTATCTCTTCTAAGCAATGTAAAGATCTGACAACTCCAAAAGACTCATGATGGGAAACGCTCTCCACATGCAGAGAAAGAACTTTAGAGTCGGAATGCAGATGGAAGCGACTATTTGCTCTCCTTTTCTTTTGTGATTTTGTTTTGTTTCTTCTTTCTTGTGGTTTCTCCCCTCAGTTCTAATTCTGGTTTACATCATGACTAATGTGAAAATATGTTTAATATGAATGTATAAATAGAACCTATATCAGATTGCAGTCCGTTTTAGGGAGGAGGCAGAAGGTGGGGGAGAAAATTCAAAACTCAAAATCTTATGGAGGTGAATATTGAAAACTAAAAATAAATAAATTATATATTTGTGTGTGTATATATGTACGTATGTAGTATGTATGAAAAAAGCTCAGGACTGGAAGTCTGCAGGCCTGGGTTGTAGTCCTGCTTCCACCATGAACCAGGCATATGAGTTTAGACAAATCATGTCACCTCTCTGGGCTTTGGTTTTCTTGTCTGTAAAACAAGGGAGTTTGACTGACTCTAGGCCTCCTTCAGTATAAAATTATACTGTATCTAACCATTGGATGTCTACAATGGGAACCTTGGATACATGGATCTAGATAGATTTCAGGGAATCCATAAACTTGAATGGGGAAAAAATTTGACCTTTATTTTAACCAACCTTTAGCTAAAATTTAGCATTTTCTTTAAAGACCTTCACTTAAAAAGGCCAAGGTCTCCCACTGCATCTGGGACCATCTCCAGTCAGCCAGATCTGTATCTTGCCACTGGACCCAGATGGCCCCAGAGGAGAGAGTGAGGCTGGTGACTTTGCACAGCCCTCTCTCACTTAAATCCAATTCACCTGCAAGTCATAGCATCATCTTCCTTATGCCACCTATACATAGGACCAAGTCAGAGCTAAGTGATGATGATTGCTAACAAAAATGAGGAGGAAGAAGGATGAAGAATTTAGAAAATGAATAGGCTTGGGTTAGCAAATGCCATATTTTTACCCTACTTATACTATTTACTCTAATTTGCTATGCTTTCCATAATGCCATGGAAAGAATACTGGATCTGGAATCAGAAAACCTGGTCTCAAATCTTGGCTATCCTACTTACTTACTATCTTGGACAAGTCACTTAACTTTTCTGGGTCTCAGTTTCTTCTTCTGTAAAAATAAAGGGGCTGAACTAGATGTCATCTACCAACCCTTCCAGCTCAAATTCTACGATGGTAATGAGAAGTACTAACAAGAGATGGCAGTTAGGACATTGATTAGACACACAAATTCTCTCTCTTAGAGAACAAAGGACAAACAATAACAATCATTTCCTTAGCAACAAGCCATGGTAGGTAACAGTTTAACCAGATGGTCCAAGAAGTACATGTCATAAAAAAAGGTTAAGAACCCTACCCTAGGATGATGTGTCTTACCAATGACTTCTACTTCTAACCTGGCTGACAAAAGAAAGAATTTATATCATAAGAAGGAATTAAAAGAAAAACCCAAAGAAAGGAACTATTTTCCATATATATATGTATATATATGTGTGTGTGTGTATGTATATGTATAGATATAGATATATATAGTAAGGAAGAGTTGGAAACAAATTCAATGTTCATGGAGTGGGGAGTGATTAAATATGTTAAAAGAATACAATAGAATATTACTGTGCTACAAGAGAGGTTGAATACAAAGAATTTAGAAAAGTATTAGAAGAATTATATGAACTGATACAAAGTGAAATGAGCAGAACTGAGAAAACAATATAAACAATGACTAAAACAATGGAATTGGAAAGAACTCAAATGAAATCCAAATATGGTCTAATTATAATAACCAAATTTGGTCCTAAAGAAGAAATGAAGAAAAGTACTTCTCTCTTTTCTTCATAGAGATGAGGAGATTCTGAGTGAGGAATATTGCATATATTGGCAGTCTTTTTTGATGTTCTGGTTTCATTAGGCTGAACTGCTTTTTTTTCCTCTTTCTTATCCTTTATAAAAGGGGGTAACTCTTTGGGTAGAGAGGAGGAAATGAAGGTCATAAAGCAAAAAGATTTTAACCAACTTTGAAAGAAGTTCTGAATCTCCCTTTTCTATATCTATCCACAACACTTACAGACCTCTCTACTTTCATGCCTTCTTGTAGACTTCCCTGAAGTTTCTAGAACTCTATGGCACATTAAAAACTGGCCCTTCCTTTGTTCCCAGAGGCACCGCGAATGTATGTGAATGACAGAAACCCTGTCATCCTGGATTTTTCCCTAATATAAGGGGAATACGGGTTGAGAATCACAAGGCACAGGTTCTAGCCCTCATACTTGTCATCCATTAGCTGATTGCTGAGGGCCTTTTTAACCCTTCTGAAGTTGTGAAATCTGGAATCCTAAGTGTCTTTCACAGTTATTGTTCTGCCACATATTTTATCTTATTTATATTTAGTTTATTCTCGAATAATATGTTCTCCCCAGTAATGTTCTCCTCTGAGGCTTCATCACAGTTGGACCAATAGGCAACAAGCTCTGGCAGCTCCTATCATGCTGGGAAGACTTTGAATGTAGGCCAGGTGACAGAGTGTACGTAGTAGAGTGGCTACTAGGAATTAGGAAGATCTGGGTACAAATATTATCCTAGAGGTTTACTAGCCTTATGGCTATATAATCCTAGGGAAGTGACTTAACCTCTTGAGCTCTGTTTTCTCTTCTGTAAAATGGGGGAATGGTACTAGATGGTCCCTAAGGTCCTTTCCACCTCTAGATCTTTGATTCTCTGACCAGCCTAGTTAAATGAGAGAGGTTCATTATTTAGGTTGGCCTCAGGGGATGGTGAGGTAACATTTTGACCACAATAACTCTTAAAGACCATATACTAGGATGTGGAGAGTTTGTGGTCTGGATTAGTGGCAAGGCACCTAAATGATTCAGTGGATTAAGTTCTGGCCTGGAGTCTGGAAGATATGAGTCCAAATCAGCCCTCAGATACCTACAAACTGTGTGTGACCCTGAGTAAGTCACTTAAGCTCTGTTTCTTTTAATCCATATGGAGAAGGAAATGACAAACCACTCCAGTATCTTTGCCAAGAAAACCCCATATAGTTTCACAAAGGGTCAGATGTGACTGAACGATAATTGGTGGAGAAATTATCCTTATCCAAGAAACTACAGATTTTGGAAGTGTTCCTCCCCAATTGTTATGTGTTTGGGACTTGTACCCTCAAAAAGATCATAAATTCTTTCCTGGCAGGGACCATGTCATGTGTTTCTTTTGTACCTCCCTCAGACCTCTCCCTCCTCCCAGGTCCTTACCACTGTGCTGGACACACTATAAGAAAAACAGTCATCAACTACTTCACCATTTTATCAACAGAGACGTGGAAGTCTATAGAATTAACATGGAATCACACTCTCCAAATCCTCTTCCACACAGTTGTCAAGATCATCCTCCCAATGCATAGGTCTGGCCAAGTCACTCCCTGCTTAAGAATTTTTCGGGCTTCCTGTTGTCTCTAGGATAAAATACAAACTCCTCAGCTTAGCTTTTAAAGCCCATCACCAAGTAAGGTTCTATCATACCTTTCTAGATTTATTTCACATGACATTATTCCCTTTATATACTCTACCTACCAGTTAAATTGGACCATTTGTTATTTCCTGATCTCCTACCTCCACACTTTTACATAAACGATATTTCCCATGCCTGAAGTATAATTCTTTCTCACCTCTTACAATTCCTAGCTTCTTTCAAGGTTCATCTTGGGTGCTATGTCCTGCCCAAAGTCTTTCTTAATCTCTCAAGTTATTGATGGTCTCCCCTCAAATAATTTTGTATTTGTTTATGTTTATATATTGTATCCCCCCAATAGAAGGCAAACTCCCTGAGGGCAGACATAGTTTTTCCATTTTTGCCTTTATATCCTCAGCACTAAGGCCATGCCCTTTAAGACTATTGAATAGAATTGAATTCATAGGAGGAAATCACCACCAGAATTGGAATTTGAACTCAGTTTCCCATACCCACACCTCTACTCAAACAGCCAGGTGGCACCCCACCCTTGCCTTGCCATGATTTTGTTTCTGCTGAGGGAGAGAGTAACATTCTGCCCTTTGTTTATAGTAACATTTCTGGCCTTTAGGGTTCAGAGATTAGTTGTTCTCACGAAGGTTCCCTCCATAACTTCGAGGGAGGTCTCTTGAAATCCTCAATGTTTACTTTTTAATTCATTTAATAAAGCCAGTATGTTAAAAATAAACTCACTTGGAAGAGGGCCCAGAGAACCTCTGAAATGGTAAACAACTGCCACCCAATATTTAGGGATTTCATTGCCACGGTCCAGAGAATGAGTTTTAGATCAACATCTTCACGCATGGATTGTTGGTCAAGTTGGACTCTTTTAGAATCTGCCAAGCAATATTTTCTTCCTGAGTCATCATGAGCTCTGAAAAATTGTCACAAGAACAATTTATTTCATCAAAGACAATTGAAGCAGCAAAATTTTCCCTTGGCACAGACCAACAAACTTGTCTTTGTAGTTTCCCAAGGGAGAGTGGTATTATGTTATCTACTTAAGTATTTTTTGGAATATATTTGTCCCTCCATACCCATTTTGTAAATGGGAAAATTGAGGTATCAACAACAAATTTATCAGATCTAACCATGGCACCACCACTACCCCATAGCTACAGACACACTCACACACACAAACACACACACACCCCTCTCCTCTGTCATCCCATCCAGGGACGTTGGCCTACTTATTTTTCAAAAAGGATAATTTCAAGCATTTTTATGGACTGCCTATCTTCCCTGGAACTTTCCTTCCTTATCTCTGTCTCCAGAATTCCCTGGCTTTCTTCAAGTCCCAGCTAAAATTCTACCTTTTGCAGGAAGTCTTTCCTGACTCCTCTTAATTCTGCCACCTTCCTTCTGTTGATTATTTCCAGTTTATCCTATATGTAATTTTTTTCTACATAGTTGTCTCCCCCTTCTTGAGCTCCTTGAAAGCACTCAGTCTTTTGGCTTTCTTTGTTTCACTAGTACTTAGCACACAGCCTGGCACAATAGTAGGTACTTAACAAATGTTTATTGATCTACTGCCAGACCATGACTGGGGCAATAGATAAATAGGAAAATGGAATGTGAACTTTTAGTTGGCTCTGATCTCTGGGACCCACCCAATCCCCCTTCTCATCACTGTATTCAAACCAGCTGACAGAGTATGACTTGGTGATCTCATGCTGCTAAATTAGGATAATTTAAAAGTAAAAATTATTTCTGATGTGGTCAAATAAATGGGCTAGATTAAATTAATTGGAATCACTCTGAGATATTCCTTGGTACCTAGTGGGGCAGAAAACTGGATTACATTTTTAAAATCATTGATTCATTCAACATATTTTTATTGATCAATAGTGCCAAGCTCAGCATGTTACTGCCTTCATGGAGCTTACAATATAATTGGGCCAATGAGACATACATATGTCTGGGAAGTTAAATGACAGTAAAAACTTTAATTTTTGGACAACAGAAGAGATATTCTGAAGGGAAGTAAGAGCCTATGGTGTAGTATGTTTAGTTCAAAAGACAAGAGGGCATTGTGGGTTTATGGATTTAGAGCAAGGAAGACTTCATGGAGAAGATGAGATCAGAACAGAACCTAAGAGAACAGGCAAAATTAAAATAAGAGAAAACGGTGAATAATTATAGGAAGCAGGCACAGAAGGAAGCAACTGCAGAGTTTCTGCCTTATGGGATTCTGTCTTCAAACATGAATGGCATTGATATGAAAACATGCCAGTGAAATAAATCTCAGTTGCTTGAGAGTAAGAATTGTCTCATTTTTGTCTTGTATCCTCTAAAAATGGGTCCTTGCACAGAATAGGCACTTTGTGTTGGTTTGAGTAAATTGAACAAACTGGGAAAGAATTTTGTGAGAATGAGAATATTTAGCTTGGAACAGAGAAAACTAAAGAAAGATGTCATCTTTCTTCTGATGATTGAAATGCTGTCATTTGGAGGGAGCAGCCCAGTTCTATGTATCTACAAATTCAGAACTAGAACCAAGGGATGGAAGCTCTGGGTGAGGGAAGGGGTAGATTTCAGCTTATTCTGAGAAAGAACACTCTGTCAAACTAGAGCTGTCCAACCATGGAAGTACTTCTTTCTGATCTAGTGAACTTCCAATCACTGGAGGCCCGGAGTAAAAGTTTGGTAATGGTTCTATGGAGGGGATTCACACATGGGGTAGGAGATTGGACTGCATGTTGCTCCAAGGTGCTGCAACCCAAAGATTCTAGGGTCTTATGATCCAATGATACTAATACTATCTGAGAATGACAGAGAAAGGGTGAGAAAGTCACATACTTTATTTGCTATTCACAGTACCCAAGATAGTATCAGTAATATCACTTAAGGCTCAGAAGGGCTAATAGCTTCTTTTAAACCTGTTTTCAGGGCTGTCTATACTGTCTGAACCTGATGATAAAGTTATTTTCCAGAAGGCATTGAATCCAACAGTCAGTGTTGTTCTGAGTGAGCACAGGAAAAAAAATGTCATGAAAGGAAGAATGGGGGCCCAGAGCTATCACATAGTGGGTTTCCCTTACCGGCCACATGTTCAGCTGTGTTAGCATTAACACTGTTGGGGCAGCCTTGAAAGGAAAAGAGAGATCATACAGGAGCAGCACAATGAGCATTGCTAACTGTATACTTTGGTGAGGAAGAGCAGAGGCACAGAATCCTAGCATTTTAGATTGAAAGGGACCTGGGGCAGCTGGGATGCAGTGGATAGAGCACTAGCTCTGAAGTCTAAATTCAAATCCCACCTTAGACTATTACTAGCTGCGTGACCTTGGGCAAGTCACTTAAACCTTAATTGCCTTAAAAATAAACTAGATGGAAGGCACCTTGGCGATTCTTTAGTCCAATCTATATTGTCTCTGATTAAAGACCTTCAATGAAGGGGAATCCACCATATCTCCAGTTCTAATTTTGAATATCTCTAATTATTGATTAATTGTGGACAGCTCTAATTATTGATATTAATAGCTAGCATATATATAATGCTTTAAGGTTTGCAAAATTATTCACAAAAATCTCATTTTATCCTCACAACATACATAAGAGATAGGCATTGTTGTTAATTTTATTCTCATTTTACAGATCAGGAAATAGAGACAGACAAGTTATAGTTCAGGATCACACAGTAAGTATCTGAAATTGGATTTGAACTTAGGACTTCCTGACTAGAAGTGTGGTGCTATCTATTGTGTCCTTATTAAGAAGGTTTCCTGGTCACAAAACCTAAATTTGCCTCTTCATAATTTTATATCCAGGCAGCTAGGTGGTATGTTGCATAGAGCACTGGTGCTTGCCACAAGGAAGACTCATCTTCTTGAGTTCAAATTCAACCTCAGACATTTACTAGCTGTGTGACTCTAGGTAAGTCACTTAACCTTGTTTGCTTTAGTTTCCTCCTCTGTAAAATGAGCTGGGCAAACCACTCCAGTATCTTTGCCAAGAAAACCCTAAATGGTGGTAAGGAAGAAGTCGGTCGGGGGGAGGTGGGGGTGTGGGGGGGGTGCAGGTAGCTACTCTACAACAAATAGAACTTTACGTTCATTCCTCTGAGTTCTGCCCTCTGGCAGAACACCAAAGCTAATTCCCCTTCCGGGTGACAGCAATACTACCATCCTCTGAGTCTTATCTTCTCCTGGCTAAACATGCTCACTTCAATTCTCATGGCTGATTTTATGTCACTCTTGTGTCAGAGCCTCTCATGCCATGAAGGACTGATTGGGGATTTTGGGAGAAATTTTCTCATTCTTTTGGCTCATAGTCACAACCCAGGAAACTTGGAATACTGTATACAAGTATACTCAGACTTGACTCTCCATATGCACACATATAGTTCATAATACAGAAGAAATTCTTTCTTTTTTGAAATTTATTTTTAAGAAGAAGAAAATAAAAGACACTTGAAAGGAATGACAATTGGTTCCAAATATATATGTAAATAAAATCAAATCACAGTTCCAAATCTAAAGGCTCTTCTAGTAGAAGATTTGTACCGGAATACCCAAGTACCCAAGCACTCAGGCCTTCCTGACTCCAGGTTGGTGCTCTATCCATTGTACCACCTAACTGTTTCGAATACCCAAGTCATATGATCGAGGTCAAGAGCTGGACAGGACCTTTGGGGTCTTTTAAGTCAATCTCCCATTAATTTTTTTAAATGAAATTTTACAAAGAAAAAAATAATATTTCCATAGGCAAAGCCAGAAAAAGAAAATTGCTTATGAAACTGTGAACCTAGCTTGTTTTTATTTTTATTTTTTTAAATTTATTTATTTATTTTTATTTTTTTGGTGTTCTACAATCACATCCTTAAAATTAAGATTTTATCACCCCCCCCCGTCCTCCCCACCTTTCCCCCACTACCCCCTCCCTCCCCGCAACAGCATTCAATTCTGTATATGTTCTACATATACTTTCCTATTGAGTACATTTTCACAATAGTCATGTTATGTAGTCAAAGTAAAATAAATGGAAGAAATCATATAACAAATCAAAACATAATACACTAAAACCTACACATATACAAACATGATCTGCTACATTTTGCGAATGACTTCCATATTTCTTTCTCTGAGTGCGGAAGACATTTTGTGTTAGAATACTACCATTGGGACTTTTTTTTTTTTTTAGTAAGTTCTTGCATTATTACGAAGTTCCAAGTCTACCAGAAAAACTCTCACACACTGTGGTCGTTGCTGTGCCCAATGTTCTCCTGGTTCTGCTCCTTTCACTCAGCATCAGATCATATAAGTCCTTCCAGGCCTCCCTGAAGTCTTCTTGTTCATCATTTCTTATGGCGCAATAGTACTCCATTATATTCATATACCATAATTTATTCAGCCATTCCCCAACTGATGGGCATCCCCTTGATTTCCAGTTTTTGGCAACCACAAAGAGTGCTGCTATAAATATTTTTGTACATGTGGGACCCTTTCACATTTTTATGATCTCTTGTGGATACAGTACTTTTAGAAATTTTGATGTGTCTAATGTTATGCACTTTTTTTTAGCCCTTTGGTATTAGTTCTAATGCGTT
>CM053769.1:306091830-306192359 GCA_028658325.1 Potorous gilbertii | reverse complement strand
CTTTATCCCCGAGCTTAGCCATAAAAATTTTTTCCCAATTAACTACATCCCTCCGAATTTTGGTTGCATTGGGTTTGGTTGTGCAAAAACTTTTCAGTTTAATGTAAACAAAATTATCCATCTTACATTTCATAATGCTTTCTATCGCTTCTTTAGTGAAAAATTCTTCCCCTCTCCATAAATCTGATAAATACACTATTCCTTGCTCCTCCAGTTTATTCATGGTATCAATCTTTATACCTAAATCATATACCCATTTGGACTTTATTCTTGTGTATGGTGTTAGGCATGGGTCTATACCTAATTTTCGCCACCCTGTTAACCAGTTTTCCCAGCAATTTTTGTCAAACAGTGAGTTCTTATCCCAGAAGCTGGGGTCTTTGGGTTTATCAAACAGGAGGTTGCTATGTTCCTTGCCTACTGTGTCTTGAGTGCCAAGTCTATTTCATTTGTCTACCCCTCTACCTTTGGCATTTATTAAACATTCCTACTAGGGACTGTGGTGAGCACCAAGGATTTGTTATTGTTCAGTTATTTTCAGTCAGTCATGTACTACTCTTCATGACTCCATTTGGGGTTTTCTCGGAAGAAACACTGGAGTAGTTCTCCATCTCCTTCTCCAGCTCATTTTACAGATGAGGAAACTGAGGCAAACAGGGTCAAGTGACTTGCTCAGAGTCACACAACTATAGTATTAAGTGTCTGAAGCCAGATTTGAACTCAAGAAGATGAGTCTTCTTGAATCCAGACCCAGACTATGGCTCTACCTAGTTACGATACAATAATGAAAATAGAAAAATTTCCGCCCTCAGTCTAACCAGGAAAGATAACACACAAAAGGGGAAGCTGAAAGAGTGGTGAAGGAGCTAGTGAGAAAATGCACGGACAGGGTGCTGTGTTTGTCCTTCGCTCTCAAAGAGGACCATGACGTCAAGGAGACGATGACATGGCTTGCAGATGACTTTGATTTGAGTGAGGGAGGGCTGTACAAGGTCATCAGCCTCACTTTCTCCTCCAGAGCCATCTGGGTCCAGTGGCCAGATATTCATCAGGATGACTGGAGATGACCCAGGATGCAATGGGGGACCCTGGCCTTTTTAGGCTAAGGTTTTACCAGATTCTTACTTTCAGTGAGATACACCCATTCAATGAATAGTTACTCAAGGAATGGCCCCTTTAATAAAAACAAAATCAAACTGGGAGGGGAAAACCCTCAGGGTTCTGGGGTAAAAGAGAAACAGTTACTATTTACTATTTACATTTATTCTGTGCTAGGAAAGACAGGGGGAGAAGTCAGAGAAATCCCAAAATAGTTCAATCTGGGATGGAGTAAGGACAATGGGATTTTGTAGGATGAAAAGATTTTCCCAATAATGAGCTTCCTAGGGATACGGTAAAGTCAGAGAAGAGCCAAAGCAGTGTAGTCAGGTCAGTAAGTTAGTTCCAAAGCTGTCTCACCTGTTTTGTCTCCTCCTCCTCCTCCTCCTCCTCTTCTTTTTCTTCCAGGGTTGACTTGCCCATAGCCACACCAGTAGTTAGTAAATGTCTGAGAATGGATTATATGATCCACCACTGATCCTCTGGAGTCCTGAATAATCATTGCATTTGTCAGAATTCTTATGCCTTTCAAAGTTGTGTTTCTTTACCATGTTGGAGTCATTGCATAATTATTTTCCTGGTTCTATTTATATCACTTGGCATCAGTTTATAAAAATTTCTTCAGGTTTTTCTGAGTACATTTCTTTTTATCATTTTTTAGTTTGCAATAATCTTCAATTATAAATTGTTCTGTTATATCCCCCAAGTGATGGGTACCTCTTTAGTTTCCCATTTTTTAATACAACAAAAAGACCTACCTGTTCATAGGAGTTCTTTCTCTCTTTCTTTGATTTCTTTGAAGAATATGCCTAGTAGTGAAATGCATTATCTTTTGTTTTTCTAGATAAATATTATTTTTTCTAGCTTTATAAAGTACTCCTTTGATAGTCTGATTAATAGTGCACCATAAGTTAATTTAGATAGTATTGTCATTTTATTGTATTGGTATAGCCCAGCTCTAAGCATTTAATATTTCTCCACTTATTTAGTTCTGTCGACTTTTATTTTGCCCTGGAAAGAATATTTGTAGATGTATTCATATAATTCCTATACGTCTCTTAATAGGTAGACTCTAAAACATTTTATACATTCTTCAATTATTTTGAATGGAATTTCTCTTTCTATTTCTTTATCTTGGGTCTTATTGATAATATACAGGAAGGTTGGTGATTTGTGGGGCTTCTTTTATATTTTGCTACTTTGCTGAAGTTAGTGAGGTTTTTTAATTAATTTTATTTGACAGTTCTCTAAGTAGATCATCATGTCATCTGTAAAAAGCAATGGTTTTGTTTTCTTTTTGCCTATGTTTATATGTGCAATAGTTTTTCTGGTCTAAATGCTATAGCTAGCTTTTATAAAACTAGATTAAGTAATATTGGGGCTAATGGATATCTTTGCTTTATTCCTAATCTTGTTGGAAAGGCCTTTAGTGTTTCTGCATTACAGATAGTGCTAGCTCTATTAATATAATTATGTGATTTTTTTTGTTTTGTTATTAATATGATCTACTCTGCTCAAAATTTTCCTTAATGTTTATTGTCATTCAGTTGGAAACTTTATGACCCTGTTTGGGGTTTTCTTGGCAGAGATACTGGAGCAGTTTGCCATTTCCTTTTCCAGCTTGTTTTACAGATGAGGAAACTGAGGCAAGCAGGATTAAGTGATTCACCCAGGGTCATACAGCTAGTAAGTGTATGAAGCCACATTTGAACTCAGGTCTTCTTGATTTCAGGCCATGCATTGTCCACAATCTGTGAGTAGACACAGCTGCCTGAATTGGAACCCAGATAGCTGGGTAACTAATCTTCTCCTCTCCAGTCTGTCTCCCCCTTCCCTTCCTTCTCCTCTCCAAAGGAAGGTAAATTTGGATGGCTAGAAGATGCCCAGTTAACTTGGGTTTTACTGAGTAGATTCCTTTCCTTTCCTTTCCTCTCCTCTCCTCTCCTGTCCCTTCCCTGCCCCCCACCCCCCAATCCCTTCTTTTCCTTTCCTTTTCCTTCTCTTCCTTTCTCACAACCTTAAACCTACTGCACTCTGAAGCTCATACACTGGACAGTACTAGGCCTCTGCCTAAGGGCTCTCTTCTGGACCCTACTGGCTTAAGAGTGATTATCAATAGTAACTGTGGCTGTTTCTCTCCCAGCCTGATGTCTTCTTTTTCTATGCTTCATTAAAGGGGCCATCTCCCCTGGCTAATACAGTAATGTATAACTGGTATAAATCTACCCTAATTATATCTTTACAATATGTTGCTATAGCCTCTTTGTTAATATTTTATTCAACATTTCTGTATCAATTTTCATTAGGGATATGGTTCTATGGTATTTCTCTCAGCTTTATCTCTTCCTCCCAACCCCCTTATTTTACAGATAAGAGAACAAAGGGTCAGAGAAGCTGAGTGAATTGCCAAGTGGCAGAAGTGACATTTGAACCCTGGTCCCCTGATTCCAGAGTTACTGCTTCTGTCACTATATTACCCCATTTCTTTTCTCTATGAGGCAATTCTTGGGAATTCCTCAGTAGGATGTTGTCTCCCCTTTCTATTTGCATATCTCTTGGGACTGTAACTAATCCTGGTTAGTTCAAGAAGATGAATGTGACATCATTCTGTCTCTGTCTCTTTCACTGGCTCTCTCTGTCTCCCCCTAACTTCCTGTTGTGCTTTATGATGCCTTCAATGCTGTAACACAGTCACTGGGTCTACTAGTTTCTCAAGCCAGGCAAGGATTAGTCTTGAGCACTCATCTTGTCATTTCTACATATCAAAAAAAGAAAACCCTCCCATCTTCCTTCTTTTTCAGATGGCTATTGTGCTCATTCTTCACCTTCATCAATTACCAACCCAACTCATCCTCATTCATATCATTTATTCTCCCCAATAACTCAAATGGAAGAGGGAGGGAAAAAAAAGAACCCATTACATAACTACATAAATCTCTATGCCTCAGGTCATTTTTAGTACCCAGTTTTAGAGGATATATCTTCCTCTTACCCCCTGGTAGCCTTTGAGTCACCATCCTGTGGCCAGAAAGGGACCCTTGAAGTATAGACCTGGGCTTTCCTTTATTCTATGGACAGTTCTATCTCCAGCTGACCAGACTTGAAAGCAATTGGACTTTAGAGTTATTTCAGAATTGGTAGAGTCTTAACCCTTCTTTAGCTATCACTGCTCAAAAGAACGGTATTTAGGTCCAATCTTGTTTTGGTTTGTAGAGAAAAAATTCATATTGGCTACAGTAAAGACCAGTAAAAGAGAATGACACTCACAAAGTTACTTTTTGGTCCAGTGTAGACTGGTCCCTAGCTCTTTCAGGAAACATCTGTAAGGTTGTCCATTTCTCCCACTGATCCCAAAGCAGGAAGTACTTGAGTCAGTGTAAATGTTTGCCTCTGGCAGGGAAAATGGTACTGCTCTGTGGGAGCCTGGTGAGCCTGAGATCTGGGGGGTCAATGTAGGGCCATTCCCTGTTTAGAACACAGGCACTTAGAGGAGTCAGGACTTTCAGTTCCTCCGTTAAAGAGGTTCTTAAAGCAAGATCCCACAGTTTCTGGAAGTAAACCAAGAAAAGGTCAAATGGGCTGGAAGGGCCTTGGCAAACAGCAAAGTGGAGCGGAGAAGCAATGGAATCTGAGACTTCGAAAGCTGCATCATGGTCTTAGATTCCTCTGTGCGTAAGAGCAGGCAATGAAAATTACAACTTTATAAAAATAATAACAGTAACAAAACTTGATAAGTACAAAAAAAAGAAAAGGAGATGGGGAAAGGGTCTTAGAAACTTAAAAGATATCTTTATTTTGTTAAAATATGTAGCTGCATTTTTTTCTTTTAATAAAATATAATTAATTTGGACTTAATTGTTTTATACATGGCTGTATTTTGTTTGCTTACTTGACTGTTTTGTTGATGATAAGTTTAAAATACAACTTTTTTTTAAAGAATGCAGTGAACTCATTTTTTCTTTCTTTATTGGAGTTTGTTACAGGGAACAAATTCTCTAGGTAGGGGTAGGGAAGGGTATATTAGGAAATGAAGGTGATATGAAAATGAAAAGGTATCAGTTACTTTCAGTATCAATAAAAATTCAGCATGACACAGTAGATAGGTAGTGCATCTTAAAACCAGGAAGACTTGAATTTAAATCCTGCCTCCAGTAAATATTTGCTGTGTAACTCTAGGCACAGGATAGCCAGGTGGCACATTGGATAAAGTGTCTGGCCTAGAGTCAGAAAAGCTCATCTTCCTGAGTTCAGATCTGGGCCTAGATACTTACTAGTTGTGTGACCCTGGGCAAGTCACATAACCCTGCCTGCCTCAGTTTCCTCATCTGTAAAATGAGCTGGGGAAGGAAATGGCAAACCACTCTAGTATCTTTGTCAAGAAAACTCCAAATGGGGTCTCAAAGAGTCAGCCGCGACTAAAAATGACTGAGCAACAACAGGACCTTAGGAGACTCATTTAACTTGTTAGTGTTCTAAACAACTCTCTAAGACTATAAGTTACTGAAAAGGAGTCAACATGAATTGGTAAAGAAACTTTCCATATGTGGGAGCTGACTGCACCAGTGAAGTGACAGGTCTAGTTTCAATTCCAGATCAACAAGAATGAGATAAAAAAAATTAAAGAGTTCGACGAATAGACAAAACTTTCAGCAGATTTCTCAGCTCCTCTCGACTTTATAAAGGGAGTATTATTTAATTTAGGCCTGTGGTGAAGAGGTCTTGAAGGAGATTTGTAGGTACTGGAAGTAGAGAACCAGATGACTTAGCGTTTGGGTTTATCTGAGAGTTTTTTGGGGGACAACTTAAGATCTTCCCAAAAAGATACTAGAACTGACTTCTTCCTTTCTTGGTATCTCGCATAGCCTGTGGTTTGGCCAGATAACTAGAATTTCTCAGAATTAAAATGGATTATCTGGGCTGATTCTCAGGGGCAGAAAGAGAAAATTCTTTTCTCTTTTGCCCATTCCCCAATTTAGATAATAATCACAATACTTATCGTGGTTATTATTCATATTTTTATTGAACTTTAAGGTATATATAGAACTTTCCTCACAGCATCTCCAAAAAGTAGTTAGTACACATAAACCCAGTTTATACCGTAAGAAACTGAGGCTTAGAGATGCTGGCAGATTTTTCTTTAATAAAAAAAATTTTTTTATCCTCTTTTTACATCTCTTTTATTTCAAAGGCAGCTGGTAATAGAGTGGCTAGAGCATGGAGCCTGGATTCAAGAAATGAATTCAAATCCAGTCTCCGATATTCACTAGCTATGTGACTGAGAAAGTCACTTAACCTCTGTTTGCCTGTTATCTCAATGGTAAAATGAGAATTAGTAAGAATATCTGCTTACCAATTATTGTGAAGATCAAATAGACATTTTTAAAAGGGTCTGGTATATAATAGGTGATGTATAAATGTTTTTTCTCTTCCCTCCCCTCCACTTTAAAATGACTTCCCTCCCCAGTAGAATCCTCCCTTATTATAGATATGCATCAAAGTGAAATAAATCACACGTGGGCCATTTCTGACAATGTATGCCTTATTCCATACCTATAGTCTACCACCTCTCTACGTAAAGGAAGGAAGCATGTTTTACCGCAGTTTCCTGAGGTTACAATTAGTCACTACATTAATCAGAGTTCTGAAGCCTTCAAAGCTGTTTTCCTTTATTTGCAGTTACTGAGTAAATTCTGTTCCTGATCTTTCATAAATTGCCCTGTATCAGTTCATATAAATCGTCCCTAAGAGACTTTTCCATGATCACACACTTGGTGAGAAAGTGCTAGAACCTAGGGCTCCCACCTCCAAGGCCTGAGCTCTCTCAGGGCCTCTGAGATGGATAGATAGCTTGGTTAAAAAATGTAGCTCTGTGAGGAACCCAATAATCCCCAAAGTTGAGAAGCAGTACCAGAAAGAGGATGTGCTAAAACCACAATTTACTGAGCAGGAAGAAGGCTGAAGGCTTAGGGTGAACAAATCCTGATTAGGCTCCCTCTCACTCAACTCGAGCCCAGAGGTGGGTGCAGGAGAAGGGAAGAGAGGCAGGAGGTCAGTGATGAAAAGGAATGTTATTTCTACTACAAGAGCGTCAGCCAAGTCTAATCTCATGTCTCTCCAAATTGTTCCTATCATCTTTTCCTATGACAAATATTATTGCTGAAAAGAATGTGTAGCATCAGCACTTCCTTCCTTGGGCATCTGTGGACTGACCTTTTCCCAAATATCTCCAGCCATACACTCAGGAAAAGGAGGCGGGGTAGGGTAAAAGGAAGATGGGAATGCAGGTTCAGTTCTCTGGGGCAGGATGTCCACTGGCGGAAATTCAGGGGAAGTGAAGGGTTGAAGTGGACCTGGACCATGCTAAAAGAGCCAGGGGTTGGCAGTTGAAAATACTCTGAGTCACTAAAGTCAAGAGTGAGTAAGAGCTGTGTTCACAAGGCCTGACGGTGATGTGATGACCTCAAGGTACAGAATGGGATGTGATATTTTCCAAAGTGACCAGTGTGGGGATTTGTTTTATTTTACTAAACATATTGATATAAGGGCATTAGGGTATTCTTTCTTTCAAATGGGGAGAAGAACGGCAGACAAGAGGGCTAGGAATAGCATTATCAAAATGATAAGTAAGAAAAGAGGGTCATTAAAGCATTTTTTTAAACGAAGGAAGGAAATACAGACAAGCAAGACTGTTTTAAAAATAGCATGTTAAATTGGTTGTGTACTTGTAGTAAGAAGCAAGCTGGGCAGATTTATGTCTGTACATATTTTTTCTGTTCTGTTTTTATATGGAAATGCACATCTTAGTTGGGGTTTGTTAAGTTAAAAATAATTTTTTCAAGGAAGACAAGTTCAAGTCCCACCTCTGATACTTCCTAGGTATGGGATCATGGGCAAATTGCTTTTAACTTTTCTGGGTCTCAACTTCCTCATCTGTAAAATGGAGGGTGTGTCATGAAGATCAAAGGAAATAATCCAGGTCAATACTTTACAAACCTTAGAGCTTTATACACCTTTAAAACCTACCTTTAGCTGAGAGGAAGAGACCCAGGGGACTAAGGAGAGATTTAATCTGGCATAAAAACCTGAGGAGGATAGGGTTGTGTCAGCCTCTCAGAGCACTCCTATTCCCCTTCCAGCATATCAGGTCAATTGCTTCAGTGTTTAGGCCAGTATCTGGGGCAGGATAGTGATATGCAGGCAGCTTGGAGTAATTATGTAACACAGTAGATAGAGCACTGGGCTTGGAGTCAAGAATACTCTTCTTCCTGTGTTCAAATCTGGCCTCAGACACTTACTAGCTGTGTGACCCTGGGCAAGTCACTTAACCCTGTTGGCCTCAGTTTCCTCATCTGTAAAATGAGCCAGAGAGGGAAATGGCAAACCACCCTGGTGTCTTTGCCAAGAAAACCGAAATGGGGTCATGGAGAGTCAGACATGACTGAACAACAGTATTGCTATGCAGCAGATGATCTGTAATGGCCCAAGACTGTGGAAACATAGGGCATTTTAAAATATTGAAGTTGGGAATAGCTGCTTCCTAAGTCAGATGGGTAAAGGTGGAATTTTCCCTTGAGAGCTCTGCTGAGGAGAAGGGGAGCTTATGCCTAATCGGGCCTGAGGGATGGCACTCAGCTCTCATTTTCCTGCTTCAATGAAAGTTCATAGGATCAAATATTTAGAGCTGGGAGTTCAGAAGTCATAGTCTAACTCCCTTATTTTAGAGAAGGAAACTGAGACCCAGAGATGTTCAGTGACTTGTCCAAGGTCTCACGCATTCAGTAAATGCCAGAAGTGAGATTTGAACTCAGATTCTTTGACTCATATCTAGTAGTCTTTGATCAAGTTGAGCATATGCTTCTTCCAATGTTTGTTTCTGTCTCCATTCCCTGGCCATGGCAGTTAAGTGGTGCTACAGTACACAGAGCACTTGGCAAGTCACTTAACCTCTGTCTGCCTCAGTTTCCTCATCTGTAAAACTGTGATATAATGGTATCTTTCTTGCCCAGTTGTTGTGAGAATCAAATGAGATGTTTGTAAAGAGCTTAGCACAGTGCATAGCACATAATAAACTCTCTATAAATGCTAGTTATTATCTCCAAGTCTTGTTTCTCTCTGCCCCACCTTGTCCCCATTTCCAACACTTGTTACCCCCTCTTTGTTTGCTTGTATTTGTATCCCCAGCATTTAATACAATGCTTGACACAAAGTAACTCTATAATGAATGCTTTTCCATCCATCTATCCATTCATTCATCAGTCTTTTACCATAACACACGTAGGAAGGCAGTTGGTGAGGCAGTGGCTAGAAAGTTGGACCTGGAATCAAGAAGATCTGAGTTAAAAATTCAGCCTCACATATTTATAACTTCTTTGGCTCTGGGCAAATCACTGAACCTCTCTGTTCACCTCGGTTTTTTCAACTGTAAAATGCAAAAAATAATAGCACCTATCTTTCAAGGTTTCTTTGAGGTTCAAATGAGGTAATATTTGTTATATATGTATACACACACACACACACACACGCAGACACATAGCACTAAGCCTGGTGCAGTAGGTGCTATATAAATATTTATTCCTTCCCTTCACTTATTTCCATACACTATAGGTTTTTTACCCTTATCACCTCCACCACCGACCTCCAAAAAAGGAAAGAGAGAAACATTGTGTATTCTCTTCATCTTGTCTCAGTGGCTGTGAACTGTGGAAGGCAGACACCATGTGTCTTTTATTCTAAAACATTGCTATATTGAGCATAGTATAGGTGAATGATAAATATTGATGAGGATGAAGATGGCCAATGACAATCCAAAAGTAAGACCTAGTGTTGACACTGTAGCCTCCGCCTCAAGCAATGATTCCAGGCTCGAGTCATTACATCAACCCAGGAATTCTGTAAATGGGTATTCATTCAAGCCCATCTACCACTCCAGCTTGTGTTTCTTTCATGGACTATTTGTCTGTCATTTATCTCTTTCCTTCCCCTTGGAAGGCTGAGAAGTAATAGTGGGCTAATAACTCCTGACTGATGGTGGGTAATCTGAAACCAAAAAGAATCAGTCATAATACTAACTCTAAGATGGACACAGGGTCTTATCTAAGGTGGGCATCAGGAGATAAAGGGCAGCTAGGTGGTACAGTGCATAGAGTACCAGACCAGGAGTCAGAAAGACTCCTCTTCCTGGGTTCAAATCTGGCCTTGTACATTTACTAGCTGTGTGACCCTGGGCAAGTCACTTAATCCTGTTTGCCTTAGTTTCTTTACCTGTAAAATGATTTGGAGAAGGAAATGGCAAACCACTCCAGTATCTTTGCCAAGAAAACCCCAAATGGAATCACATAGAGTCAGACATGATTGAAAAGTGACTGAACAAATCAGTAGTTTGGCCCCCAATTCATTCTATGACTTTGGAGTGGTCGTTTCATAGGTAGGCTCATGGATCACGAACTAGCTCCAAGGTCATCTAGTTCATCAACTTGCAGATAATGAAAATGGGGCTCAGGGAACTTAAATGACTTGCCCAAGGTCACAGAAGTGAGTATCTAAGGCAGGATTTAAAACCAGATCTGACCCCAGATCAAATACTTTCCACTGTAGCATTTTGTCTTCCTTAAACCAATAGATTCTTCAACTGTAAAATTTAGGATTAACCATTATATTCTCTAAAGTCCCTTCCGGTTCTAACATCCTCTGTTCTGTCTAAGGTCCCATGACACTGTGATTCTAAGCCCCTAGAAAAGCCTCCAGGTTAGTTACATTGATTTGATCCTGCCCTCTTTAGGTACAAAGAGTTTAGTAGCCAGAGAATATATATTTCTATGATTGAGACCTCCTGGATCCTTTTCTCAAAATACTCCACTAACTCAGTTGGCTTTAAGAAGTATTTGAACTGTCTTGAACTCAAAGAGAAATGACCAGGCAATCAGAAAGTTTGCATTTCTTAAGGATGCAAGAGAGAGAAACTATGACAGGGATAAAGAAGAGAGGAAGAAAAGGGGCACTAATGTCCTCAGGGAACTTAGCTTGTACTTGTGCTGCCTGGAGATCAGACCCAAAGATCCAAAGGTCTTCCTTCTAACACTCTCACTCTCTTCTGCCTTCTCCCTTGCTTTAATTCATTACGTGTTCCTCATTACGCATCCTCTTTCTATGAGCATCTGGCTCTTGAGGCTAGAACCCACAGCCCTTTGATTTCCTTCGGTGCCTCTCACACTCACAACCATTATCAGTGCTCCGTGGCATTTTTCTAGTGCCCTTTTCCAAGAAAGTCAGTTCCTCACTCCTCCTCCCTGGTAACTCTAAGTAACCCAGGGAGAGAAGCAACCTGGATCAGTAGCAGGAGCACTGGAGCAGAGATAAAGGGATGAGGCTAATAATCTTGGCCCTGCTATGAGACTGATGAGAAATCTTGAGTCCATTGCTCCACTTCCCTGGGTCTCTATAAAATGAGGATAAAAACTCCTTTCCTGCCAACCTCATGGGCTTGTCATAAGAACAAATGAAAAAACAGATGTGAAAGTACTTTATGGTTCCCCAAGTATGTGATATTCTTACTAACCCAGCCCAGCCAGGATAGACTCAGGATTTCTGCTGGCTCCACACATCTGGAAGGAAGGTCATTACCCAGAAGGGAGACTGCCAGCTCAGACACTTGAGGAGCTATTTACCCATAGCAGGAATCCAACTGCCGACAGAAGCTGTCTCAGAATTCATAGACCACAAGAATATCAAGGCTCAGTAGGGACCTTAGTGGTCATTCAGTCCCTTAACCTCCTCACCTGATGGAAGGCCCAGAGAGGGGATTAGCTTGCTCAAGGTCACACAGCCAGTTGGTGACAGAACCAAAATTATACTCAAGGTCTCCTGACTCTCAGTCCAGCATTTTCCAGTACATCATTCTCCCCTGAGCTTGATTGACTGGTTGGACTAGTTGTCATCTCTCCCTTTGGTTTCATTGTCTTATCCAGTGGGAGGAGGAAGTGAGGCCAGTGGCTTCCCTGTTAGAATCCCAGAGGGCCTGCTTCCGTATTCCCACTTTCTGACTCCAGGTCAGAAATTGAGAAGCAGAAGCTATTTAACAAGAGCTCAGAGGTTTTCCAGCTCTATTAGACAGCACCATCTGCTGGACGTTTAGAAGTGACAAGAGGATCATACAGATCTGTGGTTCTCAATGGACCCCTTTACACTCTTAAAAATTATCGAGGATCCCAAACAGCTTTTGTTTACGTGGGTTATATTTATTAATATTTACTTGATTAAAAATTAAAAAGGATAAAATTTGAAATATTAATTCTTTTAAAAATAGTAAACCCATTGTGTTAGCATACATAAAATAATTTTATTAAAAATAACTAATTTTCCAAAACAAAAATAATTTAGTGAGAAAGGTGGCCTTTTTATATTTTTTTCAAATCTCTTTAAGGTCTTGTCAAATAGAAGACAACTGGATTCTCATATTTTCTGTATTCAGTATCATGTGATGTATTGTTTTAAAGAATATGATGAAAACTGAGAATCATACAAATATGTAATTGGAAAAAGGGAAGAATATTTTAATAGCCTTTCAAGATAATGTGTTTTAATAATAATTGATACTACATCAAAACTATATGGGTTTCTTAAAGGTTATTTGCAATATAGAATATACAATCTAAACTCCATGGTATACTTGTGACAGAATGAGAGCGAGGAAAGAAAATAAAACCTTAGTACTACTATGAAAATAACTTTGACCTCTCAGACCCTCCTGGAAGCATATCAAAGGCCCTCAGGAGTCCTAGGATCACTCTTTGAGAACTTCTGATATACTTTAATGAGAGAGAAGAGGAAAAGAGGGAAAGTAGGGAGGGGAGAGGAAGGAAATATAGGAGTAGGGAAGGGGTTGAGAGAGGAGAGGAAAAAAAGAGAAGAGAAAGGAGGAGAGGGGAAGGGAGAAGGGGGATAGAAGAGGAGGGAAAAGGGGGCAGGAGAGGAGAAAGGACAAGAAGATGCAGAGGGAAGGAAAAGGAGAAAGACGAGAGGGTATGCATACTTTACAATTTACAAATTGCTTGTCAAAAATTACTTCATATATTTCTGGGGATGAAATCATAGAAGAATTATAAAATATTAAAAAGAGCAGGAAAGGGAGTTCAAAGATCATCTAGTCCAACCCCTTTATTTTATCAAGGGAAAACTGAGTCACCGACAGGTAAAGTGTCAGAAAATTCACGTGGTAGTAAATGTGAAAGGGCTAATCCATCCTTTAGGAACTGAGGACTTACCTAAATTGTTGGAAATAGATATATACCCACGGAAGGAAATTCCTCAACTTTCCTCTGGAACTTAATTCTCCTATTCAACAGCCCTCACCGACAAGAAATTTCTTTTTTTCCCTTCTTTCCTTCCCTCCCTCTTTTCTTCCTTCCTCTTTCTTTTTTCTTCCTTCCTTCCTTTCTTTTTTCCTTCTTTCCTATCTAACCAATGATTTGAACTTCTGCCCTTTCCCCACTTCCATCCCCTATTACAATTCATGCGATTTTCTTCTTACATAGAATTTCAGAGTTGAATGGAATTGCCCAAGAACTTATCTAGCATGACTTCATTTCACAAGTGAGGCCCAGAGAAGGAATTGACTAGTTTAGGATTAGTTAATCAATTATCAAGTATTTCTTAAATGCCCACTATGTGAATGCTAAGCACTGTACTAAATTCCAAAGGTAGAAAAACAAAACTGCAAACAGTTCCTACCCTCAATGAGCATACATATAATCTGTAAGGTGAGACAGTGTGCATCTACAACATTGTCCCCAAAAGTCACAGTGCCCTGAGACTTTTTGGGACATCCTATGGAGATATATAGAAAGGAGATATAAGGTGGCTTGGGGAGGGGAGGGAGTGAAGAGGATGAGGGGAACTGGAAAGGTCTCATATAGAATGTGGTACTTGAGCCAAACTTGGAAGGCAGCTAAGAGATTCCAAGAGGCAGAGGGGAGGGGAGGAAACATTCATTACCCAAATCCTACCGATATTCTTTCAATTCCCTTTCTACATTCTATTTAGCACAAATATTATTTGGTCCAGTAATCCTCTAATTATATCCACAAAGCTCTTATTATAGGCCTCTTCCATTGCACAGAACAATTTTTACCCTGTGATATAACGAGAAGTTACTCTGAGACTTCAGAGCTCTGATCAGTGCAGTAACGAAGCACAGACTGATACTGAAGCATGCTACCTGCCTCTTGATGGAGGATGGGTTCAAGATGCAGAAGGAGATATATTTTTGGAGATTGTCAGTACAAGTATGTGTTTAGTATTATAGTGCATATTTGTTACAAGGGTTTTGTTTTAAATGTTATTTTGCCTGTATATCAAGATAAGGTCAAAATGGGTACATGATTTACTCACATAAGGTGATAGTGTAAGTAAATTAGGAAATCATAGAATAGTTTATTTGTTAGATCTGTGGATAAGGGAAGAATTTATGACCAAATGAGACAGAGAGCATGACAAAATAGATCATTTTGATCATATAAATTTAAAGAGGTTTTTTTTTACAAACAAAGATAATACAATCAAAATTATAAAGAAAACAGAGAACTGGGGAAAAATTTTTTTGCAACAAGTATCTCTGATAAAGACCTCATTTCTTAGATATATAGAGAACTGAGTCTAATTTATAAAAAATATGTCATTCCCCAATTGATAAATGGTCAAAGGATATGAATAGGAAGTTTTCAGATAAAGAAATTAAAGCTATCTATAGTCATATAAAAAAAATTCTAAATCACTATTGATTAGAGAAATGCAAATTAAAATAACTCCCAGGTACCGCCTCACACCTATCAGATTGGCTAATATGACACAAAAGGAAAATCATAGATGTTGGAAGGGATGTGAGAAAACAGAACTGATCTAACCATTCTAGAGAGCAATTTGGAACCATGTCCATAGGGCTATAAAACTGTGCATAGATCTTTGATCCTGCAGTACTAGTGCTAGGTCTATATCCCAAAGACATTTTTAAAAAGGAGGGGAAATTAAAGCAACTCTTTTTGTGGTAGCTAAGAATTGGAAATCAAAGGGATACCCATCAATTAGGAAATGACTAAACAAGCTGTGGTATATGATTGTAATGGAATATTATTGTGCTATAAGAAATGACAAGTAGGAT
Organism: Potorous gilbertii; assembly: GCA_028658325.1. Taxonomy (NCBI): domain Eukaryota; kingdom Metazoa; phylum Chordata; class Mammalia; order Diprotodontia; family Potoroidae; genus Potorous; species Potorous gilbertii. The sequence goes on along the minus strand of CM053769.1, from coordinate 306,177,109 downwards.
AATTCAGAAAAACCTTGCAAAGACTTACATGAACTGATGCATAGTGAAGTGAACAAAACCAGGAGGGCATTGTACACAGTAACAGCAATATTGTTTGATGAAGAACTATGAATGATAGCTATTTTCAGCAATACAGTGATCCAAGAAAATCCCAAAGGACTAATGATGAAGCATACCATCCACCTCCAGAAAAAAACCTGATATTGATTGAATATGGACTGAAGCATGCTATTTTTCACTTTCATTCATTCTTTTGCTTTTATTCGAGTCTTCTTGTACAAAATAACTATCATGGAAATATTTTTTACATGATGGCTCATGTATAATCTATATCTGATTGTTTACCATCTCAGGGAAGGAGGGATTGAATTTGAAACTCAAAACTATTTTTTTAAAAAGTTTAAAAATTGTTTTAACATGTAATTAAGGAAAATTTTTTCAATTTTTTTAAAAGTTGCTTTACTTTACATTATAGCCATGAAGTCAGCCAGTGCAAAGACCTAGAGATGGGTAAGGGAGTGCTGTGACAACAAGAGGGTTAATTTGGCCAGACCTAAGGGTTTGTGGATGGGGGGAGAGGACTGATGTGCAGAGTTTGGTCCAGGACCTGAATCCTGGTTCTTCTACCTATTGAGGGACTGTAGATATCCATACTTCCCTTTCTCAGTATCCATTTCCTCGTCTGAAAAATGACAGGTTTGGACTAGCTGGCCTCTGCTGCCCTTTCCAGCTCTAAATCTATGATACTAAGATCTAAGTGTCCTGATTCTCAGAGCAGCCTCTTTCTAGTACATGGATTTTGACCACTCCTTTTTCTATGCTATTTAAGAGAGAACATGTAGTCCCCTTGTCAACAATTTCTGGTTGCTGAAGGGAGGCCCCACCCTTCAAAGTACCTTTCAAACTCTATCAAAGTTGCTAGGTGTTTGTTGGGCAAAGGGCACCCCACCCTTCCTCCCTCCCCACATTGGCCTGGATTATTCCATGTTTCAGATAAAGTGCTGGGATATCTTTGGGTGGCAACTGGTTTGGTTTAGTGCTCATAGGTCCTGTCAGGTCAGAATAGACTTGAACTTCCTAGCACGGTCTGAGAACCTTTATCCCAGTTAGAGGGCACCCTAACTGCTCTCTCTTGGCAGGGAAGATGGGAAGGGTGTGAAACGACATCATATTTCTAAGGATGAGAAAGAAAATTTTTACTTCCCAAGTCAACTTCCCAAGGTTTGGAAGAAACATTTTACCTTGTGAGAATCTATTACTAAAAATCATGATAGGGTATATTAGAAAAGCTCCATGGTACATACTGTAGATACAGAGTGTTGGACTTGGAATCAAGAAGTCCTATGTTTCAACTGTGCCCCAGATACTTTCTGACTATGATCCTGAACCTTAGTTTTCTCATTCTCTAAATGAAGGTGTTGGACTCAGGGACTTTTAAGGACCTTTCTACCTCTAAATCTGTGACCCTACAATCGTTCTCTATCTTCTACAAAGTTTGTTGATGATTGTTGTTGAGTCATGTCTGATTCTTTGTGCCCCTAAATAGGATCTTGGTAAAGATAATGGAGGATTGGACATTTCCTTCTCTCCAGAGACTTGCCCAGAATCATACAACTAGTAAGCATCTGAGGTCACGTTTGAACTCAGGTCTTCTAGTGATCTATCCACTGAACCATATAGTCCCTAAGATCCACCAACCTCCCATGAAGATTAGTGAATCCCACCTCTACCCCCAGGACCCAGCTCAGTATTTTGCCCCCTCTTCATTTTCATCCCCATATCACAGAATTATAGAATCTCAGAGTTGGAAGGTGCTTAAAGAGTCCATTTGACTCATTAATACCTAAAAAGTTATCCCCTCTACATCCCCAATAGGTGGTCATCCAGCTTCCATATGACTCTCTCCAGTGTTGGTAGACACTGGAATTGACCAAATCAAAATGAATCTCCAAGGCAACACCCAACCTTGCAATGAAGTGACTTATCAGCAAAAGACAACAGATAGCTACAGGGAGAAGTGACCTTGGGCATGGCAATTAACCATTCCTGTTACTTAGAAACATACTCTGAATTTCTGCTTCTTTATGTGTAAAATGGCATTGAAATATTTGCCAGCCTGCCTACCTTGAAGGGATGCAGTAATGGACCAAATGAGAGGTTGTATAGGAAGACTATGTGTGTGTGTATGTGTGTGTGTGTGTGTGTGTGTGTAGATTTGGGAATTCATCGGTGTAATGATTCCTAGCATAAACTCTCCTTCAACTAATACAGATTGATACATATTAGGAACTAGATACATATTAGCAACTATTTGTAATATCAAGTTTTAGAAAGTTGCCAATCTTACTGAAAGTTTGAGTGACTTACCCATACTGAAAGCTAATATGTATCAGAGGTAAGAACAGCCCAAGTTTTCCTGACTGAATCCTAGGTCCACTGTTTGACTGTTTTTCAACATGTGAGAGTGATTTGGAAAAAGTCAAGTACCATTACCCAAATCCTACCAATCCTTCCTTCCATCCAATTTCCTTCAATGACTTGCTTAGCTCCAAGTACATACTGAGAGTGTCCTTGTGTTTTCTAGAAAAGGGAGGAGTAAATTAAGGGTTAAGAATCTCTTTTCTCCAGTTTCTCTTGGACTGCCAAGTCTAGCCATTGTTGGTGCTTCAGGATCTTGCCACATGCATTCTTTGCTCCCCTACCTCCACCCCTTTTCCTTCATAGGTGGCTGAGTAAATACCAATATTGACCAAATGGTCAATATTTTTTCTGGGTGCTGTGCCTGCCTAAGATTGGGGCACCACCAGGGAGTGACTCAGGACAAAGCCCCTCTGGGCCTGTGGGTTGAGCTCTTCCTTCAGCAGCCAATTTTCACGTGTGGTTCCAAGAAGCTGTAGCATGTACAGTGCAGGTCACACCCTGGTAAAACTATCTCACAGACAGGATAAACCAGGCTGAGGATAACTGACAGGCCTCAAAGTCATCAATGAGGTAAGGGAATGTCTACCCCAAGCATGTGAAGACTTCCCCCGCTGGAATGGGCAGATGAGAACAATTTGTTCCAACAACTGTGATGGCTGCTGAAGCAGGTGCTGCGATATGCCTAGAGTTTGCTCGGACGTCCAAGGCACCGAGGTCATCCACTGCATCCCAGGCCATCATCAGCCATCCTGACTTTTATCTTACCATTGGATTTCAATGACTCTGGAATAGAAAATGAGACTGATGACATCGTGCAATGGCACCTCACTTAAATCTAATTCACTCACAAGTCAGGGTATCAAGTCTTTGAAAATGAAGGACAACTTTTTGCTTTGAAGTGTTTTACACAAAATACCTTTTCCCCCTCCCAAATGAAAGACCAAGATTCAACTTTATTGTTTTTGCTCAGTGTTTACTAGAGACTGACTCAACCCATCTCAGAGACAGGGATCCTTCTTGAGATCCTCCCCATGAGTCAATGACCAACCCATTCCTAGGCTAAATTTGAGTGACACAGCAGAGTCAGCTAAGTTCTTTTGGTAGTTTTCCACCCACCCTCTCAAGCACTCTGATAAGATACCAAGAAGACATGAGTTCTAGAATATATGAAATAGATGTGTCATCTTGGAAAAAAGTCTTCTCCCCTTATCCAGCATTCATTTCTCTCCTGAACTCCAATGCATATACCATCTGCTTATTGGCCAGATACCAAAATGACGTTTCTAAAGCACAGATCTCATGCTCAGTAAGTGCTCTAGGATCAAGCACAAATTCTTCCCTTCACAACCTACCTTTCCAGGCTTATTATACATTAATTTTTTCATGCATGCTACATTTCAGCCTTCTTGCTGGCCTTGCTGCTGTTTTTCACATACAAAACTTAATTTCCTATCAGTATGATTTTGCACAGCCTTTGCCCATACCTGGAATACATTACATCCTGGTTTGTGCCTCCTAGAAAAGCCTGATACTTCAGAATTTAGCTCAGATGTTACCTCCTGCAAGAGGTACTTAATGAGCTGGCAAGCTGCTACTTCATATTTTTTGTTTATATATTCGTATGTGTATATATGTATGTATGAATATATGTATGTATACACACACATGCACTTGTGGTTTTTACCGGATACAATATAAGCTCCTTGAGGGCAAGGACTTTCATTTTCATCTTTGTAGCCCCAACACTTAGTATAGTGCCGGATATTTAATACCTGCTTATTGGTGGTTAGTCTCCTCTACCTGGATGTCTCCTAGGTATCTCAAAATCAACATGGCTAAAACAGACTCATTATCTTTAGCCTCAAATCCTCCCAAATTTCTGACTTCTTTCTGTGGAGGGAATCACTATCCTTCCAGTCACTAAGGTTCAAAACCTTGGAATAATTCTCTACCCAATCCTTTACCTCATTCTCCAAAGCCAGCTCTTTTCCTCAGACTTTGTCTCCTTTGGACTTCAGACTCGAATGTTGAAAGAGAAGGAGGAAGGAATGGCTCTTCTGACCAGAGTCCATCCCCTCTCCCTCTCAGGGATCAATCACCTTGGAGGTAGTCACAGAAACCAATCAGATGGATCCGCTGTGTCCTCTCAGAAAGGAGTTGAGACACATGTACCTCCAATTGAGGAACCCTTCAGACAAAGGTCTATGCTTTATAATCTCATCATATTGATTGAAGTACTTATCAAATAGATCAAAGGGTTACCCAAATCAACCTGCCTTATACATGTTTGACCCTGTCACTCCCCTATTCAAGAAACTTCAGTAGCTCCCTATTGTTTCCAGGATAAAATACAAATTCCTGTTTGGCTTTCAAAGTTCTTCACAATCTGACTCCAACCTATCTTTTCAGAATTACTGCACCCTAGTCCCCTTTGTATACTTTTATATTATAGCCAAATCGTCTTTCTTGCTACCTCCAGGCATTCTATCTCTTACCTTTGCACAGATTGTCTCCCATGCTCTTCCATCTCTTGGAATTCCTCCTTTATTAAAGGCTTGGTTCAAATGCCACCTCCTACTCAAAGCCTTTCCTCATCTCCCCAGGTGTTAGTGGCTGCCACCCCTCCAAAATTACTTGGTATATATTTTGTATTTACTTATCTGGGTATGTATTGCTTCCCTTAATAAAATTTAAGCTCCATGAAAGCAGATGCTATTTTTTGTTTTGTTTTGTTCTTGTAGTCCCAATTCTTTGCAAAGTGCCTGTCACATTGCTTAAAATTTGGTGAATTAAACTAAATTGAATTTGAGTATCACTTTTCTTACCTTGTGAAAGGAAGAATTTGGACCTGAGCCTTAATATCTATTTTGCCTATGTCCTTAGATGAAAACATGACCACAATTATGTAGCTATAGTAAACAGAGAAGGTCATTCATTACCTGATTGAAACTTGTCATTCCGGTCATGTTTACTAGGCAGCAACTGCCAGTTTATTATGGGCAAAACTGGCTGGATTCCTGTGAGGAAGCCTGTGCTTTAGATCTCTACCTTCAACTTTTCAAAGGAGGACCTACCCAGCGGTCTTCATCTGTGAAGCAGTGATCTTGTTTCTGTTCTGATTTCTTCATCAACTAAAAGCACTTGATTCTCTGGATACTCTACCCTTGTCATCATGAAGTTTCAGGTAAGCAAGGTCAAGTCATCAGGCAGCAGTTCTATCTGGTCCTTTTCAGAGACCAAAACAAGTAACTATCACCATTTCAAGGACAGCACACCTCCAGCAAGAATTGGTTGGGGATGAGCAAAGTACTTTGGGGGATAGAACAGATAATATTGGATGGATTTTTACTGTTTGACTAGTCTATTCTACTTATGAAAACTCTCCCTCTAGCTTCACCTTTCTGCAATGCTTTTTCCTTGGCCTACTACAACAATTTCTACCTTAGTGTGTGATTTTAATCATTCAATGCCAATGAACATTTATTAAGCATGTGGAGGGCACTATGTAAATTGCTGGGACAGAGAGAAGATGAAATACATCACAAACACTATCCTTGTGCACAAGACACATTGGTGATGGTCACCTTTGTTTTGGGGGTAGTTTTCCAATGCAGTCTAGAGAGGAAAACTCAGGATGGGGAGGTCAAGACAACAGGTTCGATTATGTTCAACACAGTCTAAGAAGGAAAAGTGATAACATGGTACATTTCAAAAATGTTTCTATCAAGATAATGAAATATTTATTGAATATAATAAATGAATGTCATTGATATTCTCTCTAAATGGAATCTACCATAATTTGACTTTTCAATATTGAGGCCAATAGCACAGTAAGACATTGAGAAGAAAAGCAAAAGTTTTCTCCAGGTTATATCAAATCTCATCAACACCAAATTCAAGGGCATATATCTGACTAACATGAAATTAGTTGATGATGACAATGATGATTACTTTAGCTAGAATTCCTCTAGAATGACAGGGCAATGTAAGAACAATTATTTATAGTTAGAATTAGATTTTCATTCAGACTTTTAAAAAATTGATTTTATAAGCAATGATAAGGGTGCTTTAACACAGTAAGGTATAAAGAGCTCTGGACTTATAGTTTGAAGACCCAGGTTCAAATCCTGCCTCTGACATTTACTATCTGGGTGGTCTTATGCAAAACACTTAATCTTTCTGGGCACTATTTCCTTCATTTGTAAAATGAGGCAAGTGAACTAGAGAAACCCTAAGGTTTCTTTTAGCTCTAAATCTAAATTCTAAGATCCTTTAGCTGTTTAGGGGAAAGACTCCAGGGAATTAAACATTAAATACAAATTTACTTATCATCCAAGCAATTCTTTCTAGAGATACCCCAAAGTGATGGAAAGTTTTTAGCAGGTCTAACTTCACAGACCCATTCTTTAAATCCATGATTATGTGAACAATAAATAAGCAGAGAAGCATTATATACAAAAGTGGGCTTTTATTATTAAAAATACTTGGAAAGAACTAGTCCAAGTGACCCCAGAAATCTTCTTTGTACCCAGTCAATTGGATCTGACACCATATTGGCTCAGACTTCAAAAATGGGTAAATTCCAGCTGAGCTCTCTTGTCTATAAATTTTCAAAGAGGCCACTGCAGTTAAATCCTGATGAATCTGCTGGTGCCATTGGAACCAAGGGCTTAGAAGGTGCTATTAGCCACCTATATCTTTAAAAACTTTTCTTGTACCTCCATCAGTGAGCCCAACTCTTTACTGGGACTACATGCATGACTCTGCAGAAAAGCCATCAGCATTATGGTAAAAACAGAACTGGGGAATGGGGGATAAGGGAGTGTCTCTCTTGATTGCAATAGTGGAAGTTAGCAATTCTAAATGCAAGAGCCCACAGAGGCAGCATCTTCCCTTTGTAAAGCTGGGGGCTGGTACCTCGGGTTGCAACCATGGGTCACATCTGGTCAAGGCACATACAGTGATACTGCCCAACGTTGTTCATCAAAGGTGACATAGGCTTATGTAGCTGCAAGGGCCTCAGCGATAGGTGAAAATTAAAAACTAAACCAAAAATAGCCACTCGATTAGAATTAAACCTTCAAAAATTACAGTGGCCCCTGAAAATAAGGTGAGTAGATTCAAAGGACTGAATAATTAATGAAGTCCAACTCTAAGTATCTCAAGGTACTGTCTCCTTTTCAAAAAGCAGGGATTTTCTCAATGCAGAACATTTTTTCAAAGCAAGGTTAAGATGGTCAAATTTCCAAGGATCCAAAAGTTCTAGTCTTCACAGTAACCTCACCCTACTCTTCCTATATGTTCAGCGTCAAGCATGGCTTTGGATTCATCCCAGCTGGAACCTGAACATCTTGTAGCAATATTGTGGAGCAACCAATACTTTGGGGATAAGTGCTCCAGAGTGATGCTACTACACAGTTTCTCTGCATTTAACTTCTGAGGGTTGAAGGAAATAGAAAGGAGAGGAAAGAATCTGCACTGCAGATCTGTACTCTGAAAATCCTGAATTTGTTCCTGTGACACATGTGTAGAAGTGGACATGTTTGATGGAGTCCACTCAGCTATAATCAGAAATTCAACACAGGTCCCAGTAAAGGCAACCCCTGGAGGCTAAGAGTTGAGAGCTAATGATCCCTTACCCCTCCACTTATCTTCCCCAGCAATTACCAGTATAGAACCTGAGCCTGAAACTAAACATACCACCCAACTAAAAGATGTTGGGAAAAAGCAGGCACCAGAGGAGTGGTGAGAGTCTGTGGAAGATAGACAGGCAGCCGGGGACTCTCCCCTCCAACTGAATGCCATGCGAGCAGCACTGGTGGAGTTTAGCTTCAAATCACAGATGCTGGCATCAGAGTCCTGAGGAAACGTTCTAGGGTATAAGCAAAGGAATCTGCTGCCCTATGGGAGAACACATTACTAAATTTCCCTGGGGACCTAGGCACAGTGAGAAGAGGGTGCAGTTTCAGCCTCAATCCCAGTGATACTGCCTTTTAGAGGATAAAGGTGGTATTGCACAAATGTCAGCCTCAGCACAATGACCATTATCATCGTCATTCAAGATAGCAACACCTGGGATTCTCCCTCTTGGCTGTACTACTTCCAGTTATGACCTTCATAGGAGATCGTCTATACACGAGACCAAGTCATATAATGTTCACACAGCTGTGCCTGGTCCTCTGGTAAGGAGATGCCTTAGTCAACCAGTCTTCCAGCTCTTGGGATAACAGCAGCAGGCCTCATGGAGAAGGCAATTCTGGTTCCAAGAAGCTCAATAAGTCCCACCTTCTTCCAGTTTTCAAACACATTATGCACCAAGAGCACTGAATTCCTATCTAATAGGAAGTTATCCATGTAGTTTAGCCTATCCTAAGGACAACCAAAGGACCTGCCTGAAATACAATAGAGAATCAATTCAATCACAGAAGAGGAAGTTCAATTAATCCTGATGTCATTGGATAAGACTATCTTGTTGTCCATTCTGGGTCACCTGACCTGGATCGGATGGTGGAGCGGGATTTGGTGTGTTGTTCTGCAGATATCGGCGGAAATCTTTAATCATAGGACGGAGAATCTGGATGAGGACACTCAGGGCTGCCTGGGTCCCTTCCATTGCTTGGGCCTGGCGCTCCTGGGCACAAGCCTGTACCTCTTGTGAACGACGAATCATCTGCAGGAGATCATTCTGTTGTTCTAAATGCTGGGCAATTTCCTTTACATGCAGGTTGGTGACCCGCTGCTCTTGTATGAGTTTGGCTGAGTTAAGTGCAATACGGCTTTTCAGTGCTTGAGGCTTGACAGATACATCAGCCTGGTGGGCCATCATCTCCACAGGTGCCTCAGCAGTCATTGTCGTGGGTGTCTCTGTTGTACAATACTCTACCACTCCATCCTCCAAAGTATGATAGGTAGTCTCAGTGGGAACTAAAGGATAGATTAAAAAAAAAAGTCAAGGTCTCCTAGAAAGATTAGCATTTGCTCCCAAAGTAACCAGCTGGAATTTAGAACTGTATGAGAAGACATGTTTGAGGTGAGTCCACAGAATATACTCCCTTAGTGGGAGGAAAAAGTTAAAAGGTACCTTAAAGTTTTTATGGGAATGGGAGATAAAATATAATACAAACTTCATCCTAGGTAGTCTTATTGTAGCCCTTTTTACTAAACCTCTCTTTGTGCCTTTTCCTCCATTTCATTTATTTATTTATTTATGCTAAGCAGAACATGGGACTCAACAGGATTATTTGTCAAGATGGAGGAAACCACAGTGGTAGTCAAATTAACATACAGTAGAAGATACTGGGTTGAACTAGTTGGTTAGAGGATCTAGGGAAGCCAGGATGACATATGGTTATATTCTCTTACAGCTTCAGTATTTATGACTAGCCCAACATCCATAGATTACTGTTCTGCTCCCTTCCTAGAACAGACAGAGACCGTCATCAAGAGAGAAGTTAAATGACTTGTCAAGAATGTGTCAGAAGTTAGATTTGAACCCAGGTCTTCCTGACTCCAACCCCAGCATTCTATTTACTATACTTCTTCTAGGCATATGAGGGAAAATGGAGATCCAAGAATGGACACTGTGAATAGTCATTAGATTAGACCCAAGTTCTCATCTGCAGTAGAGACTAACCAAGGTGGGCCCTTAAAGCAGCTAGTACTGAAGTTTGGGGGTTTTTTTAAATCAACAATCCTTCCTAAAAAGTATTCACCCAAGCTACTCAGGACTCCACAGATGTGGGAAAAGTCCTAGATCAAGAGTCAGGAGATTAGGATTCTAAAACCAGTTCTGCCACAACCTTTCTCTCTCACCTTCTGCCAGGACTTTCCCTCTGTGGGCCTCTGTTTCCTCTTCTATAAAAAGTGGGGTGGTTGGGCTGAATGACCACTAAGTGACCTTCCATCCTATTCTCTGTCCTGTTTGACCCAAGATCATCAACTTTAGCAGGACACCGAGCTCTATTGGCCAGCAGTATCCTTCTCTGTCAAATTAGGTGGTTGGCCCGAATGATGCTCTAAGGTTCCTTCCAACCTTGCCATGCCATGATGCTATGGTTTCCCAAAGACCCTTCCCGCCGACCTCTGCCCTCCAGGCAGTATGGGGCCACTCACTCTGTGTCAGGGTGACAGTGGCCGCAGCTGTGGCTGCCCCTAGGGCCACGGGGTGGATCTCAGCTGCGCCTGGCAGGCTGATGATGGTGGCCTCACCCAACAGGTTACAGATGCGCTGCTGCATGGGGGTCAGCAGGACAGGGGCCACCGAGGGGCCGGCACCTCCGGGGCCCGGGCTAGGGCCACCGGGGCCCCCCTCCTCTGGCCCGCCAGGGGGCTCACTGCCCTCCACCGCCGCCCGGACTTGGGCCACCTTGCGGCGGACCTCGGTCTTCAGGTCGGACCACTTCTTCTTGACCTCGGGCAGCTCCCGGCGGCACGTGGCCACGGCGTTGACCCGCCTCAGGATGTTGTGCCAGGCAGCGCTCTTGGCAGCCAGGGGCACGCCTGCGTTGAAGTGGTTGATGAGCAGGTGTTTCTGGCGCTCTAGCTCCTCCACGATGATCTCTACTTCACGCTCAGAGAAGTTCATCTTCCTCTTCTTGGCAGGTACCGCCATGGCCTCCCTAAATCTCCCTTCCCCAGCTCCCAGCTACTCCTCCTCTTCCCCGGCCTGCCGCCCCCAACAGGGGATGGGCCTCCCCTGCCCACAGCCAAGGCCTAGGCCCAGGCCCAGGCCCTTGACAACCTCCGGCGCTACGCAAAGTGCGTACGGCCCGGCCTCGGCCGCTCGAACCTCCGCCAGGGAGCTGCGTAATGGCTTCCTGAATCTGCCTCTTCCGCCGGGGCGTGCGGAGCTCTCCCTCCCGCCCCTCCCCGCTGGGGCCGAGCGCCGGCTCTTCTCCAGGGTAACCTTGCGCGCCGGTTGGCCACGGAGCGGAGCTCGCTGCTTCCATTGGCTAACTTCCCCGCCTGTCATGATTGCGAACCACCCTCCTCCTAGACTGAGAAGATTCATTGGTCAGTACCCATGTCGATCGCGTTAGGACACCATGCCTCTTGTTTTCCCTGCTTCTCTATTGGACATATTTTCTATCATTCATTCACCAAGGTTCCATCAGCTCTCTGGATTTGTCCATTTTCTTGGAGAACTGCGATGTTAGCGTACAAAAGCTCGGACTGCTTCAGGGATTATTGGCAGTGGTCCACGTCAGTTTTACCCTTGGTCCCGCCCACAATCGGAATTCTTCTTTGCCATTGGTTTTTACATTTATTACTCAAAAGATAGCGGCTTCCAGCTTGGGAGCTTACACTCTCTCCTTCGTTCTTACCTTTTTCTTTCTGTAACTCGGAATTTTTCTGAGGTCAATTCACTTATTAATCACGGGAACTCGACCTATTGCTGAGGAAAGCCGACTTCAAAAACTTTGTCAGGCAATTTGGAAACCGCACTGCTGTTTGAATCTCCCCCTAGCAAAACCTTACGCTTATTGGGCCGGGCTCGGGGGTGGGGCGTCGACCCCCGGCCCCTCCCCTTAGGCCCCGCCTCGTGCCGGGATCGGGGTTGGCGATTGGCCGCCGAGGCTGGGTGGGAAGGAGGTGAGCTGGCGCGGGGCGGGGCTCCCGGAAGCGCGCGGGCAGCCGGTCGGAGCCCAGCCCCGCCCAGCCCGTTTGCCGGCGCTTTTTCACTGGAGTAGAAGCCGGCGAGTTCCTCGAGGCGCGCGCGTGAGCCGGCGCCGGGACACCGATTCCTGCCGTTTCAGTGGTCGCGCCGCCCCCCTCCCAACTCCTTCCACCTCTCCCAGCACCCGATGGTGAGCGACGTGCTGTGTCGCTGCGTGGCCTCCCCACCGGCCCCCGGCGCCGTCCCCGCCCAGTCACCAGCCGGGGACCCGTGTGGCGGCGCCGTGTGCGGGGGTCCCGACCATCGCCTCCGCCTCTGGAGCCTCTTCCAGGCGCTCGATGTCAACCGCGACGGCGGCCTCTGTGTCAACGACCTGGCGGTGGGTTTGCGGAGGCTCGGCCTGCATCGCACCGAAGTCGAGCTCCGGGTAAGGAAGCCGCGGCCTGGGGGCCAGCCGGGACCCCGAGGGGCGAGAGCGGGGCCTTTGTCTCTGGCCGTGAGGACCCCGAGTGTGGGAGCCGCGGGCAGCCGGAACTGCGGCTTCCGGCGGGGGGCCGGCCCCTCGGAGCTTTGGCCCTCCCGTCGGGTTTCCGGCAGAAGACGCCCGCCGGGCTTGGGTCCCAGCGCCTTCTGAGGCATTTCCTCTACCCAGCTGGAAGGAGCCCCTGGTAGGGACTGGAGGCCAGAGGTTCTAGCTGCCGTAGAGATCTCTCACCGACGTTCGCTCACGACAGCCCCGAGTGGCATTGCCCCCCACCCCCTGCTGGGCCCCCTCTGATTAGAAGAGCCTTGATTTCCCCGTCTTGGGCTCCCGGTCCAGCTTTGCAGATCGTAGCCACTTGGGTAGTTGCTGTGACTGAACGAAATAGCGTCCATCCCCCTCCTCCCCACCTGTTGGTCCAAGCTGTGATGGAGAAGCTCTCCAGACTCAGCCAGACTGGGGAAGCTCAGGGTGTGCGTAGACAGGCAGACAGGCAGGAGGAAAGTGAAGGCAGGAAAGGCTTGCCCATGAGAGTGAGAACTTGAACCAGATCTTAGGACGTTATGTCACCGGGGAGGTTTGAAGCTGCACCACGCTGCCCTTTAAACCTCGATTTCCTCATTGTAAAATTGGGAAGTTCTTGCTTGTAGTCAGGGTGTAGATATGAGGGTATAATGAGACAGTGTATGAAATCACCTTATATGTTGTGTTAGCGGTTATCCAGGGTGATTTAGGCTTGTATTTGAGAACTAGAGCTCTTACATATACTAAAAATGGGATTCTTCCTTACTCTTTTGCTTTGTGGTGGAGTTGGTGCCTGGACCTTACCAAAGGTCTTCGCACCACTTTGATAACTCACTTCATTTAATGTCACCCCTGGTTGCAACAGGGAGTAACTCCCTATAGGGTTAGTTCAACAACCTATTTCTGAAGTAATTTTTTTTGGCCTTTGTATGCATAGAACCTTTAGTGAATTATTTATTACCAGATATTTGGCATGCCAAAATGAATTAAATCAAATGGGTAAGGTGTGCTTCTTTTCAGGATGACTTTTCAGTAATTTAGGTCTATTTTCAGTACTTAGAGACAGTTTGGATGAATTTGTTCTAGCTGGAATCTCAGATAGTAATTAGACCAAGAGACATGGTGCCAAAAAAAGATCAATTATAACATAAAGGGGGAATAGAATTGAGCTATTTTCTCTACCTACTGATGACTTTGCTGTTTAATTATATCAAGGGTGCAGTCAGTTGGTGAATTTTAGTGCTTTTAGTAATATCTTCCTGAGAATAATACTTTCACTGCCTGCCTCACAGAATAGTTTTGAGAAAAATGAACTTTTATAAATTTTATAAATGAGTCTATATCCGTGTCATGTTGTCAGCAAATAGATCTGAGTCATTTGTCAACAAGAGGTAAATTATTTTTATATTAGGATTTGTGAATAGCTACTATAATAAAGGTCAAGATGTACTCTCAATTCATAGCTTATTTGCTATCGATGTAATCTATATTCTTTGGCAACTAATTTCCAAGGGTAAACAGCAAAGAAAACCTTCAGTACTTTGTATACTGTAGTCACTTTTCTTTCCAGAGCTGAAAAATGTAGCTGAACCAGAATCATCCTCTAAATTTTATGCTATGAAGCTTTTCTTGTATCAATACCATCTATATGTTCTGAAAGCATTTGTGAGTCTGTTACAGATGAGTTAAACTGTAGTATAAGAGAACTATTGAAAATTATCAGTAATAGACTTGAGAGCACAGAATACTGTTTTAATCTTACTATGCACCAAGGTACTATGATCTATTTTTAATAAAAATGTTTTGGATTTGAGTAAAAAAAATAAAATTAGCATTTGGGCAAATTTTCAAGTATCAAGAGAAAATGCTAGCTTTGTAATTGACTGTGCAGCAAGAAGAAATTCTGTGCCATATCCCTCTTCCCAGCCACCTCCCTTTTATTTTACATTATGCCAAAGCATGTAGTTTTAGAATTCTGAGATGGTACTATGTTGCAATCTTGCATGCAGAGATGAAAAGAGCCAGTCAAAAGATCATGGATTTGGGGTGAAATGGGCAAATTCCTATAGAAGTAAAAAACCAAGTAAATTAAACTGCTTCTGAAAGCTGTTTAATGTTATCTGTTCGAGAAGGTGGAATAGGAATCGGTTATGAGGACTTAATCAGAATCAGTGAATCAGTCCAGGCCTCGTGACTGTGCTTTCTTGTCTGTGTATTATAGCAGCTTGTGGTAAATTTTCTTTAAAAATAAACCCTGGGACCCAGCTTTGTTGCAGAAGAGATTTTCAAAGGAAAATTAACTTAAAATGGAAGTGGGCAGATAAACTTGTGGCAGCATGCCAGGAAAACTTCTTTGGAAAGAGAATGTAGGCAAAGAGCCTTTTCTGGAACAAAAGGAGGGGAAAGGTGGGAAAGGACATATAGAGAAAGATTTAAAAAAAAAACAATGATTATCTTAAGAAGTTATTACATCCAAGGATGATTTTAACATTTTATTATGCTACATAATTGTTACTTTCGTTGGACCAAACCAACTCTTGTCTTGTTTGGTAATAACTTCTTCCTTTATCTGTTGCTCTGACAGGTAAACTTTTCTATGCTCTCCTAATTTGCTTATGGTATCATCCTTTATTGCCTAAATCACATACCCCTTTTGACCTTGTCTTGGTATATGATAACCTTTGTCTTAAAACACATTTAAAACATTACATTAGTGACCAGTCAGTTAGAATAAAGCTATAAAGGAAGGGATCTGGGATAGACAAACAAGTTTTGCTTTTCTGAATTGGGCCTTTGAAGAAGGATGGGTAGAATTTCAGCTGACAGATAAGGAGTAAGTAAGGGTAGAGGAAGGAAGGGCATTTGGGGCATTTTGTGGCCTCAGGGAAATATGAAGAGGTGGGGTGGAGTATCATAATTTTGGAAAAGTAAGGTTGAGCTAAATTGTAGAGGACTTGAAGTGTCTAACCAACAAATTTGAATTTTATTTAGTAAGCAGAAGGGAACTATTGAAAATTTTTGAGCCAGGAGAGTGTGTACAGAGATGTTTTTTTAAGATGCCTAATCTGACCAGTTTTAGGATCATAGATGTAGAGATTTTGGAAGGGACCTTACATGTCATATGGTCCAACCAGTTTGTTTTACAGGTGCGTCTTGCCTAGAGTCACGTAAATGGTAAGTGGCAGAGCCAGCCTTCTAACCTAAGTTCTCTGACTCCAAATCCAGTACCTTTCTACTATAGAAATTTTTGAAGGCAAAAACAGATTAAGAGACTGTTATAATGGTTCAGATGAAGAGCCAATCAGACCTGAATTGGATGGTCATGGTGGAGAGGAAGAGGATAGACTTGAAAGATATCAGAAGTTGACCACTGACCAGGATTAGGTGGTGGGAAGGAGAGAGTGGAAAAGATGACCCTGAGGTTTGGAGCAGAGGTACCTGGGAGATTGTGTCATTAACAGAAATAAGAAAGTTGTAGAGAGAAGCAATTTTGGGGGAAGTGGATTTGCCTAAAATCTTTGTTCCTGAAAAATCTATATAATTTCTGGTAATAGATCAAAGAACCATTAAGTCATTTTGCCCCTGTTCCTCTCCTTGACCTGAGCAGTACAAATGGTGCAATCATCTATTGACACAGATAGTTAGAAGATCCTTTATGTTAAGCCAGTGTTGATTAACTTAGAAAAAATGTTGGACTATATGCTATGGACATAAATTTAGTAATGAGAGGAGGGAAGTATATAACCCTAGTCAGCTGGAATTTTTATGTAATAATTGGTAAAATGTATGGTGCTTTAAAGTATGAAGAGGTTTTTATGCATACATGTATCAGCTTTACGTATCAAATGAAATATCATTTGATCCTCACAATAATCCCTGAGATAGATGTTGGCTATTATTCCCATTTTATATTTGAGGAAGCTAAGGTAGAAAGAAATTAGGTGATTGGCCAGTGGAAGGAAGTATTTGTTGAATATCTACTAAGCACCAGGCACAGTGATAAACACTTTACAACATTTGATCTTCACAACAACCCTGAGAGGGACATGCTATTATTGTGGGTGTTTTGGGTTTTTTTTTCCAGTTTTACAGCTGAGAAAATTGAGGTTGACTCAACCAGTAAGTGTCCAAGGCCACATTCCAGCTTAGTTCTTCCAGACTCTAGGCCCATTGCTCTCTTGGTTGTGCTAGGTAGCAGTCTGAGGCAGGCTTTGAAGCCACACCTTCCCCTCTTCAGTCTAATGCTCTATTTGCCACAGCACTGTGCCTCTTGTGGAAGAATGCCTGGTTCATCCCCAACCATGTCACTCTTTCTCCCTGAGTTCTTTGGCATTATAACCTCTACCGTACTCTAGCACTAGTTTGGGGATTTTTTTTCCAGTTGTTTTTCATGCGCATCCTTTTTTCACTTTGACTAGATTATAAGCTTGTATAATGGTCAGTGTTGAATCTTCGGTATCGCACCCAAGTATAGTAGTGATACATATCTTAATAAATACTTGACAAAATTTAGGTAGTCAACATAGACAGTGAACGTACTATGTAAAGTACTACATTAAATGTTCTAGGGGTATGGAAGAAATAGAAGGGAACTACCTAACCTTCAAAAAGCCCAAAATATGAAAGCTGGCATTGTGTAGTAGAAAGAATTTTGGACTAGAAAGATCTGGATTCTAGTGCTGGTTCTGCTACTAACAAGCTTTGTAACTTTTGAGTAATTCACTTAAATTCTCTGTTCCTCATTTTTCCTTATCAATAAAATGGGCATAGAAAACTTTTTGAGTTCACCATCAAAGTGAGATAGCAAATTTAAAATGAACGTGAAGAATGCAAATTTTGTGAACTATTTATATATTCATATTCCACTACCACAGGGCAGCTAGGTGGCCCATGGATAGAGCACTGTGCCTGGAATCAAGAAGACATCTTGATGACTCAAATCTGGCCTCAGACTCTTATTAGCTATGTGACCCTGGGCAAGTCACTTAACCCTGTTTGCCTCAGATTCCTCATCCGTAAAATGATCTGGAGAAGGAAATGGCAAAGGACTTTAGTATCTTTGCCAAGAAAACTCCCAAATGGGGTCACAGAGAGTTTAACAACTGAAACGATTGAAAAAAAAATTCTACCACCACCACCATCTTTCCCCAGTAAGAATTTCTTTGTTTATCCTATTAGAGTGTTAAGAAAAAATATTTGAGGTTCATAAAAAGCTTTCTTGTCTCAGAAATGCCAATAAGTATGGTAGATCCTACTAATTAAATGGATAGTTTAAGTGTTATAGCATTGTACTGTCTCCACAAGAAAAGCCTAACTGAATACTTAATCTGCTTTTTATAAAGTTACTTGAGATTTGCTAAAAGATGTCATCCAAACTACTTATTTCATAAATTCCCTGGATACGTCTTTATTTTTCGTTTGTATAAGGTAAATAGATGGGAGAACGTTCAAGGAAGCAAACATGAAATTGGAGGAGACTAGTCCATTCATGCTGTTAGGTAAATTCCGCTTTTGTGCTATTCTAAGTCTTTTATTTGGGCCTAGATGCAGACTTTTCTCCACAAAGAAACAATGGTGCTTATTAAGTTAGTAGGTAACACAATACTAGTTGAAAAGAATTGAATTCACCTATTAAACTGATTGTACTATATTTAACAATTTTGTTTTTAATAAAGCTTAATTTTAATGAAACTCATAAGATTTTGGATTGGATTTTTTTTTTAATGAATTGAGCAATGAAAAGGCTTAGTCGTCGGTGTCTTAACTCAGATATAAAAGAAGAAAGTAGGGCAGCTAGGTGGCACAGTTAGAGCACCAGCTCTCGAGTTCGGAAAACCTGAGTTCAAATGCAGCCTCAGATGCTCATTAGCTGTGTGACCCTCGGCAAGTCACTTAACCGAAAGTACTTCCCAAAAAAAAGAAGAAAGTGCTCTGGTCAGAGTCAGCCTGAACCAGAATTTTGGTTAGGTGGTGGTGGTTGTTATTTTTAATCTCTTGAAAATGTATTCATTTCTGAAAATTTTTAGGTAATATTTATGACATGCTTAGCATAGTACCTAGCACACAGTAGGCACTTAATGGTTCTTTCCCTTCCTTCCCCTTCTTATAGAAACCACTGGGGAATGATCTCTAGGGGCATTATGCTGGGGTGATACAATGTGATCCAGAGCATACCTAATGTCTTCCTAGTGAGTTTGTGTTTTTATAGAACTTTATCTTTTCCTCATCAAGCTTAAGGGTCTATAGATTCTTCTCATTAATTCTCATTAGACTCCTGTGTCCTTCGCAGAGTGTCCAAAAGAGATTTAAAGACCATCTAGCCTGAATTTTTTACTTTCCTGTTAAGGATACTCAAATGTTAAGTGGCCTGTCCAAGGACATATAGCTATAGATGGCAGAACTATAATTTTTGGGTGTTCTTTCCCCTTTTCTTCAAGGCTCGATAGTCCTCATAGTTAAAGAGCTGGAAGAAATGTTTTAATTCATCTAGTCCAACCTCGACCCTCTAGCCCCTTACAAGAATCTTTCTACAGCTTTCTGGACAATCATTTGGCCTCTGCTTTGCTTAACTTCAGTTTATGTTGTTATGAACAAAATGCCTATTGTGTTGTTAGACCACTACATTTTTTAGAAAATTCTTTGTCATAATGAGCAACATCTGGCTCCTTAGAGTTTCTATCCATTAACCCAGTTTTGTTTTTAGTTGTCTCCTCTTAGTTTTTTCCAGACTAAACATTCCCATTTAATTCAGTAGTTTTTCTTTGACATGATCTCCAGAGCTGTTGCTATATTGGTGTCCTTCCTGGACACATTGAAGTTTGTCATTGTCCTTCTGAAAATGCAACATCAAATATACACCAAAAAGACCAAAGAAAGAGGGAAGGAACCCATCTATACAAATATATTTATAGCAGCACTTGTAGCAAAACTAGGAACAGTGGTTTCCCATCAGTTAGAGAATGGCTGAAAAAATTATAATACATGAATGTAATAGAATTGTATTGTGCCATAAAAAAGGAACAGATTCAGAGAAACTTTGGAAGTTTTATGTGAAGTGATGCTGAGCAAAATGAGCATAATGAGAACAGTTTTGTACAATGGCTACATTATAACTTTTGGAAGACTTAAGAACTCTAATTAATGCAGTGGTCAATTACAACCTCATGCCTGAAGCAAACTTCCCACCTCTTTTCAGAAAGGTGATAGACAAGAGGTACGGAATGAGATGGACGTTTTCAGACACAATCACTATGCGAATTTTTGTCGCTTAACCATACAAGGGAAGGTTTTTAATAAGAAAAGGCTTTCAAGGTGGAGGGGGACAAAGACTTGGGGGAGTAGTGATAGCCATGCTTAAAGGAAATGAAAACACCGTTGAAACATTTAAAATATGTAGAAGAGATCAGAAGGAGGTCTAGAAGAGGACAGACTATTAAATTTCATAGTATACATGAGTATACATAAATTTCATGTATACTTAAAAAAAAACAAACCCTGGCTATATGTGGTAGAGATTCCTAGTTTTATGTAAAATGTTTTTCAGTTTTCTGTTTGGAAATGTTTGTTGATTCAAGTTAAAATCAAGTTCTTGATTTAAAAAAAGAACATTTTCAAATATGCAAGGCCAAAAAGGGAACCCAAGACTCATGTTTTGCCCCAATTTGAAAAACTTGGGGTAAATCAGAAATGAGAAATTTGATAGGGTAAATACAGAGCCTTAGTAGGTGGTTGATCTGGAATTTCCATTAGAACCTCTCTCACACAGGGAAAGACCCACAGGCAGATCTTAGGGGATGGAGGAGGGGAAAGTAAAGCTAACTGCCTTGGAGATAAAAGAATCAAAACATTTTGTAAAAAAAGAAAATGAAGGTATGATGTAGCATTATATATCACTGTAGTTTACAAACGGCTTTCACATCTATTTTTATTAAAATTGACATTTAAATAGCACTTTGTGTTTTCAAAGTGTTTTACAAACATTATCTCATTTGACTTCTCCAACCCTGAGGTAGATGGAATGTGCATTATTCCTATTTTATAAATGAAGATTCAGTAGTTAGTGAGTATATCCTTAAGAGTTAATAGCAGGCTCTGCAGTGGAGCCCAGGATTTCCAGTCTCCTGATCTAGTATTCACTCAAAATACCATACTTTTATGGCAATAGAAGTATAATAAAACATAAACTGCAAACATGCATGAAATTTATTTTTCTCATTTATAACACAGTAGCTTGTGCAAGCTAATATCCTAGCCTTGAAGTCTGACTGTAAAGCTTTCAGGAGTTCACAATGATATTGGGCAAGAAACCAGGAGCAAAGCAGCTGACTGGTGAATTATTCCAATGTAAGAAGTCAGAAATATCCCACAATTCATCCTTTTAAAAGATGAATTAAAGACTTAAAATTTCACTTTACTTTCAAATAATAAATGAACATCAAAGGTAACATGAGTAAATTTCTTATCTTCGTTCAGTCCTTGGCTTGGGTTTTGCAGGAAGCTTGGGAATGAGATGAGTCATTTGCTCATTTTCTACAGAGGGTGCATAGGAGAAACTGGAGATGGTAGCCACTCCTGTTCTCTTTGACTGCATTGGGAAGAAAGGAGATACCATTAGAGGCAGTTCAATAGACTACTGGAATGACCTTTCTTCCTCTTTCCCCCAAGCCTTCTTTGCTGTTGGAGCTAAATATGACACTTCTTACTGAAACACAAAAGAAAACTGTGCGTGTGTAGTATGAGGAAATGCACAAAATATATTTCTGTGTAAATACTAGGGAAGCACAAAGATAGTTTGCCAAGAATAAGAACAAGAAATTTACTTAATTCTTGCCTGTGGGACTAAACCAAGAGAATAGTGCTATTGGATGGAGCCAGTCACAGTGCTGGGCTCTCATCAGCCACCATGACTATCTCCTGAATGCGTGAAATACTAGGCTAGTCACTAGGTACATCATTGTTGATATATCTACAAAGAACTGACAGAGATTTCTAAAACTGAAAAGGATCTTTAAATTCAACCCTCTAGTTTTATTGAGAAAACAGTCCCAGAGACGGAAATTAGTCTGCCCAATATCACACTGATGATTTTGAGCACAGATTGTAAAAGAATTTATACCTTTTTAAAAAAAAATCTTTGTTGGGTTGTTTAGTGATGAATTTCTGAACCTTGTTTAGTTTTTTGTCTTGTTTTGTTTTTAAAAACACATCTGATATATATTTTATTAGCTAGAATTTTTTAAAAACCTAATCTGTACACAGTAGACTACACATTTAGCTGCATAGTTAAACAAATACTTTTACAGCTGTGTTTTACAGTTGTATTCAAATAGTTTTAGATTTCATTTTACTTTCTTTGGACACCATTTACTTGATTATTCCTAATCAAAGTTAGTAGTAGGATTTGGTAAGTTAATATCAAACAACTTTTACAACTGTCTACAGAAGGTAGTATTTGCTGCAGTCACACATTTTCCTCTTTTTACCCCACACTAGAGTACTTCCTCTGTGTTAGAGTAGACAATTGGGGAAATGCTGAATTCACATTCAGTGATTCAGATGCTCTCAGTTTTAGTGTGAGTTCCTTAAACCACTATTGAAAACTGAAAATATTTAGTGCACCATTAAGCCAGTAATCTGCTTTCAAGAAGCCTCAGCAAGCAGATGGAAAGAGTGAATTTTGAGTAGAGAGATGTGAGTTCTGGGCCCTGGTTGTTGTGCTCCCTAGTTGTGTGACTGGGTAAGTCAATGAACCTTTCTCAGCCTTTTGCTTCATATATAAAATGACAATAGTACTTGCACTGCCCAAGTGTTATAGGGTGGTTCTAAAGAAAATGATTGGAAAACCTTAGAATGCTGTGTACAATGAGTTCTGACAGAGGCAATTTAGTTTCTAAAATATCAACTCTTGACCCCTTTAGTTGAGAATAATTTGACTGTCCTCATCGAATGGGCAGTTGGGCTGTTTCATGCTAACTTAATAAACATATACATTTTCCCCTGACTACTCAAGCATGGCACATTTCTAATCTGAAGAATGCTTCCAGTGATAAAGGGAAAAGATAGAGGTTTGACCAATGGCAGATCCTTAATTGTGCAGAGAAAGTAGGATGTCTGAGTTCTGTTTCCTTAGAATGTGAACTTCAATATTGCTTCAAATTTCTCTAAACATCTGAAAGATTATCTTTTCTCTCAAATATGGGTTGATTCTAAACATTTGGTACCTCGATGAGACTAGTTCTTTGTTGTTAAGTATGGACTATTATAGAAATTAATGATTCTTTGAGAAATGCCCTTGGCATTTCCTTATTAATTTGCCTTCTGTTGCAGGCATTCTTCACTGGAAGTTTTCTTCAAAGCTGGACTTTCCAGTTTCACTTCCCAAGACAGAAATATATCAGGGAGTTTCACTTTTTTCAACACTAAGGTTTTAGCATCATTGATTTCCTGGTTCACTTTGTGATGAATGAAGCATGTGACTGACACCTCTTCATTTTTTCTGGAAGAGGACCATTGATATCAGGGGGGTGATGTCTTGACTTGCAAGTGAATTGGATTTAAGTGAGGCAGAGCTGTGCATTTTCATCAGCCTCACTCTCTCCTCCACAGTCCTTTTAAGTTCAATGGCAAGCAAGATATAGATCATGATAAATGGAGATGTGGGCTGAATCACTGGGGTAGGAGGTGCTTTGCTCCTTGAAATTTTGCATATGTAACTCTTGGCTGTTTGCAGTTGCCCACAGGCCTAGAAATTGGAATAGAAAATCTTGCTTCACTTTTGTGAATGCAAATGCAATGAGGTGCACCTGCCGATAGGTATCTCTGAAGTTAATCTTTACACTATTTACCTCCATTTTATGGTATATCCTCAGTGATCTAGCAGATTACTTATTTGAAGAAGTTAAACACTTTTTAAATGACCGTTCAATTTCCTATGGATATTTATAATTCCCATTTATATAGTACTTTGCAACTTAGGAAGTACTATACTCAAAACAATCCTATGAGGGTCTTACTGTAAATAATAGTAGCCTAATTTTACAGATAAGAAGAGAATAAATGACTTTGACAGGACTACACAGTAAGTGTAGTATCTCAAGGATAAGGTTTTCAGACTCCGAGTCTAGTTGCTTTATTCTCTTGCTTCCTCAGGTATTGCTAGCCTCACCAACATTACAAGGTCTTTAAAAAAAATCATATAATTTATTTTTCCTATTCACATCAGGATTGATAGGTGCTTTTTTGCTTTTTTCTTTAATAGATTAGGAATTGAATCATATTTACCTGCTCTGCATCCCCCATATTTACTTTTCAGTTTAGCCATGTACATTGAATTCCATGTCTGACATTAGTTGCATGGTCTTGAATAAGTCAATTCTTGAGCGTCAGTTTCCTACCTTCTTTACAGGGTTGTTACAAGGAAAAAAAACTTTATAAATACTTGGTACATTGTGTAGGTGTAAACTATATCTATGTGCTATGTAAATGGGAATAGTGATTAAATAATAATAAATACTTGGTGACTATTTCAGCTAGTCTGTTTCCTGACTTTATAGTATTCACTACCAACCAAGAAGTATTAATCTAGGATTTACTGTGTATCTGTCTCACAGTATGACTATATGTTAAGGTTTTGCAAGTTATTGTAGTGAAGCAATATTATATAGCTGTATATGCCTTGACTCCGATTGAGATGTTTTTAAGTGATCAAAAGAAAACATTTGGTCTGCTTGCCACTAAATTTTATATTTCCGGCAATAGTGTAATGGGTACTATGACACTAAAAAAATTAACAAAACCATGAGGCAAAGATAGAAAACAAAATGTTTTAAAGTAAGAATATTCTAGATAGATCTAAAGCATCCTATAACTTAACAAAATTGAGTTTCATGTCTTGATCATGGAGACAATTCAAACACAGAAATCCTGTCAAAGTTTTACCAGATCTTATGATATCTTGAATTTTTAGACACTGGATGTTTTTCTACCATTATTGGAACTACCTAGTTTCCTGACCATTTCTTCTAAGAATTAGATGACTGTATTCCATGTATCAAGTGAATGTACTGAATTTGATAACACCACTTTCAACTTTTATCAGTGAGAGATAAATATTAAGGCATTTGGCTTGCTTCTATCCTTGTAATAGACATCTAGGAAATGTGTATGAAAGCCATGATAAAATGGTCACTTAGACATCAAGAAATTTGTGCTCCAAAAAAAGTTGACCATTGAATTTATGTACCTGTGTTAAGAAGCAGAAGGCTAAACAGAAATCGCTTTTAGAGGAATGATTATGCTTTCAGTATTTAGAAAGAACTGTGAAACAGTGTGTGGAATGGCTCTCTAGGTGCCTGGTAAATATTACCAAAGCTGTGATAGATCCTGAGTCAAGTTGTAGGGAGTTGAGTCTCTGGTAGTCATTCTCCTTGTCTATTCTTTGAGAATAGAACTTCATCTGGAGGTTGCAGGCACCACTTCCCTGCAGAATTGTTGAACTGCATGCAGGAAATCATCCGGCTGTGCACTCTTGTGATTGGAGGACTATTGCTGGTTTGAATAATGAACATGTTAGTGTCGGTAGAGGGGATTGGCTAGGCGCTGCTGCAGTGAGAATGCAGGCTGGATGCTCAGGTCTTCAGCTTGTCTGATCATTAGTTGATCTGGGGACAGCTGGTTAATTGGGAGCACTAAAGTGGCTTCTATCACAGGGAGGGCTGTTTTCTTTGCCTTTTATTTTTTTTAAATAAAGCTAAATACTTAATCATCTTTCACCTGCAAGGGTAGTTTTCATCTTCGGCCTTCCTCTTTTGGGGGATTTTTTTTCCCAACAGCCTGGTGAAGCATCTTACAGTAAGCTACTTCTCAGGCCAGGCACGACAGCAGTAACAACAAATTTGAAAAGGGAGGAAGCATTCGCTGAAAGCATAGTTTCTTCAGCCTTGGAACTTCCAGGTCAAGTCTTTTCAAGCTGCTGTATAGCCTGTAAAATTTGGTATTGTGGCCACATCCCTCCTTGAAAGTGAACAGGCACCAACTGCGGAGTTTTTCTTGACTGGGAGATTGGAGGGAGCAGTGATGCTGCAGATGCTCTGGCATTTTCTGTCTAGTTTTTTCCCTAGGGCTGGGTGCCAAGGCTCTACAGAGAGAAAAGATAATGAAGCTAAAGGCAAACAAGATTCTGCCCAGGGAGACCAGGTGTCAAACCTGTTGGGGAAACAGGACAGAGGGGCTGATTCCACGGAAAAGAGACCAACTATTTTACTAGTGGTTGGACCTGCAGAGCAGTTTCCTAAGGTAATGGCAATTCTGAGAGGCTTTCCTGAATAAAAAGGGGTCATTTCCTTGAGAGAAACATTTAGGGAGGTTTGAGGCTGTGTGTGTATGTGTGTGTATGTGTGTCTGTTGTGTGTATGTGTCTGTATGTGTGTTAAGGTTTTCAGCACAGAAGGAAGAACCAGTCTGAGGTACAAGTCATTGAGAAGTCTGTGTTCAGTAGAAAATTTTATAGCTCTTGTAAAAATTTCATTCTTCCAAGATGAACATATAGAAGTTAAGAAGTTGCTTTCAGTGGAAGCTTTACCTCAGGATATGGCAATTCAGCCCTAAAAACCATTTTAAAGTCTTATAAAATTATCAAAGTGTTCTAGCCCATCTGAATGAGAATAGATTGTACTTTGAATGTTCAGTCCAAACCGGAGCTGAGGAGATCAGTCCTTAATTTTGTGTATCATAAAGGTCAAACTCCCCTAGTCTTGGGCCTGCAAAAACTCTCTTCACCTTTAAAATTTAGGAGATGATTAAAGGATCTGGAAGGGTTCTGGATACTGAGATTTGCAGTAGAAAACCGTCAAGACGGTAAGAAGCCAAGTCTGTGCTGAGATCTTTTTTAATAGTGTAGTATATCTGTACTTAAAAGCAGCTTAGTCATCTATATCTTTAAGACTATTAAGTGGTTTGTTAGGACTAGGTGTTAAAACTGGCATGTGATATAGGCTCCTTCTTAAGGTACTAAAATCTGTGATCATTTATCTATTTGCTGAACTTTGATTTTGAAAAACAAGTAAAATGCTTCTTTGAACCAATACTAAGTCAGGCTGAGAAGGAAAGGGAATTTTGCTGTGTTACAAGTGAAGTCATAGCCACCTCTCACTGGATGACTTTTGGTGCAACAATTTTGCAAATAATCCCATTGGTTCTGATGCAGAATTCTACTTCTCTGTGTAAATTGTGGGTTAGTTAACTAGGAAAATTTGATGGAGTTTATATGATAGTTTGGATCATATTCAAGCAATATGCCTTCTGATTACTGGAAGAGATTAGGAACCTAGCAGTTGTCTTATCTTTTGTTTAGTACTTTTATCTTCATGGTAGCCTCAGATGTCTGGCTAGTTAACTTTTTGAATTTACCAGTTTTTCATTATTGATTAACTTCTATTTCCTATACTAATAGTAGAACTTTCTGCAAAGAACAACTATGCTTCTGCAGAAAAGTCCTTGTAGTCTGTGAAACTGGAATAGTCAGAAAAGAGCATGAGTCCCACACTTTTTGATGGGAGTGGGAGGTGTGGGGGTGTGTTTAGGTAGCTGAGGGATTTGCTGAACTAGAGTGTAGTGAATTTGGGTTCTGGAGAGACAGGGCTGGATTTAACTTGTATTTTTAACCACCACATCTCAAAAGATAATTTAAAGGAAGTAGGAAAGTGGCACATTGGAGTGAAAGAATCCTGCTTAAAAGCATAGAAATCTAGAATTGGATGCAAATAGAACTACAGAACCTATTGCCTAAACTTTTCCTTTGTTGCCTGTTTATATTATGACTAAATCTGGAAGTAGTTTAAGGTTGGGCTGTATTTCTGCCTTCTGGGGTCAGACAACCTGAATTTTCTCAGAGCTCCCACATTTAATAGTAGTAAGTGCTGGGTATGGTACGTGTAACATGAACATGTAAAAAAACCCTTCATCTCCAAGCCTCAGTTTCCTCATCTCTTTGTTGAAGGTGTAGAAATAAATGATGATTTCTAAAGTGACTCTAAATTCTAGTTCTGAATCCCATAATTCTTTTTTAATCGCTGAATTATATTTCAACATAGTTTAAGACAAACCAAAAACAAATATATGTACTCCCATCAACTAGTTAAAAAAACTACACAAAAGAGTGTGTGCAATGGATAATTTATGCCACATACACTTCTGTCTTTCCTTAAAGGAAAAAAGGTTCCATACTTTAAGGACCAGCATCCTCTATTGCTAAATCCCATGGTTCTGTGAACTCAGATTCTGTTTTACCTATAAACAAAGAGACTGGTAACCTGAGCTTTCTTCGCCTTTTTATCTTTCCTGTGAAAAGAAATCTCTAGAATGCTGAATGAACCCTTTATTGCAAAGTTCACCTTAGGTCTTGGGGTTCAAAACTTCCAGAGACATTACTGTGTTTTGCTTCTTTTGCATTCCCCAACTCTCCCCACCCCAAAAAATGTTTAAATATGTTTGATATTGAACCTCTCTCGTTGCTGGAAGCATTTGCCCCAGAAACTGTTCCAATTTTTCTCTATATCTTTGTCTTACAGTTAATCCTCAGAGGGGGGAAAAGCAATTTTTTCTGGAAACAGAGATGTTTTGTGGCTTTGGAGTGTTTTAATCCTGAGGGGCTGGCTCTCTTCTCAGAAGCTTGAAGAGTTCACTCATTATGTGTGTAATTGCGAAGGGTAGGCTGGTGTCATTGGAAACGCAGCACTGTGCAGTCATGGTAACTCAGTGACCGCATCAAATGATACTGCAGCTCTGGCAGCAAATGATGTGGGTTAGCCTTAAGGGGAGGTGGAGTTTGAACCAAGCCGATAGTATGGCTCCTTAACTAATTAGTACTTCCGGAATTAAACTGAGTCATTGCAAATGGGGGTGGAGGGGGTGCTACTTGGCGTTAACCCAATACTCTGAAAGCTACCTGCCCTTTCTTCTTACATGTGATGTCCTATCACGTGTTTCACTGGTATGTGAAAAGGCAGTATAGCAAGTAGAAGCTGCTGGTGATGTTAATTGGTCTGGGGGTGAGAAGATACCTGTGGGGTAAATTACTGGTTTATAAGCCAAAGGAAATAGACAGCTGAGCTCCAAGGGTATCTAGAGTTAGTATCTTTGTTGGAGGAACCTATTTTTTGGTGGAATAAGCATCAGAGGAGACTGATAGCAGTCAGTTAAAGTAGAATATGGCAAGATAGAGAAGAATCAGAGAGGAGATAATTGGGGAGGAGTTATGGTTAGCTGGAATCTTGGCAAGATTTAATCTGGGCATGAATTGTTAGTAATGGAATGTAAGTTCTATTTTTCTCTTCCTTTTGGTCCCTATTGCATAGATCTAGAAAAGCTGCTACCATTTTTGAATCTTAAATTTAAGATGACATTTCACCAAAACCCTTGTACTACACAACTAAAATGATCTCTTACAAAGTAGCAGTTTTTAAAAGGGTATGTTTAGAAAGCTGGAACATGCTTTTGTTGCTAAGGTTTCTGTAACTATCTTGCAGGTAGTTGACCAGTAAGGGGCCCCATTCTATTCTGAATTCTAAAATCCCTCGTTGGCAGTGCCTGGTCCTTGGCACTGTGACATGGTTGGTGTAATTGAAAGAGTACTGACTGTATTATAGTCCTGAATCTGGTGCTAACTAGCCCAGTGGCCTTAGGTAAGTCATCCCCCCACTCTGGATTTCATTTTCCTCATCTGTAAAATGAAGGTATTAGTCTAAATGGATTTCCAAGGCACTTTACACTTCCAAAAGACTGTAGGGTTTTTTTTTATTAGTACATTAGTTTGTTTACATGAAAATTCCTTTCCAAAGTTTATGAAAATGGAGTTCATACCTATCTGTGAAATCCGGCAGCATAAGTTGTGAAAACCAGCCCAATGGTGTTTGTTCAGAAGAATACTATGGCATTCAAACTGAACATTTAAGCTATTGTATTATGGAACCCTTCTATAAAACAGGTTCTTAAAAGAAACTAGGATTTAGAGCTAAAAAGAACCTGGGGAGTCATTTACACTTCATTTTTGAAGGAAAGGAGACTTTGGGGATGAGATGACTGCCACCTGGGTTCCATTTTAACACTCTTTGACCTATGATACATGTATTTTTAAAAATAATACATTATGTTGTAATTGGAAAGTCATAAGTTCTTTTTTGGAAGTGAATTCTTATTTGGTGTAAGTTTAATATGTAATCTTCATAATGCAGAGGTATACATTTTATTTCTATAAGGTACAGATTATTCCAAAACAGGTTTGTTTTGATATTTTTTTAAGATGAATTTTGCAGTTCTGTCAGAAGAGTTGATTTTTATTTACCACAATTATTTGAAACAATAATTTTACTTAGAGGTGACCCAGATATCTTTACGTAGACGTTTAAAATACTTTTTACTTTAGCAAACTAAAAGAATTCATTTAAAATTATAACCCTTTAAAATTATAGTCATTGATTTCAATCCTTGCCATTATAAGAATTAGATTATATTGAAAAGCACTACAATTGTGAACAGTTTCATTGATCTTCCCATTATGTGCAACTCAATGAGATGAAGAGTACGCACATCTGGCTAAATTAAAGGAGTGGCAGCATTTCCAGTTAATGACATCATCTCCAATTCATCCAGGGCCTTTCCTTTCAAGCACTCAGAACACAGAATCATTCAGATCTGCGGTCTTTGCCCAAAAAAGGATGAACTATATAAATAACTTCCCCCACACTGAATTATTTAAGATGTTCTGTGCTGTAAATACAGGCTTGAAGCCTAGAATTCTTGTGTCTTATATTTTTAGGCCACAGCTGGCTTAAATGATTCTGGGGAAACAGCAAACTGGCACCCCCTGTATCCCATCATCACAAAAGCCATTGGTGTGTTTAGACTTCTTGGGACCCCCAGGTAACTTTTTAATGGTTGAGTTATTTTTGATCTCAGAAGCTTTGGGGTTTCCTGAGGGGTTTTCCAGGGGTTTTCCTGGAAGAAATTTGAAGTTTTGTAGGGACTGAAATTTAGTCCTTTGCAGGGTTTCTTTGGACCAGGAGCCAGCCTGAATTCTCCAGGAATGAATGCTTAGGGTGACTGGGGCAGGGTAAGTCTCTAGCAACCCTCTAGTGTTCCCTCTCTGTTCTAAGCATGAGCTATTCTACCATGAGACTAAAACATGTAATACTATTGATTTTTCTAGGATGCGTTCAAACCTTTCCTTAAACTTAGTTTTTATGCAGTGAATTAAACTCATTCAATTAGTGATAACTGTCACCCAGCCTTCTCCATTAACTATATTGGAAATTATTTATCAGAAAGAAAAGATCCACTGGCCTTTGACGTATAATGTGATGGTAGCTTTTCATAAGCATGTTGTGTTAAAAAAAAAAAAAAAAAGTAAATTGACCTAGGCTGTTTATTCATCTTGGGGACTGGGATCTAGATAAAAAAAAGATTTACTTAAATAAAAGAGAATAGATCACATCAGTGCTTTGGATGAGAAACAGTTAATGCTGGGGAAGTAGATAAAGAAAAGTGACAGGCTATTCATTCTGAGACTAGGACCTAGGGTAAAAAAGATTTTCTTAAATAGATCACATTAGTGCTTTGGATGAGAAAGAGTTAATGCTGGGCCAGTAAGTGACGCAGAACTTACCCTGTACAAATCTAGACATTGAGCAATCTTTCGAAGGGTGCTCTTGTCGTCAGGTTAGCTTTCATTGGCTGCTTGGAAAGGATTTACTGAGAACTTTATCAATTAAGTAAAAGGGCAGGGTTTGAACAGCCAATGACAGCTGAGCAGATAGCTCAAGTGTAAGTCTCTCTGGACCGGCACCCGGCATTTCCATCTGAGGATTGTTAAGCTGTTTGCTCCTTCAGTGGCTGAACACCCGGCTCGTTATCAGAATGCTCTGCCTGTGCCTCTATGTGCCACTGATTGGTGAGGCCCAAACAGAGTTCCAGTACTTTGAATCCAAGGGACTTCCTGCAGAACTTAAATCCATCTTCAAACTTAGTGTCTTTATCCCTTCTGAGGAATTTTCCACCTACCGAAAATGGAAGCAGGTGTGTATGCATCATCAGTTCTGAAGTGAAGGGAGAAAATTAAGTGTTGGGAGAGGGGAATAACTTTTGAGGTGAAAAGAAAAAGGTGGATATAATATAAATATAAGGGATACAGTTTGCTTAAATGAAAGAATGTATGAAATACGAGACTTTTTTTTCCAGTTGGGTTGGGCCAGCAGCCAGTTTCTGTTCTTTGTCATCAGAGTGACTAACTTCCATGTGACTTAACGAGATAGGCAAGAATTTCGGGGAAACCAACCTTTCATGTAAAAGTGTTCCAAGTAATTTCCTTTGAATTGAAAAAGATAGGAAGAGGTTTGGGAATAGCACCACAATTGCAAAAAATCTTGAGCCTTTTATAATTGCTTATAGAAACCAAATACCTGAAAAGATTAGTTTGAGGTTTATTGTAAAATGTTATTTTTTCTTTTTAAAAAAATTATTTATCAATTTTTAGCGGTTTTCTTTTTAAATTTTGAGTCCCAAATTCTCTCCTTCCCTCCCACCACCTCCGCCACTCACCAAGAAGTAATACGATATCAGTTATATTGTATAGAGTGTTAATAATTTATGTGATCCTGCTTGTTTATAGTTGATTTTTTTCATTGAATCTTATGTCAAGAATGTTTTTCCCTATTTAGCATATATAAGTTTTCTTTCTCCTTTAATTTATAATCTAACCAGGGCAACTGATGTGCTTGGTAGTTGGTTAAGTGAACTGCTAATATGTCATTGGGAACTTGTCTGTTAGTATTTTGAAGCAACAGCATATATCAGAAACAAACAGTTGTTTGTTTACTGAGTGAATAAATGAGAATCAGAAACCTCATTATGAAAGATGTAGATGAGCTAGATCCATTTGTAACAATTTAGTGTAGGTGTCCCTCTAGAATAGGGAGTGGAGGGCCTGGGCTTATATTTTCTCTAAAGATACAAAAACCCAGCCACTCTAAAAAAAAAAAAAAGAAAGTAGTGAAGCCTGTAGGAGCATCTCAGATGATTCCCTTTGCACCAAATACCTGCCACCTGGATTTACTACCAGATTTTCTTGATGAGATCCAAACATGAAGTGCTTTTTACTTTGATGCAGGTGATAACAGAGATAACTCCCATTCCCATAGTGTGCTTTATGGCTTATGAAATACTTTCCTCTCAACAAAGCCCAAAATTTGGTTGGATTTTTACCCTCATTACAGATGAGGAATTTGAGGCACAAAAAAATAAAATGACTTGCTCAAAGTCTTATAGCTAAGAAATGGCAGGGCCTAGACTTCAAAGACTCAAATCTTGTTATTTCTGCTCTACAGGAAACTGGAAGTGTGCAGATGCTGCACTTAATTGTTTAAAGCAGGAGCATTTTGAAATGAGCTATGAGAAGTGGTCTGAATTACAATTGTCAGCTTAAGGAAGTAGCCCTTTCTAGCACTTCATGAGATGCCTCAGTTGAGGCGTTGAAAAGTTCTCTACCCTTGATGGATTCTAAATTCCATCTGACCTCTGCTATAAATCTAGTGCAGTAATCCTAGACACATGCATCACTCTTGGCTGAGCAAGTGACTGTCCCCATATGGGTATAGATGCAGATAACAGCTGAAAGTATTTAATATCATCTCTTTGCCATTACAGCTCATCTGCATTTATTCTTTTGGAACAGTTTCTAGGACATGAGTGTCTTCGTCAGCAGGGAGTCTTTTCGGCACCTTTAATTGTCTATGTGGTCCTGTTGAGCTTTAGACTGGCTGCCAGAGGGAAATTAAGAATTAACCGTTCCAGGAGAATAAACCAGCTAATAAACTGACTAGCTTCAAACTTCAGTTTTATAAACCTGATCCTGGTACTAATTTTCCAGTTAGTGTTTCAGTTTAACTCTTAGAAAGGGAACAACCACTTACTTATCTATCTATCCATCTATCCGTCTATCCATCTGTCTATGTATTTTAGTGGTGCTTGACTCCAGGAGGTATGTCTCAGAGCCAGAGCAGCAGTTCAGGAGGTGCCACAGATTCCTCTGTGATCATCCTTCCACAATGGAATCTCTGTGATGTGTTCTCCTATTACCAGTCATCTAAAAATGAATGCAAATGCTGAGTACAGATAACTTAGCTTCACAGTAAGCTGAAGGCATTTCAGATTCCCTTTCTTAGAACGTATAAGCTTTCTTTCTCCTCTCATTTATAATCTCGCCAGGGCTAGATATGCTTGGTAATATATCATTGGGAACTTGTCTGTTAGTATCTTGAAGCAACAGCATACATAAGAAACAACTGTTTGTTTACTTAGTGAATGAATGAGAATAAGCATTTGCCGTGTTGCTCATCCATCCTGTCAAACCTCATTGTGATAGATGTAGATGAACTAGAGCCATTTGTTACAATGTAGTGCAGGTGTCCTTCTGGAACAGGGAGGGGAGGGCCAAGGGTTATTCTTGGTCTAAAGATAAAGAAACCAAACCATTCTCAAAAAAAGGGAGTAAGTAGTGAAGCTTGCAGGAGTGCACATGAAACACATGGCTATTGTAAGGTTCTCTGTAAAGCAATATGAGGTTCTAATGTTTCTAAGGTGGTTATTAGGCCAGTTAGATATTACTAAGTACACTTCCCATGTCAGAGCATTAAGCTTTTAAATACCCGGTTGAGAGACCTAATATTATGCACATCATTCTTGCCTGAGATTAGGTACTGGCAGTACCATTCAACACATGCCCAGGAACACTCCCATTGGCCTCCTAAGATTGGGTAGTATCTCTACCAAGCAAGAATTGCCAAGGTTCAGCAAACTTTTTTATTCCT
Source organism: Potorous gilbertii (assembly GCA_028658325.1). Taxonomy (NCBI): domain Eukaryota; kingdom Metazoa; phylum Chordata; class Mammalia; order Diprotodontia; family Potoroidae; genus Potorous; species Potorous gilbertii. The sequence continues at coordinate 306,142,710 of CM053769.1, read as the reverse complement.
TGGTGGTGGACAGGTGAGGGAAAACCAGGAATGGAGAACCAGACGATTCTTGGCCTTGTTATATTTCTAAGGTTGAGTTAAAAAGAGAGAGGCAGAATTCCTTTCCTTTGAGGCATTGAAATTTGTTTAACTATATTATCTCAAGGCCTAAGTCTAAACCTCCATTGGTTCTGTGGACTTGTCTCTGTGAGAGCTTCTGCTGTCCTAGGAGCTGTGCTGTAACTAACTGGCTAATACTGGTTGTACAATAAGTTGGCCTTCAGGTCACTTTAAAGAACCCTGTACTTTTCTTTGGTGTACTGTGTCTTAAATTTTTTTCCCATAGCCTGTTCTCTTTTCTCTTTGCCTGTGAGGAGCACAGGCTACATTTAGATAGTAGATTTGGGAGAGGTAGGCCTGAACTTGGTGGCATGTGTTTTTCATCTTAAGTGGTAGCTTTGAGAAACTGACAGAGTTCCATAGACAGAATGAAGCAATGCCTTGAAAAAGGAATAAGCAGAATTCTCTGAGATATCAGGGTAACCCAAGGGTGCTAGTTGGCACAGCATTTTTCACTGATGAGTATTGCATATGCGGGGAACAGGGGATGTGGGGTATCGAGGTATAGTCTAAAGAACAAAATCATACTTTCCCCCCCCAGAAAATAGTAAAAGCTGGAGATAAAGACCTGGATGGGCAGCTGGATTTTGAGGAATTTGTTCATTACCTTCAAGATCATGAGAAGAAACTGAGACTTGTCTTTAAGAGCTTGGACAAAAAGAATGATGGTAAGGCTTAGGTTTATTATATTGGCCCGGTTAATAAACACCATTGCTGACCAGGTTGTTGACACAGTTTCCACCTGGTTTGCTTTTCTGTCCGCCTCATTTGATTTTCTGGACGTTTGTTCTTAGCTCACTGACTCTTATTGTTGCAGGGCGCATTGATGCTCAGGAGATCATGCAGTCCCTGCGGGATCTGGGGGTCAAGATCTCTGAACAGCAGGCAGAAAAAATCCTTAAGAGGTAAGTAATTAACCAACCTCTGAATTCAGTTTAACATATGTGTAACAAAAAGAGCAAAAGACTTGTTCTGACATGAACCCTTCCTTGTAGTTGTCTTCATGTGTTCTGACTGTAATGCCTTTCCTACTACCACCCAATCTCTGTGCATCTGTACTTTGACTTTTCATGATCGAAAAAAATGAATAAATGAGCCTATCTTAGATGCAATCACCTCTTTTAGGCAAGGGTTATTGTTCGTGGGATCATAGAATTAGAAGTAGAATGGCCCTTCCTGGAAACCTAATCCAACCCTCTCATTTTACACATGAGAAAATAGGCCCAGAGAGATTAGGTGACTTGCCCATCCATGGTCACATAGGTAATAAATAGCAGGGTGGATCTTCTGTCTCCAGATCCTGCACTCTTTTCCCACTGTAGCACACTGTGGGGAGAAATCCTCAATAACCTAGCTCAGGGGTGGGGAACCTGCTGCCTTAAGATTCTCCACTCCTGCCCTAGAGTGCTTCCGTCTATTAGCAGTGAATTGTTTGACCTGCACACAAAATAGGGAAGACCAGCTGTGAAAGGGAGTTGCTTGGTCACATGCGGGGGTCGTTGTGAATGTGATGATAAATAATGTTTTGACACTATGTGAGAGAATTGCAGCAGAAGAGATTTAGGTTAAGTTTCTTTCCAAAGAATTGAAATGTTAACTCTATTCATGGTTAGGATTGATGTTGTTTTTTATTAGTAGTGGTAGACATTTTCTTTCCTGAAGAGATTCATTAGAATAAGCCATGATTTTTCTGACATGGGTTAGTTGCTGCCTTACCTGGAAGCAATTGGAACTAATCTGAGTCCAAAGACTTAATAGTTCTGTTGCTAACTTCCCCCCATGAATCTGGGGCCTACCACAACTTTGAGAATCTCTGTAGAGGCCGCCCCAAAAATCTGCATGGCATTTTAAGAGTTAATAGCTATTCTTTAAGCCTTTAATAGCTATTACAGCTTAAAACTCCATGGAGGCTTTTTGGGACAGCCTGTATTACTTGCTGGTGAGCCAGAATCTAATAGCAAGTCATGGCCCCTGAGGTTGCTGCTTTGGAGGGGAGGTTATCCTTTTGTCCCTGCTTTCTACACTGTTATCTATTACTGTATGCTTGCCTCACTAACATCAGCTAATGGGCACTTATTTGTATTGTTTTTTCCTCTCTCCTTTGCATCCTACCCTTGTCTGTCTGTCAGAATACGAACGGGCCATTTCTGGGGCCCTGTCACCTAGTAAGTATTTGTGTCACCTTAGTGACTGCCTTTCCTACCCATTCTGTATGAAATTCTCTCATTTATTTTGAATTCCCTTTCTGTAAGATGTGGGATATAGAGCCATAAGTCTTTTTAGAACCTTTCTTTGTGGTAGCTGCTGTCAGTATTTGGGTTTGCTGGGGGTGGAGGTAGAGGGGTGATAACTAACAGATGTAGCTTGTTGACATAAAGAACTGTTTCACGTTTGCTTTTTTTGTTTTTGTCCTATAGCATGGATAAAAATGGAACTATGACAATTGACTGGAATGAATGGAGAGATTATCACCTTTTGCACCCAGTTGAAAATGTTCCTGAGATCATTCTGTACTGGAAGCATTCCACGGTACAGTCGATAACCCTCCTGGGTCTTGATCTTTATTTTTTCAGCTTAGTCTTAGCAATCCAGTTTATGTGGTTACCTCCATAAATTCTTGCCATTCCCAGGGTACCTTCTGCTTGCTCCCGTGTGACTTTTTTAAAAGTTGCAGGTAGAATTCTGTAGTAGAGAAGAGGGTAAAAGAGCAGATGAACTGGTTTGCAGGGATTGCAGCTCTCGAGGTCAGCTCAGAGCTGGCTTTGCCTTGCTCTGTACCCTGCCAAGACTAGAAAGTGATACACACGCATTAGAGCTTCCAGTGATATTTGCTTAGGGGTTGCATAATGTTCTGCCAGTGTGATCTGGTTACACGTCAGGTTTCTGAAATTTTCCTCCCCAATGCACTTTGATCTGGACTTTTTGGACATTTTATCTGAGTTATGGGAATGTTAGGTAGCCCATCTAGGAGTCCTAGGCTGGAACAACTTGATATATTTGTGATTATTCCTAGCCCTTGTTGTTTTTTCTTAAATGAGTTTTTAATTCTAAAATCCTGTGGTCCTCTAAAACTGTTTGGCGTATATCTCCAAAAAATGTAAGCACTTAAGAGAGGGTCTTTCATTTGTGCTTGTTGTATCAGCTGAATAAAAGGATATACAATAGAGAAAAGAAAAAAGTGTTGTCTAATCTCACAAATCAAATACTGAGAATAATAGATTAACCTGTTTAATGACTAAGCTATCTCCATGTCCTCATAAACACGAGGAAAAGATGCCTTGGTCTTTTGAGTAATTTACAGTTTGTCCCTGATGGAGGAATAGAACGAGAGGGTTTGGCGGTGACAACTTGAAAGTTCTGTGAGTGATAACTGTTTTGTTTTTTGTTGGCTGTCCTTATAGATCTTTGATGTGGGAGAGAATCTAACAGTCCCTGATGAGTTCACAGTGGAAGAAAGGCAGACAGGGATGTGGTGGAGACATCTTGTAGCTGGAGGAGGAGCAGGAGCTGTGTCCAGGACATGCACAGCACCCCTGGACCGGCTGAAGGTGCTCATGCAGGTATGAAGAGAAAAGCAAGCCTAGAAAAATCCTCATACTTGCATCTATAGTTAGCATGCTACTTTGATCCTGTGGTTTTCTTGCCTAGTGAAATAGATGGGAAGGGAACTCTTGCCTCAGTCAAACCCAACATTCCACCTGGGTCCGATGGAGATTTGACTTGTAGTTGGTTTAATTTTATCTGAGTTAATTAAGAGCTACTTTGAGCTACAAGATTTAGCCCACGAGTATGATCTTCATAATGGGTGTGTCAGGAGTCTTTTTCCTTCAGCTCATCTTACTCAGGATACTGGGAAAGAAGCAGATCTTCATCTGACCAGAGGTCACTTGGAAACAGATCAGTAGTTTTGGCAGAGCCCTTACCTCCACGTTGACAGGGCCATAAAGAGATCACCTAATTGATGTCAGAGGCAGAATTGCAAAACTGGGTTGCAAGAGGACAGTGTGTTGGACTTTACTTAGTGTCCATATTAACAGTGATCCGTTTTTTTCTTCTTCTCCATCTCTCCAGCCTCTTACTCCCTGTTTGTTTTCTAGCACCTTATGTGCCAGAGTCCACTGTGGGCACAAAAAAGTCGTCATTTTCTCTATTTTTTTCCCTTGTCCTCTGTTCCTCTTCTTTGAAAGTCTGTTAATGAATAAAAATTAACTTGCTGTCTGTCATTTTGAAACAGAAGTGCTTGTTGGGTCTTTAAGATACTAAAGTGAGGGAAAGTTCATTGAGCAACAACATTTATTGAAGATCCATGTCCAAAGTGCTTTACTAGGTGCCATCAAAAAAATGAGTAAGGCACAGAGGGTCCTTGTTGGTTTAGGGCTTGCCTTCCTTGATCTTTTGTTGAACAAAAAAAAAAATGTCATCTACCTGTTGCGAAAGGTCTGTGCTAACCAATTTTTCTTTCTCCAGGTCCATGCTTCCCGTAGCAACAACATGTGTATTGTTGGAGGGTTCACACAGATGATCCGAGAAGGAGGGGCCAAATCTCTCTGGCGTGGCAATGGCATTAATGTCATAAAAATTGCCCCAGAATCAGCTATTAAATTTATGGCGTATGAGCAGGTAAGGATTGCTTTGTCAAGCACTATCAAGTGACAAATGTGTCTCGAGTACCTTACAACCTGTGAATTTCCCCAGCTTTGTATCACCTACCTACAACATGGAGTAGAGCCTTGCAGGTCCCTTCCTTCCTCATCTGTAAAATGGAAGTGAATGTAGTGGATCAAATAAAACTTGACTGTTTAATCCAAACTGGTCATGAGGAATCTGTAAGATGAGGACTGAGATTGGGAATAGATCTTCTTAATCCCTCAGTTCATTTTTCATCTGACTTCTTTTTTCCAGATCAAGCGTCTTGTTGGTAGTGACCAGGAAACACTGAGGATTCATGAGAGGCTGGTGGCAGGCTCTCTGGCAGGAGCTATTGCCCAGAGTAGCATCTATCCTATGGAAGTAAGGAGTATTCTTGGTTATGTGTGTGGAGATGGGGGCAGTGATGTTGATCTCTAGAACAGGGGTTGATGTTTAAGGAGGGAGCTCTCCTGATACCAATGCCCTTTTGTTTTTTTTTAGGTCCTAAAGACAAGGATGGCACTGCGGAAAACAGGGCAGTATTCAGGCATGTTGGATTGTGCCAAGAAGATCCTGTCCAAGGAGGGAATTACAGCTTTCTACAAAGGCTATATCCCTAATATGCTTGGAATTATTCCTTATGCAGGAATAGACCTGGCTGTTTATGAGGTAATTGACTGCACAGCTATGGCAAGGAGTAGCTCATTTTGGCCCTGATCTTTTTTAAACCCTGGGGCAAGTTTAATGCCTTCTGCTCTGGTCCCTCTAGGAAGGGACGAGTAAAAGGACTTAAATTTGTTTCCCTCTGAAATAATCCAGAAGAGAATCTGGAACATTTAGTATCTCATTTCAGAACAACTTATCTATAGTTTTGTCTTGAATCTCCCTCTCATCTAATCTCTTCCCTGGCGCCTAGTGGCTTCTTGACTAATTTCCCATGTTTTCCTTCTAGACACTAAAAAATACCTGGTTACAACGATATGCAGTCAACAGTGCAGACCCTGGTGTGTTTGTCCTCTTGGCTTGTGGTACAATATCCAGTACTTGCGGACAGCTGGCCAGTTACCCTCTGGCTCTCGTGAGGACTCGAATGCAAGCCCAGGGTAAGAACACTTCCAAGCTAGTCCCCAAAGAAATGCCATTGAGGGTCCTGGGGGCTTTGGGAGGTGCTCAGGAGAGGTCGCTGATGTTCCAATAACTTCTTCTCATTCCAGCTTCAATTGAGGGAGCACCAGAAGTGACCATGAGCAGCCTCTTCAAACAAATCCTTCGTACAGAAGGAGCATTTGGCCTATATAGAGGCTTGGCCCCCAACTTCATGAAGGTGATCCCAGCTGTGAGCATCAGCTATGTGGTATATGAGAACCTGAAGATCACCTTAGGAGTGCAGTCTCGGTGACGGGAAGGTTGACTCCAGATGTTGGACTAAAGGATCTTGGGCTGCAGTCCCAGGATGTATAGCCATCTCATTCTGTGAATGTGTCAACACTAAGCTGACTTAAGCCAAGCTGTGAAAACCTCAGAATGTGTATGAGACATAGAAGAGGCAAGGGAAAAAGAGGTCTGAGCCTTTGGTTGACATGTCAGTCTTATTGTCCCAGATCTCATTGTAGACCCCTGAGAAAACCCTATTCATTCCAACAAAGCCTCCCTCAGGGGCCTAGGGATGGGAACAGGACCTGGGGCTTTCAAGTAAGGAGAGAAGTACTCCCTGCCATGCCTGCTGAAAAATAGAGGCTTGGGAACTGGCTTACTTCCACCATCTTGTGCTAAGCAACCAAGCTATTTGTTCCAGGGGATCTAAATTAACCCTCTGATTTGCTAAGGGTTTTCCCTTTTCAGTCTTTGCTCACTTCCTATTTGCTGTTTTAATTCTTAAAACACACTGTGGTGGGACAGTCAGTGTCCCAGGTCACACCTCTTTGTCATGTATGCTTCCATGGTGAGAAGAGATTTAACCTTGAACTTCACAAATAGCATTTTCCAATGTACAGACTGAAAACTGCCCTGCTTCCTGCAGGAAAAGAGAGTGACCAACTTGTGTCTTTGGTATAAGCAGAGCACCTCTCTCATCCATGAGACAGTGCGGTTAAGTGAGCAGTGAACTGGTGCCCTGCATGTTTGTGTGCATGGCAGGGGTGGGTAAGGTTAATACCTTATCTGTCTTAACAGCCTCACATCGTAATGCATGACTTCATGAGTAATATTGTTCAGTCCTTGGAACTGAAGGATTTCTCCTTCCTGCTCAGCACCCTAAGGTGCCCTGAGCTGGCTTCCAGGCACTCTTCCTGAGTAGGAGTTGGTCTGTAGCTTGGGATTGAGGAGAATCCTTGGCTTAATTCTCTTTCCTCATGAGAATTTAAGGCCTTAAATTCTGATGGAGTTGGAGTAAGAAGTTTTAGTTCGTCAGAAAAAGAAATAGATGTGCAAATTCTTCCTTTGTTTCTTTTCCAGAGTGGGAAGAGGAAGTGGTAGAGGTGTTATTTCTCTGACTGATTCAGGTCTGTTGTGGGTCAGTTTTCTAATCTAAGGTATTTTTATCTGACTCCTAATTGGGGCAGAAAGGGATCAGCCTCACATTCCACTGAAGCAATGTATTATACTGCTTAAAGCATATTTATTTTGTATTTATTTGAACAGAGTTGTGTCCTAACTATTTTTATAGATGTGTTTAATTATTAGCTTGTCTTGTTTAGGTTTTTTTATCCTTATTTATGTTCATAGTTGATTGCACCTTCTTAGCACTGTGCAGCAGAAGGAAAGCTATGGGGAGAACCATAAGCACTTGAAAGGGGCCCCATCATTCCATGTAGCCTGTGCTGTCTGCCTTAGGTCTACAAGATCAATCAAGAGAAATTTCTTTCTAGTCAGTAGCCTGAGGATTGTGGATGAGAGAAACAAGATCATGGTCGAGGAGAGACTTTCCTTTAGTCATCAGAGGCTAGGCTTGCTCTCCTGGAGCAGTGGATGTGATTCAAGAAGGGATGAGGTTGTGTGAATGCTAGACAATTGGGGCTAGAGGGCACAAAATTTTATTTAGAGAGAAGGAGAGTGGGGAGGGAGAAATCTCAGGGATTTCCAAGATGAAAATCCAAATAATTTCCCAGAATCAGGAAGAATTTCTTCAATAATATTACTTGTTTGAATCAAGTGGCTATGATTACCTGACTCTCCAGGTACATGTGGAGGAAGGGAGAACCTTCTAGTAAGGGAAGGCTTTGTTGGCTGAATGGGTAAGTGGGAATGGTTTTGCAGCTTGTCTGCCTCAGCAGTAAAATGGGCCTTGTCCCCTTTCCATTCAGCCTGATGTACCCCATTTCCTGTAGCTAGGAGAACAGCTGCTTTGTGGAGCCTTGGGTCTTGCTGCTTCCTTCCTCCCCCTTCTTGAAATAGTGCTTGCAAACCATTTGACTAGACAGTTGCACTTTCATTCCACCAGTATGGCCTAATGGGGAAAACACAGGATGCAAAGATCAATGCAAAATTATTGTCTTTTTAGTTATAACTGGAATTTGTTCAAAAGCAAAATTAAGCAACACAACGTGGAAGTTTTCACTTAGAATAACCTTCTAATAAAGTTATTTCAATGCTGATCAAACTGTGGTGGTTCTGATTTGTGGCTTGCAGGATTTGAATGGATTTGTGTATTCAGCAAGTTAGTCATCTCTGTCTTACTACCCTATATTCTTGGATTCTCTCCTCATCTGGGCATGTTAGGACCCAATGGCTTTTGTACACATGTATAGCACATGATAGACCCACACAAACCTCACCTCACCAGTCTAGACCTGGAAGGACTGAAATGGGAATCAGGAGGTCAGCACTATACAAAAGTCATTCCATTCTCTGTGTAAAATTGAAGTGGCAGTATATACCCCTATTTATAACACTCTAGAATTAATATTCCAACCACTAGTTCTTGACAAACCAAGTTTTCCTCACATTGGCTCCTCTCTATAGATGGGCAATTTCCAGGACTAATCTTTCCCTCTAAATCCCTTCACACACACCCAGGGCCGGTCCATGCTACAGTCCTCTGAAATTACAACTTTGGTTAGTTGTACGTCTCTGATATGAACTTTGAGTTCTACTTTTTTCCCAGTACCACACATAAAGACTCCATAGATGCCACAGTTCTGCAGAAAGTCTCTTCTCTTTTCTCCATTATCATAGCCAAGTCAGGCATATTCTCTACTTAGTGACAAAGTCATACTTCCTTTAAATCCTCTTAATTCTATCTTCCTGGGTAACCATTCACAAAAATTCGGATTTCAGGTTTGGGGGATGATGTTTCCTTTCTTAGGTATTTGGAAGGGGGCCATCTCTAGTTTCCTGATCTATATCTCACCACTGGACCCAGATGACTTCAGAAGAGAAAGAAGCTGGTGACTGCACAGTTCTCGCTCACTTAAATCCAATTCACTTGCAAGTCATGGCATCACCTCTCTGATGTCATGGTCCTCTGAAAACAAAGGACAAACAACAACAAAAGGATTTGGAAAGAAATCCTAACCAGGCCTAGTGGCAACCAAATCTTTATTTTTTGTTATGTCCTGTCTAGGTCTTCTTAACATCTTCCTGCTTTCTGTATTGTATGTAGAGTTTGTTCCATAGCCACTAATGATCATGTCACAGAGCTAGGCTATGTAACCTTGGGCTTCACCCCCACACCGTGCACGGAGGAGACAAATGGGAAGCAGGTGGTAATTCTTTTTGCAGTACTTACTTCTTTGACAGACCAGTCAATCTGTAACATGCAAATTCCATGGGATTAAGCACAGTCCTTGCAGTGGATTGTTTTATCAGCTGTCACCTAGCGATAATCCTACTACTGATTTCAGACAAAACTTTCTTGAGTATAAGATATGTTCAAGGCCTTGTACTTGTTTCTGGAGTATGGTGGTAATATTACAAGGGTATAGGAAATGCAGGCATTCTCCCTCGAGTCTACATAGTGGCTGGGACCATGAGGGGAAGATAGATCTTCTAATTGGTGCTTAAAATGAATGAGCACATTTAACTATGTGCTAAACACTGGAGATAATAAAGGCTAATACTTGTAGAGCACCTGAAGGTTGGCCAAGCACTTTTTTCAGATTTTTAAAATTTATTTTTAATTTATTTTCAGCTTTTACTTCCACAAAATTTTGAATTTCAAATTTTCTCCCCATCTCCCCCCACCCTAGAACAGTGTGTATTCTGATTACCCTTTCCTCCAATCTGCCCTTCTATCAACCCCACCCTTCCTTATCCCCTTCCCTTCTATTTTCCTGTAGGGAAGATTTATTTCTATACCCCATTGCCTATATAGCTTATTTCCTTGTAACATGTAAAAACAATTTTTAACATTCATTTTTAAAGCTTTCAGTATTATTTTCTCTCCCTTCCCCCCTCCCCATCCACCCTCATTGAAAAGGCAAGCATTTTGATACCAGTTATACATATGCAGATCATGCAAAATACTTCCATAAGTCATGTTGTAAAAGACTGTATTTCCCTCTATCCTGTCCTGCCCTTCATTTATTCTATTCTCTTTGACCTGTCCCTCTGCCAAAGTGTTTGCTTCCAATGACTCCTTTCCCCAACTGCTATCCCTTCTATTATTCCTCCTGTCATCCCCTTCCCCGATACTTTCCTGTAGGGTAAGATAAACTTCCATACCTAATTGAGTGTGTATATTATTCCCTCTTGAAGCCAAATCCAATGGAAGTAAGGCTCACTTATACCCTCTCATATTCTACTTCTTCCTCTCCATTGTAAAAACTCTTTCTTGCCTCTTTTATGTGAGATAATCTACATTCTATCTCTCCCTTTCTCTTTCTCTTAGTACATTCCTCTCAACACTTAATTTTCTTCTTTAGATATCATCCCTTCATATTCAGCTTAGAACACAGGATACACACACACACACACACACACACACACACACACACACACACACATTTATACATATTCCCTCCAGCTCTTCTAATACTAAGGTGTCCTAAGTTACAAATGCCATCTGTCCATGTAGAAATGTAAACAGTTCCACTTTAATAGGTCCCTTATGGTTTCTCTTTGCTGTTTTATCTTTTCATGTTTCTCTTGATTTTTGTATCTGAAAATCAAATTTTCTATTTAACTCTGGTCTTTTCAACAAGAACGCTTGGAAGTCCTCTATTTCATTGAAATTCTATTTTTTCCCCGGAAGTATTATACTCAGTAATGCTTGGTAGGTGATTTTTGGTTTTAATCCCATCTCCTTTGGCCTCTGGAATATCATATTCCAAGCCTTCTGATCCCTTAGTGTAGAAGCTGCCAAATCTTGTGTTATCCTGATTATGTTTCTACAATATTAAATTGTTTCTTGCTGGTTAGTTGTAATATTTTCTCCTTGACCTTGGAACTCTAGAATTTGGCTATAATATTCCTGGGAGTTTTCCTTTTGGGATATATGTCAGGAGGTGATTGGTGGATTCTTTCGATTTCTATTTTACCCTCTGGTTCTAGAATATCAGGGCAGTTTTCCTTGATAATTTCTTGAGAGATCATGGCTTTCAGATAGTCCAATAATTTTAAAATTATCTCTCCTTGATCCATTTTCCAGGTCAATTCTTTTTCAATGAGTTACTTCACATTGTCTTCTATTTTTTCATTCTTTTGTTTTATAATTTCTTGATTTCTCATAAAGTCATTAGCTTCCATTTGTTTCATTCTAATTTTTAAGGAATAAAAATACAGATAAAACAGATAAAAACAAGCCCCTGCTCTCATGGAGCTCACTCTAATTGAGGGAGACAGCCTTTAAAAGAGTCTAGGTGTAGGACAGATAGAAAAGATCAGAAGGACTGAGGTTTTTAAGTATCCTTAGTGTCAGTATATACATGTAAGAGAAGTTGCCCTACATATAGGTGTTAGTGTTGATGATGCAGCCAAGTATAGGAAGTTTTCTTCTGATGCCACCACCCCCTTTATCAGCCCTGGAGAAAGAAAAGGTGAACACCATTAAGTGGTGTTCACAAATATGAAAAAGATACAGTAACTGCCTTCAAAGAGATTGCATTTTGCTGGATACCAGGGGCTCATCTGGCTCTTGACCTACTATGTTTCATTTTCATTTTAGGGTTGAAAATGTAAAAATTATATCACATTTCACAAATTTATCCCAATTGGCTCATTTGTTCTCATTTCCCACTAAGATTCTTATGTCCTTCCCATTTTGACCCAAAAGGCAAACATGCTTGCATGTTGTAGAATATATTTATTATATAAGATTGAAATTTAACAACATATAGTCTTAAAATTTCCAAGTGGCTTCCATTTCTAATGAGGTCTGAAAGAGACAGATGCTCCAAGACATCATTAGCAAAGAAAAGCTATCAACAAATTACCCTCCCAGGATCACAGTTATAAATAGGAGAAAAAAACAACAGCCTTTCTAGGTGAATGATAGCACCTCTCCAACTCTGCTCAACAGAGCCAGCAAGATAAGCTCTGAAATCAAAGACCTCTGAGAGGCCCCCCCACCAACTTACCTGGCATGTTTGCCATCCATTCTGCTTCTCAGGCAATATTTTCAACATGTTTCTGTGGCTGAGGTTTTGACAGCCTGGACGCATCCAGTCAAAAGGGGTTGGAGGAAATCCCCTACCACTATATCTGTCAGCATGATCAACACCCAAACTCTGCCCAAAGCAGACTCAAAGCTACAGAGACTCTCCTTGAGGTTTCTCCATCATCTTCACCCATGATTATCCTCTCCTGTATGATGCAATGCTTGGTCACCATGGTAGCTGATAACCTTCCGCAATTCCTCCATACCCTCCTAATCATCTCCTTATTTTGTCCCCATCTACTGCTTCAGGATAGAAACTATAAAGGAGAAGAAGACAGGGCTGCTAATTGCTGGTGATTGCCTAAGTGTTCCATTACCCAAGGACTCTTGCCCTTCTTCCTTTCCATGCTGGCCCAACAGCCTGGCCCTTTGAAACTTTTCCTATTCAAGGTTCCCACTTCCCCATTCTGGCCTTGGTAAATCAAGGATAAAGGATCTGGGTGACTGAACATGCCAAGGCAGAAAGAGGAAAACTAAGGGAAAGCAAGACAGCCTATGGGGAAGCAAGGCTGACCTGTGGTTCTCAGAGAAGCAAGAACAAAGAAGACAAGTCAAGTTATAGTCCACATAAACGAGATGCTAGACCTTGGGAGGGAACAGAATCAGAGAGAGGGGGAGCAAACTGCCAGAGGTTCCATATGGGCTCTGTGTGTGTGTGTGTGTGTAAAAGCTGTTGGACATTACTACTACTTAAGCCTTGAGGAACTATATTCTCTACTCTCCCACTCTGTTAAGGAAGAGAGAAAAAAGAGACACTTTCTGTGGTCATGCTGGAGCATTTCCCCACAGTCACCCTGTAAGCACATCTTCCCCCCTCCATACCATGTGTCAGGCCTGACCTATGTGAATGCACAAATTCCTTAGTCTGGCACTCAGTGTTCTAACCTTCCTTTCTACCCTTATTTCCCATGGTTCCCCATGAACATAATCAAAACTAACTATTCATAATTTCCTGGATATATCCTGTGCTTTCCTTCCTCTGCACCTGTGCTCATTCTATTCAACAAACATTCAGTGCTACTACATTCAAAGCTCTGTGCTGGGTACTAGTGATACAAACATAGTAGGCATACCACCCCTTTCCCCTCCAGAAGGCTGAGAGGGAGAAATAGATCAGTGGTCTAACCACAAAGGAGTCAGACAAAGAGATCCCCACATCCTAGAAATCCTTCCTTTGCCCTTGGGAAAACTTCTGCTCAGTCAGTCATTCAGATAAGGCACCAGAGAATGAGAGAGCCCGGCAGAAACCATGTACCCCACTGACCATGCTGGCCAGAAAACTGCACCATGCTCAAGCTGATCATTTTAAGCATAGCTGAAAAAGCCTGTGCTTTCAGTAACAAGGGAGAAATTTGGAGACCAATACATGTCATTATGGCTAGAATGATGAGCTAAGAGTCAGAAAGACCTGGGTTCAAATCCTGATGCTTACCCTAGTTGTAAGACCTGGACAAGTAATTTTTGCTCTTTGGATCTCAGTTTCCATGTCTGTAACAAGATGGGATTGGGCTAGATAGCCAATGAGAGCCTTTCCATCTCTAGCTGCATCCTGGTAATTTTGGTATGTTGTTTTATTATCCTCATCATCTTTTTTATTTTGTGATTGTGTTCATTTATTATTTTTTGTAAGTTTTTTTATTTTACACTTAAAATACAAAATGGGAAAAAAGAACATCACCATGTTCACAGAAGTCCATAAGATAGGATTCAACATAAAAAATAAATTTTCATTTCAAGAAAATTTATATAATAAATTATATATATATAATAAATGCTTTCCATTGTTTTCAAATGCCCATATTTTCTTTGCTTCCTTCTTGGTGTTTTTTATTTGGTTCTCTGATGTGCACTTTTAAAATGTATTTCTCTACCACCACCCTATAGAAGGTTACAATTAAGCATAGCTCTCTGTAAACCTAGACATATATATCTATATATATACACATATATATTCATACACATACACATATATGTAAGACCATACTATGATTATTTTCTTCTATCATCTGGTTCTCTGAAGGTGGATAGCATCTTCCTTCATAAGTTCAAGTCTTTCCATGTTTTTCTAAATCAACCAGCTAATCATTTCCTACAGCACCGCAATATTCCTTTCTGAATTCAAGCATCAAACTTCCTTCACAGGATCTTTGAGGTTAATTTGGATATTTATAATAGAATGACTTGATTGCTCAAAGTTGTTCTTAAAAGAATACTGCTGCTACTGTATACAACATTCTCGTGGTTCTGCTCATTTCACTCTTTATTATTTCATGAAGGTCTCTCCATTCTTTTTTAAAATCATTGAACTTTATTATCTTTCAAATAATTTTTGTTTTTATGATTTGGTCTTTGGCACACTTGTTATTTAGGATTTCATTATTAGGTCTCCAGTTTTCTCTATATCTTTTGTTTGTGTTCCATGAATTGAATACTATTTTTATTTTGTCATTGTTGGCATATTGTCAGGATATGATTACTAGTTCTGCCCTTGTATATTTATTTGCAATATAACCGTAGGACAAGTAAGTTCTTGTCACATCAAAAGTTTTTGCACTGTCAAACACTTCAACATCAGAAACAGCCATGATTTTCTCAGTGAAAATGACATTGAAGAGGCATGAGCATCTGCTTTGCTGCTGCACCTTAAAGACCATGGGCCTTTTCCATCTGATTTACAGCTGAAACTTTCCTGCGTGGTTTCCTCCTAATAGAATATGAGCTCCCTGAAAGCAGGGACTGTCTTACCTTTTTCTTTTTGCATTACCAGCACTTAGCGCAGTGCTTTCCTTATAATAAATACTAAATAAATGCTTCATTCAATATCTCTGTGCCGTAATACATAGTTAATTTTGGTAAAAGGTTCTTGAACATATACTAACATCTCAGACTGTACACCAAGGTAAGTTTGAAATGGGTACATGATATAAATGTAAAGGGTGACATCATAAGCAAATTAGTAGAATGCAGGAAAAAATTACCTGTGGATCACCTATGGAGAGAGGAAGAATTCATGACCAAACAAGATAAAAAGTTCATGAGAGGTAAAATCAATAATTTTGATTGCATAAAATTAAAAAGTTTTTAAAATTAACTCATTAATTTATTTTTAGTTTTCAGCATTCACTTTTTTAAGATTTTAAGTTCTAATATTTACCCCTCTCTCCCCTCCTCCCTTTCTAAGACAGCATGAAATCTGTAATATAGGCTATACATGTACAATCATATTAAACATATTTCTGCATTAGTCATGTCAAAAAGTTTTGTACAAACAAAAGCAACACAGCTAAAATTAGAAGAAAATCAAGAAACTGGGAAAAGTATCTGTCTAAAGTTTCTCTGATAAAGTCTCATTTCCAAGAGGAACTCGGTCAAATTTATAAGAATGAGACCCTTTCCTCAACTGATAAAAGGCCAAAGGATAGGAACAGGCAGTTTTCAGAGAAAGGAATTCAAGCTATCAATAGTCATATGAAACAATGCTCTAAATCACTAGGGAAATGCAAATTAAAGCAACTCTGAGGTACCACCTCCCAACTCATCAGCCTCGCTAAAATGACAAAAAATAGAAAATACATGCTAGAGAAGTTGTGGGAAAACAGATACATTATTCACTGTTGGCAGGATTTTGAACTGGTCCAATCATTCCGGAACATAATTTGGAACTATGCCTCAAAAGCATATGCAAATTATGCATAGCCTTTGACCCAGCAATACCACAAGTAAGTCTATTCCCCAAAGAGATCAAAGAAAGAGAAAAAGATCCCAAATGTAGAAAAATGTTTATAGCAAATTTTTTGTTGGCAAAAAAAACTGAAGGGATGCCCATCATTTGGGGAATGATTGAACAAGTTGTAGTATGTGAATGTAATGGAATAATATTATGCTGTAAGAAATGATGAAGGAGATGGTTCAGGAAGATCCAGGAAGACTTGTAAGAAGTATGACACAAAGTGAAGTGAGCCGAAACAGGTAAACTATTTATACCACAGAAATATTATAAAGATAATCAGTTTTGAAAGACTTAGTAATTCTGATCAATACAATGACCAACCATAATTTCAGAGGACTTATGATGAAACATGCCATCTTCCTCTAGATAGGCAGCTTATGGATTCAGAGTGCAAAGCGAAGCATATTTTCTTTTTGGGGGAGGGAGGAGACACATGACTAATGAGGAAATTTATTTTGCATGACCATATATATATATTTATATATTATGTGTATATATATATATATATATATTTATTTGTGATACGTTTTGTTTCTCTTACATTTTCACTGTGTTTGTGGGGAAAGTAGGACAGAACAAAATTGAATTTTAAAAATAATAAAAGGTACATAAATTTCTGAGTAGTACATGTATTCTTTAGCAGACCCGTTTAGAAGAATCATGTCTTTTTAGCTCCAATTTCTACAGCAATTTGTTCAATTCTATATTTTCCCGTTGTTTTTTGGCTAGAATTATGCAAATCTGAGAGAGGGACAGTACAGTCTCCTACTATTATTGTGTTACTGTCTGTGTCTTCTTGTAATTCAGTTAATTTTTCCTTTATAAATTTATAGGTTATAGCATTTGGTGCACATGAGTTTATATTGATATTAGTTTGTTTTTTATGGTTCTTTCCTGTATATGTCTTCCTTCTCCTTGCCAATTTCTTTTTTTATAGTGTTTTTTTAATTTTCTCATCTTTTTTCTAGACAAGGTTTCTTTCTCTTGTTTTCTTCATTAATTCTCTTCCCTTTCTGTCTCTTGTCAACATTCATTTAAACATATTTCCACATAGGCATGTTGTGAAAGAATTTTCTGTCTATTTTAAGGCTTTTTTTAATTGAACTTGTGGCCTTTTTACTTATTTAAAACTTCTTTGGTTTCCTTGTATTTTTCATGGAATTAAAGCTGCTAAAGTACTAATTTTGAATTCCCTCTTCGAAAAGTTTTCTGTTATTGTATTGTGGATCCCCTGCCTTTTCCGTTGTGTTTCACTCAGAAATGTCAATTTCTGTAGGTGGTGAGGGTCCCATCATAAAAATTTGTCTGTGCCACTGATAATATGGTATAATTCTATCCTTTGTTATACTCATGATGACTTTCTCATTTGCCATGGAATCCTATCTCTGGGTCCACTCTGTCTTACCCTTCTGGATGCTAATTACCCCCAGGAACTCCAATTTCCCTTCTACTGAAGCGGATATTGTCCACAAAGACACAATGCTTTCATAGTAAGAGATCTCTCAGCACCAAATCCTGGCAAATTATGCCCATTGGAAGATCCCATCTCCCATTACAGAATATCTCCCCACACACCCATGGAAATGTTTTTCAGTGGAACCCTCTTACCATGAAGTCAAAATCTCTCCCCCTTCATCATACTGTTTCAATCCCTCCCTTTCCCATTCTCCTGTATGCATGCTTCTTCTGAAGACATTACAAGTGTTATTTCCCCCTCATTGATTACCTTTGACTTGGTACATCATACATTCCCCTCTCTCTACTACCTCCCCTCTCTCCTTTCATGTACTCTCCCATTCTGCAATTTAGTCATACAGAATATATTGGATCTACATAAAAATGCAATACATTCAGGAGTTGTGAAGTTTAGTTCATGGTTCTTCTAACATCGCTTTACAAATTTACAAATCAAATAATCCACACATCTAGCTTTTTTTTAAAAAATGCTTCAAATATCTCTCTTTTATTGAATGTCTATTCTTTTTTCATTTATTATTAGATTCAGGTACTTTGAGGATTTCCATTTGAGCTGCTTTGCTTCTTGGAATATGTTATTCCACTCCCTTTTGTGATTTCTGATGGGTGCAGAATAGTCTTACATTCTTATAATTTCTTTTTCTTCATTTTTTAACATGCTTTTCCTGGGGTTTTTTGCAGAATTTGTTGTCACTGGAATTGTTAAATTTCACCATTACATTCTTGAAGTTTGCAGAATAAGATTCTTTTCTGGAGGCAATCTATGTATACTTTCAATTACTACTTTGTTTTCTATATTCAAAAGTTTGGGGCAGTTTCCTTCTGTTATTCCTTGAATTATGACATTCAGGCTTTTTAACTTGTCATGTTCTTCTGGAGGGCCTATGTGTTGTATTCAGTCTTTTTCAATTGTGTCTGACTTTTTGTGATCCCATTTGGAGTTTTCTTGGCAAAGATACTAGAGTAGTTTGCCATTTCCTTCTCCAGATCATTTCACAGATGTGGAAACTGAGGCAAACAGAGTTAAGTGACTTGCCCAGAGTCACCCAGCTAGGAAGTGTCTGAGACCAGATTTGAACTCAGGAAGATGAGCCTTCCTGACTCCAGGCCCAGAACTATTCACTGCACCACCTAGCTGCTCTCTGGAGGTTCTTCAAGATAAATATACTTTGCTTGTATCAAGATCATATTTACTTTTAAATTGCTTTTTATTTCTCCTCTTCCATATTGTCCTTCCATTTGAACCTATCTGTATTTTTAGTCAATTGTTCTCTCTTTTGCTTCTTTGGAATGATTTACCACCATTGATTTAAGTTTTTTATTCTACTAATTATTTCTGTGGTATAGACCACAAATTCTGCCATTTATTTCCCTTTAGTTTCTTCTTCCAAGATTTCTAATTTCTCTCTTGAATCATTCAGGAACATTTTGGGTATTTTCAGACATTGATATGTCTTGGTAGCCATCTTCCTTTCTGTTTTGATATCTTCTCTGTTGACTTTTCTGCTTGTGTTCTAGGTTTTTAATTGAGTTTTATTCCTTCTCGGATCTGTGATGGTTTTAGTTTGCTGTCTGTTTTTCTCCTTTTGTCCCTTTATTGTTCATTTTCTATCTTATTCTTTGATGTCAGGTACCTGGAAGCCGTACCACAAAACTGTCTCATCCTTCTCCCAGGCTGGGAATTAATTCATTTTTCACTTGCCTCACTCTCTGTCCAAAGTGACTTCTGAGTGGACAGAACTAGTCCTAGCTAGATGCCAAACTCCTATCCTTAATGGCCCTCTGCCCCAGTTCCCTCTGTCCTCTGACCAAATAGTACTGCCCCAGGCAGAGTTCACTCCCATCTTCCTCTACCTCCACCACTATAGAAAGTAGGTTAGCAGAATTGAGTTCTGTTGCTTGTTGCCACACAATAATTGCATGAGGGCAGGGGCAAAGTACTAGCAGAGACTACAGGATCAGCAAGGAAACTGGCTGAATGGATCCTAGAACACAAACAAGCCAGTGGATAGAGTTGAATGCCCTTCCAGAGTGTGGGTGCTAAGAGAGCATTCTATGGATTCACATTCTCTGCTGTTAATTCATAAAACTTGTCTTATTAGGCTTCTTACTGTCTTGACCTGTGGAGACAGTTGTAATTCTTTTGCCTTTTGAACATAATTACTCTTTTGGGGGGGCGAGGCTGAAGAAAATACTTAATTCTCTATTTTGTTGGTCATATGACCCCAAAGTTCCCTTTCCAACTCTATACCTATGATCCCCCAAATGTTGGAGGGAATATAGGAATATAGTTACACTAATGCTCTTTTGGTAGAACTGTGAATTGGTCCAAAGAAGCAATTTGGAACTATACTCCAAAAATGATTAAACTTTGTGTACCCTTTGACCTAGCAATATTACTACTATATCTATATCCCAAAGAGTCAAAGAAAAAGGAAAAAAATACTTATTTGTACAAAAATATTTATTGCAGCTATTTTTGTGGTAGCAAAGAATTGGAAAATAAGTGTATGTCCATCAATTGGGGAATGGCTGAATAAGTTAAGGTGTCAGGATATGATGGAATACTATTGTGCTGTAAGAAATGATGAAAGGAATGGTATCAGAAACCAAAACTTGTATGGGAAAACTTGTATGAACTGATGCAAAGTGAAGTGAGCTGCACCAGGAGGACAATTTATAATGATATTGAAATCAGCTATGAAAGACTTAGTAACTCTGATCAATAACTTAGTAACTGATCATAACAATGACCCATCATAGTTATCGATGAACAATGAAAAATCTTATCCATCTCCAGATGGAGAACTGATGGGTGCAGAATACAGATTGTAGAATTTTTTTTCCACTTTGTTTTCCTTTTTACCCCTGGAACATTCTTAATGTGGATTTTGCACAATCTCATACTTGTATGGTTTTTGTATTTCTTGCCTCTCAACAGATATAGAAGAGTTGAAGGGAGGGAAAGAATTTGGAGCTGAAAATAAAATAAAATTTAACAAATAAATAAATCTATGATCCTATGGCAAGTGTTGCAGAAGAAAACAGAGGAGAACAGATTACGACTGAATGAGAAACTTATGGAAAATTTCACTAGAAAGTGAAATAAAGAGTAAACTCCTTTTCTCTCTTTCCTTTTCCTTCCCTTAGGATAATCTCCCACCCTCATTCCCATTCCCGGAAATATAACCAATCAATAAACATTTATTTAGTACTGGCTCTGTGTGAGGCATAGTCCCTGCTTTTAATTCCTTCCACGACTTTCAGGTGCTAGGTAGACTGGGAACTTCTTCCCAGACCAAAGTTGGTCAAGGTGTTGAACCCATCAGCACGAGGCAATGGGGATTGAGTGTACCACAGATTAACTCTTAAATTTCTCCTTAATCTTCTTTGCACAATAAACTGTTTGAGAACACTGTGGATTCTATATGGTGGAGAGTTCTATCATTGTTATAATTCAGAGCAATATACCATTTTCTTTTTTCCTAGAATAAATTTCGAATCTGAACCTGCTTGGCCGCACAACAGGACTGAGAGGCAATTTCTCGTCTAAGTATTCTCCTAACAGCTCTCTAACCAGTAGCTCAATTAGAGCACCACCTGCTGAACCGACTATATATTACACACCCTTTCTAGTTGAATTGACCGCTTCCTTTTCTGTGGACTAGCTACATTGTTTGCCCTTCCTTCTTAAAGAAGGACCAGTGATATCAGGAGGGTGATATCTTGACTTACAAATGAATTGAACTTAAGTGAGGCAAAGCTATGCAAAGTCATCAGTCTTACTCTCTCCTCTAGAGTCATCAGTGGCAAGACATGTCAAGACCACTGGCGACGGTCCCAGATGCAGGGGCAGGCATTGGTCTTTTAAAGCTGAGGTCTTTCCCAGGTCTCAGCTTGTCAGAAGCAGTGCCCATTCAGTGATTTAAGGCTTTTGGGTCCTAGCCTGTAGATTTACAGAAAATAGAGCTCATGACCAGTGTGGACTGCTATTGCAATACTTCCAACGTCACCTGGGAGACGCGTGACATACATATGCAACCTTAAGTGAGTCACACAGAAACAAAAAAATGAAATTACTGTCCTCATTACAGTTTACTGAAACACAACATATACACAAGTAAGTAAACACCAAGAATGACTTCCTACCAACTCCACTTATAAAATCCTATTTTTCCTCTCTAAAGACTAGCTCGAAGATCGTTTCTGCCACGATGCTTTCTTGGATTATCGCAGTCCATGACTGAATTTCTCTCTGATAAAATACAATAGCCCTTTGTTCGTACCTCTTTTATGAAGTGCAGCATGTGCTGCCTTGTATTGAAGTTAATTACAGTAACATTAACAATACTTTACTTTCCCATTATGTGTTGCTATTTTCAAAGCACTTTTACTTCCATTATCTCATTTGTTCCTGACGAATACCCTTGTCTGATGGACAGGGCAGGAATGATTCTGACTCAGATGCCAGTGCTCTTTCTACTTCAGTGAATACGACACTCTCTTGTAGCAGAGTAGATTACCACAGGGGACTAGACTAAATGAAATCCAAGCTAAAGTTTTTTCTCATTTTTAAATTCTGTGTTTTTATGTTTTAATATTATTAAACATCCTATATACACATAGAATATATATATGTGTGTGGATATAAAATCCCTCCCAGATCTAACAGTCTCTTAGCCTACCCACTTCCCCCCATTTTCTGTCACACAGCTCCTTCTTGGTTCTCCTACATGTCTGGTGACTCCTATTTAGTTCCCTTAGTTGCATCATTATTCCTGTTCCACCCAGTAGGGCAGCGAGGTGGTGCAGTGGATAGAGGACCAGTGCAAGGGTCAGAACGATCTGAGTTCAAATCTCACCTCAGACACTTGACACTCACTAGCTGTGTGACCTTGGGCAAGTCACTTAACCCCAACTGCCTCATCCTGGGTATGACTCCAGTCATCCTGAATATCTGGTCACTGGATTCAGATGACTCTGGAGGAGAAGTGAGGCTGGTGACTTGCACAGCCCTCCCTCACTCAAAACAAAGCCAAGTGCAAGTCATGTCATCATTTCTCTGATGGCATGGTCTTCTTCAGCAATGAAGGATGAATACACTCCACCCAATAAGCAAGTGTATTTCCCATGATTCTCTTGTGTGCTTTTTTCCCTTCTTACTATACTTACTTTCTTGGTGATCTCATCACTTCCCATGGGTTAAATGACGTTCTCTACACCAATGATAACCACATTCATCTTTCAAGTTCTATTTCTTTCTTGAGCTCCAGTCTCACATCACCAGTTTCCTGAAGAACATCTCCATCTAGATGTCTATTGAAAATTATCTTAACCTGGGAACTTCAAACTTGAAAAAAACATTTTTAATAACTGTACTTCCATGTATTTGATTTCCTTAATAATCCTATATGTCTTATGTATATGAAAACATTATTTTGAAAAGAGATCTATGGGTTTCATCAGACAGTCAAGGGAGTGTATGACACAAAATAAGTTAAGAACCCCTATCCTACTGGTATTTCAAACTACATGACCAACAAGATGGAGGACTAGACATTTTTTTCCCCAATCCTCATAAGAGATAAAGCAAATTCACCAAGAGCTCTAACAAGGCAACAATCTAATGAATTAATAATAGAAGACTAATCTCTAATCCTAAATCACTCAATCAACGCTTCCTGTCCCACTGAACACCTTGCTCTAACTAGGCTACACCAACCAATCCATGGATTTGCAACAGAATTCAACTCTGACCCTCCCACCTTCCCCTGACCCTGTGTAAGCAGGGAGGGTATTCTGCCTGAGACTACAATAGGCTATACTGCACCAGTGCTCAGTTAGAGAACTGAGGAACAAAGAAAATGAGCACAGAGTGGTTTTATGCATGAAGAGTCACACCAGACTTGAAGGAAAAGCTGTAGCATTTCCCTCTCCCCACTCCCTGCCCCAATCAGGCCAGTTCTGTTCTCCAAAAAGTTGCTTGAGGCAGAAAGAAAAACTGGTAAAAAGAGAATTTCTTCATGTTGGAGAAGGCTGAGACATCTTTGAGGCCCAGCTCCTAGGGAAGCTTCCATCAGAGGAGAAAGAGTTAGAAAGTGAGCAACAGGAGAGTATAAGGAAAAAAGACTGAAATGACCAAAGATCTCAGGAGGAAGAAAACTCAAAGACATTGAGCATAAGCAGATAAACCATTAGGGAAGATATTGATAACAGAAGGGAACATGATCTCCAGATCTTCCAAAGAAGTTCATACATCTCTGAATAAATATTTAAGACAATGGAAAATATAGCAATACCTAATGAGACAGAGGACCCTGTGCCCAAGAAATCATGGAATCACATCCAAATGTTCCCAAATAGCTCAAGAGAGAAATAAGAATTATGAAAGCAGAATGTATGACCTCTTGTTCAGAAGAACAGAAAATCAGACAAATGGAAAAACAGTGAATCATGGTGGTAAACCTCATCAAAGAAACAAAAAAGAGATCAACTAATTGGGAAGGCAGATGCAAAGAAGTGAAGAATGATCACAAAGAAGAAAAGCAAAAAAAAAAATAACATTAAAAAAAATGATGTCCATACAAATAAAATGCAAGGATCTCAAAGACAGGCTGGGTAGAGGCAATTTAACAATGATAGTCTTCGAGAAGAACATGATAAGTCAAAAAACATGAATACTACGATGTAAGAAATAATTTAAGAAAACTCACCAAAAGTTGTGAACACAGAAAACAAAGTGCTAGTTGAAAAAATCCACAAATTGTGCTCAGAATGCACACACACAACCTTATGCTTCATACACTAAGATAAATTTAACAATTCTTATGTCAAACTTTCGAATTCTGCAGACAATCAGGAGAAAGAACTTAACACAACCATAGGAGTAACAATAACAGTGAAGAATCAGTGGAGTCAGGAGCCCTAAGTTCAAATCCTGCCTCTCATCCTTATTGCCTTTGTGATTACAAGTTAATTAATTTTCTTGTGCCTCAATGCCCTCATCTATAAAATGAAGTAGCTAACCTTGATAGCTCCTTTCTAGCACTAAATTTATGAGTCTGAGATCCTAGAATAGCTTATTTAGAAAATTCCAGAGAACTTTAAAATCAAAAGGATTGCTAGCTTCAGTAAAGGAATAAACTACAAAATGAATCCACAAAAAGCATCAGCTTTTCTATACACCACAAAAACTAGGAGGAAGTTAAAAGAGAAATTCCATTCAAAATAACTACAAAATGAATAAGATATCTGAAATTTAATCTATCAAGAGACACTCCAGATATATACAATTATGAACTACAACTATAAAATACCTTTACAGAAGTAAAAGAAGCTTTAAATAATTGGAGAGATGTTCATTGTTCATGGTTGGGTCCTATCAATATAATAAATACGGGTAAGTCAGAGAAATGTTAGCAAATCTTTATGTACTGTTGCAGGAAATAGAGCCATGGGAACAATAAATATGTCTAGTAACAGCAATAACGTAAATGAACACAACACCGAAAGGTAACCCAAACACGGGTTAATTATGAAGCCTATGAGTCTGTGCAGGCAGATCCTTTTTTCCATTTTATCTTTACATCTATCCTCTCCAGGGAATAAAAGCAGGTGGTTGAGAGGAAGTAGCCCAGATGTTAAAGTAATCAATATGTTGCTGAATGTCATGTGATCAGGCTTTTAAAAGCAACCCATTGGATTGCTTGGTGGCATTCTGTCCAAGGTTCCCTCACTTCCATTCTCTTGAGGTCAGGTAGGGCCATCAAAAGCTGTGACCTATAGGAGCCTAACCCAGGAGAAGGGAGACTGTATTTCAAACTACTGAACTGAAAGAGGAAGAGAGGTGTATGGGGAAAGGGGAAAGAGAATGAGCATTTATATGATATGCCTACTGTATGCTGGGCACTGTGTTAAGCATTTTACAAATATTATCTTACTTGATCCTGTGAGATAAATGCTGTTTTATTCCCATTTTATTGGTAGGGAAATTGAGGTGAATAGAGAGATTAAGTGATTTGCCTGGGGTCACCCAGCTAGGAAGTATCTGAGCCTGAATTTGAATGCAGAACTTCCAGATTCTGAGACCAGCACTCCATGAATAGTGCATCCTAACTGGATAGGAGAAGATGAATCCTTGGGAAAAAAATGCTTCCTGAGCTAATGGGGAAATAGCAAGACTTCCCATTCCACCACTTTAGGACTGTGATATTAGGTTGAAATGAGCCATGGCTCTCCTCTGCCAAAAACTTCTGGGAACTTTTTTTCCCTTGGGTATGAGCTCAACTATAAAAGCTGTGATGGCAACAGCCTGCCATGAAAATGGCTGACCTGAGCAGCGTGCCAGAACCTAGTCTTTATTACGTTGCCTTTCTAATTTTGATTTCCTGTACTCTAGACTATAATGAAAGTATGTTTCCCTTGGGGCACAAGAAATAGGAAAGGAGATAGGAATCTTAATGGGAAATGAGGCACAAGCTAAGAGGCCTAAATAGGATCAAAGTAGTGCCCCAAATATGTGCTAAGCTTGTGGGATGTTCAAGGAAAGTGGGATTTTACCTTTTCAGCTCCAGACCCAGCCTAGAGGAGCCTAGGAGTTCCTAGGGGTCAAAGAAACAATGGGGAGGGAGGTCCTTGCTTGCTGCTGGGATGATTTCCTAAACTCTTTGCAAACACAGCATTATGGGATCAGATTTAGAGTTGGAAGAAACCACAGAAGACAATTAGCTCAACCCTTTCATTTTACAGAAAAGGGATTGAGCCCAGGGCGGTCAAGTAGCTTGTCCCAAGCTTGTCAGACAGGAAGCTGCAGAGGCAGGAGCAGGAAGAACTCAAGGTCTCAGACTTAGAACTGCTTCTCTTTCCACTGTCCCACAAGGCTTCATAACAGTCTTACCGGTGACAGTTACCTAACCACTCCCACTACTTTATGGATGTTTGAATGCTCTACCCTAGAGGTGTCATATCCACACAAGGGATGAACCAGATGAAAATGTAATTGCAAAATATTAAACTAAGTAAATAAAAAATATAATGAAACTTAGAAAATGTCAATAGGCGTTTTTCTGAGTCAATAGAGGTCCTTATGTATAATCTAATGGCTCTCTTTTCTATTTTGGTTTGACACTTCTCCCCCCTATCTTATACAAACCTCATTTGAGTTATAAGGATAAATCTTGGTTCCAGAGCATAGATGATGAAACATGGCCTCTGTCAACCTGAATTAACTCAAAGGCACTCAATATAGCAAAAAAAAATGATCATTCGTTGGGACAAGGAGTTGAAACTGGGATTCTACAAAGCAGTAAATGCTGGGGAGGCCGAAGAGGGGCTGGATTTGATGTTCTTATAAAGTATTTGGGCAGAGGGACAGGGGCTACAGGTGCAAAGGGATTGGGACATTCTGTGATTTCACCAGGTGAATATTTTGCATAACAACAGAAAGTCCATAGAGAAAGCTAGGGAATCCAGAAGGGGAGAGTTTAGGACCATTTGAAAAATAGTATGAGGCTGGGAGTGATAATGTCACAGTGATAATGTCAGTCTCTGGCAATTCATGAGTCCAGGAATGGGGACAAGGTTAGATTCAGTCAGTTGTGTTTGACACCTCCCATTAAGGTGGGGGACTTTGAGTGTGGAATGTGGTATACATGGTCAAGTGGTCACTGAGTCAGTTCATTTAACTTAACTGTTTTCCTTTGTTATAAGGCATAGTTCAGTGGATTTGGGGAGGGTACATTGGGAAATGAAAATAAAAGATATCAATAATATTTTCCCAATTAATATAGAATATGATAGCCCAATACTGTGATTACCTATCATAGCTGATCTCAGTGATTGTACTTAATTCTCAACACTGTTCTTAGAATCTTTTGTTTTCCTTCTGGTTTCAGCTTAGCTGCTTTCCTCTACTCATTCCCTGCTAGTTAGATTCCATTTCTTTTCCATTTAACTCTTACTATACTTACTTGTGAAGATATTACTTTCCTTCTCTACCTTTCCCTCCCTGCCGCCAAATGAATATAAGCTCATTGAGTTTTTGTCTTTGTTAGCCCAGGGGCCTAGCTCAAGACCTGGTATATAGTAGGTATTTCATAAATATGTATTGAGAGACTGTTAGGTGATACAATGGATAAATCACTGGTCCTGCAGTGAGGAGGATCTGAGTCCAATTCCTACCTCAGACACTAACTGTGTGATCTTGGGGAAGTCACTTAACTGCATTGCCTAAAATAAATAAGAAATTGATATGTGTTGAATACCTTCCCCTTAACCCGGGGATTTTTCCAGTATTGATAGGGGACATGTGGTCAGTGCCCTCCAAGGCCCCTCTAGACATAAAGCAATCCCAACCTTATATGACCCATGAGGAGGATGAAAGAGAAGAAGACAGGAGAGGGATCAAGTAGTCTAACCTTGCCTTGAGTCCCTTAACCCCTGGCTCTGGACCTCTGTCTACAACAAGGGAAACACCTAAGTCTCTTTACAGGGGAGGATGCCATGCTCCATTACAAAAAATTAAAATCTGGATAGACCTATCTCTTAGTAAATGACCTACTTTAAAGAGAAAACTGTAGCTTCAGTATATGATGAAGCCTTTCTCCCCTCCAAAGTTACACTTTTAATCACATTTCCTCCTTTCTCCTCTAGGAACTTTCTCCATCATTCCCTCCCCTTCTCTAGTGGTCAACGATTGCCTGGAAACATAACCAGAGCTCTCCATCCTTAAAAAACTTTCACTGGACCTTGCTACCCCTTAACCTATTGTCTTCTGTTTCACAGTCCAACTCCTAGAAAGGGTCAACAACTTTTGCTCCCATTTCTCCATCACCCACTGCCTCTTTAGCCACTTGTACTCTGGATTCCAAGCATAATACTTTACTGAAACTGTGCTCTCAGAAGTTCCCAATAACTTTTTACTGCTACATGTTCATCTTTCCTTTTTGAGTTTTTGAGATCTTAGATCACCCATCTCTCCCAGACATCCTTTCCTCCCCTCGACTTCCATATTACCACTCTCTTTGGTTCTCTTTCAGCCCATCTGGAAGATCCCTATTAGTCTTTCTTCCAGGCTAATCATCCTTCTCTTTCCCACTAACTGGATGTCTTCCAAGGCTTTGTCCTAGGCCTTCTTCTCCTTTCTCTCTAAAATATCTTTCCTAGTGAACTCATCAGCTCCCATAGGCTCAATTGTCATCTCTACTTAGTTGATGTCCAGGTCTGCATACATCCAGCCCCTTGAGTTCCAGTCCCACATCACCAGATTCCTATAGGCATCTCAAACTGAACTAGAGTCCAAAATAGAACTCATGTTGCTCCTCCCCCACCCCATCCAGCCCAAATCCATTCTTCATTGAGGGAAATGAGGGGAGTAGAACAACAAGTGGTTAACTATGAGAACTGACTGAAGGACACTGACTCCATCTTCCTCCACTTAATATTTTATTTTTTCCAACTACATATAAATATAGTTTTAAACATACACTTTTATAAGATTCTGAGTTCTAAATTTTTTCTCCCTTCTCTCTCCAAGACATCAAATAATCTGATACGGGTTAAAAACGAACAATCGTATTAAACACATTTCCACATTAGTCATATTGTGAAAGAAGAATCAGAACGAAAGGGGAAAATCACAAAAAAGAAAAAAAAGAGAGAAAGAGAAAACAGTGTGCTTCAATCTTTTTTCAGACTCCATAGTTCTTTCTCTGGATGTGGATGGTAGTTTCCATCATGAGTCTTTTGGAGCTGTCTTAGATCCTTGCATTGTTGAAAAGGGCTAAGTCTATCCAAGTTGGTCATTGCACCATGTTGCTGTTACTGTATACAATGTTCTCCTAGTTCTGCTCACTTCACCCAGCATCAGTTCATGCAAGTCTTTCCAGGCTTTTTATGAAAAGTACCTGCTCATCATTCCTTATAGAACAATAGTATTCTGTTACCTACGTATACCACAACTTGTTCAGCCATTCCTCAACTGATTTCTAATTCTTTGCCACCACTAAAAGAGTTGCTATAAATATTTTTTTTATATGTCAGTCCTTTTCTTTTTTTTGTGATCTCTTTGGAATACAGACCTAGTGGTGGTATTGCTGGATCAAAAGATATGCACAGTTTTATAGCCCTTTGGGGCTATAAATAGTTCCAAATTACTATCTAGAATGGTTGGATCAGTTCATGACTCCATCAACAATGCATTAATGCTCTAATTTTCTCACATCTTCTCCAACACTTACCATTTTCCTTTTTTATCATATTAGCCAATCTGATAGGTGTGATGTTGTCCTTAGAGATGTTTTAATTTGCATTTCTCTATAATCAATAGTGATTTAGAGCATTTTTTCATATGACTATAGATAGTTTTAATTTCTTCATCTGAAAACTTTCTTTTCATATTCTTTGACCATTTATCAATTGGAGAATGACTTGTATTCTTATAAATTTGACTCAGTTCTCTATATGTTTTAGAAATGAGGAGCTTTATCAGAGACACTGACTGTATAAATTGTTTCCTAGCTTTCTGCTTTCCTTCTAATCTTGGCTGCATTGGCTTTGCTTGTGCAAGAACATTTAAATCGAATTAATATCCATTTTGCATTTCATAATGTTCTCTATCTCTTGTTTAGTCATAAATTCTTCCTTTATTCATAGATCTGACAGGTAAACTATCACTTGCTCACCTAATTTTCTTACCATATCACTCTTTATGACTGATTCCATCTTGTGACTCAATTATGGAGCTAGTTCAGTTCCATTCTACTCAGTTATGGGTCTAATCCAAATTCTGTTTTGTGACAAAACTTTAAATAATTATGGGAATTGGGAGAAAACCTTATTGCATTATTTGAAGCTCCTCCTGCATGGCTGGGATGCTGAACTACTTCTACCTGTTGCTTAGAGACCTTTACCTAAGGACCTAGGTTATACTGACCAGAAACCCAATAACCCAATCAGCTCCAAAGATGTAAGGAGTTTTCTCACAATTGTACATCTCAAACAACCCACATGTCTTATCTGAACTGGTCCCATACTGATCAATCGGTTATTGTTTCCATGATCTTTTGCTTACAGACACTTTGGGGAGTGGGACACCTCCATTTCTGACTAAAGGAAATTGTACCTATTTGCTCTCTCTCTCTCAGCTTGGCCTTTGAATTAAATGCCCTTATTTGATTAATTATTTTTAATGTATAAAAGTCTGTCTCTCCCTGCATTTGGGGTCCAGGCCTAAGCTGAGGAGTCTGGTCCTGGTTTCTTGGACAATTGCCATTCATTGCTTAATAAATTGATATCCTGGGACAGCACAATGGATGAAACAGTAACCCTGGAGTCAGGAGAATCTGAGTTCAAATCTGGCCTCAGGTACATAATAGAAGTGTGACCCTGGGCAAGTCGCTTAACCCTAATTGCCTATACCAAAAGAAAAAAAAAATCTTTAAAAAAAAAATCAACATGCTCAGATCAAACTTTTGTTTCTTCAGTCATTTCATCTTTCATGCACCACATCACCCCAAATTCCCTATTTCTGTCTTAAGATACCACCATCCTTCCAGTTACCCAGCTTTTCAGTCTTGGAGTCCTCTTTGTGTCTTCTTTAATCCTTCCCCCTCATACACTATCGGTTACCAAATCCTGTCAATTCAGTCTACACAGTTCTCACAATTACCTATTTCTCTCCACAAAATAAAGAAAACAACACAGTGCTTCCTCTTAAAATGGTTACAGTTCAGGATGAACTGGAAGACCAGACAGCATGGCCCACTTCCCTCTTCTCTGTAGATAAATTGTCAGGTAAGTCAACAAGGAAGGAAAAAAAAGAAGAAAATATGCTTCCCTCTGCATTGCAGGTCCATCAGCTCTCTATCCATAAGAGGATTACATGCTTCATCTCACTCTCTCCTCTGAAGTCATCATAGTCCAGTGGCAGGACAGAGTCAAAACAACTGGCGATGGCTCAGAATACAGTGGATGACCTTGGCGTCTTTGGTGTCTAACCAAGTTCTAAGTGCTCCACATAGCCTGCTTCATCTATCTTCATGACCACTGGAACAAAATGTTCTCATCCACCCATTCCACCATTCACATGCTTGGTGCAGACATCCTCCTAACTCACCAATGGGGTTGAGAACCCTTGGTTACCCTCAACCTGGTTTGGCCTGTCTGCTGAAGATGGTTTGCCAGGGTGTGGCTGCTGCACATGTTGTAGCTTCTTGGAGCCAGAGGCAAGAGTTGGGTGGAACAGGTGGAAGGTGGAAAGAGCCCCAAAAAGGGTTCAGCAGCTATCACACCAAAGCCACCGGTTCTCCCTGAACACAACCTACACCCCTAATGATTGTGCACTCAATGCAGCCTCTGAAGCTGAAATGCAACAATGTATGGATCAATTCTCTGCTGCCTATGCTAACTCTGGACTAATAATTAACACCAAGAAAACACAGGTGCTTCATCAGCCACCACCACACCATCCATATGTGGAACCATCGGTTACAACAAATGGAGAAGTTTTGAGTACTGTGGATAAGTTCACTTACCTTGGTCGTGTACTTTCCAGGGATGTGCACATTGACAATGAAGTTGCCAGAGCTAGAGCAGTGTTTGGGAGGCTCCAAAGAAAAGTTTGGGAGAGAAGAGGTATTAGAATGACTACTAAACTGAAGTTCTACAGAACTATTGTGCTGACTTCATTGTTATATGCCTGTGAAACGTGGACAGTCTACTAGCACCATGCCAGGAAACTGAATCACTTCCATTTGAACTATCTTAAGAGGATTCTGAGGATCACCTGGCAGGATAGAGTACCTTGCTTGAGCTGAACTGCCAAACATTCAAACTATGCTTCAGAGAGTGCAACTTTGATGGGCGGGCCATATTGTTCCAATGCAAAATGTACGCTTGCCAAAAGACTATTTTATGGAGAACTCACATGGGGCAGGTGATTACATGGTGGTCAGAAGAAGAGATACAAGGACACCCTCAAGGTCTCTCTCAAGAACTTTGGATTTGACTGTGCAACATTCAAGACACTGGCACAGGACCACTCAGCATGGTGTGCTCACATCAGAAAGGGTGTTGTGCTCTATGAGCAAAGCAGAATTGAGATAGCACAAAGTAAACATAGGATGCGCAAATCTGGAATAACCACCCCA
This sequence comes from Potorous gilbertii, assembly GCA_028658325.1. NCBI lineage: Eukaryota > Metazoa > Chordata > Mammalia > Diprotodontia > Potoroidae > Potorous > Potorous gilbertii. The sequence continues at coordinate 306,110,036 of CM053769.1, read as the reverse complement.
AATATTCAAGGGGACTATCTGCGTCCAACCTGCAGTAGAACATTCCGAGCTCTTATCAGTCTGATCAGCCACAGTTGGACACCCTGAAACTTCCCTGTATTGTGGTGATGTCACTGTGGTCCTCTTCAGAACCAAGGACAACAACCAACCAACCTGCTTCATCATGAATGAGTCCTTCGGGATAGTCAGGCGTAGTACTGATCAGTTACTCTGCCTTTCAAAGGAGATTATCACGCAGTTATATTGCTGTGATTACGTAAATTATTCTGATCCTGCTTATTTCATTTTGTATCAGTTCATACCAGTCTTTCTGGACTTTTCCCTGAGAATTTCAAGGGAGTTACTGGGGAAAGACTGGTTTTAAAAAAACAACCAAAAAAATGAATAAAAATTCTTTTTAAATTTTAAATTAGGGGAAAGGATCATCTCCAGAACAACTCTTCTTCCTCATAGTTGCAATACCTGGTATGACCACCTGGTGGAAGCAGTTCTGTGTGTATGTATGTGGGATGGGAGAGAGTTGGTAGTGGCTGGGGGGGCTGGGGTGAGGGGTGTGTGTGGTAGCAATGCTCAAGCTCAAGGCACAATGATGGACTTTTATCCCAGAGGGCACATTTTTGCCCCTCTGCCTTCTCAGAATGTGGCCACAAAGGGGTAGCTCCCAGTACTGCTCTCAGACTGTGGTAAAACTCCCTAAGCAGAGAGGGTCTGTTATTGAACTTGGCCCCTGTAGAAGAGAGCAACAGCCCCTTAGCAGGCTTCCTACTGTGACAGTTGGAGCCTCTAGGACAAGATTATGGAGGAGGGTGATTGGAGTTAGAAAGTGGAGGGAGAGAGAGACTGAGACTGAGAGACAGAGACAGACACACAGACAGACAGACAAAGGGAGAGAAAGAGAAGGCCATCACATAGTTAATAACAGGCAGAATGGGAACTCTAGGTCTACAGATTCCCAAGTCAGGGAATTTTTGCCTTTTTCCCAAGATGCCTTCTGTGTCTAAGACTTATAATAACAAAATAAATTACATTCAGGTTTTATAGGTGAACCCCTGGGTAGATGGTATTCCCTCCATGGGTGCAGATGACCACATGTCCCTGCCTTTTTGCATTATCTTGTAGAAATCCCACCCAGATGATTTCCTGGACAAGGCTACACAGCATAGGCCTTTCTCTGCATCTGTCTTTTAAATATGATTTATTTTTATTTTGGACAAAAGAAATACCAAACAAAATGGGCACACTTCCATATACATTCTCTGCTTCTTTTTCAATGGTGTGGGGATGAGTGGAGCACAGATCGAGTGTTCTGTGGCCGCCTCTTAACCGTACTATGAGTCACTTGTGAAATGTTCAGCATGAGCATTCAAACCTCAGAAATGAACTGCTCCGATCAGGGCTTGATGTATTGCTATGTTGATTGTCTAGACTTAAGAAAGTGTTACAAGTGCAGAAGAAACTTAAAAATGTGTTCATGTGTTCAGGCTGATGGTTAAACATTTATGAGTACACCCTTTTATTGCTTGAGCTCAGCAACTGAGTAAGAGACTCGGAGCAAAGTCAGAACCAGAGTGTTAACAATGGGCTTTCAGAGCAGGTTTAAGGTTACACTGTATCTTACATCCATTACCTCATTTCAGCCTTGTAACACCTCTGAGCACTCAGTTGTCTGGCTGTCCCCTGCTTTTGCTAAGAGACCAGTAATATTTTGGTGGGATATTACTGGATGTAAACTACAGGCTACTTGTACCCATTAATTAGATCTTCCTTGATCTCTGGATTATATATACCTTGGATTATTTGGAGAGCTCTGCATCTGCACCCACATAGCATGGCTGGGGCAAGATTCCCTTTAAGAGAGGGGCCTTTGTTCTGGAGAGCAGCCAGATCTTTAAAAGTACTTTGCAATTTTCCACATTCATTCTAGCCCATTCTCTTCCTCTAGGTCAATTCCAGGTCCAGTTCATTGTCCTTCTTCAGTGTTCCTCTCAGACGGCCTCAAGCCTCTCTCCACTACAATCCACCTTCCATTCAGTTGCCAAATTAATTTTCTCTAAGGGAGGGTGCTACCCATGTCACGGCTGCGCTTGATAAATCCTAAAAATAATATGATAAAATCTTGACCTCCAAGATCATCTGGCATTAAAGTTCACAACCTGCCACCTTCCTACAGTTCTCATGTAATTCCTCTCCAACACAACACTCTATCCCCTGTCCCCATGGCCTTGTAACATTGGTTGTCTGGCACACATGAATTGAGACTTTCTTATAGATGCCTTAGTTCCTTTGGCTTCTTCCAAGTCCCACTTTAAATTCAACCTTCTCCAGGGGGCCTCTTGGTAACCCTATGCCATCTCTCACCCTGACACTGCTAGTGCCTTCCCTTCTGAGATTGCAACCCCTATACCCTATATTTCTGATACACATACCTACTTATTTACAGGGACCTTTCTTACCTTTCTTTGTCTCTCCAGTACTTAGAACAGGTCCTGATAGTGTTTAATAAACGTTTTCTGATGAACTGATGTGCTAACTTGATAGATTGACACGACATACACCGGACAACTGGCATTTTTCATTCATCAGATTTATTCCTGTGTGGTTGTGAGGCCTCTTTTGAGGAGCCCTGGATATTCTAAGCTTGCTGCATGTAGGAGCTGGAGTGTCTGGAGGGGTCCACTATCAAGGACTGTCTCTTCCATCTGGCTCCTGCAAAGGGCATTCTCTATGACAGCAGCTTCAATGAGCAAACATTTATCTCTCTATTTCGTGTCTCCCCTGAATGCAGTCATTTGTAGTTGTACTTGTGAAGGACTCTCAAGTGAGCTTAACATACCCATGAGAGGAGCGCTTTTAAGGCTATGTTTTCCTCTAGAGTCAACAGGTTTGGAATTGATCAACCACCTTGTATTCTCTGTACTACTGATTCTCAAACTATAATCTAAGGAGCTTTAGGGGTTCCCAAGATCCTTTCAGGGGATCTATGAAGTTAAAACTATCTTCATAATATTAAGATGCTTTAATTTGCCATATGATAAATACTTATGGGTATAATCCACATAAACAAAAAGCTCTTTGGTGTGGGGGGAGGTCCTCAATAATTTTTAAAAGTATAAGGGATCCTAAGACTAAAGATCCTCTTTTACCTTCTCATTTCTCACTAAAGACACCCTAGGATTATGTGTAGCTCATCCCCATGATTTTATAAAAAGAAAGTCAGAATATGGGCAGTTCTAATTTTCCCGGGGATCATTCAGGTTTTCAAGATCAAGTTACCTCCAGAACAAATATCCCGGTTACAACTTCAACATTTTAACTGCCATTTCAAATTATCTGTGTTGGGGTATGGGCATGGAAGTGCCCATGAAGGTCCCACCCTACACATCCTCATGAGAAGAAAAGACTCCCAGCCCTGAAGGCAGGCAGAGGAAGTTATGTTTGCCTCACCTGGTAAGAGAATTAGAAAGTGATCCAATGGCAGCAAACACCCACTCCTCTTAACTTGGCCTATGATCCTTTAAGCCAGAGGCTCTTAAAATATTTTTTGATAATTATATTTCCATTTAAATGGTTTCCTTAGTAATGCTATGTATTTATTTATGAATTTAAAAACATCACTTTGAGATAATGTCCACAGACTTCCCCAGTCTACCAAAGGGGTCCATGACACACAAAAAGTCAAGAAGCCCTGCTCTAGGCTCAGCTTAGGATTTTAAAGTGTAAGAGACTCATTTGCATGCTATATTTCATAATTCCATCACAAATTTGTGTCACAGCCTTGAAACAGCAAACCATTTCTTTATTGCAAACATGACTCACAGTTAAGGAGGCCTCCCTCCATGACCCTCTGAGTGAGGGCAAGGAGACCTGGGCCATAAAGAATTACCTGGCCCTCAATCCAGGGAACTTAGGACTTCCCAGAAAATGTCCTCAGAATTCTATAGCTCCTCCCTCAGGGCTCCAGGACCCTTGCCTGATCTTTCCCTCTCAGACACTCAAGAGTCCAGGGGAACCACCAGGGCAGGCTGGGAGAGAGGTCCCTGAAGCCCTCAAGGAAGACCAGAAATAAATAGTGAAAGGAGAGGAGCTCTAAAAGAGGATTCTCTGCTCCTTCCCCAGCTCCCCAGGCAGGGCTCTAAAAGCCTGCCCACGCTCAGAAAAGGGTTGGCTCAAGGTTCAATCCTAGGGAGCTGGACGAGGGAGGGAGGGAGGATTTCACACACCTCCCATGGCTCTAGAATCCACAGGTCCCTTAAACTCAGCCCCAATGGGAGGGAAGCACCAGGGAGTCAGTAGTTTCCTTGGGCTTTAGCAATGGCTTTCTCCACCCGAAGGTACCAGGGCCCAATTCGAGTGTGGCACATCATGTCCTCAAAGGCCTCCAGACCCTCCATCACATGTAGCACACCATACACCGCCTGACAATGGGAGAGAAGGAATTGTTACGGGGATTCTGGGTCCCACAAACAGCACAGAGGGACACAGCTTTTAAAAATCCCAACCTTGGAGGGGGTCTCATCTTTTGGTCCTGATACTAGGTCTGGAAGGAAAGGGAAGCTGGCTATGAGACAGGGCCTCAGGAAAATTAGGGTCACAAGTCAGGATGTCTAGGTAGGGGTCCTCTAGAAGAAACTGAGACATACCCCCAGCATGGCAGCTGGGACTTTTTTTAGCCCTTTCCAGGGGTTAGGAAATAACAAGGCAGATTTTCCAAGTGCTTTTAAAACTTATAGATCACTTTCCACAACAATCTTATGAACAATTATCTCCATTTTACACAAGAGGAAATGGAGGCTCTAGAAAACGGAAAGACTTGCCCCAGGTCATGCTACTATTAAATCAAAAGATCACAGCTTAGAGGTAGAAGGGACCTAACAGGTCAACATCCTCATTTTTACAGAGGAGGAAACTGAGGCTGTGAGATATTACATAACTTATCCAACGTTACCCATGTGACCTTGGAGAGAGGTGGCTGAGCCAAGATTTGAGCCCTGCTCCTCAGACTCCAAATCTAGCACTATGAAAGACTGAGATAGGGGATCCTAACCCAGAAAATGCTCCTACCCCTCCCCTGGACACCCCAAACTTCTCACCAAGTCAGCAAGGTTGGGCTCCTTGCCCCCCATGAAAGGCCTGTCCTCGCCAACTGCTGCCACCCACTGGTTCGCTGCCTGGTACAGGTCCTCTCGGACATCATCTTGGAGGTGGTGCCTATGGGGAGGAATGCCCTGTCCTTCAGAGGCTGTTAGATAGAACCCAGAGGCAGGTCACACTGCACCATCCCAGTCCCAGCCATTTCTCCAGTGAGAGCAGAGCAGCCCTACGCAGCTCACACAATCATATACAGTTGGGGGGGTAATGTGTGATGGGGAGGAGCACTTCTCACAAATGCAACCACTCCTGGATCTTTGGGATCATGAGTGGAATGAGGGGCATTAGAGGATCAGGATCATGGGAAGGATGTGGGGACAATATTGGACTTGGAAGGGATCTGAGATTAGCAAGTCCAAACTTCGTATTTCATAAAGAAAGAAACTGTCCCAGGGAGAAGTGAGTTGCCTCAGGTTACATGATTAATTTGGAAAGGACCCAGGTATCCTGACTTCTAGACCATGGTTTGCCAAGGCACATGTCACAGCAAAGCCAGAACAGAAGCAGGGCCAGCCTGGGATGGGAAGGGAGGCTTCCTTCTCCCTGCTATGGTCCTCTGCTCTAGACTAGGACAGACAAAGATGGTAACTACACCCTGCTCTGCATGGCTTTCCCCAACACTGGTCCAGGGCACCCCTCTTCTCAGACCACTTTCCCCCACCACTGTGATCCTCCAGCTCCTTCTAGCGACTGGGAAATTAGGGATTAAACAGTGCTGTGAGGGTAGGGGCAGGATTCTCCATAGGACAGGATGCCTACTTTTCCAGCAAGAATTCCTAGTTACAAAGATTAGGAGGGAAGCAGAAAACTGGGAAACAGTTTTTACAGTCAGCGTCTCCGATAAAGTCCTCATTTCTAAAAATATATAGAGAACTGAGTCAAATTTATAAGAACACAAGTCATTCCTCAATTGATAAATGGTCAAAGGATATACACGGGCAGTTCTCAGATGAAGAAATTAAAGCTATCTATAATAAATAGATATATTTATATAAATATAAATATAAAAAATGCTCTATGTCACTAATGATTAGAGAGATGCAAATCAAAACAACTCTAAGGTACCACATCACACCTATCATACTGGTTAACATGACAAAACAGGAAGATGATAAATGGTGGAGAAGATGTGGGAGAGTTGGAACACTAATTCTTTTTTGGTGGAGATGTGAGCTGATTCAATCATTCTGGAGAGCAATTTGGAACTATGCCCAAAGCTATAAAACAGTGCAAACCCTTTGACCCAGAAATACCACTTATAGGTCTGTATCCCCAAGAGATCATAAAAATGGGAAAAGGACCCATATGTACAAAAATATTTATAGCAGTTCTTTTTGTGGTGGCCAAGAACTGGAAAATGAGAGGATGTCCATCAGCTGGGGAATGGCTGAATAAACTTTGGTATATAAATATAATGGAATCCTATTGTTCAATAAGGAATGATAAGCAGGCAGATTTCAGAAAAACCTGGAAAGTCTTCTATGAACTGATGCTGAGTGAAGTGAGCAGAGCCAGGAGAACATTGTATACAGTAACAGCTACACTGTGTAATGACTAACTTTCACAGACTTATCTCTTCAGAGCAATGCAAGGATTTAAGACAACTCCGAAAGGCTCACGATGGACAATACAACCACATCTAGAGATAGAACTATGGAGTCTGGATGCAGACGGAGGCATATTATATACTCTTTTTTTTTGTTGTTGTTTCTTCTTTCTTGTGCTTTCTCCCATTGGTTCTAATTCTTTACAACATAACTAAAGTGAAAATAGGCTTAATATGAATGTATATGTAGAGGCCTATATGAAATTACAAGTCATCTTGGGGTGGGGTAAGGGGAGAGATGGGGAGAAAATTTGGAACTCAAAATCTTATGGAAGTGAATGTTGAAAACTAAAAATTAATTAATTAACTTTAAAAAAAAACTCCTAGTTACAGAAGTTGCTACTAAAAAGAGAATTACCATCTAGTCCATGGCCATATGATTCCCTAGTTACTTCTTCAGGGCCATGTGAGAGTCTAAAATAATCCTGGCTCACAGGAGATGGCCATTCTGGTCCTCAGAAGACTGGAGGTCCCTCAAAGACCTCCACTCCGGAGAACAGGAAACCCTATTTCCTGTTTAGGACTCAGGCCACAAACCAGACCTAACTTGATGACAAGTGGAGACTTGATACTGACCCTTGAAGAAATCTTCAGTGCCCCTGCTTACCTGCTCTTGAGTCTCTTGCTGATGATGAACATGGCGGCTGCTCCCACATATTTGGCCACTGCTCCTTCCACAGTTCCAAACTTGCCTTCATGGACAATGTAATCAAAGGAAGCCAGGGCTTCAGCAGGAGTTCGGTAGACATTGGGTGAGATAAGGTGCACCAGCCAGTCATCTGCCCACTGTCGCCACTTCATTTCCTCCCTATGGGGAAATATGTATGTGTGTATATGTATGTGTGCATATGCACATGTGTGTGTAGCTACAGACAGCTAGACTGTGCAATAGATAGAATCAGTGAGACCTCAACTCAAATCCAGCCTCAGACACGGACTAGCTGTGTGACCCTGGGCAAGTCACTTATCCTCTGTCCGCTTCAGTTTCAACTGTAAAAGGAGGCTAATAACAGCACCCACCTTGAAGGGCTGTTGTAAGCCCCAAATAAGGTAAGTCATGTAAAGTGCCTAGTGTAGTACCCAGCACATAGAAGGAAAGCATGATGTAAATGCCTTACTCCCTCCTTGGATGTTGGGTGAATGGGATGAAGGCTCAGGCCCTCCCTGGCCCACTCAGCCCTCCTGCGCTTTTTCGTCTAAGGTTCGGTTACTGGTCATTCCATCTTTCTTGCAGGGGGAGGAGGGGAATGGGGTGGGACGTGGAGATTAAACAAGAGGGTTCTTGGTAAGACTACAGGACTTATTTTAAATAAGGGACAGCCTTCCCAGTAGTGTGATAATAACAATGACTAGTATGTGTACAGCACTTTAAAGTTTGCAAAGTGTTCTATTCATGTTAACTGATTTGATCCTCCTGGGAGGTCACAGATGAAGAAACTGAGGCAGATAGTGGTCATACAGTTAGTATCTGAGGTTAGATCTGAAACTGATTCTTCTTAACTCCAGGACCAGCATTCTATCCGTTCTATACATCTAGGTCTAGTCACCTGGCCTAGGCAGAGATAACACCTATCATAAAATTAGAGATGGAAGTCCCCTACATTTTATAACTGAGGGAGCTGAAGCCCGTCAATGTGGGATGGCTTAGAAATTCTGTTATTATTCAGTTGTTTTCAGTCATATCTGACTCTTCCTGACCCCATTTGGGCAAAGATACTGGAGTGGTTTGTCATTTCCTTTTCCAGATCATTTTACAGATAAGGAAACTGAGGCAAACAGGGTTAAGCTTAGGGTCACAAATCTTGTAAGTGTCTGAGGCCAGATTCGAACTCAAGATGAGTGTTCCTTACTCCAAGCCTGGTGCTCCATCCACTGTGCCACCTAACTACCTGGCTTTGAAATAGACCTGCTCTCAACTGGCAATTAGATTAGAAGAAAAAATAATACTTGGAATTGGAAGTGATATCAGGGACCATTTAATTCGATCATCTCATTTTACAGAGGAGGAAACTGAGGTCCAAAGAGGGGACATGCCCCAAGGTGATCAGTGGGTTAGTGGTAGAGCCAGGTTCAGATGCCAAGTCCAGGTTTCCTATTCTTTCTATAACATTACACTGGCTCAGGTGCAGCTAGGTGGCAGTATGGATAGGGTGACCTGAGTTCAAATTTGACCTGACATTTCATACTTACTAGCTGTAAGAGTTAAGTCACTTAACCCTGATTGCCTCCAAAGAAAGAAAAGAAAAAAAATTCACACTGGGTCCTTGAACTCTCTAGAGGCCCCTGTCCTAGGAGAGGACCCCCACTAAACCACCTCCTCATATTGGAGGCCTCAGTGCGAGTGGCCACAAAGTAAAAAAAACAATGATCCTTCCTGTTCTCACTACCCCCCCACCTCCTCACAACTTACTTTTGAGCTTCCTTTCCACTGTAGAGATGCCGTCTCTCCTTCTCATTCAGCATGAGCCAATATTTATTGCCAAATTCAATCACTTCCTTCCCCTGGTCATTCACTGCCTTCAATGGTGGATAATAGGAGATGATTTCCTCCAGGTTCTTCCTAGAGAATCAGTGTCATAAGTTCTCCTGCCGCCCTTCCCACTGGGCACTGCTCCCTCCCACATGAGCCCCTGACTGGGTTAACCTTCCAGCCAAGCTGTTTGAGTACAAGCCTGCTGTTTCATCAACTCCCTCTGTCTCTTGAAAAGTATGAGTAACTCCAAGGTCACTGGAGATGTGAGGTTGGAATGATAGTTTATAGTAATGGGTTCAATTTTAAACCCATGAAGGATTTTTCCAGTGGACCTGTTCCCCATATCTGCAGGTAAAATGAGATGAAATACATACAATAGGAGGGACCTAGTGTAGACATCCAGAAGGACCTCCTAACTCAAGAGCCACGGAACACTGGAATAGCTTCATGAAGAAAGATGTTCCATCCAGTTTGCCTGGACAAACTTTAATGCCTATCTTCACCCCCATCCCACAGTGCAGATCCAGGATGGATGAGATGACCTCCAGAGATCCCTGCTAGCCTACAGACCCTATGGTTCTCCAAAGGCCCCTTACCCAGACACCAGATGCGTCTTGATTGCGCTAATGATCACAGACGAGTCGTTAAGTTGCTGCTAAAAAGAGAATTACCATCTAGTTCAGGGTAAAGTCAGGCTCTACAAAATGTCAAAACATTTTCTAATCCCATAGTCTTGGCTAGAGAGGCATGGATCAAGTGGGAAGGGAAAGGAAGATGGGAAGAATGTCAGGAGTCAGAATAAGGGTCAGAATCCTAGGAGGAGGTAGATGAAGGTCTTAACACCTTCAGTCCTGAGCTATCTGTCCCCACACCAGTTTTACGTTTCATAGGGATCTGGAGCCAAGAGCCCAATTTTGGCCCAGGAAAATGGGGGTGGAAAAGGACAGGATCACTTACTAGTAATTCTCCTTCCTGGGCAAGCAGAATAGGCACCTTTCTGTAGGAGGAAAATTTAATTTCTTGTTTCCGGACAGGGTTTACCTCCACTACCTCATACGGCAAAGCATGGAAGTCCAGGAAGGCTCGGACTTTGCTGCAGAAGGGGCAAGTCTTGTACTGGTACAAGGTCAGTTGCAGACGGCCCTCAGCAAGCTGTAAACAGGAGACAGTGCCCTGTTAGAGGATTCACTCAGAGTTCAGTCCTGGGATGGCATGCTTTCCCAACAGCATTTCTTTATAGGAGAAATTAGGTTAAAAAGCACATCTAAGATAGCTTCGAACATGATAACAGATGCAGTAAACATCATGGTGTACTTGTAGACCTGGGCTTTTTTGTTTTTTTAAGCAGTTTCAGTTTTAATCATAGCATAGATCCATGGATATTTTATCACAAACACAGTTGTAAAATTCTACAATCTACTTTGGATATTATTTCCTCACCTTCCACCCCCTTAAAAACTCTACACAACTATAAAAAAATTCAGCGAGGGCTTCTTAAACTTGTTTGTATCATGGACTCCTTTGTCAATCTGATGAAACCTGTTGACCCCTTCTCAGAATAAAGTATTAAAATGAAGATCCCAGAGAAAGCAATTGAATGTGCTTAAATGCATAAAATAAAATACATAGAATTACAAAGGAAAGCAATCATATTGAAATGTAGTCAACAAAACATTTTAAAAAATCAAAAAACAAGTTCACAAAACTCTTGAGGAGCTCAAATGACTACTCTTCCTTACAAGCTATGTTACCCTGTATAAGTTACCTGACTTTTTGGGGTTTACTTTCTTCTCTAAAATTAATGATCTAGAAGGTTTCTAAGGCCCCTTCCAAGAACTAAGCTCTGACTTCCCTCAATACCTTACCTATTAGAATGGCTGAAGCAGCAGTCAAAGGGAGGTCAGAGGAAGAGTAGAAAGATGACTACGGATCGGAGGTTTTTGCTCAACAATAAAATTCTGCCTCTCAAAGCCTCGGTGACAGTAGAAGAAACTGGGTGAGGACTCCTTAGATTTTTATCTAAATGTTTTTTAGCATCAGCTGGCAAACACCCCTCCTCCTTATTCACGTGATCCAGCCCTGAGGGCCAGGGAAATCCCACCTTCCCTACACCTCACTCCACCCCAGGAGGAGAAAGAAGGGAGAGGAAGAAAATAATAGGTTTGGCTAAAATAACAGGGTGGCGGTGGTTCGGGGGGGTCCCCTCCATCTGAGGGCGTCTTAAGACCTGAAAGAACTGGAGATCATCAAGTCGAACCCCCTAGTTTTACCGATGGGAAAACCTGAGTCAAGTGAGTGGACGTGACTCACCCAAGGTCACTCAGGCATCTAGGTGGTGACAGGACTAAGGTGTCCCGACCCCCAAGCCGGTGCCTCTGCAAAAGGGGGAGCGAGCCTCCCCCTCCACACCGGAAGGTGCTTCCAGGGGGCAGGTAGAGGATGGAGAGACGCTGGCGGCCAGCTCGGACCCCGAGGTGAGGTGCTCAGGGCTGCGCGCTGAGCCGCAGCCAGCTCGCTCACCTGGGGGGGGGGCCGCCTCCTTCCCAATCGCCCCCGACTGTCGCTCCCTGGGAGGCCCCGCCTCCTCCAGCCCCGCTCTTACTCGGGGTCCCGCCCAGCCCCCCGCCCAGCCCCCCGCTCGCTCTCTCACCTCGGGGGCCGCCTGTTTGGCCAGCTGCTCCTCGGACTTCAGACGGCCCCGCACAGTGTGGCCGATCCCCAAGGCGCCCCCAAGGGCCAGCGCTGCCACCCCCAGCAATCTCGGGGCCCCCATGGGCGCCGCCCCGGACCACCGCCCGGCCGCCCCGGAGAGCCCGGCCCGGCTCTGGCCCGGGCAGCAGCCCAGCTTCCAGCGCACCGGCCTCGCGTAGCGCCAGCCCGCCCTGAGGGCAGCCACGGCCACAGCCATCTTGACTGCGCATGGGCCGCGCACTCTAGGTGGGCGGGCTCGAGAACCGAAGGAAGCTGTGACCTTGAAGGGATTGGGCCTCCGCCACCGCAACGAAACGCCCCGGAAGGAGGAGGGCCCGCAGGGCCTGGGGGCGGAGCTTCCGAATGGGGATTTGGTTAAAGAGCCCGTCCTGCCACAGCCGCAGCCCGAGCCGCGGGGCCGCTCACCGCGACGCCTTGGCCCTGGCACTGCAGGCTTCTCTAAGGAGAAACGAGCGGAGGATTCTGGGATCGCCGGGGTAGTCTAGGCCACCCCGCTCTGTCAGGAAACGAGGAAGCCAGCCCCAGACTTGCTTCTGTGACTGGCCCAAGGTCACTCGGGTAGAATCACCAGGACCCAGGAGACTAGGGCGTTCAAGCACTTAACCACCGGGGCAACGTCCGATTTAAGGGTCCTGCTAGAGGTCCTCCGGCTGAGTTCCTTGTCCTGGCCTAAGAGGACATCCAAGTCCTGCCTGGCTTTGTTTGCCTAGCCCAAAATACGCGTTCCCATCGTATCTGCGAAATGACCGACAACGTCCGTGCTTCCGTCTAGGGGAGAGCGCTGGGTCTTTGGAGTTAGACGACGGGAAGCGTAGGCACAGTGGGACTCTGGTTGTTTTTTCTTTCTTGAGTTCAGTTTCCCAGGCTCATGCCACATTGAAAATATCTGGAGGATAATTCCCGGCTTCGCGGAGTCACATGGCTGGTGATGCCTTCCGGCTTCGAAGGCTGCATATACTGGGAGGCTGGTATTTTGCTCTGATCCTTTTGATTTCCTGGACTGGACTCGGTAGCTTCCAGCTGTTAGAGCCCCCACTGCTCAGAGGCTGGTGTCCGCCTTGGTCTGGTGGTGTATGCGGATGGTTGCATTGCTTTGTGCAGTTTCTGCCGAATCTCTGTGCTAATTTCTATGCATGTATTTTCTGTGCCCACTTTTTTCTACTTATGTGGGAAAACAGGAAGCAAGTTTTATTTCCACACTTTGATGGGGGGTTGTGACCTAGCGTGGACAAGTTAGAGGTCAGAAACTAATGCACAAGCCCAAGGAGCTGTGTGAGGAAGATCCTATCAGAGGAGAACGTGAAGTCACATGGTCAGGGGACATTCTATAAGGGTTCTGCCTCATCCTGACCTGGTCGGAGTCCTTCTGGTGGCCATGCTAGAAGCTACCCGTTCCTTCAGGGGAGGGAACGTAGGCCTTCCCTACGCTGAACTCCATTTTTAATAAATTTTTCTTGATACCTTTTTCTGCGTGTCAAGTTTGTCTCTAACACTTATCTTTAAAGTAAGATTGTTGATCCCTTTGAAGCTATCTTTCCTTTAGAAAAGCAGATCAAAGAATCTGTGCTAGCATCCCACCCTGTGTGCTAGTGTGGTTGCTACTAAGGACCTGAGTTTAAGTCCAGATTTTTGTCTATCTGTGAGACATCAAGCAAATCAACCTCAGTTTCAGGATCTGAAATGCAGTGGAAGTTGGGGATGGGGAGAGGTTGGCTTCTTTCCACTTGTCATCTACAGATAAGGATAATAGTTAGTACTTAAACACTTTACAAATACAATCTCAACTTATGTTCACAACAATACTGGGAGGTGGATGTATTTTATACATGGGGAAACTGAGGCCAAGATTAAGTGACTTGTCCAGAGTCATACAGCTAGTAAAGTATTTGAGGCTAGATTTGAATTCAGCTCTTCTTGACTGCAAGTTCAATGCTCTTATCTGTTGTGCCATCTTATTGTGATTAAACTGCGTCTGACTCTCAGTGATCCCACTTGAGATTTTCTTGGCAGAAATGCTGGAGTGATTTGCCATTTCCTTCTCCAGCTCATTTTACAGATGAGGAGCTGAGGTAAACGGGGAGTAAGTGATTTGCGCAGGGTTACACAGCTAATAAATCTGAGGCCAGCTTTGAACTCAGGGAAAGACGTCTTCCTGACTCTGGCACTCTAAGCACTACAGCGATACCTAGCAGCCTAACAAAGTGAGGATTATAGATAAGAAAATTATTCTCACTGTCTTGGATGGATAGTGACCCTTGTGGGCATCTGCCTAAAACTGAATGTGGATACAGAGTTTTCCCACTACCTAACTTCTATCTTATAACCTCTTTAAGTCTGTTTCCTCATCTGTAAAATGTGGGTTGGACTAGACAACCTCCAACATACCTTCTAGCTCTAAATCTATGAAATTGTGGATAATAAATGTGAACACCTGTATGAGAGTATTATTACAACCTAGTGCTTCCAACAAAATTGGTGCATGTGTTGTCTCCCCAGACTTCCTATGGCATTGCAATGTTGATCCTAGGGAAACTGACGCTGGTTACGATCAGGCTCCAACATCAGCTGGAGGGGAATGCTGAATCTGATGCTTCTGAGTCCAGGGCCCCAGCCCACTAAAACAGTTTCAAGGGAAACTTCAGAAAGGGTCTGAGCTCCATCTGGCAACAAATTTCCATCCTCTAAGATTTCTGGGCAGAGGGGTGGGGACTAAGGGGAAGAAGAGATGGTTAATACCATGGTACAAAACGGATTTTTTTAGGCTTATAAGGTCACAGAGTCAACAGGAAGGTTTAGGAAATAGAATTTGTCTTTCAAGATAATCTCAGGACATGGGGAGAAAAGGCCAGGTAAGTGTCATACTGGGGCAGCTAGGTGGTGAAATGGATAGAGCACTAGGCCTGAATCAGGAAGACTCCTGTCTCTGAATTCAAACCTTCCCCCAGACACTTGCTAGCTTGTGACCCTGGGCAAATCACTTACCCCTGTTTGCCTCAGTTCCTCATCTGGAAAATGATATCAAGAAAGAAAAGGCAAACTATTCCAGCATTTTTGCCAAAAAAAACTTCAAATGGGATCACGAAGGGTCAGACGTAACTGAAGCAACTTAACAACAACAAAGTGTCATGCTAGTTAGGAGAGCATTCATTCATTTGTTCACATATTCATTCACAAACATTAAGCGTCTACTGTTTGCTTGCCAGTGGAGATACAAGAAACAAACAAAAAAGGTATTTCCTGCCTTCAAGAAGTTTGCATTCTCCTGGGTACACAGATAGGTATAAATGAAAGCTATATACATAATAAATATCACATTGGAAGGGGAACGCTAGCAAGTGAGGATATTGGGATGTCTGTTCAAAGCAGAGCCTGACTTAAGTCTTGAGTGAATCTACGTTCTACAACTTGAGGAATAATGGAGTGCATCCCAATGCAAGATCTCAAAGTCCCATTTTCAGCCCTGTCATATATTTCCCTACAAGTATCTAATCCTCTCTCTGAGCCTTCATAGTTTCCCATCTCATCTCCCTCCCCAGCAGCTTATACAATGCTGTTGCTCAGATGAGACAGAAACCCACCTCATGATAGTGACTCAACCTTTGTCTCCCAATCCCTTTGGGCAATAACACAGCTTCTGTGGACCAGTAGCTGACTTCAGGTCATTCCTCTTCCCAGAAACTCTCTGAGTTCTGTCTGTATGGAGAAGGGTTGAAGAAAAGGAATAGGAAGCTATCAGAAACCACAATACTGGTTTCCAAATTCATAGTTTGGCAAATATTGAATATGTTCCAAGTTTCCATCATCTCTTTTTTGGGGGGTGAGGGTGGCAATCAGGCTAGGTGATTTGCTCAGGGTCACACAAATGGTAGCTGAGGCAGAATTTGAACCCAGGTTCTCCTGTCATCTCTTTTATTGATTTTTTGATTAGGGAAGGATAAGGGACAGAACTTTTGGTGGAGAGGAAGCTCTGATTGACAGTAGGTCCTGGAGGAATCACTAAAAGGCAGGAAGGATGTCCATGAATGCCTCTATATGAAGAACTTCCATGGGGCAGGTGATCACATGGTGGTCAGAAGAATCAATACAAGGACACTCTCAAAGTCTGTCTCAAGAACTTTGGAATTGATTGTGTGACATGGGAGACATTGGCACAGGACTGCTCGGCATGTCATGCCCACATCAGAAAGGATGCTGTGCTCTATGAGCAAAGCAGAATTGAAACAGCTAAATGAAATGTAGGATGCACAAATTTAGAGTAACTACCCCAAATGTTCACGCAGACTATCTGTCCCCAATCTGTGGTAGAGCATTCCCAGCTCTTACTGGTCTGATTAGCCACAGTGGGACAAACTAAAACTTGACTGTAGCACAGTGATGTCATTTTGGTCCTCTGAGAATTATTATCTGAATTATCTGAACTCACCATCTCCCATCCCCCAGCCCACAGCTCTAACAGGACTGGGCTATGCCATCCAAAATAAGTCCTGACTTTTGAATACAGTGAATGTTCCTTTCATGGGCATAGACACTCACAATTTACAGTGACTTCCAGTTATTTCATTAGATCCATAAAACATCCCAGTGAGAGAGGCAAGGAAAAAGAAAACTGGGGCTCAAACAGGGGAAATTCCTAGCTTGTGGCACTGCTAGTGAGTGAGTACATGTGTGCTGGGGATCCAGGCAGCAATGTAAGCGTTCCACCTCCAAGTCCATTTGCCACCTGATCTGTTTAAGAAAGAGTATTATTCCATGAATGCCAGCCTTGCCGAGCTGGAGTAGGGGTCCACCCAGGCTGATGCCAGCCCTTCAGAGCTGGAGTAGGCGCCCACCCAGGCTGATGCCAGCCCTGCAGAGCTGGAGTAGGAACCCACCCAGGCTGATGCTAAGCCTGCAAAGAACTGGAGTAAGTGGCACCAGACTATTCCTCTAGCTTCTGGGGAGGCCTGGCTGTCCTGAAGTGAGTGAGAAATGTTTAGGTTTCCTAGGCCACAAGCTGGGAAGGAGGCAGAGGTGGAGGCTCCCAAAGACGCCAAACCCGGCCTTAAAAGGACTCTGCCCTCTAAAGACCCAGCGTGCCTCCGTCCCACCAAAAAGGAGGACACAGTCCACACGCCACCTAGCTCCAGGTAGGGCGGGATCACCTTATTCCCCGGGTTTCGCCCGCCCGCCGCTCAGTTTCTTCCTTTCTGGAACCAGAAACGAAAACTTTATTCCTCCGCCGGGCTGGGGACCTTGAGGAACCCCATCAGTTTGGATAAAGCCCTCCCGGAGCTAAGTAGGGGTGGCCGGGGGCTCTCTGGGGTGCGTGCCCGAGGGGCTTCGCCTTCACTCCCAGTCCCGAAGGCCTGAGGCCCAAACCCCGCACCAGGGTGAGCGGCCCCGCGGTCTCTCAGGCTTCCAGGCGGCCGGCCCGGAGGCAGGCCCCGCCCCTTCTCGGAGGGGGCGGGGCCCGGGTCTGCGTCACGTTCCATTGGCAGCCCGCTGAGTTCCACCGATTGTCCGGGCTTTGCGCGGCTCCGCGATCAATCGCAGCCGCGGACCTCAGGATGACCGGCCCCAACGGGGACCTGCCCATGCCAGTGGAGACCAGCGTGGAAGAGGAGGACTGCTTTGGGGAAGCAGGTAACTAGCTGGTGCGGAAGATGGGCGCGACTCTGCGCGTCGTCCGTGGGAAGGACACTTAGCTAGGAGAGGGGAGCCGGAAATGACCTCCTAAGCTCCCGGCGCCTGCCTGTCAGCGCTGCCGGCTCCCCTCGTCCTCCACGGGGCGTCGGGGACGTGGGCTCCTCTGCCCCCTTGACGGTCCGGCTCCTCCCCACGCTCGGGTGCTCGGGGTTCCCGGTCTAAGAAAGAGCGGCTGTTGACCCTGGGGTGGAATGATGGGGGGGGGGGGGAGTCTCGCAGCGGGGGGTCAGGCACTTCCCGTTTGGATAGGACCCCAGCCGAGGCATAAAGAACGGGCAGCAAGGGGGCTGATCGACTGGGGGCTTGGGGAGTCATTCTGCCGAGTCAGCTGCACCGGAAACACCACCCCCCCCCCCTCCCGGCCCGCGTCCTGGAGATTATCAGCCGTGGAGATTGAGTAATCGCTGAGAGTTCCGGTTGTGAAGGCGCACACACGCGCGCACACACAGCACACCCATACACCACACACACACACCACACATACACCCCCACACACACAACCCCCCCCACACACAACCACCCCCCCACACACATCACACCACACAACCACCCAAACACCACACCACATACACACACACAACC
>CM053769.1:306056746-306091330 GCA_028658325.1 Potorous gilbertii | reverse complement strand
ACCCAAACACCACACCACATACACACACACAACCACCCCCCCCACACACAACCACCCCCACCCCCACATCACACCACATAACCACCCAAACACCACACCACATACACACACACAACCACCCCACACACACACCACACAACCACCCAAACACCACACACATACACACACACACCACACAACACACACACCACATCACATACACCACACCACACAACCACACACACACCACATACACACACCACACCATACCACATACACACAACACACCACACCACACCACACCATACACACACAACCACACACAGGACTTTAAGAGTTGGGAATTCAGGTTTCTCACTTCCCTGGGGTCGGTGGAGCTTAGCCGCAAGGGGAAGATCTCAGGGAAAGAGGGAAATGCCTAAGTGCTCCTTCATTTTTCATTTAAAGAATAATTGTTTTTAGTTCCTGGGCACTGAAGATTTCAACATGGTTATCCCGTAGATCCTGCCTTCAAGGGGACTTACCTTCTAACTGGGGTTGGGGCAAGAAGACATGTACACAAATAGTTATGATTCAAAGGACAGATAAGTGCTTTTAGACTTTGGCAGGAAGGGCTTATTGACGATAGGCACCTGAACTTCTACAGATGGAGGGAGCCAGAGCGTTTGACATTAAGTTGGGGAAGGCCTGTGCTCAGTCAGCCTCAAATGCTGACCACTTTCTGCCTCAGTTTGCCCATCTATAAAATGGAGATAATTAATAACATCCACCTTGCAGGATTGCTATGGGGATATAAAGTGAAAAAATATTTGTAAAGGATTTTGCAATGTACAAATGTATAAATGCCAGCTGTTATCTATTATTTTAGGCATAGGTGACAATGTGGTAGAGAACAGGAGAGCTAGACAAAACCAGGCTTGTATAGTAGTCTAATTAGGTTGGAACACAGAATGGAAAGTCAGGACGGCAGACAGTGGCAAGCTTTAAATGGCAGGATCAGAAGTTAATCTCTTCTTTGATAGGCATCAAGAAGTTAACGATTTTTGGATAGAAAGGAATGACATCATCCTGGAGGTGTATTAGGAAATTTACTCCAGTAATGGCATGGAAGATGGAGATAGAGTGATCATTAAAGTAGGCCAGACAAGAAGACATCAGGATCAGAAGTGAGTGGCTACGATGGGAGACAAAAAGGAAAGACATATTTTGAAAGTAGAATTAAATGGATTTGACAGCTCTGTTGAGGTACAGAATGATTAAAGACAGTAGTGACATATCATTCCATCCTGTCTCCATTGGAGCAGACAGTTGCTGGAAGATAGCAATATGTTTAAATGCCCAAATCTTTACTTAGTTTGTACCCCATGGAGAAAATTATAGCCTGAGACTCTAATTTCCAAAGGTATGTATTCCGATTTCAGAATTTCTCCAAAACTCCTGAGGAGCATCATAAACCAACATTTCCCTAGAGAATTAGAGATTACCTCCGATCAGTGCAGTGACCAGCTATGAGTTCAGAGGACTGATGCTCAAGTAAGCTTCTTGCCTCTCCATAGAGAGAGCTGTAGCTGCAGGAATAAGGCATTTATTTTCCATCATGGCCACTGTGTTGATTTGTTCAGCTTGAATAGACTTGTTACAACAAAGGGCTAGAAGGATGAGGAGTCATTCAGAAGTGAGTGATTTTTTGGGGGAGGGGGAGAGGAGAATCAATAAAACACACAAGAAAGAATAGGACGGGAGACCAGTGGTTGTCTTGGCCGGAGCCAGGAAGAAGGCCTTATTTGGATAGCTAAGTGAGCGAAGTAGTAGTGTTGAGTTTTTCTTGACTCTCTGAGACTTTGTAGGTTTGTATTTGTAGCTTTGGAGGGTATGCAAATGATCTTTTTTCAGTAGGGTAGAACATGGAGCTCATGAACTTGAGATCACTGGTATCATTGTTTGACCCTGGGATAGACTTTCCTTCCCATGATGCTAGTGATTCCTAAAAGGGGCAGGAGTGTAGATGCTAGCCCTTTATTCAGCAACTCTAGATGAGGCTGACTTTCTCCATAAAGAGGCAGTTTGATGTCCTGTACTCAGGTCTGTTGGGTCAAAGTCCCAGCTCTGACCTGGGCAGTGTCACTTAACCTTCACTGGGTCTCTCTGTTTCTCACCTGTAAGTCACTCCCGACCCCCATCTCAGCTCCAAAATCCTTTGAGTTTATTCATAGCAAAAATACTGTTGGAGGGAAAGCAAATAATGAGCACTTCTGTATTTTGAGATGAGATAAAAAGAACATGAGGTTTTAGAGATAGGGTTGATAAGTCTTGCCATGGGACCGTAGAATTTGAAGCTGGAAGGAACCTTAGAAATCAACTGTTCCAATCCCTTCTTTTACAGAGAAGGAAATAGGCAGGAGAGGGTTACCAAGACTGACTTTCTAAAGATCTAACAAGTTAGTGGGAGTCAAATGCAGTTCTTCTGACTCCAAATCCAGTCTTCTTTCCACCTGTATCACACAATTCAGTTCAACTCTGAAGCCCAAGTACTTTCATCTGTAAAATGGGGATAATTCTACCACTTCACAGGGATACGTGAGGTTCAAATCAGCATGTGATAGTGCTTGGATACTGGGAAGTACTGTCCAGATTTTTTGTCATTTTTATTGACCTATTTTGTTGTTGTATTATCTTCATTTCCAAAAATATACCTCCTCTGATCTCCCCAGAGAGCCATCCCATGTAACAAAGAATAAAAAAGGGGGGTAAAGTAGTTCAGCAGCAAAACTAACCAACATATCAACTGAATCCCATGGCATAAGCAACATTTCAACCCCACAGAGGTACATTTGCTTCTTTCTTCTTCCTGTCCAAGCTTGATCAGCATAATTATATGGTATTCATTTCCTAAATTTGCCATCATTGACACTGTTTTAGTCATTTTGCATGTTGCTTTCCTGGTTCTCCTCCTTTTGCTTTGCATCAGTTTGTTTTCCTAGGCTTCCTCTGTATTCCCTATACTCATTATTTCTTCCAGTGCAGAAATATCTATTACATTGTGATGCCACAACTTGTTTGGCCATTAGAGGATAATATAGAGACAGTCGTCTTCTTGTTCCTTCTTTTAACAGCAGACTTTGGTACTTGCGCAGGGACTTGTGTGAGAGACACTAAAGAGCTAGGAGCCAGGTTGGGGCTGACTTAGAATCACAACCTTGTGTAAAGAGAAAGGTCTAGGTATAGGCTTGGGTGCCCAGATTTGGGAGGAAGATACATGACAAAACAGTAGGACTCCATCCCTTGTGGAAAGTCATCCCACTGGGAAAGCATCTCGGATTTTGGAGACAATCCTGGACCTTGGGGGAATAGCAGTTAAGTGGAACAGTGGATAGAGCACTGGGCCTGGAGTCTAGAAGACCTGTATTTAAATCTGGCCTCACTTACTAGCTGTGTGACCCGGGGCAAGTCAACTTGTCTGCCCTACTCTCCTCATCTGTAAAATGGGGGTAAAAATGGTACTAACATCCAAAAGTTGTTGTGAAGACCAAGTGAGAGAATAATCAGGAAGTGCTCCAGCACAGTGCCTGCTACGTACTGAACACAGTGTAAATGTTAGCTATTTATTATTACGGAGGAAGAAATGAGAGTATTATCAAAGCTAATAGTAGAGTATGACTGCTCAGAAGACAGCGAGGTCTATCCAGTCATCACTGGGGTTCATACAGATCAGAGCTAGAAAAGACTTGAGAAGCCATTTAGTCCAGTGCCCTCATTTTAAAATCAAAGGAACACTGGCTGAGGTTAAATTGTTTTTTCCAAGGTCATACAAGTAGGATACACTAGGAGAGCCAGGATTCAAGCCCAGTTCCTTTGACGGGAATTCCCTTGTTCTTTCTGCTACACGACACAAAGTGTTGTGTATCTTTCCAAAGAATCATTAACTTCATTTGTGCTCACCAGTAAATTAATACTCCTTCAAAAAGCAGGCTTGGGTGGGCCTCATTTTACAGAGACGGAAACAGAGAGGGAAAGAGCCCTGCTTCAGGTCACAGAGCATAACTAGCACTCATACCCAAGCACCTACACAGATCGATCCCTGGTACTATAGAGGAGGCAAGGGATGATGGGAAACCAGGGAAGGTCTTAGGTTAACCTCAAAGGATGCTTTAGGACAGGATGTTGGGGGACAGTAGTGTCCTCACCCTGTACCCACAGAAATGCTTGGTCCCTTCTCTCAGAATATGCAGCCATCAACTCTATGCTGGACCAGATCAATACTTGCTTGGATCACCTGGAGGAAAAGAACGACCACCTTCATGCTCGGCTCCAGGAGCTGCTGGAATCCAACCGGCAAACCAGAGTGGAGTTCCAGCAGCAACAGCAGCGGCTCAGCGAGGGTCTGCCTTCGGCTAAGCCCCACCAGTAGGCCCTGGGGGAAGTGATCCCCTTATCCTCCCCTTTTCACAGCAGCCTCAGAAGCTCCTGCCCCGGAGAAGGCATTTGCTGGGTGAGTCAAAGGCTCTTAAGTCTCTTCTTAAAGGGGCCAGGATGCTTCCCCAGCCCACAGACAGTGAACACCATCTGGACAGTCAGAGACCCCGTTAAGCTTGGGTCCTAGTCTGTTGTCTCCTTCATTTGTACCTCCTGGTCCCTGGGCCCAACTATCGATTTAATCCCAGAGAACCACCTAGGACTGGAATAACTGCCAACCTGAGGGTAGGAAATTGGTTGATTGAATCCAGTTACTCCCACCCCAATAATGTTAGGCTCCTCAGACTAGGGTCAGTTTGGAAAGGGGACAGGGATTAGTTGTCATTAAAAAGATGTCTTTCACCATGTGTCTCTTGTCTACTTTGTCTATAATACCCCAGACCTTATATTTATTCCTAAAAGGCTCTGATTTTGATTCGGGCCCCTAGATCCCTGGGTCACGTGAGGCCCTTTCAACTGGGAAATCCACTCTAAAGATCATGATGTCCAACTCCATTATTTTATAAATGGGTAAACTGAGCTCCATGTGACTTAGATCAGTTGAAAGAATTACTGCAGGATGTTGAGCCTGGATAAGAAAAGACTCATGGAAATCATGAGGTCTATCTTCCTTCCACCACTCAAATGGTTATAGAGAGTTGTTTTTTCCTTCATTCCCAAAGGTAAGAACTTGGAGTAATGGATAATTATGAAGAGCAAATACTGACTCCACTGGAGAAAAGACTTCTTAAGGAGGAGAGCTGTCCAAATGTGTAGTTATACCCCATCCACACTGTCAGGCTAGATGGCCACTTGTCAGGAGTATTGGAGCAGGAATTCCTGTTCATGGCTGGCTGGCCTCTGTGGTTCCTTCTAACTCAGATACTGTGATAGAAGTTAGTCCCTGACTCCCCATCCAGTGAATTCTCCCCCCAGATAATTAATACTAATGGGTACACTTCCTTCTGGGGGGTTGGCAGGTTGGGAAGACTCAGAGAAATTACCACTTAACCTTTGTCCTAAAGAACAATTCACACCACAGTGAAACACTAAACCACAATTCTTTATTGGTCTTTGAACAAAAACAGCAGCTTTTCTTCTTCCACTGATCTAGTAAAATGCCCCCCAAATTATACATCTGCTGCCCAACTGGCTCCCCCAGGGCCTTCCTATCTTGGCTTGTGACGTGTAGAACGGCGGCAGGGCTCGGGGGCTGGCACTCTACCTTTGGCTGTAGTGACCACCTCCTGTCCCTCCTTTGGCTTCCTGGTGCCAGGCTTCCCACCAACAGCTTCAGTGGGGATCGGGAGCCCATCTGTGTTGTCAGCATCACCAGCAGTGTCTGGGCCCCCTGACTTACACTCAGCTCCTGGGGGCTGGGCGGGCTCCTCTTGTTGCTCTGAATCTGAGGCTCCTGTTCCTTTCCTTGCCAGGGTGTTGAGGATCTCGCATTTTAACTCAGACTCTGGGACTGGTCCAAGGTTCCTGGCTGCTCTGTATCTCTAGAAAGAGGGAAACAGGCATTATCCTCAGCCTGAGACATTCTTTCCTTATGTATCACATCTAGAATCTTTGAGTCTCTACCTCTGGACCTCAGAGACAAGAGAGAAGGTAGAGACAGCTGAAAACCTGTCTTCTGGGCTTGACTGGACGGACCTCAAGCATGACATACGAACTTGGCTTACTCACTTAACTTTGGGGAGCCTCAGGTGTCCCATTCCTACCTCCTAGACACCCACAGGCTAAAGTTCTTGGGGCACAGTAATCATTTCTATGGAATGAAAGGATCATATATCTAGAGCACAAAGTGTGGTGCTAGTGTTGGACTTGGAAGTCAAAGACCTGAGTTTGAATCGTGCCCCCAGCACTTAATGAGCTGAGTCCCCCTGGGCAAGGTAATTAACCTCGCTGAGCCTTGGTTTCCTTATCTGGAAAATGGCAACAGTGACACCTACCTCAAAAGAGTTGTTGTGAGAATCAAATGAGATGACATGAAAGCACTTTGTGAGGTTTTTGCCTCACAGTGCCATAGAAATACTTTCATCCAAAGCCTTCTCTTACCATAGCAATGAGGAAAGAGAGGTACAGAGAGGCTAAGGGAGACAAGGGTTGGGGGACTATAGCTCCCTGTAGCCATATCCACTTCTAAGCAACTGCTACTCAAGCTTAGCACTGAAGCCCCTGCGGGTGGAAGCCTTCCCACGTATTACACATAGGCCAGGTGGATCAGAGAAAATGGGGGTAACCTGTGTGTCTAGAACACTCTGTTGCTGGATCTGATAAGTGGGAAAAAACTAGACCCAAACTGCACCAAGGCCATGAAACTATTAGCTACAGACCACCAACCACCTCTCCACTGCACACCCCCTCCACCTCTACCTAGAGAATAAGGAACTTTGGCAGCAAAGAAAACAGGACAAGAATCTCCCTTCCAACGTCCCCAGAATCATAGAGTTCCAGTCCCTCACTTTTTTGCCCCCTAGTTCTTGCTTAAAGCTAATGGGACTGGCCTTAGTCCCTGCCTTATCTTCATTTGGTCCTCTCTGATGTCTCTGAAGCCAGGGCACTGCAGAAGTTGATCAGCTCCAGGCATGGCTCATCCCTTAGCTCACTACCCGGAAGTCAGGGGCAAAGTCTGGCACTGCTGCTAAATCTGAGGGAATGGTGGTGGAATGGACCCCGGGGTTTGATGAAAGTTATTGGCCTAGAATAAGATCCTCCTATGGGATTGTCTGAGCCCATCCCTTACCACTAGGCTTGACAGACAGGGGTGAGAAGAAAGGAAGGGGAGAAGAGATTCAAACCCAAGGGCAGACAAAGGATGAAGAGGAGGGAGTGAGGATAGGCTGGGCAGCTAGCAGAGGGTCTAACCTGAACGTTCTCAAAATGCATCAGGGACTTGCAATGGGCAAGCCGGGCTCCTGAGCTGCTATGGTAGAATTTGTGGCATAGTCGACAAAGATAGCCCACCACGGGTACCAGAAAATCCAGGCCTGCAGAAGAGAGAGAAATGGGAAGCATCACTGACTCTAGTCAATGAGATCAATGTTTCCTCCCCTTCCTCCAGAAAGGTTGAAGTCTGCCTCTGAGAATCCCAGTGCAGGTGGCAGGGTGGGGTCTCCCTGGGGCCATATACAGTATATAACAGTATACAGGAAAAAGATCAAAGAAAGCTAGGCATGGCACTCTCAGTCCTCCTGTAACGGAGCAGAGGAAACCTAGAGGATTTAGGGTTTGAGGCATGTGTGAGAAACCTGGAAAACCTTTGGATCTGAATGAGAAGGGCCGGCAATGCTGCGTCAAGGTCAATGCTTTCCCACAGATCAATATGATACACTCAGCTCCCAGAACAAAGCCCAGAGGTCGGGCCTGGCCAAGGTGAGAGCAGAAACTCACTGCTGGAGCTAGAGAGAATGACTTACCATATGTCTTGTCAGGAGAGTATTCCTCTAGGCCTTTCCAGTCATCTGCAGACACGTCTTTTGGCCCCACCTGGCAAGAACACTTGAACTGTAAGGGGGATAGACCTGACCTGTTTGGATCCCATTCACCATCGCTCAAACTAGACCCCATTAGGCTCTAGGTTTTTCTCAATCAGCACCGCAGGCCTTCGAGTGAATCCAGCTCAGCCGCCCTTCCTTTGTTCCCAGTGTTTGTGTGTTGGGGGGAGGGGAGGAGATGGAAAGGGAGAAAGAGGAAGAGTCAGTCTGGGTGACTAAACATGTACCTTCCTTTGAGCTATCTGTAAACACCAGAAGTTACAGTGTAGGCCTTGGAACTATGTGAGTAGGAAAAAGTTTCAAAGGATTACCCAGAAAAAAGCCAACATCCTACCCACTCCTTGACACTACACAGCAAACTCCTTACTGGGTGCCTCCACTTCCTGTATCTGTCCCTTTTTCATTGATGCACTCATCTCCCTACTTTCAAATCACAGGACCTGAGATCTACAGCTGAGAAAGACCTCCGAGGTCATCTAGCCCACCACCCCTTTCTTCTTGTCCCCCACCCCCATTTCACAGATGCTGAAAGGGAAGGCCAGGGCCTTTAAGTGACTTGCCTGCCCCTTTAGGGCATGATTTCCCTAGTACCTGCTTGGCCTCTTCGCCTTCTCCAACTGTCTCGCTGCCCTCATCCTCTTCTGCATCTTCCTCCTCATCTTCCTCTTCCTCATCCTCTTCGAAACAACCTACTGCATCCACAGTGATGAGTTCCTCTGCCTCTTCAGGGCTGCCTGGCTCCTTCTCCCCAAGCCGTGCCTGCCAAAAAGGACATGGACCCCGCTTCAGCTCCTGAAGATCCAGTGCTGCTACTCCAGCTCATCAAAAGGATACCAATGAATGGTCCTTTCCCAGGAAAAGGACCTCAGCAACTAGAAGGAAAAGAAGCTACCCCTCCCTTTCTTACCTCCTTGGCTTTTTGCTTGTGTTCAGGGGATTTCATATGTTCCACAAATTTTCGGGGGGTCTTAAAATGGCGACTACAGGCGGTACAAAAAGGACGGAGGGAGTGTTTGGCTAGCTAGGATGAGAAAGGAGAGGCCTCTTAACATCTTAGGTTGTAGGAGTACTGATCCCTTACCCTGGGCCTAGTCCCTCCAATTTCACCACCACCAGTACCCACAATCCTCTCACCTGTTTCCCCTTTCCTTCTTCCAAATATGTGGTCCTAGGTGGACCACCAAACTTATTAGATGCACACACTGTGCACTAAACTAAATGCTTCACATGCATTTTAGACACTAAAAACTGTGCCTTCCACTTAGGAGATACAGCCAATAAACACTGCTTGAATCTGGGACTGGATTTGGTCACAAGGAGGTCAGACAAGGCCAGAAAAAAAAGGGGGGAAATCCACGAAGCAGAGTCAAGAGCAACAGAGGACAAGAGATAGTAAGGTTAAAGTAATGAAGCAACTTAATGATTGTGTAGGGCAAAAACTAAGACTACAGCAGTGGCCCCAATCACAGTCATCCCTATCCCACAATCAGATGTCAGATTAGGCAAGCTAAAAAGATTAGATCATCTAATCTAACCCACTCTTTTTCTTTTTAAGCAAATGAGGAAACTAACATCCAGAGGAATGATGTGGACACACAAGGGACCCTTGTGAACACCCCCTCACCAAGTGGCAGGCCACATGCCTCTTCTCTGACAAGTGGGAGGGTTCTCTCCCCTGCCACCTAGCCACCCGCTGTGCCAAGGAAAAGACTGCTGAGTACAATAACAGCACAGTCTCTTTGGGCTAGGCCTGTGTCCTCTTGGCAGCAGCCCCTGGAGGCCTTCCAACACACAGCAGTTCTGAGCCCTGTACCTTATGCTCCTGAGTCCTTCGATGCTTGATCAGATCTCCCAGGAAATGGGTCTGACAGGTATTACACCACCGTTGGGACTGGGGTTCCCTGAAGAGGCAAAGGCAAGTTCAGGCCCAAGAAGGGACAGGACAGTGCACTCCCCACTTCTTGGACTCCCCTGGCTATCTCAAGCCCATACCAGCTTTTTTCCCTCTACCCTGGAAAGCAACTCAACACTGTGCCTGCTCCATTTGGAAATATAAAGGCTAAGAAGGGATCACCACTGAGGTCTACGAAGTCAAGAGTATCACCAGCATGGGAGTGGTCAACAGATCCCCAAACATTAGGGGGAACATTCATTTGAAATTAGAGCAATGTAAAGTTAGCTGCTCCTTGGAGTTTCAGTTTCCTCCTCTGTGAAATGTGGGCCTGGACCAAATGAACTCTAAAGGATCCTTCCTGCACTAGCCCAGGAG
Organism: Potorous gilbertii; assembly: GCA_028658325.1. NCBI lineage: Eukaryota > Metazoa > Chordata > Mammalia > Diprotodontia > Potoroidae > Potorous > Potorous gilbertii. The sequence continues at coordinate 306,081,130 of CM053769.1, read as the reverse complement.
TCTAGCTCAAAGGAAGGACTCAGATCTAGGGTGGGGAGATACCTCAGAGATTATCTAGTCCAACCGAATTTTACAGATAAGGAAACTGAGGCTCCCAGAGGTTAAATGACTTGCCCAAGGTGAGACAGACTTGCTGATGGAAGATGATCCTGGAGGGCTGGCCCTACCTTTCTGCCTCACCTCCGATGATTGGCTTCTGGCTGCCTGTGACCATACCCCATCTCTTTCAGGAGCCTACCAAAACTGCCCTGCTCTTACCCATCTCTTTCCGCAAGGGCACCCTGTTCCCGATTCGTGGGCAGCAAAGACAGGAGGCAGGCGTTACTCATGTGTTGAATCTCCCCAAGCCGCTGCTGATGCTGGAGCCCGGCCATATGGGCCTGGAAGTTCTGCCATGGGAGGGAATGCCAGCTGTGGAGTTAGGACCTGACTCTGGGCCTGAAGAGAAAGGGCAGCTGGGAGAGGGACAGGGCCTCAGGGACACTGGGGTCATAGCTCAGGAGGTATAGCTGTTAACTTAGGCTGGGATAAAGTAGGGGACCCTTAGAAGGCAATGGGATGGTTTACCTTGGAGGGCCTAATGAGCATGGCCTGGCAGCTGAGACTTGTTCTATCCTCTTCCAAGGGTCAGGAAATGAGGAACATTTTTCAAGTACTTTAAGATGTTCAAAATCACTTTCTTAATCTTATGCACAATTATCTCCATTTTATAGATGAGGAAACAAAGGCTCATGAAATTAAATGACTTGCTCCAGGTCATGCGATCAGTAAACGACAGATAATTAGATTTTGAGCAGGAAGGGACAGAACCTTAAAGGCTCTCTGGTCAATCCCTTCATTTTACAGATGAAGAAATGGACTCAGAGAAGTTAAGTGACTTGCCCAGAGTCACACCAGCAATAAGTGACAGAGCCAAGATTTGAACCCAGTCCTCTGACTACAAATATACCATTCTTTCCATCTTTTCTGCTTCCAAATCTTCTACACTGCTTCTACACAACATTGAAAGCTCTGAGTTTCTGAAATCATCTAGGAGCTTGGCATCCTGGCACTCTTTCTCAAGCTATTTTGCAAAGGATTTCAGTTCTGAGAAACTTGATGGTGAGACTGCAGGGCTTGGAAACAGGTAGACAGATATATGTGGCTAACAGGTAACACGGAGAAGAGGCAGGCCCTCAATGGAGGACACGAGAAGCTGGTTTTAAGACTCAATGGTAACCAGTCTTGTGACCTTGAGCAAGTCATTTGGCTTCTGAACCTCAGTTTCTTCTCTGTAAAACTGGGATAACACCACCTACCTTCCAGAGTCATTGTGTGAAATTCTACTAACTGCAAAGTCCTGCTGCCCCTATGTGAGGAGTCATGGTTATTATCCTACCAGGCAGAGGCAGACCCACAGGCACCCCTATGCCCATTTCTCTGGGCACTTCCTGCCAGGAGGCTCTTACCTGCTGGTTGATGCAGTTAATCTTGCATATGTAACAGAAGAACTTTAGGCCAGGCTCTGGGCCAGAGACTGGGGTGCTGCTGTCGCCCAGTCGAGGTCCAGGCTTTGGGGCAGTTGTGCTGATGGCTCGGCTTTCGCTGCGCTGCTGGATTGTCACTTTCAGGGAGCTCCCTGAGCTCACCATCTGGATATGAGAATCACCAAATGCAAAAACACAAGGGAAGAGCTGAATCCCGGAGAAGGCAGCTTTGCTGAGAGACTTAGTGGCAAAGCTGGTACTTAAAACCCAGTTGGGGGAGTCCAGGGAAATAGAAGAGCAAGGGTACCTTGATTAGAGTAAAAAATAAATGGGGAAATGGGGTCCCCCAAGTCTGATCTCTTGTACTTGGCAAGTGTGGTCCCCCAAATCTCAGGTTCTGAGGATTCCCCATCATCATCCTAGGGACCTTCCTTTCTTATCCTTGTTCACATGTCAGCCACATAACCCTTCTCTCTGTTATCCCTTATCACCATACTTATTTGGATAGTAGTAATGTAAGTGAGAGACCTAGGTGGTGATCCAGGAAAGATGTACAACAGGCCTGGAGCTGCTACGACCTGTGTGCCCTATTTTAAAAAACTTTTACAGATGTTCTTTTTTAAAACACTAATCACTTCCCACTGACTCCTCTGACCCCCACACCCCAACCCCCACTCCCATCCTCAATTACACGTCTCCCTTGCAACACCTAAGTATTGTCAAGCAACCCAAAACAAATCACAGTGGTCATGTCTGAAAATGTTTTTTTCCAAGCCAACAGCTCTCTCCTGAGTGACAGGAGACACGTTTCCCCATCAGGCTCCTCCTGACTGGCCTCTGGGGCCTGTTGTGGTGGAGGGCAAGTGGCCCTCTCTTTTCTGACAAACAGGTTCCCAATCTTGGAGTCATCCTTGACTCTCACCTGTCCCTCACTGCTCACATCCAAGTAGTTGACAACTCTTGTTCGTTTTACCTTCACAAACCTCTTATCCATTAGGAACTTCCTAATCTACCTCCCTGCTTCCAATCTATTCTTCACATAGCTGTCAAAATGGATTCAACAGACATTTAGGTACAATCGCCTCTGCTCAGGAACCTCCAGTGGCTCCTTATGGCCTCTAGGATGAAATACAACCTCCTGGGTTTGGCTTTTAAAATTCTGGCCCCAGCCTATCTTTCCAAGTTTACAGCACATTACTCTTTCACATACCCTTCTTTTCAGCCCAAGTGGCCCAGATGCTGATTTGCTGTTCCCCAAAACAAAATTATCTCCATTTTGCAGTCTCCAGGATATTATACAGGATTTAACCTTCTGCCTGCCCAATCCCTCCTCTGGATCACTTAGATGGCACAATGGATTAAGCTCTGGGCTGGGAGTCAGGAAGGCCTGAATTCAACTTCAGAGCCTTGGACACTTCACTAGCTGTGTGACCCCGGGCAAGCCACTCAACCTCTGCCCCAGTTTCCTCCACTGTAAAATGGGGATAATAGTACCTAGCTCTCAGGATTGTTATGAGGATCTGAAGTGTATTCCCTCCTCACTTCTAGCTTCCTTCAAATCTCCCTTGACCTCTTCCCTCTTAGTTGCTATAAACGGCATCTCCCATCCCTCCACCCCCTTTTCACTGTTTCCTTTTCTAACTGTTTTTAAACTGTTATTTTCTTCCTAAATCAATGTAAACTTGTTGAGGGCAGGGACAGTTTTGGTTTTATCTCTGTACCTACTCTCATCACACAGCACATAGCAAGCTCCTAATACTGTATGAATCTTGAATGAATTCATATGTCATTTCTCCATCTCCAGAATACAGTATGACCTGCCCCGCTGACCCCCTCCACCCCCCATACCCCCAGTGCTAATGTAAGACTCCAATAAGAAAATGGATGTGAAAGGACTCCCAATAGTTAAAAGCCCAGGAGGGATGCTCAGGACCATTTATTTTTAGACAGGAGAACAGTTTGCAAGGGGTTATCATCACAAAAGCATTTCTAGCTCTACAGGGGAAAGGTATGGTAAAAATACCTGCCTCCCCCGGCCTCACATCTGCACAGCAGCACTTCCATATGCATGATCTTATCTGAACGTCACTAACACCTCACAAAGGAAGCAGGTCAGGATTGTTCCCATTTTATCAAAGAGGAAACTAAGGCTAAGCAGCAGTACCAAGAAGACTAAGGCAGTAAACTGGCTCAGTTCGCCCCCACCCTGGCATTAGCATCCTTTCCCCCAGCCTCACCAGGGCCCTGGTGATACACCAGCCTGGAAAGCAACAGCTTGCCACCCACCCACCCTCACTTCTGCTCAGCCTGGTTCTACCCACTCACCACTTCAAGGCTTTTGGGCTCTTCAGGGACTTTCCAATCCTTGCTGGTGTCTTGAGGGTCTGCTTCTGCTGCTTCTGGGAAGTAGAAGAGTCAGCATGGCAGAGAGACTGTCTCTTTCACATGACCAGCACCCCCCTGAGCACACCCAGGAGCATGGGCACTGTTTCCCATCTCTCCCCATCCCACAGTCTGAGAGAATGCAGGATGTAGAGAGAGGGATTACAACCCCCACGGGCTCTGGATCTGGAGGGGGAGGGCGTTCTTTCTGGCAGCCACAACCTAGATGTAGGTAGAGCCTGCCATCCTTCTCCAACAGCAAGACTGTCTGAACGAGATCTGAGAGTGTTAATGGAATTGAGCTCAGCAGGAACCAACCATGAGATGAGGCAGCCAAAGAAGTTAGCCTGGTTTAAGGCTGTATCAAGAAAGGAATCCATGGTTCAGGTCTAGAGATATCCATCCTCCTCAGATCGCCTCCAGAGATGTGTTCAGTTTAGGGCACCAGATTTTAGAAAGAATAAGCTAGAGAGCATCTAGAGAAGGGTGATCACAATGAGGAAGGGTTGGCAAATACTGAGCAAGGAGGAAGAGATGACTCTCAGAGAGCACGGGTGCTGTCATATGATAGGAGCTGGCTGGACTTGAGCTGCTTGGCTCCTGAAGGCAGAACAAGTCCCAGGCACAGGATTTGCAATGAGGTATACTTATAAGGTTAGGACAAAGCTCCTGATACTTCATGACCCCAACATGGACCAGGCAGCCTCAGCATGGAGCAGGAAGTCTGGCGTTCAGGAAAAGATAGGGTGACCACTATGCAGGGGATTCTTGGACAGGTCAGGGTCAGATGACATGGACTTAGAGGTTATTTCCAATTCTGAGGTTCTGAAGCCCAATCCCAACACTCACGCTCTCCTTTTCCTGTGGTCAGGCCGGGCTCCTCCTTGGGGTCTGTGGTATCTTCCACACTAGGAAGAAAAAGGAGGCCAATGTCAGGCCCACTAAAATAGGCACAGTCACAGCCTTGGTGGGGAGGGAAGAACACTGACATCATGCCCAAGTCTTCCTTGAGAGATGACCCAGTCCATTCCTCATCCTCTGTCAAAGACCAAACCCAAACTATACAGTAAGAAAATTAGTCTTTCAGAAGAGAAGTTCACACTTCCCTCTGGTCACCCATCTTGGAACTTAAAGTCATCATAGCCAATCTAAATTCTTCTCTTGCTATTTAGAATTTGAATTTTTCAAAAATTCACTTTGTTCTTATCTTAAGCTATGGAATGGTGAACGGCCTATGTCATTCCTGAGCTCAATCCCTTTTATTTATTCTATATCAGAGGTTTGAGAAATAAAGGATCAGCTCAGTTCAGGCATGAAGGGTTCCTTCTATAAATTTTGAACTTTTTTCTCTTCCACCTCCAATCCTGATGTCAGATCTTTTCTTGCCCCAACTGTAGAGCCGACAGAGGCTGCGCTAACACCTCTTGGCCACTAGGTGAGAGACAGACACCAACTCAAGAAAGCAGGGCTGAAATCAGGATGCCAGCTCCCTTGTTCTAGTCCAAAGGGATGAAAGGGGACCTAAAGTCCTTCCTTTACTATTCCAATCCCATCTGCCCTCAGGAGAAGAGAGCAGTCAAACTGGTGATTTCAGGACATATTACCTCTTGAGTCTCTTGGCCAGAGGCTCTGAGCTACCATCATCACTGGGATCAGGGGGAGTCTGTGGATCTGTGGAAGAAAGGGCCAGAGCAATGGGTTGGGGTGGGGAGGTGAAACAACAAGGCAGTCAAGTCTCTTAGTCAACAAATGCTTAAACAAGTATCTACTGTGCACTAGCCATCTGCTAGACTCTGTGAGCAATACAGATAGATACATGGCTGTCTCTGCCCAAAAGAAAGAAGGCAGCATTAATAAAACATTTAAAAAAATACAAAGAAGGAAGTTCAGAAGGATGCAAAGCCAATCTATCAGAGAAGTGTTGGTACTCCCATAATAAATTCAATATATACATTAAAAATTTTTCCTTTTTTAAAAAAAGAAACAACTCTTACATAATTAGGGTATAGTCTCATATGCAGCCCTCTCTGTTGTTCTTTGTATATAGACATTTATCAAGTTATAACTTATTTTAAAGGAAAAAAAGGCAATATTTTCTCTTAATGGAATTACAGACACAAAGGTAAGCAACCATGACAGAGGTTTACTAAATTTTCTGTTGGTTGTAGATCACTGGCTTAGCAGCTGCTACTGTCCTGGGATTCAGAATCGTGGCTGGAGGGGGCCAAAGAGATCGTCTAATCTAAATCTTTCATTTTTGGGGTGAAGAAATTGAAACCCAAAGATATGAAGCAATTGGTCTTGGGACATAATGGGAGTTAGGAGCAAAGCTAGTGTTCTAACCCAGGTCCTCCACTTCTCAATCTCCTCTCAGGCTCAGACGTAGGGTTGGATTAGGTAATAAGCTCTTCAAGGGCAGAGTTGTATCATGGGTCTCCTGTACTCACCGCAGTGCATTATACACAGTAAACACTTAATAAATGTTTGGAATCTACTTGTGTAGGATGCTCCTCCTGCCTGGAAGGGTACCACCTCCCTCCTTACCTTCTGGCAAGGTGGTCTGGGAGTCAGCCTCCCCCTGGGAGGACTCTGGAACATTGATCTTCTCATCCTCACTGGGTGTCTGTGATGAGGGGCCCAGTTCCACATCTTTCTTCTGGTCAGGACCCTTCAGGGATTCCTAGAAGCAATTACTCAGCCTTAAAACCAGCTGCTTGCCCAGTACTAACAATATGACCTGGACAACTGGAAGAAAACAGCCTTGGGCACCTAATCCTTGGCAGTTAGGTAGCAAAGTGGATAGATCATTGGGCTTAAGGGTCGGAAAAATCTGAGTTCAAATCCAGCCTCAGATGCTAATTGGCTATGTGATCCTGGGCAAGACACTTCAACTCTCTCAGTCTCAGATTCCCCATATGTAAAATAGGGATAATAAATAGCACTCAATGACAATGTATATAAAGTGCTATATAAATACTATTGTTATTATAATACACACATATATATATTGTTAATCTTGCAGGACCCTAGCATGCCTCATCCTCAGAAGGTCCTGGGAAAAGACTGACTTTTGCATTTCTAAAACCTAGGCTGCCCATGACTTACGTGGAAATGTGTTTTGAATGACCACACTTACACAGTCTATGTCAAATTGCTTGCCTTCTCAATGAAGGAGGAAGGGAGAGAATTTAGAAGTCAAAATTTGAAAAGGGAACGTTAAAAGTTGTTTTTACATGTAATTAGGGAAAAAATAAAATATTAAATATAAATAAATAAACCCTCAGATCCTGGTTGAGTAGAGAAAGCCTACACTATCCCATGAGAGACAGAGTCTAGACCTTACCCCACAGCCTCCTGATCCTTTCCTTATCTATCCAACCTTTCTCCTTCCTAACTACTCCCTTATCACCCCCCTTCCAATGGCTCCTTTCTGATGTGGCAAAAACTGAAGGCTCTGGTCTTTCTCTAGCCATGTATGGATCAAGGATTTCCCTTTTAAGAGCCCTGATGTACAAGAGAGCACCTTGTCCCTCTAGACTTGACTTGCCTAAAGGTCAGTCTCTAGGAGGAAGCTATTCTAACCCTCTCCCATCACACATCTCTGGGCCCTTGAAGTCAGAGCTGGAAGAAACCTCTGGGATAACCTAGTCCAATCTTCTCAACTCAGATGTGAAAACTGAGGCCTAGAGAGAAGTGACTTAGTTACTGGCAGATCCAGGATGAAACCCAAGTAGCTCTACTCTCAGGCCAGTGTTCTCTTCCACTAGTAGGAATATACACTTGTGCCCCCAGCCCTCCAAGGGAAGGCCTGCCCATCACCACATCCCTGGCCTCTGCTTACCTTTCGATAGCCCCGGTTCTGCCTCTGGAAAGGGAGCCCTGGGAAGCCTATGCAGGCGGGTTTGAGTGAGACACTGACGGGTGGAGGACCTAGGAGGGAGTGTCGAGTAGCCTGGGGGAAGAAATGCTGAAGGCCAGGAGCAGTCATGTTGAATCTGCCTGCTGACAGAAAGGAATCACAACCACATTTAGGGAGACCAGGGTCTAAGGGTCTAAAGGGTTTTAGGGTCAGGCTCCCTGAAGGATTAAGATCCAGGACAGGCTTTTACTGGAGGCCAAGAATAAATCACTTCAGATTTAATTCTTGTCTTTAGACTGTCCCTCTTCTGATCAAGGCAAAAATGGAACACTAGACACTATTTGAAGGGGAAAAAAAATTGATGAAAGGGGCAGGAATAAGCCTGAGGAGGCACTCTGAGGACATAGGGAAAGCCTCCTTGATGGTAATGAGTGATCGGTAGACTGGCTCTACACCCCACTGCATCATGGCTAGAAGAGCCTCTTCTTTTTTTCCCACTCACCATCAGGTCATCTTTCTCCTAGCTATCTGAGAAGAGGGGGAAAAATTTATCTCCCCAAAGCAATTACTAAGGCACAAAGAAAACTACAAAAAAGTCTTGCCTCCTAGGAGTTTTTCATACTTAGTGATATTAAGAGGGAATTAGGAAACTCAACCACCTGCTACAGAGCCTTGTACATAGTAGTCTCATAATAAAGAACTGTTGAATGAATAAGACATTCTTGTCTCCTTCTCTATAAAGCATTCTGTGACCTTGGGGAAGTCCCTCCCCATCTTGGAGCCCCAATAACTACCTCTGTAAAATGAGGAGCTGAGGCAAATGATTCCTTCCAACTCTAACATTCTATGGTTCTGATTTCCATGAGTAGGTTGGAAATTCCAGCAGGTCAGGAATGGGCTTACCTTCCCTTCCCTTTTGTCACAGGTGATGGGTCACAGCTACACCCTGAATTTTTCATGCAGGTGTTGAAGTACACCAGAAACAGGTCACCCAGAGATCAACTTCTCAGATGGCAAGCTTCCTTCTCCACTCCCCTCCCAAAGACCAGAAGTGATGGATGTTGAGAGGGAACCGAATACAAAGGAAGGACTCAGCTAAGCTAGATAGCTACATGATGCAATGCATACAGTGCTAGACGTGAAGTCATGAAGACTAGAGTTCAGATTCAGTATGAGACAATTAACTCATTGTGTCACACTAGGCAAGTCGCTTAGGCTCTGTGTGCCTCAGTTTCCTCAACTACAAAGTGTGGATCATGATAGCAGCTTCCTCCCAGAGCTGTTGTGAGAATCAAATGAGATCATATTTGTAAAGTTCTTGGCTCAGGGCCTGATGTAGACACTTCATAGGAGCTCATTCCTTTCCCACTCTCCTGACTCCTGTACACATCTCCTTGCTTCCCTCCAATCTCTGGAAGGTAAGTATTGGGAGCTATCCTATCCGAAGACAGAGACAGGAAGGTGGAATCAGTTCTTCAGGTAGGATAACCAAGGCACAGGACAAGGCAGTGGGAGAAACAACTGTCCCAGAGTCCTATGGTTGAGTCTGGACCAAAGGCACATTCAGGATCTCCAAGGTATTTTGCCCTGAACATGTTAATATGGTATTAGTATCTCGTGTGTGTAAAGAGTTTTGCAAACTTTGACGCACCATAGAAAAGTCAGTTGTTATTGTCATTTCAGCGACCAAATCAAGCCCCACGCTTCTTTAGGCCTCTGTACTACATGACACTGCTTGATCCCATACACCCCACCCCACCCCATTCCTTCCAATTCTGCTACATACTCTTTCCTCTCTAGGTTTTTCACCTTCTCCACATTCTAGATTTGTTTTTCTACCTGTCTGGCCACTCTTCAGGTTCTTTTGTTGGACTGTCCTATTCCACTAAACCAGCACCCCACCCCCCCAGCTTTGGGTGCCACCAAGGCTCTCCTTGTGCCTTTCTGCTTCTTTTTCTTGACCTTATCAGCTCTCATGGGTTCAATGACTATCTCTAGGCTGATGAGACCCAGCCCTAGTCTCTATATGCAGGTCCTTATCTCTCTCCTCAACTCTAGTCCCAAATCACAAATGCTTTAGCACTGCAGTGTTTTAGAGCTAATGGACTGGAGGTACAGTTTTAGAGTTATAGGAAGGAACTTTAGGAAGAAATCTTAGAAATCAATTGGTCTGAGTCCAGAAAAGAAAACAAGGCTGGAGAGGTTAAGTGACCGGTCGAGAGTCACACAGGAAGTGGTAGAGCCAGGATCTGAACCCATATCCTCTTCCTCCAAATACAATTCTTTTTCCATGCTACCACGCTGTACTAATTGAATGTCTCATGTTCCTTAGGAATCTCAAACTTGCCGGGTTCTAAAACAGAACTCTATGTTTTTCCCCAAACCAACCTCTCTTCCTAACTTTCCTATTTCTGATGACAGATTTACCCTGAGGTCATCTTTGAGTTCTCTCCTCTCACTGTTCAGATATAATTAGATACCAAGTCTTATCTAGGATAACCTCCACAAATGTTTCCAATATGTCCCATCCCTTCACAAAAACACCACTTAACCCAGGTCCTCCTAACTTTTGCTCCATACTTCAGTAGCTTCATAGTGCTCTTTTTACATTGTCTTTATTCTTTTTCCTCCTTTCTCTCTTTCCTCTCTCCTCCATGCTTCACAGTTACCCAATTTGTATTCCTAAAGCACAGTGCCAAACATATCACTCCCTCTGCCCAAAAAGGTCCAGTGGTGTCCTACTGCACTTGGGATAAAATTCCAACTCCTGTGTTGGAATTAACTCTCTTAATGCTATATACAATCTGGCTCTGGTCAACTTTTCCAGGTTTGTTGCATATTCCTTCCTTTCACGCATTCTACATTTCAGCAAATCTCAGTGCCCACTAGACTGCCATTCCATCTCCTGGCTCCCTGCCTCTGCATAGCTGTCCCCCATGCTGAGGCCTCCCTTCCTCCTTTTAGAATACTTAGCTTCAGAACTCACTATTTAACAAAAACTGCAGGGAAAACTAGAAAGTAATATGGCAGAAACTAGGCACAGACCAACATTTCATACCCTATACCAAGATAAAGTCAAAATGTGTACATGATTTAGATATAAAGACTGATACTATAAGCAAACGAGGACAGCAAGGAAAAGTTTACCTGTCAGATCTATGAAGAAGGGAAGAATATATGATCAAATAAGAGATGGAGAACATTATGAAATGCAAAATGGGTATTTTGATTACATCAAATTGAAAAGTTTTTGCACAAACCAAGATGAGAAGGGAAGCAGAAAGCTGGAAAACAATTTTTATAACCAGTGTCTCTGATAAATGCCTCATTTCCAAAATATATAGAGAACTGAGTCAAATTTATAAGAATGCAAATCATTCCCCAATTGATAAATGGTCAAAGGATATGAATAGGCAGTTTTCAGAGGAAGAAATTAAAGCTATCTATAGTCCTATGAAAAAGTGCTCTAAATCACTACTGATTAGAGAGATGCAAGTCAACTCTGAGGTACCACAGCACACCTATCAGATTGGCTAATATGACAGAAAAGGAAAATGACAAACATTGGAGAAGACGTGGAAAAATTGGAACATTAATGCATTGTTGGTAGAGTTGTGAACTGATTCAACCATTCTGGAGAGCAATTTGGAACTATGGTCACTGGAAAGCTGGGGGGTATGGAGGGGAATTTGGGGTACCTCCTCCAGAGGGGAGGGTGGCAAGCCCAGAGCCTTGCAAGTCACAAGTACAGCTGAGAGCAATGAAGCATGGCCAGCTCCCCAAAGGCAGCAGAGTGGGGGATACTGTTTGCCAAAGGTCTTTTGACTATGTATCCTTTGAAAGCAAGGATTGCACCTTCAGCAACTGAACAATACCTTATTTAGCACCTCTATAATCCAGTCAAACTAGTCTTCTTGTGATTTCCCACCTCCACGCCTTTTTTATGGTCACTTTCCTTGCTGGAATGCATTACCTTCTCACCCCTTTCCTTTAAAATCTCGTTTCAAATGTCAAATGTCAAAACTCAGCCAAAGCACCTCCTCCTACATCTAGGATGCTTCACTTGGGATCCCTGAATTTGTTTATTAAATATTTTGGGCCGTGTACTTTGATATAATTAGCTTTCTTTGTAATGTAATACATTTTATTGTGTACATTTAAAAATACTTCTGAGAAGGGGACCTTAGGTTTTATCAGACTGCCAAAGAGAATCCTTGACATGCACACAAAAAGATTAAAAATCCCTATTTTACATGAAAATTTTGATCCAGCCTGGTAGCCACTGTCCTCCCCTAAACAAAATGAGCTTCCATTTATTTTGTGTATATACATGTCTTCCTTTATAGAATGTGAGCTCCTTGAGGGCAGGATCTATTTCTTTTTTGTCTTTTGATCCCCAACGCTTGGCACCTAGTAGGATCTTAATAAATGAAGCTGACAGAGAGCATTGTACTAGTGCTGGGGACATACAAAGTTTATATAAGACCAGGTCTTACCTAGCATGGGACTATGAGTCATACACAGATACCTAAGATGCAAAGTGATACGTAATAAATACATTAGAGAAGTGCAGAGCTAAATATTTTGTGAGATCCAAAGGGGAAAGGCCATTACTAATTTTGAAGGTGGGAAGAGCAATGCAGTGGAAGCTCACCTAGCACAAGGGAACACAGAGTAGATGTTCACTAGGAGCTTGTTAAGTGTCCAATTTACAGGTTCTGACAATAAAGGCATAAGACAACAATTCTAAAAGTACAGTCTGTTTTTGCTAGTCACTCATTAAACCCCTGAACTTTTCACTCATCCCTCACAGCTGGAGACTTGATATGTAGGCTTATCAAAATGCCAGATATTTGGGTTAGGGCCCCAAAGTTCATGCTCAAAAAACAACATTAGATTCCCTAAGAATTCTTCAGAGAATAACAACCATGCTAAATAAATTGTAGTATGTGAACAAATGGAGTATTTCTGTATCTTAAGAAACAAGATATATGAAGAATATGGAAAAATATAGAAATACTTATATGAATTCATGCAAAAAACTAAGCAGAACAAAAAAAACCCCAACAATGTACACAATGATTACAACAATGTAAATGGAAAGAACAAAAAAAGAAACTATGTAATTATAGTGATCAAGCTTGGTCCCAAAGAGAAGGAAACATACACCTTCCTCCTGTCATTAGAGAGATGAGGCACTACAGGTTCCCAGTGCACATCCTATCAGACTCAGCTGATGTGCTGGTGGCTTTTGTCCAACAGCCTTGTTTTCTTTTATCAGCTTCCTTTTAATTCTTTGTTGCCAGGGCTGGCTCTCTGGGGTAGGGAGAGGGAGAGATATATTTGGAAATGAGGTCACATGAGAACAAAAGATAACAATAACAAAAATTTTAAGGATAAAAGATACTCACATTTATATAGTACTTTAAGGTTTGCAAAGAACTTTCCTTACAATAACCCTCTGAAGTAGAAATTATCTTCATTTTACAAATGAAGAAATCCATGGAAATAAGTGGACCTTTCCTTAATATAGTAAGTAGTACTATTTAAATCCAAGAATAAACATATATGTAATGGAAAAAGGTTAAAGGCTTTTCCAGTAAGATCAGAGGTAAAATAAGGATGCCCATTATCACCACTACTATTTAACATACCGCTAGAAATGCTGACTATAGCAATAATAAGTAAAGGAAGTTAAGGGAATAAAACAATAAGGGAATAGGCAAAGAAAAAACAAAATTATCATTTTGCATTGATATGATGGTATATTTATAGAATATATGAGTTAACTAAAATTAATTTAAATAATAACTTCAGCAAATTTGTAGGATTTAAGATTAATCCACATAAATTATAAGCAGTGGAATATATAACCAACAAAATCCAGTAGAAAGGAAAATCCCATTCAAAATAACTATAAAAGCTATGAAATATTTGGAAGTGTATCTACTAAGCTTCACTCAAGATGTATATGAATCTATTTATCAAACAACCTTTGCAGAAACACAAACATAAAGAATCTAACTGCTCAGGTAAGTCACACCAACGTAATTAGAATAACTTCATAATAAGAACTAGAATACTACATGAATTATTTATTCAGTGCTGTACTCAACTCCCAAAAGAATATTTTATAGAGCTGGAAAAATAATAGTCAATTTATATGGAGGAACAAAGGGTCAAGAATCTCAAGAGTAATTTGAAAGAAGCGGAAAGAAATGGGAACAACCAGTACCAGATTTTAAACTAGACTACAGAGTAATGGTCATTAAAATTACTTGACACAGTTTAAAGAAACATGTTCATCAGTGGGATAAATGAAGTACCCAACATACAGACGCAAAGGAATCCAGTAGCTTAGTGTTTGATAAACTCAGATTCCAGCAAGTAGGATAAGGACTCACTATTTGTTAAAAACTGTAGGGAAAATGGACAGCAGTCAGGTAGAAATTAGGCTTAGACCAGCACTTCACACTATATACAAAGATAAGGTCTATGTGGATATATAACCTAGATATAAAAGGTCACTAAATAAACAAATTAGAGGAATGAGGAAGCAATTGCTTGGATTGACAGAAAGAAGAGGAGATCATGACCAAACAACGTTAGAAAGGATTACAAAAGATAAAAATGAACAATTTTAATTACACAAAATTTAAGAAGTTTCTTTGCTCAAACAATGCAATATAGCCAAGATTAGAAGGAAAATCTTTACATGTTTATCAGGTAATGATTCTCTCATTCCCAAGTTACAGAAGAAACTGATTCAAATTTATAAGACTAAAAGTCATTCCCCAACTGATAAGTAGTCAAAGGATATGAACAAGCAGCTCTCAAAGAAAGAAATCTAAGCTATCTATTGTCATATGAAAAAATGCTCCAAATTACTTAGAATTAGAATAAAGCAACTTTCCCATTCCACTCTGTACCCATATCAAACTGGCAAAGTCAAAAAGGAAAATGACATATGTTAGAGGCATATTTATACATTGTTTCAGGAGCTATGAATTTGTCTAAGCCATTCTGGAAAGAAATTTGGAACTATTCCCCCCAAATTACTAAACTGCGCCCAGCTTTTGACTCAGCAATGCCCCTACCAGATCCATACTACAAAAAGACCAAAGAAGAAGAAAGGGTCCTATGTGTACAAAAATATGTTGGCTCTTTCTGTGGTAGCCAAACACTATCAACTAATAGTTAAACAAATTATAGTATAGGAATGTAATGGAATATCATTGTGCTACAAGAAATGAAGTAATGGACAATTTCACAGGAAACTAGACAGACTTCCAAAAACAGATGAAGTAAGCAGAACTAGAACAGTCTATACAATGATAATATTATAAAAGAAAAACGACTTTGAAAGACTTTAGCACTCAACAGTATGATAAACCAAGAGTACAAAAGAATGAAGATAAAACATGACACTGACCTCCTAACAGAAAATATAAAGGAAACATTTATTATACACCTACCATGTGTCAAACACTTTAAGAATATTATCTCATTGATCACTTCAAAGAATCAGGGATGTAGGTACTGTTATTATTTGTATTTTACACCTGAGGAAACTGAGACAAACAGAGATTAAGTGACTTGCCCAAGGTCATATAGCTAATTAGCATCTGAGGCCAGATTTGGACTCAGGTCTTCCAGACTCCAGGTCCAAAGCTCTAACCACTATAAAACCTAGATACTTCCAATTATACACATTCACAATTAACATCGACTTCCCCCCAAGACCCTCTCTCCTCTTCTCGTCATCTGTTCCTGTCCTTTAAGACCAAGTTCAAGTTTCTTCCGTTCCCTGAAGATTTTCCAGCTCTCTCCTTATCCCTCCACTCCTAACAGTGTTCAAAAATTTCTTCATCTCTTAAAGGATAAAAACTATAAGGTTCAAGAAATGCTTTATATACATTATCTCATGTAATCCTAACAATAACTTAGTGAGTGGGACACTACAGGTATTATTCTCTCCATTTTACAGATAAATTAACTAAGGCTCAGAAAGATTAAGTGACTTACCCTTTGGCCAGAATGTTAGTAGTGATAAGACTGGATCCCAAACCATGCTATACCACAGCACATACGGTCAGTACCATTCCAGTCAGTACCACCTAAGCTCAAGGATATGCATACCTTTCTTCTCCCAAGCTCATCCTTCCTACCCTTCACACTTCCACCCCTATTGGTGGTGGCCTCAGTCAACCACTATCTCTAGGCTTGGCTAAAGTCAAGCTTTACCGGACTTTCCAGCCAACCCTTTCTTTAGGTCCTAAAGATTAGGACCTCCTTATATCCCCTATTACCAGTTCTGAAACTGTAATCAAATCAACCATCATCACTCCCAGAAAGGGTGTGTCAATCTATGGCTTCACTCCCCCTTCCCAGTGATTTTCCAAACTTAAAAGTCAATCCCTTGCCAAGATTCCCCAATCAGCATGGGCTCCTCCTATTAGAATGTAGCTCAGAGAGGGCTGAGATGGCCTTCCCTTCTGTATGTATTTGTATCCTTAATGTTTGGCACATAGTAAATGCTTAATAAATGCTCTTTGTTCATTCCTGCCAATGACACTCATTAGACATTTAACAATAAAACAAGGCAGGATATATCTTTCTGCATACATGGGGTGTCACCCCAACTAAATTGTTCCTCAAGGGCAAGGAGCATTTTCTATCCTCCTTTGTCCCTCCAGAGAAGAAAAACAATCTTCCCATAAGGCCCAGCAGCAACTGGAAGCTTTGATAGTAATTCACAGGAAATGATTTGCAATCTCACTAATCAATTCCTTAAATCAAACTACATCACAAAGAAACCCTCCAGAACTACCCCACAAAAGCAAAGCTTTGGGAATCTAGTACCAAAATATTTGGTTCAACAATGTCTTTGTAAAGCAAAATGATTTCTGCAAGTCGTTCCCGTTAAGTAATACTTGACTGAAGGATTTAAGCTTTTTACAATTCTTTAATCCTGTCATCAAGCACCAATAGCCCTGGTTCCTTTCCTCTGCTTACAACTCCAGTCTCCACATTCACAGGAAAAGGTTGGATCACTCCCTGCCTCCTCTTAGGTTCTGAGAATCAGTTCAGTATGGAAAGGATGGACAAGAAGTTGACTATTTCTTCTCTAGCTCCTGGCACTCTGGAAATGCAATACGTAGCTACATTTTAAGAAAATTTCATGACAATCATACAATGTGGAGATCCTGAATTTTGCCTGGAATTGAGGCTCTACTGAGAACTGCCATTCACATGAGCCTAGAAGATGGGCTGGGATTGGGCAGCAGAGTCTGTACCTTGCATGTGTTGCATCAGCAGGGCTCTCTGCAGCATGGGGTTCGAGCTGAGAAGGGAGGCCTGACCTGTGGCTCGAAGGTTCAACATCTGCTGCTGCTGCTGTGGGGACAGCCCCCTGTGCACAAGGAGAGGAAAGGGTTAGAAGATCCTCAACAAATAGACTATCCCTTCCCTTCCCAGGGGTTTTTAAGGCTCCTCCCTGCAACACAGCAGAGAGAAACGCAGGGCGAAAGAGCCCAATACTTTCGGGATTCAGGATAGGAAAGGAAAGGTTAGGAAGTCCAAGAAGCAAAGTGGGGCTATAAAGGTAGAATGGATTCAGATCTTCCCATTCCCCGAAGAAAAAGGCCCATGCAAGGCCACCCCCGAACAACAAAAGGCCAGTGGCTCTGAGCAGTCTGTCCAAACTAAGATCTCTGAGGAAGGGCTGAATGAGAAGTCGGAGTACAGAAATAAAAACTTTGGCCTTGGGAGGCTTAGCTCAGGGAGGTACGTACTAGGTTTGGGGTGCTGGATCAGCAGAAGGGGCTTGTGAGGGCGGGGAGGGTATGGGTAAGGCACAAGGGTTGGCCTAAGTTCCTAACACGAGAAATAAAATTCTTGGACTTCCAGGGACAGGCTGGGAATCTTGGGCTATCACAACAACCCCATTAGACCAAGAGCAAGCCCAACCCCTGAAAGGTGAGCATACAGAACCAAGATGGGTCTGGGGCTTTCCAGGCGAGCCCCGCCCCCTCGGGCCCGGGTAAGCCGGACATCCCCAGCCTCGAGTGGTGGCGCTCACCGGCCTGCGGAGGGCGGCGGCGGATGCTGCTGCTGCTGCTGGATGAGCTGTTGGATCTGCAGCAGCTGCTGCTGGAACTGGTGCTGCTGGCTGAACATCGCTGTGGGCCGGAAGGGGGGGGGCATAAGAACAGGGGAGCAAGAGAGGGGGGCTAGTGTCCATCCTAACTACCCCCTGCTTTAACCTCCTACAAAAGCACACCCCCATTCCCGAATCCCTTCGTCCCTAGGCCCCCAGCTTCAGAAACCCCTAAATTCTTCCAAGCCCTTGCTCAAGCTTCATTCCTCTTCCAAATTTCCCCGATTCTAGAACCCCAGCACTCCAGCATCAACCTCCCCGAATCCCAGGTCCGCCTCTCTACCCCACGACCCCCTTCTACCCAATCCCGCCAAATTTATCCCTGCCCTGCCACCCGCACTCACCCGCAAGCCTCCTTGCCCCACCCCCAAGGTCCCATCTTCTTCCCGAAGCATCCTTCTCTCCCGCAAAGGGACAAAAAAGAGGGAGAAAGGCAAGCTCCAAGGGGCAAGCAGCCCCGAAATCCCGGACTCGAACTCCACCCCTCCCTCATTCCGCCCCCTGCCCCCGTCCTTCCTGAGGGACACACACACACACCGGCTGGGACAACTCCCCCGCTCCGGGCCGAACTGCTAGGTCTCCGTCCAGCCCGGCCCCGGTCCTCCTCGGCCTGGGATCCCAGCTCCCCTACCCCGCTTCCTTTCTCTCCCCTCCCCAAGGTACAATCGGCCGCCGGGGGGAAAGGAGGCTGGGGGCGGGGGAAAGGGAGGGGGCAGCTCCCTCGCAGGGCCTGCACGGAGGTCCCGTGGCCGCCACGGACCCTCCCCTTCCCCTCCCCCCTTCCTTTCTCCAGTCCCTCCCGAGAGCTCACGGAGAGAGCGTGCGGGGAGGCGGCCGCCTCACCTACCTCCCCGGCTCCGAGAGGCCTTTCCTGCATGCTCCGGGAGCGGGGGGAGGGGGCGCGAAATGAAATTGGGCAAGTCGGGGCCCTGAATTCTGACCCCCGATCCACTGGCTCTCCAGATCTCCCCGGAAGCCCGCCTCCCCCACCTTAGTTTGCCTTAGGGAAGGAGGAGGCAGGAGCCATCTGCTCCCGGGAGGTGGCAGAGAAGGGGGAGGAGGGAGAGCAGCAGATGGCCACGGGCGGCTCGTTCCGCTCTCCCAGAGAGTTCTCGGTACCTGGGGCAGATGGCCGCGGCCCGACTGGGGAGGAGGCTGGGCCCGCGTCCCCGGCCGCCCGGCCCCGCCCCGCCCCGCCCGGTGACCCGCGGCGGTCAGGTGGCGGAGGGAGAAGCGCTTGGGGCGACGGACCCAGCTCCCGCACCCGCCCCGCGCGCACGCGCAAGCACACCCTTCGGGGCCCGCCTCCGTCTCGGCGTGTGTCTGTCTCCGGGTTTCTTATCTCTGTCTTTCTGCTTTCTCGGTCACACGCACACGCACGCGCACCTCAGTCACCGAGTCCGTCTTTGTCTGATTCCGATTGTCGCGCGCGCGCGCACCGACATATACCTAGTCTGTCTGCTTGTCTATCTCCGAGTCTCCTTTGACTGTCTGTCTGTCCCACGCACATTAACGCAGTCTGTCTCAGTGTCTCCGTTTTCCTGACGGTCACAAGCGCACACAAAGTATCTGCCTCCTCACACGCACGCACACACACACGCACAGCCTCTGTCTCTCACACGCGCACACGTAAACACTGTCTGCCTCACGGGCTTTGTCTCTGCACTTCTGTCTCTTTCTCCGTCTCACTCTACTGACACGCACACTCGCACGCATGAAAGCGAACGCCCCTCACGCCGAATCCCGCGGAAGGCCCTTTCTAGGGAAAAATCATGTCTGCTTAATCCTCAATGTTGGCTCGTTCTCTTCCTCCCTCACTATGTTTTCCAGCCTAACGGATCTATTGGCTAAGTTACTGACCCCGAAAATGTGATGCTGTCCTTTCAGTCACCGTTCCCACAGCTCAGGCCGTTGTTCCCCTGTGCCAGGAATGGATCCCCTTCGTACTTCCACGTCTAAGAACCCCAGCTTCTTCCAAAGCTTAGCTCTAGGGCTACTTCATACCGCAGCTCTCAGAGTCGCTCCTCCCTCCAGTTGTGAGTGTCCCTGAAATTACTTTGTATCTTTTCATCACGTATTTTGTATTTAGTTTTCTGCAGGTGTTGATTTGTTTTTTCCTTGAAGGCCAGAAATGCTTCATGTTTGTCTTTCTTATCTTTCAGGCCTAAGGAAGTTTTTTTTGGCAAACGGTAGTTGATTAATAAGTACTGGTGGAATGAATAAAAATGTGATGTGGTAGGAAGAGACCTGGAGTGGTAAACAGCTCAAGCTATTCAGTTCTGAAATGAAATTCTGCAGGAGATCACAAAAGGCATCAGTGAAACAACAGCTTTTTAGACTAGATGACCTCCAAGGTAACTTTCAGGTCTAAATCCCATGATCCTACCCATTTTTACGTGTGAAGAATCTGAGCTAGATTGCCTATAGCCTAATAGATGAAAAATGTAAAAAGCTAAATATGTGTAATAATATATTGTCAGTGTTATCACAATAACTAGTTTTGTTGACATTCATTTGCCAGGTCAAGGGGAGCCTCAGGGTCATATAAATATTAAATAGTAACTTTCTTTTGGCCAGGAATCCAGAGGGTGTTTCCCTCGCAGTTCGATTTTTTTTTTTATTAAAGGGGCCATCTCTTGAGTAACTACAGAGGCCTAGTCACTGAATGAACATATCTCACTGAAAGATATAATCCGAAAAGACCTTAGCCTAAAATGGCCAGGTTCTCCCTTTGTATCCTGAGCCATCTCTAGGAATCCTGATGAATATCTGGCCACTGGACCCAGATATCTCTGGAGGAGAAGGTGAGGCTGGTGACTTTGCACAGCCCTCTCTCATTCAAATCAAAGTCAACACAAATCATGTCATCAGCTCCCTGATGTCTTGGTCCTCTTCCAGAAAGAAGGACAAACACACAAGAATACTACTTGAAGTACTCATATCATAAAGTTGTGAGAAAAGCGCTTTGCAAACCTTAAAGTGCTATAGAAGTAGAAATTGTTACATTAGTATGGTATATCAGACAACTGGCCAACAAGCCCAGCCCTCATGAGCCTTAACAGAGCGCGTCAGTGTTCCAGGCTGATGTGTCTGGGGAGCCTGTTTCAAGGAAAATCATGATGGTGTGTAATGGAAGTTCACTGTAGACACTTGTAGATATTTGGAATTCTGCCTAATCTCCGTGATTTGGATAGATTACCCTGGGCATTACAAGAGTAGAAAAAAGGGGAATAAACCTTTCTTCTCTTTAAGTCAAATGACTGTGGAGACTGAAGTCTGCCTCCCTCCCGCTCTGTCTCATCCCCAAAAGAGGAATTAAAAGAGATAGATTTTATTTTTAAGTGAGTTGTTATTGGTTTCTCTTTTTTACATCATTATAGTTATCCCAAGTATCTCTCACCTCCCTTCCTAGAGAGTCATCCCATATAAGAAATAGTATTTTTAAAGACAAAAGAGGAAAAATAATTAGCACAACTGATGAATATGTTGAAAAAGTCTTAAAACATCTGTAATGTGTAATACCTGTGGACCTACCACTGCCACAAAGGAGTGGCAAAGAGATAGGTGTTTAAATACCTGAGGGCTTCTCTGACTAGCTGAGACCTACCTGGCATAGAAAGGAAGCTTAGTTTGCCTTGGTCATCTATGTGGTCTGTGACCTCTGATGTTTCTTATGCTGGTCTCCCATGCTCATATGGGAGAATTTTTTTCCTTGTTTATTTTGCTTTCCTGTTTTTTTCAAAGCTAGACATTTCATCAATATGTCCTCTTGTTGGCCTGATAAAAGTAAACCTATATGTGAGTACTTGTTAATGAGTTAACATATATTATAAACCTTAAAGTGATACATATATGGGGAAGCTAGAACACCAGGCCTATCTGGCATGGAATCAGGAAGACCTGAAGTGAAATCCAGCTTCAAAAATATTTACTAGCTGTATGAACTTGGACAAGTCTCTTAACCTCTGTTTCAGTTTCCTTGTCCTTAAAATGGGAAAAACAATAGCTTCTATCTCCCAGAGTTGTTATGAGGATCAAATGAAATACTAATTGTAAAGCAGTTAGTACAGTCCCTGGCACATAGTAAGTGCTATATAAATGTTAGCTATTATATTGTGATTTATGGTTTTGATGACCACATATGAGGACCCACCCATATACCTGTGTATGGAAGGTAAGCCATGCTGATGTTACTCCCTTTACTAGATTATAAATTCTTTGAAGGCAGAAACCATGTGTTATTTTATCTTTCCCTTAGTGCCTATCAAGGTCTTCTACACATAGTAGCCACTTAATAAAGGTTTCTTGGGTTGAATTAGCATTATCACTAACATCAGACATTTATTAAACCCAAATTATGTGTAGGGAAGTGTACTAGTCCTAGGTGCTCATACAATGGCTTGGATTGATTCAAGGAGATACATAGAAGTTGTTTACACTCAGCTGTGTTTGATTTAATCCAAAAAAGTGCTTGTACCTAATCAAAAGATGTCAGAGGCATCAGAGACAGACAAAACCTGCCCTTACATAAGAGTTTATCAGCCAATTAATCTATGAACCGTTCATTAATCACCTGCCATGTGCCAGGCACTGGTGCTAGAAAGACACACTGGGAGTTGGACAGATAGTTAGATGAAACATTTATTAAGTATTCCCTATCAGCTAGGTACTGTGTTAAGCACTGGGAATACAAATTAAAAAAGCAAATAAACAGCAGTACCTGTCCTTAAGGAGTCTACATTCTAATGGAGAAAGAACAACACATAAAAGAGAGCTGAAAAAGCGGGAATAAAAATCAAGCGAGTCAGGAGGGAAGCTGAGAAAGAAGTGAGCATGGATGGCCTAGGCAAGAACTCAGAGGAGGGTGCTTCCCTTTATGTTACTCGTAAATGTAACAAGGTTAAAACAAAATCGCCATGTTTATATTCATTTCTTTGGTATGTTTTATGCCTTATTGATTCTTTTTTTTTCTTCTCCTTCTCCCCCCCTTTTTTTTGTATCTCTGTTTTTTGTACTACCCAGTAAGTAAAGTCAAACAGTCCTTCTCCTACCTATCTGACCGCCCCTCGTTTTCCTTTCCTGCGTCCTCCTCCATATCATACCTTCTAACTGTAAATATCTTATAGTGCTCTGTCCTGGATCCTCTTCTCTTGTCCTTTATACTATTTCATTTGATGATCTAATCAGCTTCCGTTGATTTAATTCTTATTTTTATGATTGTCAATGATGATTATTTATTAATTTTGAGTAACGATTACTCAAGCTTCTGATTCTAAAATCTACTTATCCTGCCCCAAACTCTTTGCTGAGGTCCAATATCCCATCTCCAACTGTGTTTCTGACATCTTGAACTGGATGTCCAGTAGATGTCTTAAACTCAGCATGTCCAAAACAAAACTTATGATTTTTCTCTGTAAACCCTCCACTCCTTCTACCTTCCCTATAACAGTAGAGGGAAAAAAACATCCTCTCATTCCCTTAGGGTCATAACCTAGGAATCATCCTGTATTCCTTACTATCTCTCACCTCCTTCCCCCATATCCAAGCTGTCCCTAAGGTTTGACAATTTTATCTTGGCAGTGTCTCTCAAA
Source organism: Potorous gilbertii (assembly GCA_028658325.1). NCBI lineage: Eukaryota > Metazoa > Chordata > Mammalia > Diprotodontia > Potoroidae > Potorous > Potorous gilbertii. Next base: position 306,057,673 of record CM053769.1, on the reverse strand, counting down.
CAAACCCCCTTCTCTGCTCTGACACTTCCACCACTATAGTGCAGGCATCTCATCACCTCACACCTGGATTATTGAACTAGCTTGTTGATGGGTCTGCTTGTCTCAAGTCTCTCTCCACTCCAATCCATCCTTCATTCAGCCACTAAAGAGATTCCTAAAACACAGGTTTGATCATGTCTGTCACATACACACACACACACACACACACGTGCATGCACACACACACACAACACACACACACACTAAGATAGAGAGAGAAAACTTTAATGGCTCCCTACTACCTCTAGGATAAAATACAAAATGCTCTGTTTGGCATTCAAAGCCCTTCATAACCTAGCCCTCTCCTACCTTTTCAGGTTCCTTATACCTTGTCCCCTAACACACTCTTTGATCCAGTGACAGTGACCCTCTGGGTATTTTCTCAGACTGTCCCCCAAGCTTGCAACACTCTCCCTTCCCTTCTCCACTCTGACCACTGACCTCCCTGGCTTTCTTTAAGTCCAAACTAAAACCTCATTTTCTACAGGAAGTTTCCCACAACATTTCTTAATTCTAATGCCTCCCCTCTGTTAATTATCTCCTATTTATCCTGTACAGTTTGCCTTATATGTGTTTGTCTGCATGTTGTCTCCGCTGTTACATTTTTTTTTTTAAGTTTTCCTAGGTTTCTTTATTTGTTTTTTTTTAAATAAATTTATTTAACTTTTTACATTCATTTTCCCAAGATTTTGGGTTCCAAAATTTTCTCCCCATTTGTCCCCTCCCCCCTCCCCAATACACTGGACATTCTAATTACCCATATCGCCAATCTGCCCTCTCTTCTATCATCCCTCCCTTCCCTTACCCCATCTTCTCTTTTGTCCTGTAGGGCCAGATAACTTTCTATTCTCCATTACCTGTATTTCTTATTTCCTAGTAGCAAGAACA
>CM053769.1:306028940-306056246 GCA_028658325.1 Potorous gilbertii | reverse complement strand
TTACATTTTAAGCTCCTTGAGGTCAGGGACTGTCTTTTGTCACTTTTTGTATCCCCAGCACTTATCACAGTACCTTGCACAAAGTAAGCACTTAACGAATGTTTGTTGATTGATTTCATGAGAAAGCATTATCCTTAGAGTCAAGTTCGAATCTGTTCTGCTATAAATGTTTCTGTAGACAAAGGTCTTATCTTTCCATCTTTGACTTTGGAGCCTTTATGTCCAGTGATATCTCTGGGTCAAAAAGTATGTTTAATAGGTTAGTGGATTTGTGGATAGAGTTCCAAATTATTTTCCAGACTAGTTTGACCAATTCACAGCTCTCCCAACAGTATATTGGTTTGCTTTTCCTCCTACAGTCTTTTGAGTAATTGTCATTTTGTCATCTTTGCCAATCTATTGGTTGTGAGGTGAAACTTCAGTTGTTTTCATTTGAATTTTTCTCACTAATCATGACTTGGATCATTCTGTATTAAGCTTGTTGATAGTTGGCATTTCTTCATTTTAAAATGGCCTATTCATGTCTTTTTGCGAGAGTATATGCCTTTTGGTAGCTCAGTGGTGATGCCTAGAGCTTTGGGACTGGAGTCAGAAAGACCGGAGTTAAAAACCAGCCTAAGACACTTCCTAACTCTTCAACTACTGGCAAGTCACTTAACCTCTATATGCTCTAGTTTTCTCAATTATAAAATAGGGATAATAAGAGCACCTGCCTCCAAGGATTGTTGTGGGGATCAGATGAGATAATATTTATACCATGTCTGACACATAGTAGGCACTTAATAAATACTTGTTTCCTTCTTTTCTTTAAGACTTCAGCAAAGGGGTGGATCCAAGATGGTGAAGTAGAAAGATGCACATACTTACCCCACAGCCCATAAAATACCTGTAAAAAATGACTCTCAACAAATTCTAGAGCAGCAGAAGCCACAGAATGACAGAGTGAAAGAGATTTCCAGTCAAAGGTAACCTGGAAGGCTGACAGGAAAGGCCTATCCCACAGGACACTCAGCAGAGCAGATTCTAGCCCTGGTTGTATGGCACCAGGAGGAACAGGACTGGAACAGGCCTCCAGGGCAAAATCCCCAACAGGGAGGGTCTCAGATCCCTCAACCCACAAGCACCAAAGAAAGCTTCAAAGGTCCGTGAGAGGGCTTTTCCAAATGGGCGAGAGGGGAGCAGGGTCCCCCCCAGCACTTGCCCCAGGCAGCAGCCGTAGCAATTGCAGCAGAGGCAATAGTGATGGTGGCGGCTGCAGCGTCCATCTGTGAAGCATTCTGCCTAAAGCACCTGGGGGAATTGAGCAGCTGATCAGAACCTCAGTCCTGAGCGCAGTCCTGGACTGAGGAGGAGCACTAGGACTCTCCTCTTGACAAAGGATTCAGAAGTCAAGTAACTGACTGGGAAAATGTCCAAAAAAGGGAAAAAATATAAGACCATAGAAGGTTACTTTCTTGGTGAGCAGGTATTTCCTTCCATCTTTTCAGATGAGGAAGAATAGTGCATAATGTCAAAGGAAGTCAAGGCTTCTGCATCCAGTACTTCCAAAATGAATATGCAATGGACTCAGGCCATGGAAGAGATTGAAAACGAATCAACAACTTGCTAAAGGGACCCAAAAAAATGCTGAAGAAAATAACACCTTTACTATCAGATAATTATTTTCTAGAGCTAGAAAAAACAATATCAAAATTCATCTGGAAGGACAAAAGGTCCAGAATATCAAAGGGACTAATGAAAAGAAATGCTAGGGAAGGTGGCCTAATGTAGAAGCTGCCAGATCCTGTGTTATCCTGATTGTTTTTCCACAATACTCAAATTGTTTCTTTCTAGCTGCTTGTAATATTTTCCCCTTGACCTGGGAACTCTGAAATTTGGTAACAATATTTCTAGGACTTTCTCTTTTTGGGTCTCTTTCAGGAGGTGATTAGTAGATTCTTTCAGTATTTATTTTGCCCTCTAGAATATCAGGGAAGTTTTCCTTGATAATTTCATAAAAGATGATGTCTAGGCTGTTTTTTTGATCATGGCTTTCACGTAGTCCCATAATTTTTAAATTGTCTCTCCTGGATCTATTTTCCAGGTCAGTTGTTTTTCCAATGAGATATTTCATTGGCTTCAATTTTTTCATTCTTTTGCTTTTGTTTTGTTATTTCTTGATTTTTCATAAAGTCATTAGCCTCTGTCTGTTCCATTATAATTTTTAAAGAACTCTTTTCTTCAGTGAGCTTTTGAACCTCCTTTTCCATTTGGATAATTCTGCTTTTTAAAGCATTCTTCTCCTCATTGTCTTTTTGGACTTCTTTTGGCATTTGAGTTAGTCTATTTTTAAGGATGTTATTTTCTTCAGCATTTTTTTGGGCCTCCTTTAGCAAGCTGTTGACTTGCTTTTCGTGATTTTATTGCATTGGTCTCATTTCTCTTCCCAATTTTTCCTCCACCTCTCTTACTTGATTTTCAAAATTCTTTTTGAGCTCTTCCATGGCCTGAGACCATTGCATATTTATTTTGGATGCAGAAGCCTTGACTTTTAGATGGAAAAAAATACCTGTTTACAAGAAAGTAGCCTTCTATAGTCTTATTTTTTCCCTTTTTTGGGCATTTTCCCAGCCAGTTACTTGACTTTTGAGTCCTTTGTCAAGAGAAGAGTGTACTCTGGTGGCCTATAAGTTTCATTTCCTCCAAGGTGGCACAATTAACTCCTCTCCTGGCCTGCACTCTGGTCTGGGAGCAACCACAGGCACTCTGTTCTGCCCCTGCATCTGCCTGCAGGGTTCCCTCTCCAGAGCCTCCTGGGGGCAGCTAGGTGATACAGTGGATAGAGCACCAGTGCAGGAGTCAGGAGGACCTGAGTTCAAATCTCACCTCAGACACTTGATACTCACTAGCTGTGTGACCTTAGGCAAGTCACTTAACCCCAATTGCTTCATCCTGGGTCATCTCCAGTCATCCTGATAAAGAAATATCAGGTCACTGGATTCAGATGGCTCTGGAGGAGAAGTAAGGCTTGTGATTTGCACTTGACATCCTTACTCAAAACAAAGTCAAGTATAAGTCATGTCATTATTTCTCTGATGGCATGGTCTTCTTTGGCAACGAAGGACAAACACACACACCAGCTCCACTGCCAGCACTCTTTCTCAACCCAGGAGAGCCACTCAGGTCTGAGATCCAGATCAGCAGCTCAATTCCCCCAGAGTCTTTGGGCAGAGGGCTCCAAAAATGGAAGCTGCCACTGCAGTGGCTGCTGCTGGCAGATCCAGACCGCATTCCCTTCTCACTCAAGTGAAAGCACTTTCTCACTGACCTTTGAAGCTGTCTTTGGTATTTGTAGGTTGAGCAATCTGGGAATTGCTGCTGCAGGTGACACCCTGAAGCCTGTTCTGTGTCCTGTACCTGCCATGGTGTGATAGACCTTTCCTCAGGCTGTCTTGGGCTGGAAATCTCTTTCACTCTGTCATTTTGTAGCTGTTCTAGAATTTGTTTAGAGTCATTTTTTTACAGGTATTTTATGGGCTATGGGAGGCAGCTTCTACAGGTTCGTCTTTCTACTCTTCCATCTTGGCTCCATCCTCCCAGCCCCTTCCCCCAGTTATATTTCAAGAAATAATGAATGGAAACTATATAAGACAAAAAGGTTAATTGTCCCAGTGAGATTATAAGGGTGAAGTCCTTTAAGTTTCGATAGAACCCTTCTTAGCCTCAGTTGCATATGAATAGGTTTGGCACTTCCTGAGAGACTCCCCTGAGAGAGATTGTATATATCCAAGGCATAGACTACTTTAGTAATCTAGTTATTTTCATATACCCACAAGTTATTATCTGGTTATATACTATCCTACAGACATGAAGATTTGGCAAATGTACAGAGCAGTTATCATCAATTAGGGTGAGGTCTCTAACTGAAGGAACCCAGCCTTGTACATGGAAAAATTGTTAAAAACTCTTGCTCTTACCTCCTGCTTAGGAGATGACAAACTTTAGAACTGAACAGTTTTTATAATTGTGCAATTTGAGTAAATGCCAAGAACTAACTGAGTCAGAAACACAGTAGTCAGAGCTCAGAAGCTAAAGGAGTAGGTGTAGCCACCCACGGGGTTAGCCCTACAACCAAAGATAGTAGTCACCCTTTGGGGTTCCACCCCTTCAGTATGAGTGTCAAGTTGGGGTGGAGGGAGTTGTAGGAGTGGCACTGTTACAACTTAGCCACTTATCTACTAGAAAATGCCTCTTGTCAGAGAGGGGTTTTAAGAGGCAGAGAGGAGGAGGGAATATATTCCAGGTTCCATGCAAAGGCATGGAGATTGGAGATGAAATGTTGCATGAAGCAACAGCAAATTTTTCTGGAATGTGAGTTAAGTGAAATAACGAGCAATAAAACTGGTCAGGTAGCGTGGAGCCTGATGGTTAAGGACTTAGGTAAGTGCCAAACAGTGGAATTTATATTTTGTATGTTGTCCACTGGGATAGAACAAACCTGGTACCTTCCAGCTTTCTGTATCTCATAGATTCTGATCTCTTTGGAAACTCCCGGGGACCTCAAGTTTCCTGATATAAAACAAAGGACAAGTAGGAACACCTGCTATATTTGCTTTAAGAACATCACCTTGGTAGATGTGTGGAGAATGGATTGGGGAGGGGAGAATGTGGAAGCAGGGACACCACGTAACAAGCTTATTACAAGACAGAAGAGGTGAAAATTTGAACCAAAGTGATGGCTACATGAGTGGAGGAAAAGAGACCAATGGGAGGAAGATGTGGAGGCAGATTCGAAAATACTTGGCAACTGATTGGATATGGGGGTTGGTGTGGAAAGGTAGGGAAAGATTCTTCGGAGATTTTTAAACCTGAGCGAATGACCTACACGTAGATGAGGAACTGAGTGTAGGAAGACAGGTGGGTGTATCAGTAAACACTCCAACATACACAGGGGGGCCTACTATCACAGGTTCTTAGATCTGCATTTATAAAAGGAAAGACAATTTTTGAGGGGTCAACAATCACTTTAATTAATTAGTTCATCAAATGCTTCCAGATATGCCCTTTTATCTTTTACATTTCCCAAACTACCAAGCCTCCTATCTATTAACAGAGAAAACACAGAAAAATGAAAACTAACAGACAGGCTTCCAATTGTTTGACTATCACATACATACACAGTTGCCAGAGAAGGAAGCATCAACATCATTTGGGTTTTCAAAGCCAGAGGGCTGCTTAGTGACTTCTCAGTGTCTCATTTGGCACAGAAACCTTCTTCTAAAACTAAGCCCCAAAGCAAAACCTCCCCTGAGAGTATGTATACTCTTTCCAGAGCCAGAAGGCAAGATCCCTCCTGACTCAATTCCTCATTAGCAATCAACAAAAGGTGTGGGTCTTCATAGGAAACAAGCCTCCCCTAATCAAACCTCCCTCAGTAGCTCCACCTAGGCCTCATAATGGGAGGGAAGATTTTTAACTCCTATTACAGTGGGTTTGGAACAAAATGCTGAAGGTCACACAAATTGCAAGGATCACTCAGCTACTGAGTTGATGGTAGAGCCTTTTAGCTAGGACTCAGCATGCTTGACTTATGATTGGGTGCTTTGGCCCTATTTGCCATAACGATCCCTAGTTTTCACCACGGCTGAGACCTTGACCCTGATCTCTGAAGAAAAGATCTCTTTAGACTTCCCAGTCTAAGGATGGACATTCCAACCAAGCTCAAAAATCTAAACAGGTTCTTTCAGGTCTGCTTTCCATTTTCCAATGATTATTAGATTACTCTTATTATATTATGGAATAATAATATGGTACCTTACTAAGGGTGTGCTGGAACCAGTTAGTACCTACTGGTAAGAGCCAATGTTAACTGTTCAGTGTGAATATTTACACCTTGAAAATTGGCAAACTCTACAAATAAGGGCATGATTGTTTTTTGGATTGTTTAGACTTAAGAAAATGATGGAGAAGATGTTAAGAGTGCTGATTCATCTTAAAAGTGTGTCAGTGTTATATCTTTTTCCCTAGTGAACTGGTTATTAAACATTTACCAAACCAATCTTGACCTTTCCTTCCACAGAAACTTTTCTCTTTAAACAGTCTCAGAACTTCCATGTCTCAGTTAGCCTTTAGTGCCACAGTAATTCTGCTACAGCCATTAGAGGCAGGTGTTATTAGGGGTCTTTTGGAACAGGCATATTTCTGGCTTTCAGAATTTGATCCAGATACCAGGCAGAAAGGAACTCCCCTCCTCCTCCATCCCAGATTCTTCTCTTTCTGCTGCCTAACTCATGGTTGCTCTTTGCAGTCATTTTTCAGTTTAGACATTTCAGTGAAGTTTAGATAGATGGAATCTTAACCAGGGGTAAATGTTTAACAGCCAGTTCTCTGTGCACAAGACACACTTTTAGGCTTCATCTCCATAATTCACATTTTCTCCATCAGTTTCTTAAGGGTAGATTATCAACAAAAGAATAAATCAAGTCCTGGTATGATGCGTTTGCCCAGCAAACCACTGAATCAGATCAGTAACCTGCCAGTCAAAGCCCTCATAATCCAGCCCCAGCCTGATTTCCAATCTCTCTGCTCTCTTTCATGGCCCTCTCTCTACTCCAGCTAGGGCTCACTTCCCCTTCCCTTTAATATGCCTTATTCTTTTCTGCCTGCTTGCTTTTGCTCAAGTTGGGCCCTCTGCTTACACTATCCTACCTCTGTTCTCCATCTAGCCAAATCCTACACATCCTTCCCCTTGGGCAGCTACGTGGTACAGTGGATAGAGCACCAGAGCAGGAGCTAGGAGGACCTGAGTTTCAAATCTCACCTCAGACACTTGACACTCACTAGCTGTGTGACCTTGGGCAAGTCACTCAACCTCAATGGCCTCATCCTGGGTCATCTCCAGTGATCCTGAAGAATGTCTGGTCACTGGATTGAGATGGCTCTGGAGGAGAAGTGAGGCTGGTGACCTGCACAGCCTTCCCTCACTCAAAAAACAAAGTCAAGTGCAGCTCTTGTACCCTCCCTGGAAGACTCAGAGTTATAATGTGCTACCTGGAGAACAGAAGGATACTATTGAATTAGAAACTCTCCCTTCTTTTAACTGATATAGTTCTTTCTCTCCTGTAATTGGCATGGGACCAAGGGACTACTTAGGGCTTGCTACTTCATGCCAAAATACCAAGTGTTTCCAGTATTGGGCTAGCACATGAATGGAAATAGGCTCCATGTCATCATTTCTCTGATGGCATGATCGTCTTCAGCAACCAAGGACAAACACACACATCTTTCCCCTAAATGTTACCTCTTCCTGGAAGCTTTCCATGATAACCTGAGCCAAAAATTATTTTTTGTTCATCTGAGTGCCTATATCACCTGAAGTATTGGTACCACTTGTATAACATTCACATCCTGTGAGTGATCTTTCATTTCTTTCCCAGTAAATTCCTTCATGGGGGTATGGAAGGAAGAGACTGGATAATGGCTCAGAATCAAAGAACATTAGAACATAGAGTCCAGTAGATCATAAGCTCCTTGGTAATAGAGACTACTTAGTCTTTAGCACAGTGCCTTACATGTAATAGACATTTAATAAATGCTTGTTCTTTATTTTATTATAAATGTATACATATATGCACGTATATATCTATATGTTATACACACGTACACACACATATATATATGTGTGTGTACATGTATGTAGCTAGATGAAATTTTAGATAAAAGGCTGGATCAGGAATCACAAAGATCTGAGTACAAATCCAGCCTCAGATAGTTATTAGATGTGTCACTCTATGCCAAGTCACTTAACCATTGTTTGCTTCAATTTCATCTTAGCACCTACCTCTTCCTGGGATTTGAGGGTAAAGTGAGATAATATTTGTAAAATGCTTTGTAAACCTTAAAGTGCTGTATAAATACTAGCTATTATGAGACAGGTAGATAGATAGATAGGTAGATAGATAGATAGATAGGTCAATAGATAGGTAGATAGAAAGATAGATGGTTGTTCAAGGCCTGGAAAGGCTTGTTGCCACATTATAAAACAGAAAGAGAACCAGCAGGAAGAAAATGACCTTGCCCTTTAAACTTATCTTCATACTTGTGTAGGAGGGCTGCCCTGGAATCCTGGGGGTAATTTGACTTAAAGTTTAAGTTTGGGCTTGTATCCTGAGTTTTCTCCAAAACAGGAAAATAGAAAGGTACTCACCGTACAAGATGAGTTCGATATGGGACAGGTATTTTATTCCTATAAACAAAAGAGGAATGCTAAGCATAAAAGACTCATAGTGAACATCGACTGAATGACTTAAAAAATAGAATTCAGTAACTTTTAATTACTGACATAAATTTTCTGGGAGGCTGATACTTAAACCTCATTAGAACATAAAGCAGTTTATAGGACTGCTAATAAGGTATTTTATATTTCACTTTAGTTCTGCACTGTCCAGATAACTGCCAGGATAATCTACAGGTAAAAACAGGCTGGCTTGGACCAACACTCATTAGTGGTAGTCTTCTCCAACACTGTTGGAGTAGTTGCTTGGGATACCACCTCTTCCGACATTCAGTTCCAGCCTAATGGTACCTTTAGAAGTCTTGAACTCTGCAAGGTCACCTCCAAGCCTGAACACATCTGTCTCAGGATAGGTACTCATTCACCTAAGAACAAGTAAGAAAAAACACAAAAGTGGAAAAGCAGCTAAGGTCCCAGGCAAAAGCTTGCCTAGGTGAGTGGTCCTGTTCCCCTCATACCCACTTCCCTTCCCCACTTCACCCCATAAATGTTATATGTGCATGATTGCCATGTTGCTGGAATGAATAAAGCCCCATTGTACCCTCCCTGGAAGACTCAAAGTTATAATGTGCTACCTGGAGAATAGAAGGATACTGTTGAGCCAGAAACTCTCCCTTCTTTTAACTGATATAGTTCTTTCTCTCCTGTAATTGGCATGGGACCAAGGGACTACTTAGAGCTTGCTACTTCATGCCAAAATACCAAAGTGTTTCCAGTATTGGGCTAGCACATGAATGGAAATAGGCTCCAGAGCACCAACATGATCAACCAGAACCAGGAAGGGCAACTAAGCATATTCCAAGGTATGGCCCCAGAGAAGAGAAGGTAGTTATAGGCTCTAATCAGCTGACTGACTCTTCTAGGTTCCAGAGACCTTGGAATCTAGAAATGAAGACTTTGGAAGCTGATAGATTCCCACCCTGTATGCAGAGAAAGCAGCTGAGGTTTTCTTTCCTCGTCTGATGACTGGGTGTGAAGGCACTACCTTTCTAAAAGAGGTGCGACTTGGGCTCTGAGGGCACAGCTAAAAGAGTTGGCTGGACCTGTTTTTCTTATGGAAGAGAGATAGTACCTCAGATGAGAATTTTAACTGAAGCTTAGGAGAAAGGAAAGGAGAAAGGAAGGAGAGGGAGAGATGGAGAGCATCAAAGATGTGATGCCCCCAGTCAGGTCTAGAGAGAGCACTGTGGTTAAGTCAGCAGAAGACATTGGCAACTCTGCAGTATCCATCTGTAGCTGGATTGCCCCTGCATTTTCTTGGCCTAGTGTAGAAGCAAGCATGTTGACACATCCAGGAGGGCCTGCTATCGCAGTCTTAGATCCGCTTTTCCAAAAGGAAAGCAACTTTTGAGGGGTCAACAATCACTTTAATCAAGCACATGTATCATTCACTTAGTTCAGGGGAACAAGTCAGCCCTGAACTTCAGAGAAAATACAAAGAGAAAGACCAACAGACAGGACTTCCCAACTGTCTGACCATAAGCAATACATACATCACAGATCAACAAAACAGATAACTGTCTGACCATACATACGTAGTTACCAGAGAGAGAAGCACCAACATCTGGGTTTTCAAAGCTGGGGGGCTCCTTACCGACTGCCCAGAGTCTCTCTGGCCAAACACTTCCAGTGAGTAAGCCTCAAAACAAAACTTCACTTCAGAGTATATATACACTTTTCAGAGCCAGAGGGCATCACAACCCTTGAGAATTAGTGCCTCATTAACAAAAGGTATGGAGCTTGCTACAAATCTCCCCTAATCAAACTCCCCTTAATGGGCAGGCCCATTAATGGATGGGGAAAATCTTTAATCTCCTCAGCATTACACCTGGTCACATGTACTCCCAGTGTGTCGTTCTTACCCTTGTCCACTCTTCCCACTAAGTATTTATACTGCTATTTTCTTTACTATTATGCCATTTCATGAAATATTTTTGCATTGAACTACTTGTGTTTTCTGGCTAGTAAATAAATTGGTGGATACTTCTGAGTTATAATGTTGAGTTGATGTAGATCCATACCAACTGGAGGCTGATTTTCTGGTGGCACCATGTTCAAGAGGGCAGTGAACCAGGGGTGAGTAATGACAATAACCATGATATTGATAATAACTAGCATTTATATAGTGCCTACTATGTGTCAGGCATTGTGCTAAGCACTTTATAAATATTATCTCATTTGATCTCCACATCAAACCCAGAAAGCAAATGCTATTATTATAGCCATTTGACAGTTGAGGAAATGGAGATGAATGGAGATTAGGTGACTTACCTAATATCATAAGGGTAGAAGTGTGTGAGGCTGCATTTGAATTCAGGCCCAGGATTCTATTCACTGTAGCATCTAGCCTCTACTAACTAGTACTCTGAATGGATTGGCTGCTAGGTGGCACAGTAAATAGAGTAATGGGTCGGGAGTCAGGAAGACTCATCCTTTTGACTTCAAATTCGGCCTCAGTCACTAACTGTGTGACCCTGGGTAAATCATTTAACCCTGTTTGCCTCAGTTTCCTCATCTGTGAAATGACCTGTGAAGGAAATGGCAAACCACTCCAGTATCTTTGTCAAGAAAACCCCAAATAGAGTCATGAAGAATAGGACACAATTGAGCAACAAATTTAAGTGGAATTGAATGTAAATAACTGGAAGGGAAGATTTGGTAGATCAAATGGCTTTGCCATTTATTTATCTACTACAGTGTTTCTAAATCTCTTATCCCCTCCTCTAAACTACCTAGTACGATGTTTTGCACCCATTATGCATTTTATAAACACTGAATGAATGAATGCTTAAAATGATGGGCTACATACAGGACTGACACTCAACTAACAACACTTGGGCTCAGCTGTCTAGGAGCTTCAAAAAAAGCCACCATTGAAATTGTTACAGAAAAGGAGCATACCAGAATTTATTATGTTCTATAAAGGCATAGTACAATACTTGTGAGTTTAATCTCTGACATCTCCCAGAGAATTTTCTCCATTCTTATGTCAGAACAAAGTCAAAAGTTAGAGCCAATTTTAAAGGTAATTGGCACTTAACCAATATTAAAATTATACCCAGAACTATCTCAAGTGTCTTGCCTTCCCAGTCTGACTGGGATTTCATGCATACCTCCCAGGGAAATGGAGTCACAGGGTAGATAGATGGCTTCCCACATAGCAAGTTGGAAGTCATCCAAAGAATAAAGCCCTGGTCTCTCCATCACACAGGATCTTCACTCCTTAGCCCTAGCCTTTTCTTAGGACGTTGTGCCTGCCTTGGCTGAGGGGAGTACCACCAGCCAACTCAGAACTCCATCTTTCCCACAGGAAGCCTTCAGAAGAAGCACAATGGGTCCAGAGGACTTGCATCTCTGAATATCAGAGTTGGAAGGAATGGTAGATAGTCATCTGGTCTAGCACCTTTATTTGATAGAGCAAGGTGGAGCAACTAACAAGTTAAACAAAACAGTCAAGCCCAAGGCAGATTTTCATGGGAAGAACCTGGTCTTCAAACCCTGGCTCCATCTCTGATTCATGGGGTGTGTGTTTGAACAATTGTTCAGACACACAGTACTTCTATGGATATTAGAATCCCCATATGTTATTATAAGGTAATCATGCCAATCTACTTTCCAAAAGGAAAAGAGAAAGAACTGTGAAAGAACTGTAGATCTAAGGATCACTACTGACACTTTACTTATCTGTTGGACCTTGCAAAAGTCACTCATCTTCCCAGGGCCTCAGCATTCTTATCTTTAAAGTAAGGGAGTTGGTATGCCCAAAGGGCTATAAAACCATGCACTCATACCCTTTGACCAAGAAAAATCACTATTAGGCCTGTATCCTAAAGAGATAAAACAAAAAGCAAAAGCATGTATATGTACAAAAATATTTGTAGCAGCTCTTTTAGTGGTGGCAAAGAATTGAAAAATGAGGGGATTTCGATCTGGTATATGGTTATGATAGAATAGTATTGTGCTATAAGAAATGATGAACAGGATACTTTCAGAAAAACCTGGGAAGACTTATATGAACTGATACAAAGTGAAGTGAGTAGAGCAAGGAGAAAATTGTAACAGTGATATTGTAATGGTGATCAATTTCAAAAGACTTAGCGATTCCCATCAATACAATGATACAAGATAATATCTGAAGGACTTGTGATGAAAACTGCTATCCATTTCCAGAGAAAGACCTGATAGAGTCTGAATACAGATCTAAGTGTATTTTTAATTTACTTAATATTCCTAAGATTTTTTTTGTCCTTTTCTTTTTCACAACATGACTAACTTGGAAACATGTTTTGCATGACTGCACATTTATAACCCATATCAAACTGCTTACTTTCTTAAAGTGGGGATATGGGAAAAGGGAGGGAATCTGGAACTCAAAAACTTTTTAAAATGAATATTAAAGATCATCTTATATGGAATTGGGGGAAAATAAAATATTAAATTTTAAAAAATAAGGGAATTGGAACAGATGGCCTCAGGACCATTCCAGCTCTAGGTCTATGTGAGATGATAAGATGGAGTGAATATGAATCAGAAAGCAGCATGTATAGCAAATGTTTTCTAAATCTTTTAATTAGAAGAGGGTCTACAGAAAGTGGAAAAATTAGCACTTTATCCTCTGTGGGGCTTACCAGTCCTCTCCTACCATTTTGTATCAATTAACAACACCCACTGTCTTCACTCAATTCATTCTTCTCCAATACTTGGTTGCTGTGAGGGAGGCAAAGATGAATAAAATTTGGTCCCTGCTATCAAGGAACTCACTGTCTAGGAAAGGAGATAAGACACTTACAAAAGGATAACTGACAGCTTAGGGAAGAATATACACGTCAAATGAGTTTTACAGATGCCTCTGAGGGAAGAGAGCTCCCTGGGGGCTGGAGTAGACCTGGAAATCTTCACCGAATGGGTGGGATTTGTACTTATTTAAATGGTGGATGTTTAACAGATGGAGATGAGGGAGAGGGAGAAGATATTTAAGGTCGGTGGGGGGGAAAGGGCTTAGGGTAGGACAGAGGTGATGTGTCTTGCCTCAGATCACATAGACTAGAACCCAGGTCTTAGAGGAAAAATGAATTCCTTTCCCGTTGACTTGGCCTTTTATGGAGTGTCTCTGCCCACACCCCAGTCAGGTAAACAATTCTTCTAAATAGAGGGCCCTTTCATCGCCCACAATCTTAGAAAACTACAATTCCCGTGAGGCCTCGGCACCAGCGCCTGCGCAGGGCCAAGTAGCCTCTCTCGGGCAGTCTGGCTCCCTCTGGCGACAACCGTGGGTCAGTGCGGGGCTCCAATCCCCGTGGGGTGGCTGGGCTGTTGGAGAGCCGGGCTGCTGTCGAAGCAGGCGGTACGGTTAGGCGTCTCTGCTGCAGCGGGAGGGAGAAGACGCAAGAGCCCAGACCTTGGTGGGGGCGGGAGAGGAGAGCCAGCGGCTGTTCCTGCCGCGGATCCAGCGGCCAGCAGCCTTCAGTGAGCACAGCGGGCTCGAAGGAAGCCGGTACCGGAGCGGAGAGCCCCCGGAGGGGGGGCTCAGGCAGCGGCTGCCGCAGCAATGGGGAACCGTGGCATGGAAGATCTGATCCCCCTGGTCAACAGGCTGCAGGATGCCTTTTCCGCCATCGGCCAGAATGCCAACTTGGACCTGCCGCAGATCGCTGTGGTGGGCGGCCAGAGCGCGGGCAAGAGCTCGGTGCTGGAGAATTTCGTGGGCAGGTAATAAACCCGTCGCGGCACCCAGCCCGCGTAGCCCCAGAGTCCTCCCCTCCCCGCCCCAGCCGTGCCCTTCCCGCAGCCCGTCCCGTCTGCACCCGCCGGGCACTCTTCGCTTAGCCACGGGCCACTGCAGCTAGTCCCCCACCCCAGTCCCCTGCATCCCAGAAAGGGCCACCCGCGCCTTTGCACTAGGCAGTGCCCCTAGCGTGGGCTCAGGGTACCCCAGGAGTGGGTAGTGCCTTCCAAGGTGGGCACCAGACGTCCTCTCCCGCCCCCTCCCCCTGCAGTGGGCAATGCTCCTTCCCCCCTCCCTGCGCGGTCTGTGCGCAGCGCAGCAGAGGGGGAGGGGGAAGCCTTGGACTTTGGGGGCCTGGTATTAAGAGGGGTTTCTGGGTGGGGAGAGCAGCTTCTTATCTTTTACTGAGCAGCAGGGCTGCGGGCTAGTCACTGTCAGGTTGGGAAGGGAAGAATGAAATCTATCCATCTCTGGTGGCCAGGGCAGCTTTGCCCTCCCGGGCTCCTCTCTGGAGCCGGAGAGGGGTGAAATGGGTGGGGGTGGGGGTAATGAAGGAGGAGGAGTGGACACGACCGCGAGTCGAGGTTGAGAGATGACTAAGACTGGGAGGCAGGCAGCCTTTTGGGGAGGGGTGGGAGGAAGGAGAGACCTGGGAGTCTGCTGGAGCCATTTGAAGCATCTAATCACTCATGGAGTGGCTTTATCCCAGGGAGGTCTGGACAGACCCTAAGACTGCCCGATGACAGTCTCTCGCCGCTTATGGAATGGAGGAGGGAAGCAATGACCTCCCCCACCCCCCACCTATACACCAGGCTGCCTTGGAGACAAAGGGCCTGGGCTTATGTAACTATTGGGGAGGCAGAAGGTCAGACCCAGGCTGGAGCCTTCTCCATACCCAATATATTAACCTGTGTGCCTTATGGCATGGAGGAAGCTAATGCGATGACAACGCTGGTATAAAATTGATTGGTGATTGGGCTGGGGTCAGGAGTCTCAGGATCTTCCTTTTAAAGGAAGAGATGGGGGGAGGGGGATTCTTTCTCTGTGTTCTCTCTTGTCTAAGATGCAGATTGTGTGGGCTGTAGAGATGAACTCCAAAGGAGAAGGCTGCTGTCTGGTTCTCTGTACAGGTGGACCTGGCTGCTACCTGTTCCCCTCCCCCTTTTAATGGCTCCCTTCCATCAGCACCTTCAGCATCACTTCCTTCTCCTTTCTTTTCATTAGCAGTCCAACTGGGCTCTCATTCTGTGACTCTGGGCTTCCAACCACAGTTCCCTTCATATGACCTTCATAGCTAGCAATGATGTGGCCTGGGCACAGGGGATTGTAGGTAGGGGAAACGATACATACTCCTACGTTGTCTGCATCTTTGTCCTTCAGGGACTGTCTGGGGAGCATCTGTCCTCCCTCCCCAATGTTGATTAAACCCAGAAGGGTTAAAGCTTCCTCCTAGCCTCTGTCTGAGCTTAAATAAATCCCATTTCCTTTACAGTGACTCTTGGGGAAGAGAGGAAGGGGAGGGAGAGTCTATGAAAGAGGAAGGGGGTCCTGCAAAGGAACCTTTGTACTCCAGTTAAGAAAGCCCTGATTCTGGGAAAGCCCTTTTCTCCCCCAAAAGGGCCCAGGCCAGGCTGGGTTAGTAGAGATTGACAGCTCTTTCCTTGGCCCCCAAGGAAATTGGTTTCTGCAGATTTCCCCTGGGCTCATGTGACTCAAGAACTGCGGAGATATGGGCTGTAGAGAAGGATACACAGATGATCTGGGTTGCTCCCATATCCTGGGTTGAGGACTTGAAGAGGTTGAAGGAAATATCTTAGATCTCCCTTTGTCCTTCCCCTCCTTATCACTGCCCTGCCGCCCCCCCAAAGGTATGTTATTATCACCTTATGGTCAAAGGTTTCCAGAGAAGCAGGTGGCACCAATGGTGTACAAGGTACAGCGAGGTGATACTGTAAGGTCAGCACGGGGAGGCACACAGTACATACAGTAAATGTTAGGGCTGCCCACTCTGGGTAGAGGCCAGAGGAAATAATAAAAACTCACATTTAAATTGTGTTCTAAGGCTCTCAAGTGTCTTCTGGGGACCCCAAAGGGGTTCCTGAGAACCCCTTAAGGGACTCCTCAAGGTCAAAACTGTCTTCATAATAATAATAAGATATTTTAATTTCTAAGATGGTAAATATGGATCGCAGTAACTCACATAAACAGAAGCTTTTGGGGAGGGGTCCTTAATCATTTTTAAGAATGTAAAGGGTCCTGAGACCAAAAAGTTTGAGAACTGATACTCTGTTGCAGAGGTATATTGCACTACCTACCTCCGTGAGGTAAGTACGGTTATTAGTATCCCTATTTTACAGATGAGGAAACTGAGACCTGGGTTAAGTGAAGAGAAGATGGGGTGGAAGAGGAAAGAAACATAAGAAATCCAAGTTTCTTGTTGATTTCAAAACCATTAACAGATCTTGTGTCTTTTCTCTAACTCTAGGGATCATAACAGCCATAATAGCAAATATTGATATGGCATCTGCTATCCACTGGGCATCCTACTTAGACTTGACAATTATCTCATTTAATCCTCATGACAATGGCGGGGGGGGGGGGGTAGGGGGTAGGGGGTAGTTGCTTTTATTATTCCCATTTTACAGATGAGAAAACGGAGGTTAAGTAAATTGCCCAGGGTCACCCACCTCTGAAACAGGATTTGAACTCACTCCAGGACCAATGCTCTTCCCACTGCACCCCCTAGCTGACCCCAAGTAAATTCTCAACTCCTAGAGGCTGGTGACTTGTCCAACGTTACATAACCAGAGTTGGGGTTAGAACCTGACCGTATCCCGTAATTCTTATTTCTCCATAGGACTGGCAGCTGATTAAGACACTGGGTTGTGGCTTCTCCTCTTTCCTCTCTGGCTCCCAGGTAGTGCCTGCATTTCCGCTCTATGTCAGCGGTCATGGGCCTGTCCCTGGGGTTGTATGCATGGTGATGAAGGCAGGCTATGAGACTCCCTTAGGACCAGATCTCCCTCTCTCCTCTAGGGAGGAAACAAGTGATGTAGCAGAGGAAACAAGGAATTCTGAGTCTGATTGAGATTCAGGAGTCTGGGATCAAAGACATGGGATCACCCTTTTAGAGTTCGAAGGGTTGTCTCCTCCAACCCTCTCATTTTATAGCTAAGAAAACCAAAGCCCAGAGAGGACTTGTTCAAGGTCACACAGAAAAGGGCAGCAGCAGAATTTGCACTCTGGTTTTTTCCCCCAAGGTCAGCATTGTCTTCACTCTACCATACCCTGTAGAGTTGGGAATATGGGTCAACAGCTGCCAGTCTTCATACCCTTAATGAGATCATCATTAAATATAAGTGGGCAAACTGAGGCATGGAAGAGGGAAAACTTTTATCCAGCCTGTCAGTGGTTGAACTGGAAATTATGATCTTCTAGCCTGTCATATATGTTATTTTTGTTTGTCTACTCCATCTTCTAGCCTTATGCCCTCTTCCTGCTGGTGATAGGGGTTAGGACCCATTTTCTCATGGGCTGCTTAAGACATGAGGCATACTGTAGCTATAATCCAGAGATCTGCCATTCTTCCCTTCCCTCCCTGGTCCCTCTCCTTCCCCCCAGGTAAGGACTCCACCCTGCATGCCTGTTTTGCTTTTCTTTGACCTGGGTCTGGGATATCTGAGAATGGATCTAGCAGTTCATCCCTTGGTCCTAGTACTGAAGAGACAGTCAGTGATCTTCTTCTTCCAGTTTCACTCATATAACAGAGAGCCAGCCCAAGCATTCATAGGGTATGTCCCTTTGGCCACATGCTGTGTCTTCCCTATGATTCTGTGAAGCAGATTTTCCCTTAGTCTTGGAACAGCTCAGAGTGGGATGGTATGGGCTTAAAAACAGCCTGCCTGGGATGGGACTTCCCAGAATAGTGTTGGAACAGAGAATTGAATGGCTCAAAGGCCCCCTGGAAGTCACAGCAAAAGGATAGGAGAGAGAGAGAGAGACAGACAGACAGACAGACAGACAGACAGAAAATTTGAACTGTGCTAAGCACCTTCTGACCTGTCCAGGTGAAAAGCATGGTCAAGGTTCAGAGGAGAGAGGTCATGGGTAGCTAGACTGGTCTGGGAGGTGCTTCATGGATTTGAGTTCCCTTTGGGCATTATCTCTGGGCCCTCCAATATAGCCTGATTTGGGAGAATTTTTTAGCTGGGAAATAGGTCCCCTCAGATTTAGCTGAATCCTGCAGGACTAGGTGCCACTTTCCTTCCCTGTCAACCCCAGCAACCAGATGGTCCAATCAGAGAACACATCTTGACTCCCCCTACTTTCCAGTCCATGTTGCAGATATGAGAAATATACTCTGCATATGCTTTGCAACTATGCATAAAACATGCTTGGCATATGCAGTTGGAACATGCTAGAGGTTCCATATGCCTACTGGGCATTCACATGTTTAACACACTTTTAAACACTAAGTACACATGACCAAATCCCTCCTTTGCCACTAGGAGAGAGAAAAACACACATGAATGAGTACACAGGAGACCTATCCCTCAGACAGCCGGGTCAAGGAAATCAGAGATGAAAAATGACCCATGGAGAACAAGAACCCAGAGGACAATGGAGCTGATCAGGGGCTGATAGGAGAGCCATCGAGAGGCTCAAGTTTCTTTAGGCTTGGCTGGGGTTATTGGGACCAGGAATGAAAGGGCTGGGGGAAGGGAGGGCCTAGGGCTATACCATCCAATGGGCAAGAAGGTCAGCTACCCAGAGGTCTTAGGAAGTCCCCTCGGGCCCTCTGCCATCCTGGAGACAAGAGCTCTGTGATGCCCTCCATAATCCTTCCCCCTCCCCTCCCCATCAGCATCCTCAGTTCCTACAAATAGCACCAGGATTTGTCTACTGGGGCTGGGCATGGGATGCAATGCTTTTCTACCTTCGATCAGGCCTGAGACACAGAATGGAAGAGAGACTTTCCTCTGCACATTCAGGTTATCTCTTGATCTCCACCGTGTACCCTTGAACTTGAGATACTTAAGCATACAATAATGCATAATAGATAGGGTGCTAGATTTGGAGTCAAGAAGACCTGAGTTCAGATCCCACTTCAAGATTTATTAGCTATGTGACTATGAGCACTCGATTCACCTCCCTTAGTCTCAGTTGCTTCATCTGTGAAATGAGGTAATCATAGTATCTTCCTCCCAGCATCAATATGAAGACCAAATGAGATAATATACATTAAATGATTTTTAAACCTCCAAGTGCTATGTAGATATTAGCTATTTTTATTGCATGGTCACATATAATATATGCCAGGCCACTGGTTTATATGTTAACACACAATCACATACAGTCATGGTCAGTTAATAAATTGTTAATCTTTAGCCATATCCATGCTCACATATACATGCACATACACTCTTCAAAGGTTCTGCTTCTCCCTCCACCTTGACCACAACCACCTCTCCCTTCTACTCTCCTGGTCCTACTGGAAGAGGGGAACCAAGGGAACTCAGGTCATTTTGATACCCAGAATCATAAGAGCTGGAAAGTGCAGTCAACAGGCCTGGGCCTGAACTCAGGAAGGGTTTGAATTCAAATCTTGCCTCAGACACTTAGTAGCACTGTGACCCTGGTAAGTCATTTAAGCTGCCCATCTGCAAAATGGGCATATTAATACCATCTGTCTTTGTGAGTTTTTGTGTGGATCAAATGAGAACACTTGTAAAGTGTTTTACAAACCTTCAAACCCTGTATAAATTCTAGCTACTGTTATCAAGTCTGGCTCGCTAATTTTTTTAGATGATGACTTTGTGTTTATTATTTCCTCCTAGAGAAATTAAAAACAATTCTAGTTAGATCTTTGTTCACCAGAAGAATATATAACGATCTTCAGGTGCACGGATAGTTTTCAGCCATCACTATGGGGAAATGATTGCTTCCCTCTTAATGATTGGATGTTTATGTTGCAATTAGCCACAGAGCATCCTGTTTTATAGAAGGGGACACTGAGAACTTGATCCACAATAAACCAGCACCCCCAAGGGGGAAACAACCATGAAGAAGATCCATAGACAGTTGCTGTGTGACCTTGGGCCAGCCACTTCCCTTTCCCTTGGTCTCAGATTCCCCATCTAGCAAATGAAAAGGCTGGTCTCTTGGCTCTATGATTCCCTAACCCGAGTACCTTCTAGGTGCCCAGGCCTATGGTCTATGTAACTGAAGAAGGATAAGGATGCTCTTTTTAGAAAAAGACGTTTTGATTTCTGTCTTTTGGCTTCATAGATTCCCCCCACTCTGCCCTCCTGCTGTGTGCTCTCACTGCACCCCAAAGAGGCCTCCATCTCCTTCCCCTTCCCATTCCCTCATCACGGAAGCACTCAGCAAATGGAAGCTTGTTTGCATATTAATTACAACAAAGCAAAAAGCAATGCTTGTGGGAATGTTGTGGGAAGAGCACTGGATTTGTAGTTAGAGAACCTGGGTTCAAATGGCATTTTTGTTACACTTGTGTGACCTTGGATAGGTCATAGGGTAACCTCTTTGGTCCTCAGCCAAATGAGGGGGTTAGATTAGGCATTTAAGGTTCCTTGCAACTTTAAAGCATCTGAACCTGTTGAAACATAATTAAGAAGGAAAATTGTATGCAACCACCCTGAGAAACCATATTCTAAATAAATGGTTTGTTTGAGGGGTTTTTTGGGGGGGAGGGAAATCTACTTTATGGGCTATTTTTACATCACCTCCATGATCATTACCCCTCTACTACTGTCTACTACTGGAGAGTGTTGGGAGTTGGATGTAAAAGGGGCATTTGTGGAGGGGTTGAGGGAGAGGGAATGCCTGACGCATTGTAGGTGCTTAATAAATGCTTGTTGACTGACTAGTTTAAAACTAGGTAAGGAAAGGACTGGGAAAAA
Source organism: Potorous gilbertii (assembly GCA_028658325.1). Classification (NCBI taxonomy): domain Eukaryota; kingdom Metazoa; phylum Chordata; class Mammalia; order Diprotodontia; family Potoroidae; genus Potorous; species Potorous gilbertii. Next base: position 306,035,326 of record CM053769.1, on the reverse strand, counting down.
CTGACCATTTTGCAGTCAGTCTAGGGAAATTCTTGGAGGAAGAGGTATCATTTTGAGAGGTATCATGAGAAAACACAGCATTCAGAGTCAGAGAACTAAGATCTGAATCCCAGGTTTGTCATTTAATTCCTGTGTGAATTGGGTTAAGTCATCCAACTTTTTGGGTCTCAGCTTCTCGTCTGTAAAATAAGGAGGTTGGACTGATTGGCCCCTGAGTTCCCTTAGAGCTATGATCTATGATCCCATGACTCAGTTTTCTTCTGTCAGAGTGTATATGGATGGGAGGGAGGGAGGGTGGGGCCCTTCCCAGTTTCAATATTTGAGTAATCTATCGGAGGCAACAAAATATAATGGAAAGACCTCCTGTTGTTCAGTTGTTTTTTAAGTATGTCGAACTCTTGGTAACTCGATTTGGGGTTTTGTTGGCAGAGATACAGGAGTGGTTTGCCATTTCCTTCTCTAGCTCCTTTTACAGATGAGAAACGGAGGCAAACAGGGTTAAATGACCCGGCCAGGATCACACTGCTAGTAAGTGTCCAAGGTCACATTTGAACTCGGATCTTCTTGACTCCAGGCTCGGCTCTCTGTCCACCTAGCTGTCCTGAAGAAAGACCTCCTCCCTTGGAATCAAATTCTAGCTCTGACATTAAGTACCTGTGAATGACCTTAGGCCAATTACTTCCTCTGGCTGAGCCTCAGTTTCTTAGTCTGCAAAGTGGGAATATATACTACATACACACCTCACAGGGTTGTTGGGAGAAAGAAATAAAATGATCAGTATTAAAGGGCTATGGAAACATGGGTTGTTATCATTATTGACGGCCAAGGCTGGAAGGGCAAAGTAGATCAGGCCTCAGGGAAGGGACGTTGTTTCCATCTATCTCCTGGGATTGAGGGTATGGCACCAAGGATCTCTCCATGGTATAAAGCAGGAAAGAGTGTAATCTTGGTGCTGAATTGAAGGAGAGGGACTGGGAACCAAAATCCTGGGTTCCCTTCTGACTTAGCTCTCCCGTGCCTCTCCCTTGGTAAGTTTCCCTGAAGAATCTTCAGGAGGGAGAACGGAAGCAGAGGCAGGGGGAGCTCGGATCTAGCGGAACGGTTAGCTGCTTCATCCACCTTTGACATCCCTATTTATTACCATGGGATTGTTTTATTTCTTATTACTCAGATGCATCTGATCTTAATGCATTGAGAGAGGAAAGGCATTAGCCAAGGATGGTACATTACAACAGACCATTACTGTGGGAGGAGGAAAAGCCCCTGCTTTTCCAGGGACCTGGAAAGTCCACCTCCTGAATCTTTGCCAGAATTTGATGAATGACTAGCGTCCTTAAGACCTGGGACCAAATAATAGCTGCTATTTACATAGCCCTTTAAGGATATAGAAGGATTGATATAACCTCATTTGATCCTCAGCCACCCTGTGAGGTGTTATAACCCCACTCTGAGACTGGAAGAGCATGAGGAGGGAGGCCCACACCTGGTAAAAGTCAGAGGCAGGGCTGATTTGGAAATACCCATTATCTCCTGAGTCAAGGCTGTGCTTGTTCTCTTTTACCCTGGTACATGCCAGCTTAATTGTCAAGATGCGACCTAGAGATGAGAATTACATCATATATTTATTTATATGAGATTTGCTATGCTTTCCTTACAACAACCCTCTAAGGTTGGTAATGTGAGGATTGTAATCCCCAATTTACAGATTAGGAAACTGAGGCTGTAAGAGATGAAGTCACTTGTCTAAGATCACATATTTTTTAAGTGTCTGAGGCAGGATTTGAACCCACTTCTCTGTAGACTTTAAATATAAGACACTATCTCCTAAATCATGCTAACTCCCTATACATAGGCTCTTTTACTGAATAGACATAACATGCTTTTACTGACTACTGGTATAATAAATATAATTATAACAGTGACCTTAATAGCAGATCAATAGATTCTCAACTAAGGATGGTGGTTTCATCTTCCGTCTAATGCACCTCTGAGGGCATGATGTGTAGAGAAATCCTTTTCCTAGAACAAAATACTGAAACCTAGTACTGTATAATTTTAATGACTAAGCTTGATCCTGAAGAAGAGATAGGAAAATACCCTCTCTCCCTTATTTGCAGAAGTGGGCAGAGATGTGGAACATTGCACCTCTAGAGTGTCTTCCAAGTCTTAGGACAGTTTTAAGCTTAATAAGCTGGCCCACCAAACTCAATTGATATAGGGTTTAGTTTTTCTGAGTTGCTTTTTCTCTTAAAATCTTTGTTACAAGGGATTGCTCACTAAATATTGAATCAGGGGAGATACGTATTTGGAAGTGAAGGTGATATAAAAATAAAAGCCACCCCTTTTATTCTTTAAATATATTTTTATTTTATTAAATATTTCCCAATTATAAAAAAAAATTTAAACATTCAATTTTTAAAAATTTGAATTCCAAATTCTCTCCCTCCCCCTATACCTTGAGAAGACAAGCAGTATGACATCGATTAATCATACATGTGAAGTCGTACAAAACATATTTCCATATTAGCCTTGTTGAAAAAAAAGCAAGAAAAATAAAGTGAAAAACAAGATGCTGCATTCTACGCTCAGAGCTCATCAGTTCTTTCTCTGAAAGATGGGTAGCTTTTTTTAACATGAGTCTTTTAGAATTGTCTTATACTGTTGATCATCATTATAACATTCTTGTTACGGTGTTCTTCTGGTTCTGTTCACTTTACTTTGCATCAGTTCATATATGTCATCCCATGTTTTCCTGAAAACCATCCTGCTCATCATTTCTTAAGCTATCCATTAAAAAAAAAATCTTTTGCCCCAGTGGTCACTTCTCCCATAAGTCAGTCTTGCAGACATGTTTCAGACTCTGCACGCCCACGTGAGTTGCCTAGGTCCTGCACATACTCAGAAACCAATCTCTTCCTTCTCCATCCCTTTCCCTGCTCCCCAACATTTTCCCTGTTACACTAGGCTGAGAAAACAGAAGCCTAAGATAGAGGTTAGCGGGAGGAGAGGTTGTGTTATACATCGCATTGTGTAAGCTCAGTGTGAATCAACAGTACGGCATGATGGCCGAAAAAACTAATATTACCTTTGTTTGTGTTGAGAGGGAAGCATATTGTCCAGAATGGGCAAAGTCATGATTTTCCCTGTCCTCCTCCTTGGACAGACCACTTCTGAAGTATTGTGTTTAGTCCCTGGCACTTCAATTTAGGAAAAACATTGACAAATTGGACTTCATCCAGAGGATGGCACTGAGAATGGTGAAGTGCTTGTAGTGGTCATCCCATTGACCGCAGGGTCTGCAGGGATGCTGGACCTGGAGAAGAGGAGACATGATAGTTTTCCTTAGTATTTGAGGAACTGTCAGGCAGACACTAACCTTGCTCTGCTTGGCCTCTGAGGGCAAAACAAGAAACAGTGGATAAAAGTTGCAAAATGACAGATTTCATCAGATGAAGAACTGTTTCTTAACCACCATAGGTGCCTCAAAGTGGAATGGGCTGCTTGAAAAAGGAGTGAGCGCCCTATCCCTGGAGGTCTTAGGACAGATGGATGACCACTTCTTAGGGCAGACCCCTGAGGTCTCTTCCATCTCTAAGGTTTAGTGACCCTTTGACTTGCCTATACATCACCATCCATTCTGTTTTCTCTTCCCTGCTCACCCCAACTCAGGACTGCCATCAACCACCTACCCTCCCCCAACAGCCCCTCACCACAACATTGTTCATATCTCTTTTCAAATCCAACACCAAAGGAGTCAAAGGGAGAGGCAGCTTTCTTTTGAGCAGTAGCTACTGCCTCATTTTCCTTGAATTCCTGTCCAAAAAAAAGTCAGGCAGTGGTTATAAGAAGGAAGTTGAATGCTGATATGTGTTAGTGTCAAATTTGGCACAGGAGCTATACCATTTCTACCAGGCTTCTGTGAGCTTGAACTGGAGGTTGGAAAGAAATCAGCTATCAGGCAAGTGTGACTTAGAATGGAGATGAGAAATGGGGCTTCTCAGCCAGGTTCTTCTGCCTGATGCTCTAAAGTTGTTCCTTCCTTTTCTGTCTCTCCCAAGGGAGGTGGATTTCCAGCAGAGGAGCCCCACCTTGGAGAGAAGAGACCTTGATGTTCCTGTCCCTAACTGGGTCCCCTGCTCCTTTGATAGGGTATGGCTGCAAAAGTGAGGCAGCCCTGCTCTTAAGGTTAGAAACTGTTTTTGAAATCCATTAGACCAGTGAGTCAGACATACCCACAACCATCCCTCTTGGGGAAGATGGGGGAAAAAGAACACAGAGGGATTTGTTGAATCCAGCCAACCCCACACTCCTCCCATCCTGTCTTTCCTCTGGGGAGATGATACCCCACCCCATTCCTGTAGAACTGGAGGGCACCTTTGTGATCATTTGATCTGACCTGTTTTTTTTTTTCCATTTGTGGAAACCGAGACCCAGAAAGGGAAAGTAACTTGTCCAAGGTCACCCAGAGAGTCTGTGGTAGGACCAAGGTCAGAACAGGGGTCTTTTAACTGCCAGGCTAGTATTCTTTCTAGACACAAGATTATCCCACCTTCAGCAGTCAAAACTCCTTCAAGCTACAAAGGTCCACCTTGTTTATATCAAATCCTCCTCTTCTGGCCTTCTCAGTGCATCCAACCTCAGTGCAATGGGGCAATAAGTAGACTACATTTAGTGATCTCAAAGCACCCAAAGGAGTCAATACCTTCCTCCCTTTTTCCTTTAACCCCAAGCTCTCGGACATGGTTAACATTGTTCCACAAGTCCTAGAGCCCCTGGAAAGAGTCATTAGGTGCTACCTGTTCACATGGCAGTGCCCCTTTTGGTGGCCTGTTTTGAGCAGAGACTATAGGACAGAACAGAATAACTGAGCTTCTGATCTAGCATCTGAGCCAAATTTCTATTACCTCTTTTTTCCTGGATAGTCTGAGGATGATGGAGATGTTCCCTATAAAGTGCTTTGAGCTCCTTGGAGGTATCATTTTTCTCTCTTTATGCCTGCTGTGTGTTTGAGGATGAGTCAGCAGTAGGCAAGGAAATTGCTTTCTCAATCTCCCAGCTTCACTTTTCCAGGACTTAATAGTGAGAGCTAGCATTGCCCCATCCACACTCTCCCACACTTCTGGCAGGGGCAGTGAGGAGGTGTCTAGTGGGGCTGGCCGCCACTCTCTCTGGGTGCCTTATTGGATGTCCCCCACATCCAGCCTCTCATGCCATTGGGGAGGGAATAGTGCCCCTCTGGTATACTGAGAGAGGCGGGTAAGCTTGGCAAGCTCCCTGGATGCATGATAGGAAGCCTGCCGGGAGGAGTCGAGGAAAGGAGGAATAGGGAACTAGCTTTATTGAAGTGTATGGTCAGATTGTATCTCTTCGAAGGGGAAGGAACTACAGAGATGGAATGGAAATAGGAAATAGGAGTTCCTTTTCTCTAACCACCTGGAGCAGAGATTGAAGGAGCTGGCTGAGAAACAAGACCCCTGGCCTCTGGGATGCCCCATGGAGTTGGGTGGCTCTGCCCTCTGACTTTCCCTAGGAAGAGCTGGTCCTCAGAGAGGCACACCCAGAAATCTAGAAATCAGCTATTAGGTTCTGCTGCTGTTCCTGGCAACTCACTTTGACCTCTTGGAGACAGCTCGGTGGCACAATGGGCACAGAGTCAGGAAGGCTAGAATTCAAATTCGGCCTCAGAAGCTTAACTACTTGTGTGACCCTAGGCAAGTCACTACACTTCTGTCTGCCTCAGTTTCCTCATCTGTAAAATGGGGATATTAATAGCACCTCCCTCCAGGGTTGTTGTGAGGATCAGATGAGACAGTATTTGTAAAGTACTTAGCACAGTGCCTGGCAAGTCATAGGTACTTAATAAATGCTTATTCCTTTCTTTGTCTGGGGTATAAAGAGAAATCAGAGCTTCTCTCTGAAGGAGAGTTACTCTGAGATAAGGAATCTGCCAAGCAGAATGACATCTGGGACCCTGACTTAGAGAAACTCTGGACTCTTCCCCTGGTTTTGTTTCCCCTTTCTGGGTCTCAGTTTTCTCATCTATAAAATGGGAAGGTTTAACTAAACTCCCAAAATGAGAGAACTATAGAATATTAGTGCTGAAAAGGACTTTGGAAATCATTTGATCCATCCATCTTATTTCACAGATAAGAAGACTAATTCCCAGGCAGGCAAAATGACTTGATCAAAGTCACATGGGACCTTCTTTTAAGTTCTCATAGTTTGTCTCATCTTTTCTTTCTCTCTCTCTCCCCCTCTCCCTCTCCCTCTCCCCCTCTCCTTCTCCCTCTCCCTCTCCCTCTCCTTTTCTCTCTCTCTCCCTCTCCTTCTCTCTCTCTCTCTCTCTCTCCCCCTCTCCCTCTCCCTCTCCCCCTCTCCTTCTCCCT
>CM053769.1:305847225-306028840 GCA_028658325.1 Potorous gilbertii | reverse complement strand
TCTTTCTCCCCCTCCCTCCTTCTCTCCCTTCCTCTCTTGATGTCTTTTGTTTTTATTATCACACTCATGTCCAAATATATAACTTTCCCTTCAGCTCTCCATATGGTCTTCTCTTGTAACAAAGATTAAAAGAGGAAATAAAACAGCAGTTCAGCGAAGTCAACCAATACATTGACTGGGTTTGACAGTATGTGCCATGTTGTACATCCATAGTCCCCCACCTCTCCAGTGAGGAGAGGGAGGTGCGTTTTCTCAACTGTGAGTCTCATTCCATGATTCTCATTCTAAAGTTACATGACTGACTCACATCATTGAAATCCATGATTCAGTGACTCTTCCCAAGAACGTGAAGGACAGATAGAGCTCTGCTGGGACCAGTTCCTTGAAGGTTTCTCTAGAGGTTACCCGAAAGATGGAGAGACCCAGACATTCCTGACTATGCATATATTGCTTTCTGTGCTCCTTTATAGAGAACAGTGATTCTCACTGGGGAATTCCTGGCTTAGGCTCTCTCCCTGCCTGTAATCTCTGCTTCCCCTTAAGCTGATTGTCCTTTTAATAGCTCAGGTGGTAGGCATTACCCAAGAGACCCAGGGCCTGGGCAAGCCTCAGCTTCCTGGGGCCGAAGGCTCTGAACGTCCACCTGGACTGAACACCCTCTGTCTGAAGCCACCTGTATATGTCCCCTCTCTTTTTTTGGTAGGTTTGAGGAGGCGGGCAGACCCAGGGCATCTCAGAGCCCTGTTGTCAGGGTGAGGACCTAGATGTCTGAGTGTTGGGGGCTGAGTTATTAAAAAAATAGCAGAATTGAGATCTTGGGATAGAAGATGTGACTATTTCCCCCCATCCCCAATCTATCTGTCTATCCATCCCTGCTGAACCATGTAGGCTACAATCTAGGCTTTTCCTCCCCCAGTTCCTAGGACCAGTGAAGTCTGCTGCCATCAGGCTGATCTATTGGTTCAGAATAGAGGTGGGGGAGGTGGTGGAGATCAGTTCCATTTCTGTGAAGGGGGGAGTGCTTTGTGGTTTTCTTCCTCTCTGGGCTTGTTTCCATGGGAACTGGCTGTTGCCATGGTGTTGCTGGGCGAGGAGCTGGCCAGGTGGGGGTTCCGCCTCTATGTTGGTAGAGGGTTTGGGAGAGGAAACTGATGAGTGCACCTCCATCTGGTGACCTCCATATCTCCCTCAGTTCATCTTCCTGTTCCTGCTTAGGCCATGACATTTGGTCCCTCTGCCTTTATTGGACTGGACTCTCTCTTCTCCATTCTCTATCCCCTGCCTGATAGGAAGAAGCATTATTTTTCACTGTCCCCTACAACTTTCAGATATATGACTCTATGATACTACCTTAGCAAGTCTGCTTAAATATTCCTAGGCAAGATGCCTTTTGTTTTTTGGTTTTCCCTAATCCTCTCACTGATAGAGGTAGACAATCCCATCAGCCTCAGTTTTCTTCTGATGCTTCCTCCCAGGATTTGATGGAGTCTTGAATTCCTCTCCCCCTTCCTCACCTTTTGTAGGTGGGGAAACTGTGCCCAGAGCAGGACTAAGATGGAGCTGAGGAGAAAGCCTTCCTAACTTCTTACCCCAATCCTCAAAGTAGATAGAGTATCTCCGCTGAGATTTGGGAAATGGATATAGCAGTGCACACCTAGGACAGGGGAGGGGTAACCCAGCCATTGAAAAGAATTTATTAATCATTGATTATATGCCAGGCACTATGCTAAGTTCTGGGGATACAAAGACAAGTTAAACAGTCCCTGACTTCAAGGGGTTGGGAGGATCTGAGGACCCAATATAATAACTCACATTTCTCCAATACTTTGAAGTTTACAAAGTGTTTTCACAATTTTGTGAATAGGTGAGATAAGTTTTACTAGCCCCATTTTACAGTCACTTTCTTGCTAGAGTGATACCTCAGATGAAATGCCTCAGATATGAAATACTAGCTGTGTGACCTTGGGGAAGTCACTTAACCCTGTCTGCCTCAGTTTCTTCATCTGCAAAATGAGCTGAAGAGGAAAATGGCAAACCATTCCAGTATCTCTGCCAAGAAAACCCAAATGCGGTCACGAGGAATCAGACACGACTGAACTGAACAGAAGTAGCAGAGTGATGGATAACCTCAGTGCTCCATTGGTACCCACATTATATTAGGCAACTAAAGCTCAGGTTACCTCTTTGGGCAAATCCTTTATCCTTTCTGGGCACCCAGGCAGGTCTCTTCAGACTAGAAATTGCCTGAACAGTTGAAGATCTAGGTTGGTGAAGGGAGTTTTCTTATCCTGAGGAATGAAATCACAGGTCTGGACCTATTTAAAAACAATAGCTCAGAGAATGCAGTGATTAGTCTATGGACATGAAAACTAGTACATGTGTAAATTTAAAACTAAAACCAGTGTTTCCCAACTCCAAGTCCTTTGCTTTTCCCACAGTTCTATGCTGCTACCTCTCTTTAAGTGGAGGCTAGGCCTCGTCCCTATCCCCCACTGCCTTCCCTTCCATTCCCTGCCCAAGGAAGGACAGACCATTTTTGTAGCCCCTGTCCCTTGTAACATAAACTAGAGGAAGAGAGCCTCTATGCCTGGGATGTGCCCTCCCCGTCCTGGCATCCTTAGGATGTTTGGAAGTGGAACTCCAGGTGAAAGTTGTCAGTTCCTGACCTGACACCAGGTCTTTCCCTGTCCTCCCACCTCCCACCCCATCTCCACAGCCTTTGTGCACAACTGGTACTGTGTACCAGCTGAGGAACTCAGGTTCCACCCTGTGGACTCTGAATAGAGCAGGGCCTGCTTCTTAGGACACAGCCCCTGTCCACCAGTTTCCCTTGAGACAGTCTTCCTTTCTAGTCCTTGCTGATTCATCCAGAGAAATCACAGTACCTTCTCTGAGCCCTGCCTTGAAATACATGCTCAAGTGAGTGTGTCAGAAGTGAGGCTGGAGAGGGAGCCACACTACTGAGGCAGGCAGAGAAACAGGCCTGTGCCTACAGCAACATGGTTTACAGGAGAGAGTTGAGACACTTGGGAGGCCTGGATTCTGTTCCCCCTCTGCCATTTAAGTCTCTGTGGCCCAGACAATTTACTTCATTTCCATATCTTGTTCTGTAATACAGGGGGCTTGGAATGGGTGATCTGTAAGGTCACATTTGGCTCTAACATTTCATGTCTCTGTCATGTTGTGACTTCTTCATTCCATCAGCCGTGATAGCTACTCCATTCCTACCCAAACTCACTGCCTCGCTGCTGCCTCGGGATGGTCTGATGGGCCAGGCTCAGGCGCAGGAGGAGGGGAGGGCTGAAGGCAGGAAGTCCAAGTCAGAGGGGTGTGGTGAAGGATTGAAAGTCAGCAGAAAAGACAGGAAAGACCAAAGAAAAAGGGGAGGAAGAAGAAGTGGTATAAGTCTGGGGCACCTTTCCCTTGTCCTGAGTGTCCGGATTATGAGTCTGGAGCTGCGGAAAATGTCCAGGACTGAGACCTGGCAGAGGAAGGGAAATGAGGAGACTCTTCGTCTTCCCCTAGGATGGTTTATGCTTGGTGGGCTTCATCAGATTTTTGGCTTACAAACTGTGACTAGTGGAAGTCCATGTGTCTTGGAGAGTGGAATACTTCTGGTGTATGATCTGTGACTCAGTTTCCCCTCTTTTCATATTATTTTTCTTAATAAGTTTTTATTGATATTTTCTGTTTCTCGCATCACCATAGTTTTTCCATGTATATGCTTCCCCTCCCAGAGAGCCATTTCAGACTCAGTTTTTCTTGTTGACTAGAAGCTGTCAAGGGTCAGGTCAGGAGTCTGTGAGTCTAGTGATAGGCAGCAGACACACATAAGAGTTGCCTGGGAAGCCCTATCATTGACTGTGACCCATATCTTCTTGAAACAATCAGTCATTCAAAAATCACCTACTATGTGCCAGGCACTGTTCTAGACACTGGGAAAACACAGCCATGACGTGAAATGTTCCTTGCTCTTACAGAGCATCCATCCTACCAGGATAAACAACACATACACACAAGGAAATTAAAAACATATAAGGTAAATTACAAATAATTGCAGGTGGGAAAAAGGGAAAGATTTCTCTTTTCTGGTTGCCCTTGAAGGGATCACTGAGGGAAACTAGGAATTCTAAGAGGTGGAGGTATGGAAGGAGAAGGGGAGAGCCTATGTAAAGGGATGAAGCCTAGAGATGGGATATTGGGTCTGGGGAGGAACGGGCAGGTCCATGTTTAGCTGGGCCATTAAGTTCTGAAAGAGTGGTATGTTAGAGAAATCTGTACCCTATTTGTGGTGGCATTTCCTCATTATTTCTTCTCTTTTCCCTATCCTTTCTGCTGCCATATGCCCAACTCTATGGTTATACTCTGGGCCAGGGTGGAGGAGGGAAGGGTCATTTCTGGAAGCTGGTTGGATATGCAGGATTTCTTGGAGTAGTAATCCTCAGGATGGAGTATACCCCTTGGAATAGATGAGGGGAAACTTTTGCCCTTCTCAGACACCCTTTTCTGCTGTAGGGATTTCCTGCCCCGTGGATCTGGTATTGTGACCCGCCGGCCACTGGTCCTGCAGCTGGTGAATGCCACCACAGGTATAGGCTATAAGGGGTACTCTTTTATAGACCTAGTGCCCTACCAGTCTCCTAGGCTACACACTGAAATAGCTCATACTAGCCTCCTCTTGAAACTCAGCTGCCTGGGTGTTCTTGGAAGATTTGGGGTGGAGGTGGGGAAGGGGGCATACCTTAGCATGGACTATATCTTGCTGGGAATGGAAGAAACTGGGAAACAAATGTGACCCTCTCGGGGGAGACAAAGGGTGGTACTTCCCTAGGGAGAGAACAAAAATGCATGTGTACTGGGGGAAGGGACTGAAGACAGGGATGGAGGACAATTCTAGGAGCCAAAGGTGACATCCCCATCCACTCTGTGCCCTGGGACAGAATATGCCGAGTTTCTCCACTGCAAAGGAAAGAAGTTTACAGACTTTGAGGAGGTCCGGCTGGAGATTGAGGCAGAGACTGACCGTGTCACTGGCTCCAACAAGGGCATTTCAGCAGTGCCCATCAACTTGCGGGTCTATTCTCCACATGGTGAGAAAGTGGTTTAGGAGGGCTGCAGCCTTTGGTCTCTGCACTCACCCCCTTGGGAATCTTCCCCCTGGGCTCCTTCCATTTTCTGACTTCTACCTTTGACCACATCTAATCTAGAATCTTCCCTGAGATGTATATCTTTCCTCACTCTTCCCACGTCTATCCAGTCCACCTTTTGAAATTTCCCTGGACTCTGCCCTTCTAACGACTTCTCCCTTTGGCCACTGCTCTAATCCTTTGTTCCCCCATCGATTCCATCCTCCTCTTGACTGCCCCTGTCCAGTGCTGAACCTGACCCTGGTAGACCTGCCAGGAATGACCAAGGTTCCAGTGGGGGACCAGCCTCCAGACATTGAATTCCAGATCCGTGACATGCTCATGCAGTTCGTCACCAAGGAAAACTGTCTCATCTTGGCTGTATCTCCTGCCAACTCTGACCTTGCCAATTCTGATGCCCTCAAGATTGCCAAGGAGGTTGATCCTCAAGGTAAGACCTGGCTCAATCACTAGAGGGGAGGATTGGTATACTCTGGTGGTGCCAGGGTGGGAGCTGAGAAAAACTGACATTTTCATCTTCTCTCCTCAGGACAGCGTACCATAGGGGTCATCACTAAACTAGATTTGATGGATGAAGGGACCGATGCCCGAGATGTCCTTGAGAATAAGCTGCTGCCCCTGCGCAGAGGTAGGGTGTCCTCCCTTTGTGCTCTGTGGAATGATCCCTAACTCAGAAAAATTGTGTGACCTTTCATCTCTGAATCTGGTCCCACAGGCTACATTGGAGTGGTGAATCGGAGCCAGAAAGATATTGATGGCAAAAAAGATATCACAGCAGCCCTGGCAGCTGAGCGAAAGTTTTTCCTCTCCCACCCATCTTACCGCCATCTGGCTGAACGCATGGGCACACCCTACCTACAGAAAGTCTTGAACCAGGTATTCAGGCAGATTCTTAGGGGTGCTGGGTGGTGAGGAAAGGAGGAATCTGGTGGTGCGGGAAAGTGATCCAGGGCATTTGGGAGGTGGAAGTCAGGGGATCTAAGGACAACATAGTTTATTTATGTGAAAAGACAGAATGTATTTAAACTAGCAGACCAGGTGACCTTTGGTAGGTCTCTTCCGTTCTCTGAGGTCTAGCTTTCCTATCCGTCAAATGAAGAGTTGGGCTGGTCTTTGAAAGTCTCTTCTAGCACCAACATTCTGAGACTCTGTGACTTCCGAAGATCCTGTAGCATTTCCCAAGTCACCTTTCTCCTCCTTTCTGTTGGAAACTCTGGGGCTTGGCTTACCAGTTTCCCTTCCCAGCTACCATCTGCCATTCTTCTGTCCAAGGTTCTTTCCTTCCTATTCCAGTCACTCCTGAAGAATTTGTAGGTCTGTAAGGTTCCGCTGTCCCTAAAGGGAATAAATAGTTGCACTGAGGTCTAAAAAAGTGTTTTTACTATTAGTGACTACAGGAAAACAGAGCATGAACATAACAGGGGAAAGCTTCAAAGCAACTAAAAATAGGAAAATAATCTTTTGAAAATTCTACATAATTCTCACTGGAAAATCAAATGGAACTAGGTGTCCTCTGTCACTTTCTTCCTTGACTCTTATTTTCTCTCTAATCTTCCCAGATCCCTGATTTTTCTCCTTTTAAAACAATGTATTTTTTGTGTCATTTTTAAATCAACTTTTCCATATACAAAGAACATAAAAAGAGGAATGCATATGAAATCGTGAATCTCTATTTCATTCAACTCATTTTTTAAAATGTTCAGTTAAATTCAATGTTATTTTCAGAGCTATTCTGCTTATCTTTTCTTCCTTCTGAACTTCTTATCTGTACAGTTAAAAAATGTTTCCAGTTGCCTATATTTTTCTTTTGTTTTCTTTCTTTTGGCATCTCTACACTCTTATAAATCCCCCAATTAAAAAAAAAAGAAGAAAAATCTCTTTTTAATACATGATCACAGTCATTGAAAACAAATCCTTACCATGTCTATGTCTAAAAATAAATGCCTCCTTCTTCACTTTGTGTTTATCACCTCTCTGTCAGAAGGTGGGTAACATTTCTTTATGAGATAGCTAGGGGTTGCTCAGTGGATAGAGTGCTGGACCCTGGAGTCAGGAAGACCCGAGTTCAAATTTAGCCTCAGACACTACCTGTGTGTCAGGCAAGTTTCCTCAACTGAAAATGGGGATAATATTAGCATAAAATAGGCAATTATTATCTACCTCCCAGAGTTGTTGTGGATCAAATGAAATAATATTTGTAAAATATTTAGCACAGTGCCTGCCACCTAGAGAAATACTTGTTTCCTTCCTTCTTTGCTTCCAGCAAAGGTCCTCTGGACAATCATTTCAGAGTTCTTAAGATTTTTATAATTCCTTTTCTTTACAAGATTGTTGTCATTTTATAATTTGTTGTTCCTTCTTCTTTCACTCTGCATCAGTTTATACAGTGTGTATATGTATACATATGTACATGTATATAGAAACACATCTATACTTAGATGAATATATGTGTATATACATACGTATGTGTTTATATACATTCATATATATGTACATATCTATATGCATCACTTTCCTGGAATCTCTGAAAACATCTCTTTCATTGTTTCTCATGGCTCAATAATATTCTGTTACATTCATATACCATAATTTGTTCCACCATTCCCTTATTGATGGGGACCCCCTTAGTTTCCAGTTCTTTTCTTTTTCTTTTGATCTCTTCCTTTACAACTTTCTGAATCTGAAGTATGTTTTGCTTTTGCTTATTTTCTTACAAAGCATGTCGCCCACCTCCAGCTAGAGAGGTGATGGGCTCAGATAATGATTCCCGTCAGCCCTCCTAACATCTCCCCAGTATCATCTGCTTTCTTAACACTCCCTTTATTCTTGCCTAGTTCTCTGTTGAGTATGATATGTTTCTATACCAAGCTGTGTGTGTGTGTGTGTGTGTGTGTGTATTCAATCCTCCTTTTTCTTGGACAGATAAGGGTGAGGGTCATCTGATGCCTGATCTTTCATCCATATTTGTACACTCTCCTGAAAAATTAATTTTTATTTTATTTTTAGATTTATATTCTTTTTTCATTACATTTTAAGTTCCTCATTGTCTTCCTCTTTCCTTCCTGCACTACAGAAGGTCATTTTCTATTTATCACTTCTTTTCTTTGGAGGTGGTGTCTTCCTTCCTAGGCCCTTTAAAGTTGATCTGAGTATTTGTAGTACACAGAATAACTTAGTTGTTCACAATTATTCTTTGAACAATATTGCTTTTACTGTATAAAATGTTCTTTTGGCTCTACTCACTTCACTTTTCATTATTTCTATGAGTCTTTCCATGTTTTTCTAAAATCAACCCATACATCATTTCTTACAGTGCAGTAGTATTCCATCACAGTCATATACCACAACATTTTTAGCCCTTCCCCAGATGGACATCCCCTTAATTTCCAGTTCTTTGCCACCACAATAAAGAGCCGCTACAAATATTTTAGAATATACAGGTTCCTCTTCTTTTTCCCCAATCGCCTTGGGAAACAGACCTAATAGCGGTATTGCTGCGTCAAAAGGTATTTACACAGTTTTCTAACTCTGAGCATAATCCAGATTGCTTTCCATAAATTTATACTCTTTCCTTCCTCTCTCCTCCTCTCCCCCTCCACCTTTTATTGAGAAAGCAGGAAAAACAAAACCCGTTACTAACATCTATAGTTAAGCAGCTCGGTAGCACAGTACATAGAGTGCCGAGTCTGGAGTCAAGAAGACTCATCTTCGTGAGTTCAAATCTGACCTTAGACATCTACTAGTTATGTGACCCTCATCAGTCACTTCACCCTGGTTGCCTCAGTTTCCTCATCTGTAAAATGATCTGGAGAAGGAAATGGCAAACCACTCCAGTATCTTTGCCAAGAAAACCCAAATGGGGTCGTGAAGGGTCGGACATGAGTGAAACGATTGATTGACAATAGTCAAGCAAGACAACTTCTCATGTTAGCCATGTCCAAAGAAGTATACATCTCAGTCTGTTCTCTGAGCACATCCTCTCTAGCTAGAGGTGGGCAGCATACTTTATAGGAGTTCTCTGGAGTTGTGGTCAGTCACCGTGTCGATAAATGCTCTGTCAGAGCTGTTGATCTCTACAACGTAGTTGTTATTCCATACATCTTCTTATGCTTCTGCTCGCTTCACTTTGCAGGAGTTTTTGTATCTTCTTCTAAAATAACTCAATTACGATAAATAGTAAGTTTCATTTATGCCTTTCCCGGTTCCACCCTGCTGTATCCTTTTCTTTCCCCTTCTAAAACGATCAGAAGGGAGCCAGTAGACACCCAGGCCCTCTGTTTGTCTTATTTAACTTGTTCTACGTCCTTTGAAGACATTACGTTTCTGAAAGAGCACTTGTTTCTTCTTCTATTTAGACATTAGCTATCTCCTCATTGTCGTAGAGCCTCTTCCAGTCACTTACATAAATGTACCTTTCTGAGTCTCTCCTGATTCTTGTTCTTGCCTTTCAACTATTTGACTCTGGTCCTTATTCTGTTAATGTCCATTTTCTACCTAAAGGATTATACTCTATTTTCTGAGTAAGTTAGTTTTGATTGCAAGTCTATATATCTTCTGTTTTTTAGAAAATTGCACTCCTAGATCTCTCTTTAAAAGTAAAAACTGCTATGTCTTGTGTGATCCTGACTGTGGTTCCTTGCTACTTGAATTTTTTTTCTTTTAACTGCTTGCAGTAATTTTTTTTTCATGTTGGGAGCTTTGGATTTTAGTGATGGGACTTTTCCTTTTAGGATTTCTTTCACAAGGTGATTGGTACTTTCTGTTTTCATTTTAACTTTTTGTTCTAATAGATCTGGGCATATATATCGTATGTTTGTATATGTGTATGTATGTATAGTGTGTATACACACTATACATACATACATATACACAAATATTTCAGCAGAGATCTTACATTTTCTGATATTTTTTAATCTTTTGATTTGGTTCCAATATTTCTTGTAGTCCATAGATATAATTTCTGTTTGGACTATATTAGGCTGTATCAGAGTACAGTATTTACTTAGCTAAAGCTTATCATTTTGTTTTCTATGAAATTTATTCTCCTTTCCTCTTCATTATTCCAAAATTTTAATTTCATTTTTTAAAATCTCTTGCTAAATACCTTCTATATATTTATGTAGTCCTTGTAGAAAATATTTTTTTTTGCTTTGAGTCTCCATTTCGGTTGTTGTGAAGTTATTTTCTTCTAGGTTGGATCTTTGATTACCTCTCGATCAATAATAATTATTTATGGTGGTGTCTGTCTTCTTTAGTTTACTCATCTCTCTGACTTGGTTCCTGAATGGGAGCTTTGTGTCAGCAGCAAGCTCTGCCTTCTGCTGGGCTTTTGGGTGGGATGGTTGGCTCTGCTTATAGTTTTGTCCTTGGTCCTCTGGGTTCCTGTGCTGACTGATGTCAATCAGAGTATCTCCCAGGCTAGGTTTTTGTCTCTCCTTTGTATCTTTGAGGTTCAGACCGCTGGACCTTCAGGACCCTCTACAGTGAGATTTTTAACCCTTTTTTGTGTCACATCATGTTTGGCACTTTAATGAAGCCTATGTTTTCCTTTTCAGAATAATGGTTTTAAGTGCATAAAATAATATATAGGTAATAATTACAAAGCAAACCCATTACATCAAGATATGTTTATTGAAATAGTTTTTTAAGTCTACAAACCTTAGGTTAAGAATTCTGGCTCTATAGCATCTCAGGACAGAATCCCTGGGCCTAGGATGACCTGATTTGAGCCCTGCTGTACCTGGGACTAGTTGGTTCTACTTCCAGTCATTTCGATGATTCAAACTTGCTTCTGGGTTACACTGAGGCTTTTTTGTAAGAGGCCTCTGCTTTCTTGCTGCCTTGGCCATAGAGCTTTACCGGCTCTCCAGTGGTATCTCCAGTTTGGTATTGTATCTGGTAAGGCTGAGAGGCTTTCTTGTTTGTCTGTACTGCCCTTGGCTTTGCTAATTGACCTGTTTCTATTACCTGTGGGCCTTTGGATGACATTTTGGGGTGTTCTTGGTAGATATAATTACTATATATAATTTACTGAAGATTTCTTGAACATCATTCAGTCTGGTGCTATTTTTATGTTTCTGCTGGGGTGGGTGTGTGGAAGTTGGTTTTTTTGTCTCTGTTCAAGAAGCCATCTTAGTCAGAAGTTAGATTTCTTTCCTTTTTCCTTGGAGCTAGTGCTCTTAAGTCCCTGTCAGCCTCCTGTTTCATTCTTCCTCCCACTTTCCTTCTCATTCCTCTGAAGATCATGAGACCAAGGTGTACACAAACACTAATGGACAGGTACCCAGGTCTACAGAAGACACAAGTGAGATTCATTATGTTAAGGAAAACTATGGATAGGTCTTGTCCATTTAGATATTTCTTCACATGAAAAGTTACGATTGTTCACTGACAGGGAGTGAGAGAATACCGGCTCACCCAAAAGTCCATCTTCTGTCTTGAGTAGAGCTGGGATAATTTTGTAGTTGCGGATGGACAAGGTAACCTCCCAGGCCACCCTAATTTCTCAAGACCAACAGGAGATGCCTTTCCTATTGGGTCTCATGGAGGTGGGCTGTAGCACAATCATGTTGGGGAGCCCCAAGAGCAAGGGCCCTGGGAAGGAATGACCTCTGGGATCCCATTCTCTTGGATCCTAAGGACTCTATACCAAGGTTTAGGAGGCTCTAATCATCTTCTCTTTTTCTCTAATATTCAGTCTCTCCTTATCTATTGGCTCCTTTTTTGCTGCCTACAAAGATGCCCATATCTCCCAATCCTTAAAAAAAAAAATCTCATTAGATCCCACTTTCTCTGTTATCCTATCTTTCTTCCTTTTCTCAGCCAAACTCCTTGACAAAACTATTTACACTCAGTACCTCTAGTTCTTCTCTT
This sequence comes from Potorous gilbertii, assembly GCA_028658325.1. Taxonomy (NCBI): domain Eukaryota; kingdom Metazoa; phylum Chordata; class Mammalia; order Diprotodontia; family Potoroidae; genus Potorous; species Potorous gilbertii. Next base: position 306,016,820 of record CM053769.1, on the reverse strand, counting down.
GTCATTTTGTTTTTTAAAACTTTTATTTTTAATTAATTTAAAAAATTTGAAACTCAAAAATTTAAAAATAATGTTTAAAATAAGTAAATAATAATTTTTTAATTATCCCCCCAATTATCAAGCATTTTTTTTCTCTCTTTTCTACCTCTTCCTTCCCACTCTGGGGAAGAAGGAAAAACACCCTACTACCAGATGATATAATGTTTGTACATTAGCACAGGTCCGCCACATAGTAGATGCTATAAAAATGTTAACTATTATTATTTTTAACTAATATATACAATCAAACAGAACAAGATCCCATATTGGCTACATCAAAAAAACATGCCTCATTCTGCATTATTTAGTCCCTCATTTCTCAGTCCTGAGGTGGGTAGCATTCTTAATTTAAATCCTTTGGAATTGGGATTGATCAGAGTTCTTATGTCTTTTAAAGTCCATTTTTATAATGTTGTGGTTATGTGTAAATAAATCTCCTGGTTCTGCTCATCTCATTCTGCATCACTTTGTACTAGTTTTTCCAGGTTTCTCTGAAACTGTCACCTTAGTTGTTTGTTATAGCACAATGGTGTTTCATTACAGAAACTGTAATTTGCGTAGCCATTCCCAAACTGATAGCCATTCCCTTAGTTTCCAGTTCTTTGCCACCACAAAAGGAGCTGCTATAAATACTTTTGTATTGAAAAGAGCATATCGGTCCTTTTCTTTTTTTTCTTGTTCTTTTTGGGGTATATGCCTAGTAGCAATATTTCCAGGTCAAAAAGTATGCATAGTTTAGTGACTTTTGAAGTATACTTCCAAAGGGTTCTCCAGAATAGTTGGACCAGTTCACAGGTCCCCCAGCTCAGGACTCCCCCTTCCCAGCTCTCCACTAAAAGCAGCTCTCAGAAGCAAGGGAATCAGGTCCAGCTCTGTGAGAGCCAAGAAGCTGAATGCGGGATTCTAGAGGTCCCGTGTGCTGAATGCCCTTGGAGGAGAGACAGGGTGGATGGGCCTGGCACCTGTCTACCTGCCTGGGACTCAGAGGTGCCAGCCCATTGTGGCAATGCATATATATGCTAGTTTTGTCTTTCACATTTGTCATTTTCCTTTTTTACAGTTTTCCTAATCTGATGGGTATGAAGTAGAACCTCAGTGTTGCTTTAATTCTAATTTCCTTAATTATTAGTAATTTGGAATAGTTTTGTATAGGATTATAGATATCTTGGATGTATTCCTTTGAGAACTACCTGTTCATATCCTTTAACTATCAATTGGGGAATGACTATTATTCCTATAAATTTGAATCAGTTCCATATACATATATATATATATGTATGTGTGTATGTGTGTGTGTGTGTGTGTGTGTGTGTATATATATATATATATATATATATATATATATATATATATATGATTATATCTTCGAAAGATACCTTTATCAGAGAAACTTACTATAGGGATTTTTTTCCCCCAGTCAACTATTCCCCTTCTAATCTTAGCAGCATTTTATTCTTCTGTAAAAAAAAATTATTAAAATTATCCATTTTTGTCTTCTGTGACCATTCATATACCACAATTTATTCAGCTATTCCCCAGTTGATGGGCCACTCTAGGTTTTTGTGACAGTGCTCTCTCCTGTCTTTCCTTCTTCCTGTCTTATTGCTTTTTTCTCAGTCTGCTTTGCTGGATCTTCATCTAGTTCACACCCACTAACTGTAGTTGCCTTCCAAGGCTCTGTCCTGGGTCCTTCCCTTGTTCCTCTATACTGTCTTGTGTGGTAATGTCCTCAACTCCTATGGATTCAAATATCATCTCTATGCAGATATTTCCAGATCTGTATATTGAAGTCTCATCATTCTACTGAACTCCACTCCTCCATCACCAGCTGCCTTTGGACATCTTGAACTCAACACATCTGAAACAAAACTCATCTTTCTCCCCAAGCCCTCTCCTGGTCCCAACATTCCCATTATTTCCGAGGGTAACACCATCTTCCCAGTTACCCTGGCTTGAAATACTGGTTTCATCCTCACTTCTTCCTTCCTTTCACTTGCCTGCTCCATGCAATCTGTTGTTAAATCTCATCATTTTTATCTTCACAACATATCCTGAATGTATCCCGCTCCTCTCCTCATCACTTTTCTTTATAATAATTTTCTGAGTAGGCTCATTACCTCAGATCTCTCCATTTCAATCTTTCCCCCATTCATCTACCAAAGTCATTTTCTTAAAGCATGGGTTTGACAATTCCAGCCCCCTACTCAGTAAACTCCAGTGGTTCCCTGTTACCTCAGATTGGAAGGAGGCAGGTTTGATACACAAACTTTTCACAACTTGGCTCCTTCCTACTTTCTTTTCTTTTCTTTCTTTCTTCCTTTCTTTCTCAATTAGGGTTAAGTGACTTGCCCAGGGTCACATAGCTAGTAAGTATCTGAGGCTAGATTTAAACTCAGGTTCTCCTGACTCTAGGGCCAGTGCTCAATCCATTGTGCCACCTGGTGGTGGCACCTATTTTTCTAGTCTTCCTACTTCTCCCATCCATATACTGTATAATCCAATTACATGAGTCTGTTTAATTGTTTCTCACATATGATACTTCATCTCCCATGTCATGTTTTTACAAAGGCAGGACTATCCTCCATGTCTGGAATGTTTTCCCTCCTCCCTCCCCGCTCTTGGCTTCCCTGACTTCCTTCAAGATTCTGTAGACTTTTCTCAGTTTCTTACCACTTTCCATCGCCCCAAGATTATATCTTTATCTGTGTATCTCTCTTGTATGTATCTTATTATTTACTCCTCTATTCAAATGTGAGTTCCCTTAGGACAGGGATCCTGTTTTTGGCATTCTTTGTATTTACAGTTGGTAGGGTGGTGCCTGGCACATAGGAACTACTTAAAAAATGTTTATTGACTTGTTGACTTTAACCCTTTTCCCCCCTTCTCTTTGAGTAGCAACTGACCAACCATATCCGGGACACGCTACCTGGACTTCGGAACAAGCTGCAGAGTCAGCTGTTGTCTATTGAAAAGGAGGTGGAGGAGTATAAGAACTTCCGTCCCGATGACCCCTCCCGAAAGACCAAGGCTCTATTACAGTAAGTAGCCCTGATCTGCTTCTGTATCATTAGCTTCTCCTCTCCTGTTCCAGGCTCAGTCTCCCCTTTCTGTCTTACTGACTGACTGCCAGCCTCATTAAATGTCCCCATCCTTCGATTTTCCATTGCTGTAGTTGTCTGATCTGAAGCTCACCCAGCTTCAGTTTTTTCTGTGGCTCTAGAAACTAACCTTCATCCTTTTCCCATTTTCTCCTTCCAGGATGGTCCAGCAGTTTGCTGTGGACTTTGAGAAAAGGATTGAAGGTTCAGGGGACCAGATTGATACCTATGAACTGTCTGGAGGGGCCCGAATCAACCGCATCTTCCATGAGCGTTTCCCCTTTGAGCTGGTCAAAGTAAGTTCATCCCCAGTGAGGACACTTTCCCTCTCTGACCTTGATCCAGCTTCATCCAAACTGGCATTTCAGAGCTGGGAAGAAACTTTAGGAAACAGTCCATCGATTGTTAGAACCAGAAATGACTTGGGAAGTCATCTAGTCTAACCCTCTCAGTTTCTTCCTGAAATGACTTAGGCCTGAAGATAGAAAGGGACAAGCCAAAGTTTTCACAGATGGCAGAGCTGGAACTTGGACTAAGACTCCTAAACTTTAATCTAGTGCTTCTTTCATTCAAGCACACCAACTGTCTAGTGCTTGGTCCCCATTCCCTGCAAAGGACTGTTAGTTGATCTACTTGGACACGAGTGACTTTAATAGTGTAGTTAAAGGGGAAACAACCTCACACATAAAATGGTAAATAAGTCCATAAGGCAGTATGTAATAAGTGCCATATTAAGAGTTCAAAGGAATGAGAGAACATGGTAGATCATAGTTCACCAAGTAAGAGGGATTTGAGCTGGGTCTTAATGGACCAGTGTTGTTGTTCAGGTGTTTTTCAGTCATGACACTTCATGACCCTTTTGGGATTTCCTTGGCAAAGATATGAGTCATTTGCCATTTCCTTCTCTAGCTAATTTTACAGATGGGGAAACTGAGACAAATAGGGTTAAGTGACTTGCCTAGGGTCACACAGCTAGTGTCCCAGGCTAGATTTGAACTCAGGAAGATGAATCTCCCTGATTCCAGGCCTGGGCACTCTATCCATTGGGCCATGTCCTTAAGAGACTAATAGGACTTTGCTAAGTGGAGAGGAAGAAGAGGGCCTTCCTGACCCAGGGACAGTGTCTGGTGTAGCTGGAGTCAGAGGGCCTGGGAGACTCACTCGCCCTCTGCTAGTTACTCTCCATGTGACCTTGGGTAAGACGTATAAATTCTCTTCACTTTCGTTTTTTCACCTTTAAAAATGATAGGTTAAGCCAATATGACCGCTAATATTCTTTTGGCTCTAAGTCTCTCAGTTTTTGATTCTCACTGGTAAGGAGTCTCTGGGACATATCTCTCCAGGACAGCTAGTTGTGGTTAGAATTTAGGTCCTAAGGTCCTGGGTGCCCAGAATGCCAATGGGATGGTCCTCCTGGTAGCCTTGACTATGTCCCATGGTCAGATAAAGGGGCTTTTTATTTCTCTTACCTGATATTTGTGGGGGGTCTGAGAAGCCCTCTAATAGTCTGTCCCTTTCTCCCCTTTGTACAGATGGAGTTTGATGAAAAGGAGCTGAGGCGGGAGATCAGCTATGCTATCAAGAACATTCATGGCATCAGGCATGTAGAGGGACGGGGGTGGGCACCTGAGAGCCTTGGGAGCCAAGAAGATACTATTTCCTTTGGCTGGCTGTTGGGAGGATGCTGGGGGGGCAGGGAGGTTCCAGGTAATCTGGATCATATTGGGCCTGGGGAGTTCACTGGGAGCATGTAGGGAACTGGGAAGGAAGATACATCCCAAACAAATAGCCCTTTTTCTTCCTGCTACATTGGGAGTTAGAATCTCTTGCAGTGACTTAGTTCTTGTCTTGGGACCCTAGTCACACCAAGAACACTGACTTAATAGAATCAGAATTCTAGAGCCTTCTGGATTTTTCAGTAGCTCCTAGAACACAGAAAATCTGAACCAGAAGGAACTTACAGATCATCTAGGATAAGTACCTCATTTCACAGATGGGGAAACTGAGGCCCAGCATAGGAAGTGAATCCCTCAAGTTCACATAGCCAGATATCACATCCTCTAGCCCAGTGTTTTCTACTATGTTATGCTCCTTCTTTCCCAGTTGTCCCTAGACCCAACCCTAAGGAAACGAGATGTCTGGGTGGAAGAAGAATATGAATTCATCTTTCACTCTTCTATTTAACTTTTCTTCTTCCCTCCCTGTCCCATCCTGTTCCCTTCCCAGCACCTTCCTCTCAAATGGTAAGAGAAAGAAAAGGGCCTACAAAGGAGTGAGAGTGGACTGTGCAGTCTCTGTTGAGGGGGGCCCCTCATGGATAGTCTGATGGGCTGGACCGGACCCCCCCACCTCCAGGATGTGGGGTACTAGGTACACGGGTGGGGAGCCTGCAGCCTCGAGCCTACATGTGACCTTCTAGGTCCTCAAGTGCAGCCCTTTGACTGAATCCAAACTTCACAGAACAAATCCCCTTAATAAAAGGATTTATTATGTAAAACTTGGACTCAGTCAAAGGGCCACATTTCCTCAAGTGTGAAATGAAAGCCGCATGTGGGCTCGAGGCTGCAGGTTCCCCACCCCTGTACCTAGAAGCTCAGGTTGCTTTTAGCTCTTTGTGAGTCATTCTGACTTCCTTAGATCACTGGGATAGCTCTTTGAAGGAATTTTACTCAGACCATAGTTAGACCAAATCAGGCATCTGCCCCTAGAACATGAGTCGCAAGCCTACTGGAGAAAGGGGCTGTTTGAAGGTTCGCTGTGAACCATGAGGAGATAGCAGGTCTATTTATTCATCTTCCTAGAGCCCACCCACCTGGTAGTGTTGGAGAAGCCCTGCTCAGGCCTGAATGAAGGTGGAGTTCCAGTACACCCAAGCCACTTGGGGCGGGGCAGGGATCTTAGAAATTGGTTATGTCATTCTTGAGGCAATTAGTGGGCAGGGTAAGGCAGAGAAGTTATCACTGTTGCCAGTGTCCCTTATTTCCTCTCTTGGGGAAAGTTCTGATTCCCCCCTCTGCTGTAGCACCCAGATTTTATCCTTTAGTCTAATCTGCTCATTTTTGCTCTGGAGTCAGGGCCCATAATTTCCCCTCTTCCGGCTCTGGCCCTGGGGTGTGCTGAGTATCTGCTCCCAAGAGCTCTGTTAAATTTTCAGCATGAGTGTTTATACCTCAGATCATCAGAGGCTATAAATCAGGACTTGTTTTATTATTTTGTTGATTGTTTAGTCTTAAGAAAGTGATGGAGATGTTAATAATGCACTTTAAACTTCAAAGTGTGTCATGTTTACACCTTACAACACCACCCCCAAGCTAGATGTTAAACATTTAACTACACTCTATATCTCTTCATCCAACTAGGAGTCAGAGAAAGGAGAGCATTCTTGTTTTTCTTAAGGATTAGGTTCCTTTAGGAGCCAGTGTTTATATATAATCTGCATAATGTTCAGTCTTCCTCATAAGACTAGGAAATGCCCTCATAGAATGATGTTAGAATGAATCCTGGTCCACACTCAAGCCCCTCATTCAACAGATGAGGAAGTGAGGCCTCAAGAGAGGTCTTAACCAGTTGACATTCATCCACAACTTAAGGTTTGCCAAGTACTGTCTTTAAGGGAGATTCCCATACTTTCTAGATATGGAAACAGGCTTTAAAAAAGCCAAGCAACTTTTGCCTAGGGTGAGACAAGATTCACAACTAAGTCTTTTGACTCCCAAATCTCACACTGTTTTCCACTAGAGTTTCTTCTCAATATCAACTAGTAAGTTAGCAGCAAAGCAGAAACTCACCTCTTTTTTTGGGGTGGGGGGAGGCAATTAGAGTTAAGTGACTTGCCCAGGGTCATACAGCTAGTAAGTATCTGAGGTCACATTTGATCTCAGATGCTCCTGACTCTAGGGCTGGTGCTCTATTCACCATCTAGCTGCCCCAAGAACTCAACTCTTTATTTTTAATCTTTTCAAAATTCCCAGTTTTTCTCTTTAGTCTCCTCCTCTCCTAAAGTACCCAACTCCTTTTAAGTCAAGTCGGTCTAGTCAGCATGGACAAATGTGACCTTAGTAGCAATGCGTAAGGAAATAGCAGTTACAGAATCAAAATGTTGGAGCTGAGACCTTGGGACAGTGAATGCTGGAGCTGGAAGGGACCTTGGGACAGAGAATGAGAGATCTGGCTAGAGGGATGTTGGGACAGAGAATGACAGACCTGGAAGGACCTTGTGACAGGGAATGACAAAGCTGAAAAGGAACTTAAAAGTTCCCTCATTGGCCAGGAGGGTGGAAAGTTTTTGCTGAGGGAATGTACATAGCGCAAGGCGGGGAGTCAGCCCTTTCTCCTCTAAGTGGGTGCCTGTTTGTAATGCTGTCCCCTTCTCCCTGCCCTATCTGCCCCCTGGGCTTTTAGAACGGGGCTGTTCACCCCTGATATGGCTTTTGAAACCATCGTGAAAAAGCAGGTGAAGAAGATCCGAGAGCCCTGTCTGAAATGTGTGGACATGGTCATTTCGGAGTTAATCAATACCGTTAGACAGTGCACTAAGAAGGTAACCAGGCCGCAGCATGGTGCCAGCCTCCGTCTTACCCGCCTGAATCCCCTTTCATCCTGCACTGCAGCCAGATGCCCACCTTCACTCCCACACCACCCTCACCCTTTTCGGTAGCATGTTCAGGCCCTTCTGGGGTATGTGTGTGTAGGGCAGCAGGGTTGGTTGGGGAGCAGAGACAGACAGCCATGAACTGCCCAGATAAAACTTGATTTGGCACCAGAAAGGGATAGAGACAGGTGCAACTCACAGAAGAATGACAGCAGAACTTTCTGGGTACTTCCTGTGCCCAGTAATTCTTCAGGGCCCACAGAGCTGAAGAGCATGGAGGACTTGAGATCATTAATCTGTCTGGCAGGGAATGAACAGCTTTTCTGGTAGCTACCTCTAGTGGGGTAAGGCTAGTATCTGGGATTCAGAGAAGATCTTTGGGGTGTCAGTGGGCACTAGCAACTGGGCAGCTGAACCTCATCTAAGTGCAGAGCAGGTGGGAGTGTGTGTGAGAGAGGGAAGGAGACAGAGACACTAGATTGGAGGTGAGGGTCTGCAGGGAGCCTGAGTTCTGGCTAGACATGAAGCAGACTCAGCTATGGGAGGTATTCTATAGAGAAACAATTCTAGTGGATATGCACAGATAGGAGAGGCTGGAGGTTTCAGGATAATCTTCCGAAAGAGGGAGCAGCGATCTGGGGACTGCCAAGTGCCCCAAATCCTCCAGTGTCCTTCCTTCTTACCTCTGACCACCATTTAGATTCCCTGCCTTGTGGTCCTTTGCTTCTCTCTTTTCCTTTCCATTCCTGCCCTCTTTCCTTCCCCCCCTCTCTCTGTTTCTCCTCCATCTCTTTCTATTTTTTTCTGAGCTGAGGACCCCCCAGGCCCAGGGAGACGTTAATGAAAAGCACTGTAGCAGGTTCTGACAGGAGAGAAGGATGTGGGAGGTAGGATGTAGGGTTTGGCAGGTTGGTAGTACCTGGGCAGGGTCAGCTGGAGCCCAGGTGTCCCACAGGGGCAATGCTGAGAAGGCTGGTGGCCGAGTAGGAATATGGGATGAAAGGCTAAGGGTTTGTAGAAGATATGGTCCTAGCTCCATGGAGACCCCTTTTTGGTCTTGCGATGCCAGATTTGAGAGGTTTGAGTGGCATGGTGCCAGTGACTGCCCAGGCCAGGTGGGCACACTCCTGAAGGGACTTTGCTCCTTCAGCTCCTTCTGCTGCCCACCACGAAGCCCACTAAGCCCCTGGTACTTGGTGCCCCTGGGGGGTGGGGCGGGAAGGATGAGTCTCATTTCTTACCTTTGCCTTGTGTCTCTCTCCCCCTCTCTGTGTCTGTGTCTCTCTCATCCCCTGTGGCTCTCCCTGTCCCCTAACCTCCCGGCCTCCCTGCTTGGTTCCGTCTCTCCTTCTCTTCCTCCTGGGCCTGCTGACTGGGCTCCCCCCCGGGTACAGGACTGGGCTCTTCACACCTGATCTGGCTTTTGAAGCCATAGTGAAAAAGCAGGTGCAGAAGTTGAAGGAACCCACCCTCAAGTGTGTGGACATGGTAGTCAGTGAGCTCACGGCCACCATCAGAAAGTGTAGCGCGAAGGTAAAGATGGCGGCCCGAGGCCAGGCCTCATGTGCTTGTGCCCCCACCCTGGGCAGTCTCCTACTGCCGCCACTCCCACATGAGGGGCTCCTGTGCCCTCTTGTGCTGACACTACCCTCATGCCCAAAGGTCCCTAAGTTTGTTACCTTGCACACCCACACAGCTTCTCTCTGCACACACTTCCCACTTGGCCTGGCTGAAGAACACCCTTACCTACACTCAAGCCCAGTGATACCCTGGGGCCTGTGCCTACTGGCGTCTGTCCTCTCACCTGCCTCCCCCCACCTCCATGCACTTCCCATGGCTCCTAGTGACTCCTGCCCAGCAGGTCTTGACATAGAAACAGAGAGAGCAGGGGCCGGGGTGGGGCTACCCTCAGGTGAATAATTTCTTTCTGTCTTTCTCATCTGCTTTTTGCCCCTCATCTCTCTGGCCTTTCAGTGCAGGGGGTGGGATTGGGGGTGGAAACCACATTAAGGGGAGCTTTGAACTGGGTAGGACCCTTGGTGGTAAGAGGGACAGAGACTCTCTGGTCCCTGGTTTTTAAGCCCTAAACTCTTTGTCTTTGAAGCTCCTTTCCTCCCAAGTCACCCACCCCTACCCTGCCAGCCCCCAAATGGAACCTGGGCCACAAGGGACCAGGAGAGGGAGCCACACACCACTCCAAAGGGACTGACCAGGACAGCTGGCCCAGGTTTCAAAAAGAAATCCAAGACTGCCTACGGATTCCTGAGTCAAGGGCACAGTTGTATTCAGTATCCCTTGCTTTGGTTAAACAGGCTTCCATACTTCTATCCCAGGGACTGAGGATCTTGGTGGGAGGAAATGTCCTTTGAGTCATCATAACCTTAGGTGAATGTGCCTATATTTTAAAAGTCCTAGACTTAGCCTGATTTTGCAGCTTCCGCCATCCTCCACGCCTATGGCACAACCCTAGATAGGTATCCCACCAAGAAAACCCCAGCCTACCCTAGTCCTGGGAAAGCAGGTGGGAGAGGAGTTGGTTTGCATAGCCTGCCTCTGGTACGCTCTCTTTCTCTCTCTCTCTTTCTGTCCTTTCTGTCTTCTTTTCATTCTCTGCCTGTTCCTTCTCTGACCCCTGCCTGCTTCTCCTCAACCTTTGCCCTCTGCTTGGTCCTCCTCCTTCTTTGGCCTCTGCCTGGGCAGGGCAGCCCTGATCCTCCTAATTCCTGACATGGAAAGAAGGTTTGGGTGGCAAAGATGAAGGAATCTTGGACAGGGAGGGGAGGTGTGAGAAGCTAGGACTGTGACATAGCAGAAGAAGCAGGCATGGTTAGTGCTGGGGTATAGGCAGGACCCAGAGAGAGATGGAGGATTTATTTGGTAAGAAGAGTGAACCAGCCCTGTTATCCTCAGCTTTTTACCCACTCACAGCATTGCATTGGCTCAATGACAACCACAGTTCCAGATGAGAAGTGATGGTCAATCTAAGTAGAGTAGCTTTGAGAGCTCTGCAGGGCCTTCTCCCCCTTCAGGGATGGCACAACATGCTAGTGGCCTTTGAAAAGTAAGTGGTCTGCTCACCTAGAGGAACAAAGTAATGACTTTGTTTTCATTTGGGAGATTGCCTAGGCTTTGGGTGGGTGTGCCCAGAGGAGGAGGGGAACAGGGACCTGCTAGTGATAATGGAGGCCTAGAGGCTTCCCCCCTCCACCCTTGCCCCACTGCCATCCCACATAGTCCTATTAGCATTTGACCTGGGCACCCTTGCCCTTGCTGGGCCCCAGGTAGCTCTAAAACCTGGATTTCTCTCTAGGGTAGCTTCATGCCCCATTTCCTTAGTGGAGAAGAAAAGGCTGATCCCAAGGAGAGGACAAAATGTGAGAGCTCATAGGTCTGTAGCAGAGTATAGGTATGTCTTATAGGAGATCCTATAAGACATACCTGGGCCCTGCCTCTAGGTGCCATCTGACTACCCTGCAGAAAGTGTTCAAGGACTCAGGGCATTTAGAATAGGGGCGTTGGAAGGAAGGAGAGGCAGTGGAAAGCAGTGTATGATAGCGTTTGTGGAGAGGGCTGATGCTTGAGCCATGTCCCCATGGGGGTACTGCCCATGCTGCTGGCACCCCCTTGTGCATGTCCTCTTCCTCCCACCCCCCAGGCTTTGGGTCTTCTGCTACACCTTTGCATGTCCTAGGCTCCAAGCTCTTGCATGTCGTCTTGTGCCTGTGATTGACAGTTACCCCTGTCTTGTGCCCGTGGCCCTGGCTTCTCATACCTCCTGGCCTAGGCTGTCATTGACGGGAATCAGGGAGTGGTTCCCAGTCTGATTCTTTTTCCTAGTGCTTCCTCAATCCCTGACCCACCCTTGGCTTCAGTTTCTAGTCTGTATGTTCTCCCTCAAGGACCCCCAGGTGGTACTAAAGCCACTGAGCGTTTTGCAAGTCATCAGTTTCCACTCTCCCTCAAAGACTTTCTCAGTCTGAGATGACCACTTCCAAGTGGCCTCCAAGGAGGATGCTGGTTTCTGAGGTGTTTTTCCCCTTGGATTCTGTAAACCACCCCTCCATTCCCCTCTCCTTAAACAGCTTGGGGGCACTCTATGATGAGGGGACAGGAGCTGAACCTGGCACTTTGCTTCACTTTGGGATGTGGCCTTTTGAAGGAAACATATGCCTTATTCCAACTTATTCCTCTAGTTCAGAGCCATCTAGTTATACCCCCTCCCCCAGAGTACACTTGGGGCAGCCTCACTCACAGGCAAGGTGTTACCCAAGACAGATATTCTGCCTAGGCCTGTCTCCCATGCCCACCAGGCCTCCCAGGGGCACAGGGACATCCATGTCCATGTTCTCCTTGTGTACGTGGCTTTCTCCCCTGTCCCCAGCTCCAGCAGTACCCCCACTTGCGAGAAGAAATGGAACGCATCGTCACTACCCATATCCGTGAACGAGAGGGGAAGACCAAGGACCAGGTGAGGCCTCTCCTTCTCCCGTGGCTTCTATTCTTGGCCATTCTTTCCACTCTGTTTTATTCTCTTGTGCATGAAGTCTTCCCTTTCTATTCCTGCTTCCTTGTCTATTTCTTCTATGTCTCACACATTTCAGTGCCTTTCTATCTCTCTCTCTCGTCTTTCTTTGTCCATGCTCCCATCTGTCCTTCCGTTCCCTTCCTACTTTTCCACTCCAATCCATCCCTCCACAGTCTTTCTTCTATTTCTTACCATTTCTCCCCTTCCCATTAATCTATTCCTCCACCTTTTCATCTGTCTCTTTCTCTTTCCTCTCATCCATCCATCCATCTCTACCTCCATCACTCACCCTCTGACTTCCATGCTTTCTCTCAGGTCATGCTTCTCATTGACATTGAATTGGCCTACATGAACACCAACCATGAAGACTTCATCGGCTTTGCTAAGTGAGTACTCCCCACCCTCGGTAGGAAGCACTTGCCCTTTTTCTTTTCTTTCTTTCTTTTTTTTAATGTTTATTTATTTATTTTTAGTTTTCAACATTTATTTCCACAAAATTTTGAATTCCAAATTTTCTCCCCATCTCTCCCCTGCCCCACCCCAAAATACTGTGCATTCTGATTACCCCTTCCCCCAACTGCCCTCCCTTCTATCACATCCTTCCCTTTCCTTATCTCCATCTTCTCTTTTTTCTTGTAGGGCAAGATAGATTTCTATACCCCATTGTATTTCTTATTTATCAATTGTATGGAAAAACAATTCACAACATTCGTTCCTAAAACTTTGAGCTCTAACTTCTCTCCCTTCCTCCCTCCCCACCCATCCCCACTGAGAAGGCAAGCAATTAATTCAATATAGGCTATATATGTGTAGCTTTGCAAAAGACTTCCATAATAGTCATGTTGTGTAAGACTTACTATATTTTCCTCCATTGTATCCTGCCCCCCATTTATTCTATCCTCTCTTTTGACTTTGACTCTCTCCGAAAGTGTTTACTTCTAATTACTCCCTCCTCCCATTAGCCCTCCCTTCTATCTTCCTCTGCTCTTCTTATCCCCTTCTCCCCTACTTTCCTGTAGTGTAAGATAGATTTTCATACCAAATTGAGTGTGCATGTTATTCCCTCCTTAAGCCAAATGTGATGAAAGTAAACTTCACTTTTTCCCTCTCACCTCTCCCCTTTTCCCCTCCATTGAAAAAGCTTTTTCTTGTCTCTTTTATGAGAGATAGTTTGCCCCATTCTATTTCTCCCTTTCTCCTCCCAGTATATTCCTCTCCCATCCCTTAATTTTATTTTTTAGATATCATCTCTTCCTATTCAACACACGCTGTGGTGCCCTCTGTCTTCATATGTGTGTGTGTATGTGTGTTTGTATAATCTCTCCAACTACCCAAGTACAAAGAAAAGTTTCAAGTTTCAAGAGTTACAAATATGATCTTTCCACAAAGGAATGTAAACAGTTCAACTTTAGTAAGTCCCTTAGAATTTCTTTTTCCTGTTTACCTTTTCATGCTTGTCTTGCTTCTTGTGTTTGAAAGTCAAATTTTCTATTCATCTCTGATCTTTTCATCAAGAATGCTTGAAAGTCCTCATTGAATTATCATTTTTTTGCCCTGAGGTATTATACTCAGTTTTGCTGGGTAGGTGATTCTAGTTCCTTTGAATTCTGGAATTTCATATTCCAAGCCCTTTGATCCCTTAATGTAGAAGCTGCTAGATCTTGTGTTATCCTGATTGTATTTCCACAGTACTCGAATTGTTTTTTTCTGTTTGCTTGCAATATTTGGCTACAATATTCCTATGAGTTTTTCTTTTCGGATCTCTTTCAGGAGGTGATTGATAGATTCTTTCAATATTTATTTTACCCTCTGGTTCTAGAATATCAGGGCAATTTTCCTTGATAACTTCATGAAAGATGATGTCTAGGCAATTTTTTTTTGATCATGGATTTCAGGTAGTCCCATAATTTTTAAATTGTCTCTCCTGGATCTATTTTCCAGGTCAGTTGTTTTTCCAATGAGGTATTTCATTGGCTTCAATTTTTTCATTCTTATGGTTTTGTTTTGTAATTTCTTGCGTAAAGTCATTAGCTTCCATCCACTCCATTATAATTTTTAAAGAACTCTTTTCTTTCAGTGAGCTTTTGAACCTGCTTTTCCGTTTGGCTAATTCTGCTTTTTAAAGCATTCTTCTCCTCATTGGCTTTTTGGACTTCTATTGCCATTTGAGTTAGTCTATGTTTAAGGATGTTATTTTCTTCAGTATTTTTTGGGTCTGCTTTAGCAAGCTGTTGACTTTCTTTTCATGATTTTCTTGCATTGGTTTCATTTCTTTTCCCAATTTTCTTCCACCTCTCTTATGTGATTTTCAATATCTTTTTGAGCTCTTCCATGGCCTGGAACCATTGCATATTTATTTTGGAAGTTTTGGATGCAGAAGCTTTGATTTCCTCTGACAGTATGCGTTGTTCTTCCTCATCCGAAAGAATGGAAGAAAATACATGTTCACCAAGAAAGTAACCTTCTATAGTCTTACTTTTTCCCCCTTTTTTGGACATTTTCCCAGCCAGTTACTTGACTTTTGAGTCCTTTGTCAAGAGGAGAGTATACTTTAGGGATCTGTAAGTTCTCAGTTCCTCCAAGGTGGTCTGGGAGCAACCAAAAACTTTTATGCTCAGGATCTGTGAGTAGAATTTCTTCTCCACAACTGCCTCCAGCTCCACCATGCCAGTGCTCCTCCTCACCCCAGGGCTGCCACTCAGGGCTGAGACGTGCTCAGTTCCCCTAGGATCTTTGGATAGAGAGCTCCAAAAATGGAAGCTGCCACTGCAGTGGCTATTGCTGGCGGGGCCAGAGCACATTCCCTTCTCACCCAGGTGAAAGAACTTTCTCACTGACCTTTGAAGCTATCTTTGGTGTTTGTGGGTTGAGCAATCTGGGAACCATATTTGCTGCCAGGGATTCTGTGCACCTTGAGTCCTGTTCCCGTCCTGTCTGAGTGCTGTGTTTCGCTATGAGCCCAGTGCGATAGACCTTTCCTGTTGGCCTTCCAGGCTGTGTTGGGCTGTAAATCTCTTTCACTCTGTTATTTTGTGGTTTCTGCTGCTCTAGAATTTGTTTAGAGTCATTTTTTACAGGTATTTTATGGGCTGTGGGGGAGAACATTTACAGTTCTGTCTTTCTACTCCTCCATCTTGGTTCTGCCCCACCCTGTCCTTCTTTTCTCTGGGTCTCTGACTACCTCCAGTCAATCATCAAGCATTTATAAGTGCCTACTATGTGTCAGACACTGGGCTAGGTGCTGTGGATACAAATACAGAAAAGAACATTCCCTGACCTCAGAGAGATTATTTTCTACTGACATACCAGGGAATGCTGTTGGGTTGCATGAGGGGTGGGCAAGGTTGGGGAGCCTCATCAGTAATCCAAGATGCACTCAGCTTAATTCCTTGGAGTCTCCTGTACACAACATGGCATAAGAGAAGAGGTCAGTTGAGGGCATCTGAGGACAGATGATGACATCTAACTGAAGAGAATGCAAGAGTTTTCCACTCCTTGGGCTTAAGGGAACTCCTCTTTCTTCCCTGCCAGTGCCCAGCAGAGGAGCAGCCAGATGAATAAGAAAAAGACATCAGGGAACCAGGTAAATGGCACCTATTTCTTGTTCTGCCAGGAGATGGGGTCTAGTTTGGGTGGCTCCATCCCTAGAGCCTGGAATCCTCAGATACTCAGAGGGCATTAGAAATTTGGGATCAGAAGTTTCCAGACTGGTGGGTGCCCTGCCCCAGAGTTGGGCCCTGTCCTCTTAGGCTTTGCCACAGGGACTCCCTACTTTTTAATGGACCAATTGCCAAGTACAGTCAGATTGGGCAATCATAGCCCTACACTGTCGCCCAGAGGGTCCTGAGCCTCCTTTGACCAATGATAGCACCAATAAGGTCCCTTGCCATGTCCAGTCAACCCTGGGGAGAACTCTAGGATCTGGGAGCATGCCTGGTGGCAGCCAGCAATGTGCTGTCTGACTGGGCAGCTCTCAAGTAATGGTCTTTCCTCTCTCCCCGATGCTCCATGGCGCTTGCTATGGTTACTTCTTTTCAGGACGAGATTTTGGTGAGTATCAGGACTGTCACTATTTGGGGCTGGGGAGGGATGTGGGGGCTTTGTTTGGGGGAGGAGGAGGTGGAAGATAGTGTAGTTACTGTGTGGCACCAGCCTTTGCCCCACCAGGATGTTAGCCTATGTTTCCGTCCTGTGCTAGTTGTGCTGGAGAAGGATAGAGAGCAAGCACCTTTGCTGAATACCTCGTGTGTTCCTGGGTCTGTGGTAAGCACTGAGGGCCTTGATGAAGATGTATACAAAGGGTCCCTGCCTTTAATAGTAATAATGAGTCCTGGCTATATAGTGCTTGAAGGTTTTCAAACCATTTTGCCTACATTAAGGCATTTGGAATTTGCATTCTGTTGCAGAATGGGGGGGGGGGCGGTCAAGACATAAATCTTTGAAAAGACAGATACAAGGTTGATGCAAGAGGTTCTCTCCAGACGCTGTGTTGGGCAATGACCAACTGAGAGAGACAGGAGGAGGTGCTGCCACGTTAGGAGAAGGGAGAGGTCATCAGGTCACCAAGCTTTGTCAAGGTGGTGAAGTTGGAGCTAGGCCTCAAAAGATGGCTTGATTTCATCTAAGGGAGGACTGATGAGCCAAAAAAGCAAGACAGGACAAGATGAAGTGTATTTAGGAGCAAGCCTGGCTGGCTTCCTGTAGGGGAAGCTGGAGAAGATGTGGCTGGAAAGGGTGCTTGGGAATGTTATGGAGGGTCTTAAATGGGGAGCCAGTGCCTTCTCCCTCATGCCAGTAAAAAAGAGCACCTTTCGAACTCACCTGAGCCTCGGATGAGAGGGTTCAAGCCCTGGGAAGTGCACAGGGCAAGGATTAATGTCAAATACATGTGAGGAAACTGAGACTCAGGTTTGTCCCAGGCCACCTGACCAGTGAGTGGCAGGGCTCCAGACACCAACCCTTAGTGTCCTGCCATGATGTTGAGCACTCCTTCCTAACTAACATATAATGACAAGAACTGTCATCCCTCTGAGATGTGATGTTCTGGGTCTGGGAGTTGTTTTCTTTGGGGGATCATTCTTTCTCCTTCCCCTAGGAGTGCCAGTGAGGAAGAATAGAGAATGAGAGAAGCACTTTTGAGTCCTAAGAAGAGGCTTCAGGAACCTGAGGCCAACTTTTCATTTACTGAATGCCCTCCTTTCATCATTAGAAGAGAGGGTCCTCCCCCAAAGATCCCTGGGGGCTTTCCTACCAGCCCTGGGACTCCTGGGGACTTTCCTGTCTATGGGAAAGTACAGACTGTCTTGAATATAGTAGTGAGAAGATGAGGTGAGAAGCAGGAGCTTCTCCCGGGCAAGCGACAGAGAGGAGGGGTCTTGTGCACTACAGGATCTCACTTTCCAAGGGCAACCATTAATAACCTTCAACTGACTTGAGAGAGATTGAGGGCTAGCTGAGCTTATCCTTAGATACCTTCCCCAACCTAAAGTGAGAAATCTATCCCTCAAGCCCCCCACTAAAAAGAACAGATTAGAGGTTCTAATTCCCTGAGCCAGTAGATGTAATCTACTTCTAGGTATAAGGCAGTTTAATTCAATGCAATAATCATCAAGCATTTTTTTGTGTAAAGACTACACTCAGAGTCTAGTAAGGAGAGGTGGCACATAGGCAGATTGGACAAAATAATACACGTTGCATATATAAGAAAAGTTCAAAATAGACTGCTGTGAGCTTTGAGAAAGGAGGTTTTTGCCAATGGGGATGGGGAGCAGGAAACTGGGGAAAGCTTCATGGATATGGTGGTATTTGAGTAGGATTTGAAAGGATGGCTAGGTTTTCATATTGGATGGAAAGGGGAAGGGACATGGGGTCAAATGGGGAGGGAGGAGTAGGGCATTCTGTGAGGGGCGTATGTGCGTGGGTGCAGGCCCACGCACATGAATGCACAGTGAGACACCAGTGGGCACTGGTGACCTTTCTTGAGATAAAAAGACTTCTATACCTAAGTGAATATTTATCATAATATATCCTCAGCATTCAGCCCTCAATATACAAAAGTTGACTGCAGATTGGGATTGGGGTTGGGGGAAGGGGAACATATGAGAAAGGATTCAGTTCTCTTAGGGTCCCAGGGTTTGGTTCTTTCTCCCTCTCCCATCCACTACTTGACTGCCTCCCCCATTACCACCCCAGTGAGTTCTGCTGTAAGTTCTGAAGTGAGGGGCTTTGGGGACGATTGGTGACCAAACCCTTGGCCTCTATCTCCCCCTTCTCCTCTACCCAATCTTTGAGCAGATCCTGCTTCTGTCTTAGGAACGTAGAATCTTAGAGCCTGTAGGTACCCTTGATATCATCTACTCCAACCTCCCAGTGCAGGAATGACCTCTACAGAATCCTTGACAGGTTGTCATTCAACCTCATGGTTAAAAAGCCCTTTATTACAAGTTCAGATATGCTGCCTGTGATTTCTACTTTAATGGTCACCAATCTATGAAAACCTTGGATAGCACGATTTAAACAGTGTCCCCTCCCCCTGGACTAGCCAGTCCTCCAGGAGGGAGGATGGGACAACTCAGGGGCATATTTTGAATTTTATGATTCAGCTTTGACTGAATGAACGCCACCTACTATAGGCAAAACATTGTGAGCTTTCCAAAAGTAAATGTGATGAATCTCTTCAGGAACTTGTAGCTTAGAAAGGGGGAGAAGACATCAATCACCCGAGTTGCTAATAGTACAATGTTTGGCAAGTGTACTATGAGGATTGTGGGTTCCCTCTCATTGGAGGTTGCTAATGATGATTTTTTTGAGGGACAATGGATGGATGGATTAGTCTAGATGATGGAGGAGGACCCTTTTACAACTGAGATCTAGTACCAGAGAGAGATAGAGACCCCGACTCTTGAGAACTGGTAGAAGGGAGAGAGAATTCCCAACTGTGGACATCATGGAAAGTTCCATGACAATTGTAGCCTTGGAGCTGGATCTTGAAAAACTAAGTTCATCAGGAAGACACCTCAAAGGCCATATAATCCATGCATCATTCTGCAGATGAGCAAACTGTGTCCCAAAGAGATTAAATGACTTATAGTAATTTAATCACACGAATAGTAAGATTGCAGGGCATGCATTTGTGTTATATTAGTTTGTCCTCCCTTGTGTTTATGGCCTCAGCTCCTTCTGCTCTCCCTCTCTGAGAATCTTGATAGAGAGAAAATGAGTTTCCCCTCTTTCTTCCCTTCCCCATTGATCCAATTCTACTCTCTGGGGTACCCACAGGTGATCCGAAAGGGCTGGCTGACCATCAACAACATTGGTATCATGAAAGGAGGTTCCAAGGAGTATTGGTTTGTGTTGACAGCTGAAAACCTGTCCTGGTATAAGGATGATGAGGTGAGTACCCACCAGTTGGTGCCTGGAAACTGTTCACTTAAAGGGGCAGGACACAGGATATATTCCCTGTATGCCCACAGCCTCGCTTTACCCTTTAGGAAGGGCTGTAGCAAGACATCTTAGAATCATGGACTCTTAGAGCCAGAACAGAAAGTCTGCTCTAAACCAGGGTTTCTTAAACTTCTTCCACTTGTGACCCCTTCGGTACTTCTTGAACTGTGGGACTGCAGTATATGGGATTGTGACCCACAGTTTAAGAAGCGCTGGTCTAAATCACCTGTGATGCCACTCAGCCCCTTGGCAGTGCCCAGCGGGCTTCCCATTTGATGAATCTTGATGGATATAACTCTTGCGGTGCCAATAGAGGAACCCACCCTTGAAGGTCTAGGTGGTTAGCCAAAGCCCAGGTTTCAGACCATACAATATTAACTTGGGCTGTCAGGGCTTGCCACCAGCAGGTGGCAAGAAGGAATTGGTTTCTCTCCAGGTCAAACCTCCCTTCTATATATCCCTAAAACCCTTAGGGGAAGGATTGAGGGGCAGGGCCTAGAAGGAGAACTTGGAGAACTCCAGCAAACCTTGGAAACATGAAAACACTGACAAAACACTTGGAAACTTGTGTGAGGCCTGAGGTTGTGTGTGCCAAGTGGGGGGAGAATGAAGGCGGTTCATTGGCCTAATCAGGGAAGGCTTCTTGGAGGAGAGCTGGGCTTTAAAGCTTTCAAGTTAGCAGAGAAGGAAGGGACAGGAGGAGGCGTTCTCTGTTTCAGGGGGCTGAAGGGGCCACTGGAGTTAGTTGGTGGAGAGGGATTGCTATGCCACTCTTTCGCCCCGAGCCCAGCTGCCTTCCTGTTTTCCCAGCTTCAGGGCGTTCCTCTTTTGTGGCCCCATAGGCCCATGACACATATGAGCCCAGAACCCTTGTTAACCCCTTCCCCCCAACCCCCTCCCACACCCAGTGGTCAAAGATCTCAAGGCTCTACCTCCTCCACTCTGGAAGGTGGGAGTTGTCAGGACTGCCCTAGTGACCCCTGTACAAGCCCCCATCCCCCTTGAAGGACCAGACCTCTTCCCTATATCTCCCACATCACTGTCTTTTGCCTTTGGGCTCCTTTAAGAGCTTGGCTGCTTGGCTGTAACATCTGGATTCCAGAGGTGACGGGAGGAGTCCTGAGAATGGGGGAAGGGGGAAAACTCATGGTAATGAACTTCAGCTGGCAAAGAAGTGGGGAGGAGTTTGGATGGGGGGAAAGGAATGGGTCTTTTTCATCATGTGGGGACCTAGGGGGAAAATGGGGTGTTTGAGGAGGAATCTTAACAAGAATGGCAGAAAAAGACAGATTTTATATTCCTGATTTCCTTAAATTCTTGTCCTTGGTTTCTGTCGTCTTTGACCCCCTACCCTGAGTCTTCACATTCTAGGATGTGTTATTTCCCTATTTCTTCCTCTGGGGTGGGGCAGTCACCCCAGGGAGGCCTCCCAAGTCCCCTCCTTGTGGGGGCTATTAGGGGTGTCTGGGCCTTTTTCCCCAGCCAGGGCCTCTCCCCCAGCTCCAGAGTCCCCTTTAAAAAAGGGATGGAGACAGAGGCAATATAGACAGATTGAGCTGGGGATGGGGAGGCAGAGGTCTGTGTGTGTGTGGGGGGGGGGTGCATGTGTGTGTGGGGGATGAGTGTATATGTGTGTGGGAGTGTGTGTTCCCTCAGGTCTTGCCATCAGAGAAAACACCCCTGGATCACTTTAGACCCCTGTTGTCTCAGAGTATGGGGGAGGGGGTGCTATGAACAGGAAGGAGTTAGCCTTCATTGTAACAATAGCACCTCGTGGCTCTGGGCCATGCAAGGCACTCACAAGCATGTGTATGTGAGTGTGTAGGTGAACCTGTGGGATAGTCAAACACTCCAAACCAAAACCCCTGCCCACCTCCCCATCAACCCCCGCCTCAGGATTTTGTTGGACTGGGAAGGGTATGATGAAAGCTTGGGTGTGACTATATGGCATTCTATTGGACAGCTCTGTGTGTGTGTGTGTGTGTGTGTGTGTGTGTGTGTGTGCATCCACATGTGTGCATGCTTGAGAGGAATAGAAAATGGGACTGTGTGTTTGGGGAATGCTTCAATGGGTGTTTAGGGTGTGAGTGCATTTTGGGGAATTCTATGTGTATTGGATATGTGATTGATGAGTGTATTTCTGTGTTCAGGGAATATATGTGTGTGTGTGTGTGTATGTGTGTATTTGGAGTCATAAGTGTTTTAAGTCTCTAATGGATGTGTATGTTTTGGGGAGATGAGTGTGCTAATATGTTCATGAGCATCTGTTTGAGGGTATGAATATATGTTTAGGGGAATATGTATGTTTTGGGGGGCATGAGTATGTGGGATGGGAATGTATTTAGGGGTCAGAATGTGTTGTGTTGGAGTATTTGTTTGTGTTTGGATGAATGATTGGGAATATTTGATGATATAAGTGTATGATTGGGGGAGGGTGTGAGTATGCATTTGTAAGTGACTGGGAGACTATTTGGGTCCAGTCAGGGGTTCATTCTTCATTACCCCCACCCCCCACCCCTGAGTTCCATGAGCACCTTCTCCTCTGCCCTGAGAAAGGTTTTTTTGGGGGGGTGGGCAGGGGGTGGGAAGGGAGTAGAAGGGAGAAAAACTGTCTCAGAATGAAGCAGCCTTGTAAGCAGCAGCAATCCACCACAAACCCAGCCCTTTCCCAAGGACCTTAACCACTCTTTTGGGAGCTAGAAGCAGCGTCTCCAACTCCCCACTCCCACCGACCACCCCAAGCTCCAGGGCATGTCCACTGGGCTCCAGCACTTGCCTTCAGCCTCTTTCCCATGCATGCCCCCTTCTCTCCTCCAGTGGCTTCTCCTCCCATGGACTCAGCTCCATGCAAAGCAGAGCCCTTGCCCTCCCTGACCCCCCTACCCTCCAGGATGCCTCCCCCTTCTCCCCCCGACCTCCTCCCTGATCCAGGAATGAAGGGACAAGAGGTAGGGAGTTTGAAGCCTCTGGAGCAGAGGTGGGAGGGTGATTCTGGCTCCGATCCTCTCCCGTGCTGTGCCGCACCATGCCACCTCCATGCCCGCGGGCACGACACCGTGTGTAGCCCAGCCCAGCCTAACCAATGTGCAGACTACTGTACAATATTGGAGTCCTGAACAGATAGTCTAAACACTGGGTAGACGGAGTGGAGTCTGTGTCCTTCTGTCCCGCCGTAGCATCCGGCCAGGGTGGCGGCGGGAGGGTGGCCGGAGTCCCCCTGCGTCCCTTCTCCCCTCTCCTCTCTAGCTCCCGCTGCTACTGCGGCGGGCACCCTGGGGCTGGGGCTGCAGCCGAGTCTGTCCAGTCCTCCTCGGGAGTGCGGGCGCCCCCTGAAACCAGGTCTCTGTGATGTGAGCCCCCTCTCTCCCCGCCCCAGCCGCAGGGGCCTCCCGCCCCGTCGTCCCCCCTCCACTCCCAGCTCCCCTTCTGTCTCATTTGACGTGGCAGGGGCGAGCTTCGAGCCTGGGAAGGAGGGGCCTTCGGGAGGGGAGCCCAGGGGCTGGGGAGAACAGGAAGTAAGAAGGGATAAGGTTGCTGGGGGGGAGAAGAAGCAGTTTCTGTACCTTGGTGTCCAAGCCCAGAAATAGAGGGGATCCCGACTGGCGGCAGCCCTGGCCTCCCCCCTCTAACGATTCCAGATGTTCTCTGGGCCATGTGTCCCACTTCCTCTCCCTCCCTCTCTCCTTCCCCACACCTCCTCCTTCTCCTCCTCTTTCTTTCTCCTTCTCCTCTCCCCCCTTGCAGCCCCACAACTCTCTCCTCTTTGGGGCTGCCCTGCCCAGGATAAAGAGAGCTTTATGTGAAATTGAGGAGGAACTGGTCACTGGGACCCAGGAGTGAAGGGGAGAATTGGAACCGGCCAGACAGGGAGAACTTCCATTTACCAGCTACCCTATCTCTGCAGAAGGATGGAGCAAAGGGGACCGTGATCTCTTCCTCCCCCAAACCCACCCTCCCTGCTGAGGCAAACAAGCTTTGAAAATGTTTTCATCACCTTCTGGGGAATTGGCCTTGGTATTCTAAAAGGACCTCCCTCACCATCTAAACTTGTAACATGCACCAGCCCACCCAGCAGAAACATGCCAACACACAGGGACCCACATATGCTTCCTGCACCAAATGCCAATACATGTCAATCCATAAACACACAAGCCTGCCCCATTGATCTAAGCCAAACTCAATACATTTGCCAAGTAGCATGACAGTAAGGTGGTCTCTGACCCTATCACCCAATCAACCAAGTCTCTGTCCCTTGGACTCCATTCTAGATTTCACTGTACACACACACACACACATATGTATATAGGACTCGCAGACACAAGACACACAAACCCACAGTTATGCCCTAATCTTAACCCACCACTACAAATTTGCGCACCACTTGTTTACATACCTCCCTCCCTTCCACATGCACACATTCTTGCACCCTCATACACAGCACACACACACACATCCACACTGACATAGAGCCTCTTGATTGCTAACACATGGGCTGGGGGTTGAGCCAGCCCTTTGAAGCTAGGGGCCCCCGGGCAGGCTGCTCTTCTCCTCCCCCCCCTTCCCCCCCACCTTCCTGTCTTAGCACTCAGGAAATGAAGTCAGAGGGCTGATCTAAACCAGGTCCTATAGCCCAGAGCCAGGGCTAGAAAGGGGTGAACTGGAGGGATGGCCAGAGGAAGGGACAGAGTAGGAGAGGAGAACCTCAGGAGGGCCCTGATCCCTCAGGTAGCCCTTCCTCATTTGGAGTTGCGGTAGATCCTGGAAAGCCAGTAACTGGCTTCAGGCCACCCCTAGGGAGAGCAGTAAGAGTGACCTCTCTCTGCACTACTTATGTGCCTAGCTGAACTATGGATGCCAACACTGGCAGCTCCTCATGTCCTGGCCCTGCTATAGCAGGGGGGTTGCAGACATAACTTGGCTTGGGGAGCTTTGGGGCTGTGGCCTTTGACTTCTTCCTGTGAACAAAGAAGCACTGAACACCACTGGCGCTGTTGTGGTGATTGACTGGAGGAAGCCATGTAGCCCCAAGTCTCTTTTTTCTCCCCTGGATTTCTCTGCTCAGAGAAGGGCACTGCCAAGGGGCAGAGGGGCTTATACAAAATAGGATGTGAGAACACAGTCCAGAAAGTGGCCTGGGACCACCTCCCACCTCCCATGCACCCTCCCTTTTCCCTCTCCCAACTTCACTTTTGTGCCCCACTAACTTCCCCTCATCTCACCTCAGGTTGGCATTATCTTGGAGAAACTGAGCAGATGGTGCCCTCTGGTGCCCACTTTGGGATATACAAAAGGGGCCAAAGTGAAATCTTCATCTGCAGAGCCGGGGTGGGTCAGGAAAAGGATCCCTCCCAGGGGAGCATTCAACATGACCCTGGACTTAGCCCTCTACTATCTTCTCCATTTTTAGGAGAAGGAGAAAAAGTATATGCTCCCTGTGGACAACTTGAAACTCCGAGATGTGGAAAAGGGATTTATGTCCAGCAAGCATATCTTTGCCCTCTTCAACACTGAGCAGAGGTATCGAATGTTGTGTGTCCCCAGGCACCTAGAGAGTATCCCTCCAAATCTTGCCTTTAGGAAGCTTGTCACCCCTGTAAAGCATGTGCACAGAACATGATAAATGCATGGGAGATGCAAAATGCTATGAAGCATTTTCAAGGAGGCATCATTCCCAGGTTTGTAGGGTAGGCAGGATTACAGATAGTGTCACTGAGCATCATGTACCTTGGGCCTTGAAGGATGCCCAGACACTGTCTCTTCTCTCTTGGATAGGACAGAGGATAAGAGTGGTGGCATCTTAGATCCAAGCAAAGGGCTCCTGAAGAGAAAACTGAAGCTGGGAGCTAGGATGCCTGGGTCTCTTCTGCTCACTATCTGCCCTGGGTGGGGGTGCGGTGTTGTTCCACAGGAATGTCTACAAAGATTACCGACAGCTGGAGCTGGCCTGTGAAACTCAGGAGGAGGTAGACAGTTGGAAAGCATCTTTCCTGAGGGCTGGGGTATACCCAGAGCGAGTTGGGGTAAGTCCAGCCTTCATGGGGAGTAGAGAGAGTTAGGACCCTGCCTCCCTGATTGTAGCATATGAGGGAGGTCAAGTGTGCTTATCCTGTCATAGTAGACATAAGAACCTATCTGGGAGGTGTCTGTTAGGCCTTTCTCCTTTGGGCCAGAACCATCTTCAGTGTCTTGAGAGACCCCACTGGCCAAAAAAATCAGATATCAAGAGACACCCTGCTGCCTTTTAACCTCCTGTCCCCATTTTGCTTATTGGGTCCTGGTGACCCCAGAAATCCCAGGGTAGTTGTGGTGGGAGCCAGGGCAAAGGGCAGAGTTAAGCAGCCTATCCTTCTCTGAGGAAAAAACGAATTCAGATCTCTCCATAACCTTTCCCCTTACTTGACTCTTGTTTTTTGTTACACCACCTTTTCTGTCATAGACAGGGCAGTTCCTGTGTTTCCTCTACTCTGGAAGTAGTTTCACATGGTTCCTACTTCTCTCACAGCAATATATATCCCACTGGTTTTTGATTATTTTGATATTTTCTCTTATGAAGTATTATTTCTAGAATTTTCTCAATCATCTACTATTATTTCTAGCATTTTCTTAAGCGTTTCTGTCCAAGGACCACTATCCTTTCCCCTTAAGGGCCTCCTATGCTTTCCTTTAGACCAAGCTTTCTTCACCATTTTGTTTTTTTCATGGACCCTATTGGCAGTGTGGCAAAACTCACTCTTCTCAGAATAATGTTTTTAAATCATTGAGGAAAATGCTAAATTTAATTTGAGGTTTAGTAAAAATAAAGATGTGTCTGTGTGTTCTTTTTTTCCTAACTCAAGTTCCTAGACTTTCCTGAGCTCTCTCCACAGACTCCTTGGAAGGGTGGTGGAGCCCAAGTTAAGAACCTTGTTAGACCTTTAGCCTCAGGTTATCACTTTGCCTGGGCCACTGAATCTCTCTCCCTTTGCTGTGTTTCTTTGTTCCTTCTCACTCTGTGTGATGACATTGTGGTTACCTGGAATTTCCTGATGATTCCACAGGACAAGGAGAAAGTAAGTACCTCCATTCAACAAATAGCTATTTATTATTAAATGTCAATAGGTACAAAACTCTGCTAGACTGCTAGGGGCTGGGTATGGGTAGGATACAGAGGTCTTACAAGACAGGGTCCTTACCCCCAAGGAGTTAATGACCTGGTAGGAGTGCTGAGAAATGTATTAGGATAAGTATGATTAAAAATTAGAATATAAATTCATAAAAGAATTACAAAGGGCTAAGACATCAGATGTAAGGCAGAACTTCCTGCAAGAGTTAGAATTTAAGCTGAGCCTTGAAGTTGGCCCAGATTCTATCTTCCCACTTGCTGAGGGAATGAGATGGGGCTGTAAGATCGGTGAAGCCACAATTTCTCTGAAATGAGTCCCGGAGGGCAGTACCAGGATGAGGGACACAAGTAGTTCTGGTATGATGCACTTCTCCTGTCCTTCCCTAGGCCAGTGAGACAGAGGAGAATGGCTCAGACAACTTCATGCATTCCATGGACCCCCAGTTGGAAAGACAGGTGGAGACCATCCGCAACCTGGTGGATTCCTACATGGCCATCGTGAATAAGACTATCCGTGACCTCATGCCCAAAACTATCATGCACCTCATGATAAACAACGTAAGTCAGTTATAAGTATTAGGGCTTCAGTTTAAGGAGGGTTTTGCTGTTGAGTCATTTCAGTCATGTCTGATTCCGTGACCCCATTTGGGGTTTTCTTGGCAAGGATATTGGGGTGGTTTGCTAGTTCCTTCTCCAGACCATTATACAGATAGGGAAACTGAGACAAACAGGGTTTGTCCAGGGTCACACAACTAGTAAGGGTCTGAGATTTGAACTCAGAAAGATGAGTCTTCCTGATTTCAACCCCAGTGTTCTATCACTATACAGAGGGTTGCCTACAGAGGGCTGGGGAAAGGGAATCCTGACTTTAGAAAAACTCTAGGGTTCATTGGTACATTCCTGTACCTTTGGAAAGCTAATCTGATGAGAGAAGGACGCGAAAGAAAGATAGGTCATAGGGTTTAGAGCTGATGAGAACTTATGGAGACCAACTTGTCCACCCCCATCCCATGTTACAAATGAATAAACTGAGATCCAGAAAGGGGAGTGTGACTGGCCCATAGCTACACTATTAGTAAAGTCAGGATTCAAACTAAATGTTTTGACTTCAAATCCAGGGCCCTTCAACTACACCACAGCTTATCTGTTCAAGCTGCATTTCAAAAATAGGATACATTTATTGCTAACAGATGAAGGGAAGCAACACCTAGCAAAGATGGGTGTCTGTTCATTTATGCACAGCTTCTCATCATGTATATGAGCAACTAGGTCGTGCAGTGCATAGAGCACCAAGCCTGGAGTTAGGAAGACCTTAGTTCAAATCCAGCCTCAGACACTTTCTAGTTTCATGACCCTAGACAAGTCACTTAATCCTGTTTGCTTCAGTTGCTTCATCTGTAAAATGAGTCAGAGAAGGAAATGGCAAACCATTTCAGTATCTTTGCCAGCGTCTTAGAGAGCTGGACGTACCTGAAATGACTGAACAACAACAGCACGTGGCCAGGATTCCAAGATTTTCTTTCTGATCAAGGAAATATTCTTCTCCTGGCACCCATAAGACAAAGCTCTGATGATAGCATGAGCTAGGTTGCTGAATTATTTGCAAGCACCCAACCATTTGTGTCACCCCCTCTGTGACTCCTTGTCTCTTAGCAGTGTTCCCATAGATGTGTCGATCGATGTTTCTGTGGAATGGTTTCTCAGACTTCTCTAGCTCTCAAAAAGACTTTCTGTACATTTTGTAGAACTGGGCTTAACTTTCAGTGTTTCTTAGCTTTGCTTTAGGACAAGAGTTAGCAAGCTGTGGTCTGTGGCCAAATCCTGCTCATCCCCTGTTTTTGAATGGCCTGTGAACCAAGAATGGTTCTTACCCTCTTTCTTGCTTTAGGACATCCTCACTTATCTGGGGATGTGGGTACATCCAGGAACCTTAACTATTTTTTCATAAGAGCCTTCAGCATATCTACGTTTCAGCTAGTTATGTTTTCACACACACACACACACACACACACACACACACACACACACACACACACACACACACCACACACACACACACACTCTCTCTCTCTCTCTCTCTCTCTCTCTCTCTCTCTCTCTCTCTCCATCCTACCTCTCAATCCCAACCCTCTTTTCCTTTTTGCCTTCCCTCCCACACCCCTCTTTGGAAAGACTAGGTCTTTTTGATGAGAGAGACGAGGTCTCTAACCCATTCTGGATGTAATTTTTGCCATCCATAAAAGGAGAGAATTGTACCAGGGATTACCATCCCTTCCAGTTCTGACTTTTGTATTCTGACATCTCTTGGCTCTGACATTCTCTTATATATATATGTGTATATATATATATATATATATATATATATATATATATATACTGTATTCTCAGTATATATATGTATATATGCATGTATATATGTATATATGTATATACACCCCAATATATTCATTTGTTTATTTATATTCTCGTGTTCCTTCCAGTTCTAATGCTGTGTTCTTTGAGCCTCTGAAAATATTTTTCCAAGTTCATAGAGTATTAGACTAATAGCTAAGGTATTGTACCTTGAAGTTTGCAAGGTGCTTTACATGTTATTTGATTCTCACAAAAACCCTGTGAGGCACATGCTATTAGTGTCCCCATTTTAGAGATGAAACTGAGATGAGTTAAGTGGTTTTCCCAGGGTCACACTGCTAATAAGTACCTGAAGCAGGACTTGAATTCAAGTCTCCCATAGAGGGGGGTTGGGAGGAGAAGGCTTACTGACCCTCTAGTACAAACATTTCCTTTTTAAGATGTTAAAACAGAATCGGAAGGTGAAGTGACCAAGGGTCACTGAGTCCTGGTAGCATGTCAGGCGGTATCTCTGGGACAGGCTGGACTGGCTGCCCGGCCCCTTCCTAGGTCTTTGAGTGCCACTCTGCTTTCAGACCAAGGACTTCATCCACTCGGAGCTGCTGGCCAACCTGTACTCGTGCGGGGACCAGAACACACTGATGGAGGAGTCGGCCGAGCAGGCCCAGCGCCGAGATGAGATGCTGCGCATGTACCACGCCCTGAAGGAGGCCCTGGGCATCATCGGAGACATCAACACCACCACCATCAGCACGCCCATGCCGCCGCCTGTGGACGACTCCTGGCTGCAGGTGCAGAGTGTACCGGCCGGACGCAGGTACCAGGGGCGGGTCCGGCCGCCCCCTGGGCTGGAGGGAGGCGGGCTTTGGGGGCTCCCCGTTGGAGCTAGGGGCACCGGGTCACCCAGGACCTGGGGGGCAAAGAAGGCGGGATGGGTAGGGCATCGTAGGCGGGGCTCGCAGCGGCCAGCGTGGCGTGCGTGCGTTCCGGGGTGCGGTCATTCACCTTCCCGTTCCTTCTCTATGCGTCCCCCGCAGGTCGCCCACGTCCAGCCCCACCCCACAAAGGCGAGCCCCCGCCGTGCCCCCAGCCCGGCCCGGCTCCCGGGGCCCTGCTCCTGGGCCTCCGCCTGCTGGGTCCGCCCTGGGGGGGGCGCCCCCCGTGCCCTCCCGGCCGGGGGCTTCCCCTGACCCCTTCGGACCACCCCCTCAGGTGCCGTCAAGGCCCAACCGCGCCCCCCCGGGGGTTCCCAGGTGAGCGGAGGGGAGGGCGGTCAAGGGGAGGGAGATTGTTTTGGGGTCCCCACCTTTCTGGATTCAGGACAGGGAGGGCAGAGTACCATCTCCGGGCCTTTGCAGAGGTCTGCTGGGCAGTGTTGCTGATGCACGGGAAGCCCGTTGCACTCCGGGCAGCAGCTTCACCCCCAGAGGACAGGGAAGGTAAGCAGCACCGCAGGTCTGAGGAAGGCAGTAGAGTTCTCCAGTGGGCAGGAAGGGACTGCCCAGGAATCCTGGGTCCACTTTGTGGGCCAGGAATGTAGCTAGAGGAGAAAAGCTGCCAGCCTGCTGAGGACTAGGACACAGCTTCCAGTCTACTAAAATCATTTGTCACCCCTGAGTGGAAGGGCCTGGAAGGTGGGGGAGGGGTGTTGCCTGCCTGGCAAGGGTTCAGTCAGAGCTGTTGTACGCCTTCATCCAGTGGAAGCAGCCCAAGGTCCATCAGGCCTTGGAATAGCTCATTGAGCTGTGGATCTGGTGTCTTGGGTGCATGGCACTTCCTCATCTACCTTTGCTCATGTCTGCCCTCCTCCCCTTGCCCAATTCCTCTGTCTTTTCTCTGCAAGCTGATCTTCTCATTCCTTTCTCTCCTCCCCTCCTCCACTATTCTTTATACCCTGGTCACAGGGCACCTGTGCCCATTCCCATCCTTCAGTGGATGAGGGGGGACATTGGGAGCTGCGCACCCCTTAGGATTGCCTTGTGCTTCCTGCCTTGGATTAGAGGTGCTAGGGCACCCTGAAAAGCTTCTGCCTCCTCCCTTTGTATAGAATGAGTGACTTCAGTCTGGTCAGGCCTAGTGAGGGAATGCTTCAGCATCCCCTACCAGGAAGGAAGCAGCATCACTATTGATGTTTCCCCTCCTGCAACACCCCTCCCCATTTCCCTAGTGTCCTTCAGTCTTATCAGCTGCTCCCACGGCCACCTCTGTTCAAATATCTGGCCTGCCTTTTGGTCCCCTAGAGCAAAGGCCATGGCTGGGTGCAGTGGGGAAGGTATGTGGTGCTTGTGTGGGCGTGCACACGTATGAGTGTACGAGAGAATGTCAAGAGTGTGTTTTCATATGGAGGACTGGGAAACAGGACGCCTGAGTTGTCCTTCTGCTGACAAGCCTTTGAGCATCCTGACAACACTTTTTCCTTACGCCTACCCCCGCATGTCCTACATCTAGAGAGAGGTTCCAAATCCTCTAGCATATCTCCCTACCTCAGACCTCTTTTTCCTAAGGCAGGCCCTCTTGAAATCTAACTTTAGTCTGATTTCTTTTGGTTTTCTTCATTGTAAGGAACCAAACTAAGATCAGCATCACCAAGTCATAGTTTGGAAGGCTGGATGGAGAACAGTAGCCTGTCTGTGCCCCACCAGGAGCTCAGGAGCTAATCATTAAGCAAAAATAATCATTAGTAGCTAACTGTAGCTAATAACTATTAGGCAACTTTAATACTATTTAGTCCAACCCCTTTAGTTTACAGATGAGGAAGTTGAGGTCAAGAGAAGTGAAAATACTGGAAAGGGAATTCCAATCCAGGTCCCCAACCCCAAGTCTAAGTTCCTCCTATTCCATGCTGCCCAGTAGAAATCAAATTTTTCTGTGGGGTAAAAAAAAGAAAGAGAGATTAACTTCTCTCTTTGGTTCATGAACAAAGGATAGGTTGACTGAGACTGCAGGAGGTCATAAAGGGCTGCAGATCAGACCTCGGGGCAGTGTGGTGAGTCAGTTGGTTGTTGCTCCCTTAGGTGCTATATAATGCATATATGGTTCATACTCTGACCACAGCCCCATACTTACAGAGTCCCTGTTCTCAAATAATTCACAATATGGCTAAGACATGTTTAACAACCAGAAGTGAATTAAGAGCTGAACAGTGGGGTCCAGACCAGAAGTGCTATTCAGAGAGAGATTTGAGGGGGATGAAGAAAAGTCTTCAAAGAGATAGGATTTGAACTTGAAGGATAATGAGGGGAGGAGGGGCAGGAAATGGAATAGAGAGTAGCAGAACAGTAACTAGGGCAAGGCCATCAGAACTTTGTCCTCATTAATTAAAGAGTAAAATTTAATTTCAAAAAATGAAAAAAAATTTTTTGTAAATAACTTAGAGGGCACTGACCTGGTACCACAGGAGATGTATTTCTTCTCCTGTCCGCCTGCAGTGGCCAGTCCTTCGGTAATATAGAAAATCCTTAGTGTCCTTGAGCCTACCTCCTCCTCCTTGGAAGCTGCATCTTGGCACCTCACCTGCCCCCCCAATTTCCACTCTATCAGAAACCAGACTTTTACTATTATAGAAACTTCATGCTGTTTTAGGGACAAGCTTCCTCCCTAGGGTTGCATGCCATGTGCAAAAACGTCAGGACTTTAACAGTGAGGCTGGGGAAGGCCTGCTTGGACAGAGGTAGAGAGGCAGAAATGAGAAGGGTATGCATGGGAGACGGTGAGAAAACTAATTTCTCCAGGGCAGAAGGTCCATGTAGGCGGAGGGGGAGCTGGGTACCAATCTGAGAACAATGAATTGACAAAAGGCCACTATTTTAGGATCTGGAGCAGGCATATTTCCCATTGTCCTCTGGGAGGGTACATCTTCATACAGAAAGCATGGGGCCATGCAGTTGTCTAGCCAGATGTAGCACCCCAGGAAAGGCCCCTTTCAGAGGTCTGAACCTATAGCTTGGCAGCCTCTGGCTGGTGAGCCTGGAGCTGGACATTGTTTCTGATGGGAGAGTACCCCATCCCATGCTCTGAATTGCCACAACAGGGCTTCCTAGATCGAGTCAGCACTGGGGAGCAAAGGGAGTGGTTATTTGGAGTCCTGTGACAGATCAGGGCCCGGGAGAAGGGGGTTAGGGTGCGTGTCCCTCTGTGAGCACACCTGTGGAGCATTTGCACATGCCTCTGTGTGCCTGCTGCTCCTAAAAGAGCAAGCTTCTTTGTTATGAGTAGGCCCATGTGTGTGCTCCTGTGTAGCTGCTGAGTGGATGCATGTCTGGGTCCCCTGCTGCACGTGCAGGCTAGTGAGAGCCAAGTAAGGGTTTGGGTGGAAGGGAAAGGAAGAGTTCCTGGCATTCCTGTGGGCATTTGTGTCAGTGTGTGCATGCGGAAGCTGTGGGCCTTGGTGCATGTGTGTGCACGTGTGTTGCGCGCGTGTGTGTCTCTCCCTGCCAACAGCCCAGCCTGGCCCTTTGCATTGATCAATGTGAACTGCCCTGTTGATTTCGTGTTGTCTTTCAGAATCACTATCAGTGACCCCTGAGGACTCCCGCCACGGTAGGTGCTGGTCTCCCCAGCCTGTGCTGCATGAATCCGTGTGTCCCATCCTCTGCCCCCTGACTCTTGCCAGCTCCCTGCCTTGGGAGGGGGCAGCCACAGAGGGCCAGGCAGAGGGCATGGAAGCCAGGCTCCCAGCTCCAAACAGATGTCCTACCCAGTCCCTCCTCAAGCTCCAGATCCCTTCTTCCTACCCTCTTGGCCCTCTATGGGCATCTCTTACTCATTTTTACCTTTCTCAGCTGTTCTCCCACTTTCTGGGTCTCAAAGCTTTGGTGCCATGCCCAGCGAAGGCAGGGCAGGTAGGCAGGCATCCCCTTAGCTGAGGCAAACAGGGGCCTCTCGGAAGTTGTTAGGGCCAGCATAAGCTCTATGCTAAGAGATTCCTCCTGTAGGGTCTTTCTAGTGCCAGGACAGTGTTGGAAGATTGTGGTAGAGGTGTAAACCCAGTGGCTGAGAGGTCATTTGAGCTTGGGTTTTTGGGGAAAGCTTGATTTTTCTGGGCTTGGCTCTGAAATAAGAGACATACCTCCCCACCTCCCTTTTGGTACCCCTGGATCTAGAATGGCAAAGTACCTGACAGTCTGTGATCTGTGCTTTAGAGCATTTCTAGGGTGTGATATTCTGGGTTCCCACTCATGTTAAGCATCTAAGCAGATTAGAAAGGCAGCAGCAACCCCAGGTGGTGATTAAAAGGTCATGAGTTGATACAGAAGCACTCCTAGCAGCCTGGATGTCCCAGTCTTATTTTGGAAAGCTCCTGGTCCCTTGGAGGCTGACACTGGGGTTCACTTTAAGATCACTTAGGCAAACGTGCTAGGGGTGATGCTTGTGGTGTGAGTCTAAAGGCTCTGCGCTCCCTTGCTCCTTTACCCTCTCTTTTGGACACCATGCTGGGCTTAGTTGTACCAGCTGTACTCCCCAGACTTGACCCTGAACAAAGATGATTAGAGATCCTTATATTCTCATTGGTCTTTCATTGCCAGAGACGTGTAGAATCCCTCTTGCCCTCTCCAATTCATTTGGGCTTTTTGTTGTGTGTCTGCTGCTCTCATGGAGCCTCCACTTACTTACTGGTATCTCTTCTGCCAGTTACTGGGTGGGCATATGCCATCAAACTAAGGTCAGCTTTCTCAGCCCTGGTATGGTACTGTTTATAACCCAGGGATAGACACATCCTCTCAGTTTGCCAGAGGGCAATCAGATCTTTCGTCTGGGTACCCTGTGAGATAACCAGCAGTTGGAAAAAGATCGCAGCTAAGCTGGTGGGTTCTGCTTAATAACCTGGCCTGGAAATTTTCCTGGCTGCCTCCAGTGGGATGTCCCAATCTGGGCTTCTTGGCCCAGCCTAAAACGGAGCAGCTCAGAGCACCAGTAACCTCTCCTATCTATTTGTGCCCCACTGACTCTTAATTCTGCTTCTCCCCAGCAGGAAGGGCCCGGCCTCACCTACGAGACCTGCTGTCCCCCGACCGTCTGAGCCTCCCCTCTTAGACTTATAACCTTGAGGCCTGTAGGCCACTGGCATCCATTGCATGATCACACTAAGGGAGGAACCTTTAGGTTCTTTGACCCTACCAAGGAGGCTGTCATTACCTGAGGGGACAGACACATCCTCAGCCACCTGCCCCTGGAGCCTCACTTTTAGATTTAACCCTCTTCGCCCAGTGTCTTCCAAGCATTAAATCCACATTTCCAGCTGGATGTTTGCTGGGTGGGGTAGAAACCATGGAGCTATCTTAAAACAGGGATGGATAGCATGGACCCCTCTGGGCTCCTTGGGGTCAAGCAGGGTTAGATCTGGGTCTTTGGGATGTAGGAGGCAGAGCATGTGAATAGCAGCTTCTGAAGTGGTACCTTGGGTGCAGTGAGTGTGTGGAGTGTGTATGTATGTGGGGAAATGGTGGCTCTTTGGTGGGGAGGGTGGAACCCCAATAACTTCTCCCCTTTCCCTGCCAAAGCCTAGATTCTTTCTGCTAATTCTAGGTGCCCCTTACCTTCCCTTTCCATTCTATTGCTTCCTCTCCTTTCTCCTTGCAATCCAGTTCCCTTTCTGTCCTATTCAGCTGTTACAGATGGCGGGGTGGGAAGAGGTTTGGTCACATCTCGGTTTTCCTGCCTTATCAGTTTTCTTCCCCTCCTTTTCTCTCTTCAACGGCCAGCCGAGCGGGTCAGGCAAGTCCATCCCGTCCTGAGAGTCCTAGACCCCCCTTCGATCTCTAACCAGCTCCCTACTCCTCGGTGACACTCTGTCCCTAACCCTCTTACTGCTGTTCTGTGACTGATGGTGGCTACCCTCCCAAACTTCATGATTTGGTCTGTCATAGTTGTGCGCTGACATATATCCAGGTGTGACATTAATGAAAATCTGTGCTCAGAAAATGCCCCCTCTGTGGTATCTCTCCCACCCAAAACTTCTATAAATATCTAGAAATACACACATACATATATATAATATATATACATACATATATATATATATATAGGAACACAACCTTGCTCAGGTTGGAAGTCAAACCATCGGCTG
Organism: Potorous gilbertii; assembly: GCA_028658325.1. Classification (NCBI taxonomy): domain Eukaryota; kingdom Metazoa; phylum Chordata; class Mammalia; order Diprotodontia; family Potoroidae; genus Potorous; species Potorous gilbertii. The sequence goes on along the minus strand of CM053769.1, from coordinate 305,980,604 downwards.
TCCTTGTGGTTTTGTTGCCCAAGTAGAAGGGGATGTTGTTGCTCTGGATTCCCCACTCCCAAAAGTGTTTCATCTGCCTGGATGTTCCTTGAGCCTCACTGTCTCCCCCGTGCCTGGGTCAGCAGAACTCTCCCCCTTCCTGTGGATGTGTGGGTGCTATACCAGTGACTGCTACTGTTCTGTCACTTCTATCTGTTGCGCTGTCTCTTGGCTGAGAATAAAACTCATTTCTGTATGACACCAAACTTGCCTTGGTTGGGCTATCTCTGTCTTCTAGGGAGTTTGGGGGAATGAGGTCTAGGCACTAGTTCCCAGAGTGAAAAGGAATAAATGCTGACTTGGGAAAGGGACTGGGCTCTTGTCATCTCATCCAGCACCTGTGAACCCTTGTAAGTTTTGTGCTCCAAAATAGCAGGTTCATCTGCCAAGGAATGAATGAGAAATTCTTCTAACCTAGACCTGAAAGAAGACTCTTTGGCTCTGGGCTTTTTTGGAGAAGCATGCTATAGCTTGCAGCACCATAAAACAATGAGTAGAAAAAGCCTTTGGCCTGGAGTCAGAAGACTTGGGATCTGGCTCTGTCACGGATTTATTACGGGACCCAGAATAAGTCACTTTCCTCTTCTATAAAACAATGGGGATTGGACTAGAGGATTTCTAAAGTCCCTTCTAACTCTTAACATTTCCTGACTAAAGGTCTTTTCTGGTCCAGAGGTTTCAAGCTGGGCCTCTGGCAAGGATGGACTCATTCTATAGGAAAGGCATATTGCAGTACATTTCATGAGAATGTACACCCAGGGAAATTTTCTTTAAGGTTTACAGAATGGAATGAATCCAATCACAAAGGACAATTTAATTAGTCCAACTAAGGATACAAACTTAATTGTAAATATTAACTAAATGTTACTACTTAAACATACAAATTTAAAGAATGACACAGTACCACTTTTTTTGGGAGACATTAAGGTATGTATGCCTCAGGCACATGCTGTATCCATGCCTGCCATATGAGAAGGGTACTACACTACACAAGACCTACCACATCAGAATAACGTCTCCCTCTGCTAGCTAGGTCCCAGAAAAGTAACCTGTGACAAAGGAAGGGTAAAGCCTAGGCGGCAACAAGGCAAAGAGGAAGGCAGCAGGGTGCCCCATGTTCCTTGAGGTGAATGGAATGGATGGAACAGCTAGGCCCATAGTGAGCACAATCTAGAGCTAACATGGTCAGAGAAATGGGAAGCTGAGTCAGCTAGAAGTCCTAATGACAAATTAGCCTAGGGGCAGGAAGACACAGGACTAACAACATTGGCTGAATTCATTTATTCCGAAAGAGAAAAGCAAAAGAAACAGGAGTCGAATCACCCAGGAACTAAAACCCCATCCCTTCTTCTTTCCCCTGCACTGTGCCACCAATAAATAGTTTCCCCATTTCCCCAAATAATTATTAGAACACTGCTGCATATTAAACCCGTCCTGCATCAACTCTTATCATACAGGGTGGTGGCCTGCTCAGGGGTGTCTGCCCTCTGTTGGCCCACCCCCCAGAATATACAAAAAGTTACATACAGTATGTACACTCAAGGGCCACAAAGCTTGCTCCCTTGCCCAATGGAGCCCCTGCCCCTTCTGCTGCCCCATCCCATTACCCATTACAAGTCTTTCTCACCTTGATGCCCACCAAAAGTGCTGTCTACTGTCACCCCCCACCCCCAAGGACCAAGATGAGATGCCAACTTGGATGAGGATGGTATCTTCTTGTCCCACACTCATCAAGCACCCCCATCCACTCCGTCTCCCAGAGAGGTAAGCCAAGCCCCAGGCCTTCCAAATAAACTGCCTTTATTCAGCCACACGCTCTGTTTTGGCTGGAATGAAATGAGACTCAGGCCTAGGGAGGGATAAATAGCCCTGTGGGGTGAGCATTGAGGGGCCCCACACTAACCTGTGCACCCTCCCCACTCCAGATGCCAGGGGTGGAGAAGGGGACCATCATTCTCTTGAGTCCACCTAGCTATTCTAGAGTTGGAGGCAGGGGGAGACAAAAGATCCTGCTGCCCTTTGCTGAGGGCCCAGTCTACTTCCTCCTATCACCACACTTTTAAATCACCATGATTTTGACCTCATCATTCTCATCAGCTCGGTAGAAGAAGGGGATACAAGGGTTTTCTCCCAAGCCCCCTACCCGATCCCTGGGGTTCTGGATCTCTCGCAACAATTGCATGATCTGTTGGGCTGTGGGATCATCTGGACGAGGCTGGCTCAAGGAGGGGTCATTCACAGCGGACACAAGCTCCGTCTCATCTGCCAGACTCACTTCCCGGTAGCCTGGGAGAGACAGGGTTTTAAGCTACTTTGGCAGTCTATAACTTACTCCCATGGCTATTCTATTCTTGAGCCCAAGAGTATGCTCCTGTATCTGCTTTCCTTGTTTCACTCACCCTCTTTGTCAGGAGGACTGAGATCCAGGTGGCCTTGAGGGACAGGGTTGGGGTTGCTCTCCCCAGAAGGCCCTGAAGGTGCCTGGGTGACAGCCAGGAACTTGTTGAACCACTCATTTCGCTCACCCACTAGCCGTAACACCAACTCCTGCAGTTCCAGAAGCTTCATCTGGCATGGAAGAGGAGAGACTAAGCTATTGGGCTCATGCTGGCCTAACTTCACTCCCTAATCTAGGCAGGAAGAGCAAAGAGCCTGCTAACCTTCATCTCCTCTTTGTCCTGGGCCAGCCGGCTGATATATTCCTCTTTCTCCCGATGTCTCTCCTTTAGCACAGCCCTCTGGCTCTGGTATAATGCAATGTATTCACCTGGGTTGGGGACACGAAGAAGTTCGATTCAGGTGAGATTCTTCAACACCCGGGACTCCCTGACAACTGACCATTCAGCGTGCTTGTATCACTCATGCCTACCTGGCTTCCCTCCATACCTATCTCCCCCATCAGTCATACCTGTCCCCTCCCCCATTGCTACCTAGCTTATTCCTTCCCCCATCCTTCTTCCTCGTTTCCAACGCCTCTCCTCACCAATAGTGTCCGTTTCTCCGGAGAGTTGAATACACCGATGCTCCAATTCTTCTACTCGTTCTTGAAGATCCACTTTCTCCTGCATCAGTTCTGTGAATCGGGCCTAGGGCCCCAAAAAAGGTCAGTTCCTCCAAGGAAGGAACTGCAAGCTTGGGTTCCTCCATTAACTCTCCTCTCTGCACACCTTGGGACCTCACCTGCAACTTCTCCATGGCAGCCTGAAGTGCCTGGTGCACTTCCCTGGGCACATTGTCCCCACTCAGCACTTGGGAGGAAGCGCTAGGTTCTTGCTGGGGCCGGGCCACCTCCTTGGCCAGATGCCGGCACCGTAGTCGCTGTTCCTTTAGCTGCTGCCACAGCCGATTCCTCTCTTCTTCCATACTTAACAAAGCTGAGTTCAGGAATGTAACCTGGGGTGTGAGAGGCAGGTGTGGGAGAACTGGTGAGGAATACCAGCAAGGGTAGAAAGGACTCGGGGAGAAAGGCTAGGGAGGCAGGTACCTATGAGAAGTTAGGCACTCTGATGGGCTTAGGAATTTTAGCCTGAAGCAGGGAGTGGAAGAACACATCAGAGTTGGTGGACAAAGAAAATCATGCTCACCATGGCCTCCTGACTTTCAAAGTCCTCAGGGATGCTTAATGCTGGTCGAGGAGCATCCTCTATTTCTTCTTCAGCCAACTCATCTGTTGGGGATAGCCAGAGAGGCAACATGATATAATAGGAAGAGTAGTGGACTGGCAATTAGTGCCAAACAGGTTTCTAATCCTAGACTTGCTACAGAGTAGCTGTGCACCCTTGGGCAGAGTGCTTCATCTCCTGGGATTCCAAGTTATTTATTTGTTTGAGGGGATGAGAGCAAGATGACCTCGAAGGTTTCTTCTAGCTCTACTGGTCAATCTATGGTTCTAGGAAATGTCCCCCTTCTGCCATCTTTTAGAAGGAGTGTAGCTACCCCTCACCTTCCCTGGGTTCTGGAGTAAGGCTGAGCTGGGCCTGCAGCTGCTGGTTTTCTTGGGTAGCAGCCTCCAGGCGTGCCTGTTTGGGGGAAGGGATGATGTCAGCCTTTGGGCTCCCATCCCCTTCCCCTCATGAAGGGAACCAAAAGTCCTCTCACCTGAGTCTGCAGCAGTTCCTGGCGGGCCAAGTCAGCCGCTACCTTCCCCTGCACTTCCTCATGCTGCAGCCGGTCCATGAGCTGGGTCTGCAGTAGGAACTGCTTCTGAAGTTCGTCCTTCTCAGTGGCCAGTTGCTGGTAGGCTGCCACATATTGCTGCAGGTGGCCCAGGTACTGATCCCGCTGCTCTTGTAGCCCCTGGGCTTCCTGGCTCTTCAACTCCATCTATGAGGGGGCACTACTGAGGTCCAGCACCCATTGAGCAGTGGGGGTGGGAGGCCCTGTCCACAGCCCTGTCCAGCCTGACCTCCAGTCTCTGGCCTTGTCTTGAGTGCAGCCCTCCTAGGGGGCAGTCAGACAAATGCCCGGCTCTTTCTCTTTTAAAGCCAGGGAAGAACAACGGCTGAACTAGCTTTCTAGAGATTGTCTTTCACTGCTTACTTCTCCCATGGTTTAACAGCCCTCCAGGAACTCAAATACCTTCTAGTTCCTCCCCATCTGTCTTTCAAGGCTGTGCCTCTTCACCCAACCCTATACCTTATATTTCCCCCACCCCAAATAAGGGCCTCATTTCCCCTCAGATCATCCTATCCCTGCCCCAAGATGGAATGAGATTGGATTCAGATACCTCTGACTACCTTTTGATTACAATCAACACCTCTGAATGCCTATATAACTGTGAATAGTACCCGTGTGCGTGTTTACTTCTCTCTGCCCAGCTAGCCCCATCCTAATGGCTACCTATAATGCTCCACAAGTCCAAAGACCCCTGTTTTCCCCATCCCTTCCCAAAGGATGCTTATCCAACACTGGATGACACAAGGCATTACCGACTCCTTCAGCTCCCCCAGCTTTTCCTGTAGCTGCCCCAGCTTCTTGGCAAGTTCCTTCTTGACGTGTTGCTCTGACTGCAGAGCACTTGTTACCTCCATATTCTCATTGGTCTGGAGACATGAAGGAGAGAAAGCAGTCACTAGTAATCGAATGACAACTGAACCCACAGAAGAAGGGGTCACATACATGTAACTGAGATTGGTGCCACACAGACTCACTGAGGTTAGCCTGAGAGTCTGTTGTTAGATTTGGCAACAGACAAGGTTTGAAAACAAATAAGGTTCATCAAGGAAAAGTTCCGAGAGGTATCTGAGAGATAAGAGGAGTTCATGTGTAGATAGGAAAACAGACTAGGAGCCAAAAGACCTGAGCTTTAGTCCTGGCATTGCCACTTAACTAGCTGTGTGCTCTCAAGGAAGTTACTTTTCCCTTCCAGCCTCAGCTTCCTCTATAAGGTAATCTCTTAAGATTCCTTCCAGAACTAGGGCCTTTAACTCTAGAGTTTTAATGTGGAAGGAGGGATGGGCAAAAGAGAAAGGGGGTAGGGACAACATACCAGTTTGACAAAGCCATTCTGTAGCTCTGCCAGCTGCTCCTTCAGCTCCCGGTTCTGGGTGAGGGCCCGACTGATAGTGGTTCGGTCGCTCTGCATGCTCTCCAGGATCTGTTCCCGTTCGGCTGCTTGCTCCCCCCAGCGCTCAGCTGCCCGTTCCAGCTCCAGCAGCCTCTCCTCTTGCTCTTGGTTTAGGCGGCTGAGGCCCTCATTGTCCTGTACCTGGGCTCGGAGCTGCCCTGCCAGGCCCTCAAGCTCCTTCCGAAGTTGCTCTGCCTCTTCTTGCAGTCTCTGCTCTGCCTCCGAGGGACCAGCTTGGGGCTCTGGGGATGGGGGCACTGCCAGCAAAGATAAGTACAAGGACTTCAGATTGCTCCCCATCCTCTGACCCTCCATTAGTCCCTTGGCCCTCAAGTCCTGCTGCTTGGGGTCTGGCTGCCCCTCTGAGATATGTCATAAGGGATAAGGGCTTAGAGCAAAATCTGAGATAAGCAATAACTCTTAAAAGTACTTTAAAGAACCCTCTTAAAAGTACTCTAAAACTCTAAGGGTTTTCAAATAAGTTTTTCATTTCTTATTTCATTTTTATTCTTACAACCATGTGAAGTAGGTATAGGGTTATCAAACCCATTTTATAAACAAAGAAACTGAGGCCTTCAGAGAAAGGGCTTGCCTAACATTATACAGTTCATCGGTGGAAGAACTAGAACTCAGGTCTTCTGATTCTTGGCTGTGTTCCCTAGCCAGCTGAAGCCAGAGATTCTGCCAAGTTAGAATCTTTCCACCTGGCAAAGTTATTTAAGAGGTATTCCTAAAGTTCAAATCACCAACAGCCTGTGATGAGGCGATAGTAACAGACACAGTTTTCCTGTCCTCAACCTTAAAGAGGAAAACTACATTCTGAATGGAAAAGTCCATAGGATTCCTGACGGGCTGATTCCAGCCAGACCCCAAATTTCCAGTCTCTGAGATGGGAAGGCTCCCAACCCCACTCTCTCATCCAGAACTCTACGGGCATCGCCACCTGCTGGTTACAAAGAGGGATGTGGAAAGCCCAAGGAGGACACAGCACCCTGACTACCAGTGCTTTCCTTGCTTCCTCCTAACAAAAATATCTCACTCAACCACTGTGTCATGTGTCCCCAGCCCCTGATACCCTCCCCTGGCTTTCCTAGCCCCAGCCTACCAGACTGGCTCTTCAGTTCTGCCAAGCTGGTCTCTAGCTCCTGCACCTGGTTCACACTGTGTTCCTTCTCCTCCCCCAGAATCCGCACCTGCCCACAGCATAGTAAGGAGAGATGATGATCAAGGGAGGAATGAGAACACGAAGTTTTACTTCCCCCAACCCTCACTTTCCCTTCACTCCCAAGCCATCCCTTTCTCGCAAAGTCCTTAGATTCTTCTCAAGTCCCAACCTGTTCTGAAAGCTGCTGCACCCGCTGCTGCCAGATAGTGCCTTCCTCCTTCAACTTCTCTGCATACTGGTCTCTCTCTGCTTGGAGCTGCTGCAATGATTCCAACAGCTGGAATAAGGGAAGGAAAATAAGTCAGAAGGGGATGGCCATGGGCAATGCTAATCACCTGGGAATTAACCTCCTTCTTCATCTCTGTGCTGCTCACCTGGCCCACATGGGTCTCCAGTTGCATTCGCTCCTCTAGGGCCTGCTGCAGCTGTTGGTTACTATCAGGGGTACTGGATTGACTGGAAAACTGGATGGAGAGGAATCAGAGGAGGTCAGATCCAGGGCCACTCTGAGATGAAGGGTCAGTAGTAAACCCCCCTTTATAACCTCTAAGTTGGGTGGAAGAGACACCCAATTTGGAGCTGATAAACAGCAGGGAAGTAACCTGCTCAAACTACACAGCTAGTCAGGGGCAGACTAGGAACTGCATCTAGACAGCAACTCATGTCAGAGAGACAGGAGTTTTCACTGACTGAAAGCTTGATGAGTCAGCTATGTGACAGGGCAACCACAAAAACGCTCATATGATCTTGGGTTGCATTAACAGAAGTGGTGTCCGCAAAAAGAGAGTGTAGAGTCCATTGTACTTGGCCAACATATGGTATATTATGTCCATTCTGGGCACCACATTTTAGGAAGGGCACTGACTAACTAGATCAGGGATTCTTCTCTTTACATCACAGACCTTTTGGGCAGTCTGTTGATGTCTCTAGACTCCTTCTCAGAATAAGGTTTTTAAATGCATAAAAGGAAATACATAGGATTACAAATGAAATCAATTATATAGAAAGTTATTAATTAGAGATTAAGAACTTTCAAAGTATAGCACATCAAAAGAAGGGCTACAGGGTGAGGGGACTTGAAAACAGGCCACAGAAGGATTTAAAGACTTGAGGATATTTAGCCTGGAAAAAAAGAAATTGAGAGGGCTCATGATAGCCTGGTCTCAGAGGGCAGGACAAGGAGAAGTGAGTCAAAAACTAATGGGCAGAGAATTATGGCTTAATATAAAGCAAAAGACTTGACAATAAAAGCAATAAAAAATTGGAATGGGTTGCAACAGAGCAGGTTGAGTTCTCCATCCTCCAACTGGAGGCTTTTCAAATATCACTGATGTGTCTAAATGACTCTCGAGGTCCACCAGACCTTTGGCTTCCACAACTTCCGACTTCCCTCCTGTTTGCTGCTCATAGAAGCCCCAGGTCCACCTCAGAATTCTGGGGGCTTGGCTTCCCTGGAATGCCCTCCCTGCTGTTACCTGTTGCAACATTAGCTCTGTCATCTCCAGTTTCTTGTGCAGCTCCTCCACCTCCACCTGTGTGGCTGCCTTCTCTGCCACCAGCACCCGGAGCTTCTCTTCTAGCTCTGAGTGCTGCTGCTTCAGCTCCTCGTTGCTCTTGCTGGGACAGGCACCAGGGCAGGGTAGGAGAAAGGGTGTCAGAGGACCCACTGGAAACACACATCACCACCCTCCACAGTGAGTCTCCAAAGACTCACAAAATCTGGAAACTTGAGGACACTATTAGTATAATTCATTTCTTTATTTCACGAATAAAGAAACAGGCCCAGACAGGGGCAGGGACTCAAGTCATTTATCAGGTTCATGCCAGAACTAGAGTAGGACTCTTAAGCCCAGAGTTCTTGGAACACAAGGTTTTAGTCAGTCTTCCCCAGAAGAACTAAACCAGGCCCCAGCCCCTGCCCACTTCTGCACCGAGATCCCCTAGTCTTTTCTGGCTGCTACCCCACTAACCTGTGCTTGTACAGTTCCAGTTTGAGAGCATCCCGCTCTTTAGTTAACTCCTTGTTATACTGCAAGAGGAGTGAAGGTAGTCAGACAGCAGGAGAGGGCAAAAATTCAGACAACTGCTTTGTATTCATGCTAATAATAAAACTTCACATTACAAACTACTTCATATTCAGGAACTCATTGGAACCTTGTAAACCCAATAATGCAGACAGGGTCAGATGTTACATCCATTTTCTAGATAAAGACATAGACCCAGAAATTAAGGGAATTTTCCATGGTCACACAGATACGGAGTGCCCTAGATGAGACTTGAATCCAGGCTGGCTGATTCCTAAACCTGGTGCTTTTTCTAATACACCGCACATTGCCTACTCATCCAAGGACCTTCTTCTAATAAGCTATACAGCATGAACAAGAGACTCACAATACCTATTGAGGATCAAGAATTGGAATTACCCTGTCAGCCTGCTTCTGCTGTGTAGACACAGAAGAAAGCGTGCGCTCCAACTCCCCAACACGCTGCCGGGAGGACTGCAGACGGCTCGCCAAATCTTCTGACTCTCCTAGAATGAGATGGAGTAGGAATAAGAGCAGGGTTTCCTTCCAACTCCAAAAGGGTAAGGTGAGAAAAATACATGAAGTGGGGCCCCAACTATAGAATGGAAAAAGATGGCAGAATCAAAGAATTGCATCACCAAGGAAGGGACCCTTTAGGAGAGCAGTCAGTGGGGACAATAACTCTCTTCTACCTGATTTCTGGCGGGCGGCCTGCTGCGTATGGGCCAGAGCTGTTTGTAGCTCTGTCTTCTCTGAAACAAGAATCCCAATAGTCTGGATATGAACCTTTAAGAAGAAGAGAAGAGTTCTCCAACTGATAAGTGATCAAAGGATATGAACAGTCAGTTTTCAGAGGAAGAAACTGAAGCTATCTAAAATCACTATTGATTAGAGAGATGCAAATCAAAACAACTCCGAGGTACCACATCACACCTATCAGACTGGTTAACATGACAAAACAGGAAGATGATAAATGTTGGAGAAGATGAGGGAGAGTTGGAACACTAATTCATTGTTGGTGAAGCTGTGAGCTGATCCAACCATTCTGGAGAGCAATTTGGAACTATGCCAAAGGGCTACAAAAATGTGCATACCCCTTGACCCAGCACTTCTAGGACTGTATCCCAAAGAAATCATAAAAATGGGAAAGGGTCCTACATGTACAAAAATATTTATAGCAGTTCTCTGTTTGTGGTGGCCAAGAACTGGAAATCAAGGGGATGCCCATCAATTGGGGAATGGCTGAACAAGTTGTGGTATATGAATATAATGGAAAATTCTTGTGCTATAAGAAACAGGAAGACTTCAGAGAGGCCTGGAAGAAATTATATGAACTGATGCTGAGTGAAAGGAGCAGAACCAGGAAGACATTGTAAACAGTAACAACCACAGTGTGCGAGGAATTGTTCTGGTAGACTTAGCCCTTCACAGCAAGGACCTAAAACATTCCCAATGGACTCTTGAGGAAAAATACCTTCCACATCCAGAGAAAGAACTGTGGAACTGGATTCCAGAATGAAGCAGAATATTTTCTCGTGTTATGTTTTGTTTTGGTTTTTCTCATGGTTTCTCCTATTCATTTTAATTCTTAATTTTAATTTTAATTCTCTAAAATGTGTTTAATAAGAATGAATGTGTAGAACCCATATAAGATTGCATGCCAAAGGGGAGGGAGGGGGAGAAAAATCTAATACTTATAAAAGTGACTGTAGAAAACTGAAAACAAATAAATAAACAATAATAAAAAAGAAGAGAAGAATAAGAAGAGAATTTCTATGGGATAACCGGAACTTTGTCCTATCACACCCACTTACCTGTAGCTGTTCCCTGAGGGCTCCTTGTTCCTTGGCGAATTTCTGCTCAAATTCTTTCTTCTCCTGTGCAAGAAAGCAGATTAGTTACCAGGAGTAGAAATGTATTGTCAATGGAAGCCCTTATCAGAGGGGCAGATGGCAGGCCTGCCAAACTGCACAGGCTCTAACCTAAGACACCTGTCCAAAATGCACAGTCATCTTACCTTCTCCAACTGATCCAGGGCTTCCTGGTTCTGCTGTTTCTGTGGGAAGAGTAAAAACAAGGTGGTGTTCTCCAGAAGTATCTAGTGTATTCGTACTCTCCAAGTCACTGGAGAAAGAGGTACTGGGGAAGAGGGTGATGGAAGGAAAAATTCCCAGGGCCTAGACAGACCTAGACTGAACTTTGCATTTTTCTTAAGAGTCATCTCCTCTAGGCTTTCCCAAGGGAGTAGTGCTTACTGAATATACTATTACACCTAGGAGACCAGCATGTGAATAACAGACTGTCCGTTCTAGAAGACAATCATCGGCACTTCTAGAAAGGCAAGCCCAGATAGACCTACTGCCTATTGAGAGAGGAGCTGAGAATCATGGAATCATAAAATTTTAGAGCTGAAAGGGGCTTTAAATAATCTAGTCTGAACCCCTCCCATTTTTTTATTAGGAACTTAACTGTCAACAAACAAACAAAAATACACAAAAAAGGAACTTTTTTATGACTTAACTGTCAACAAACAAAAATACATAAGAAAGAACAAAAGAGGACTGTATACTCCTCATTTTCCAGAGAAAAAAACTGAAACCCAGAGGGATGAAGTGTTTATATAATGTCAGACTGCTGCCATGCAGGGATCAACTTACAATCAAGTGCTCTTTCCACTACACCCTAATATCTCCCAGAGAAAGTGAGAGAAAGGGAAGATAGTAGGAGAATCTAGGGAGCAACTGGGGGAAGTAGGAGGGAAATGTTAACAGAGTGGCAAACAGAAACAGCCATGCTACATGCTTAATGTCTTGGAAACCTTAGTGGAGAAATAATCTCCATTCCTTTTGGTACCTTAGCTGAGGCTACCCGCAAATTCAGCACTCTCTCCTTAGTTCCAATAATGGTTTGCTCTAGGTCCCTAGGGAAAACTGAAGACTTAGACCAAGGTAAGAGAAGTGGGGACCAGGAGGACCATGCTGGGATCTTACCAATTCCTCTATCTTGCTACCGAGTTGTTTGTTTGTTAGATTGCTGGAATCCAGGGCTACTGCTAGCTCTTGATACCGACTCTGAGGCGCATGCAGAGAGGAAGAAACAAAGACAGGATTGGGGTACAAAGTAGAGAGACTAATCATTAGGAAGGGAAAACAGTGAAGTCAATTTCACTAGGTACAAGACTCTCTACTCCCCATTATGGCTAAAGATGACAGTGTAGTCTTTAGCCTAGCCCAACAAAGGCTCTGGGCCCCTTACCTCCAGGTCCCTCATGTTGGTAGAAGACACTGGGCCCTCCCCATTGACATAGGATGTAGACTGGAAGAAAGAATTTCAATTGGGATTTTCCTTGACCTCAATATTCCCCACATCCTCCATTTTCTTACACACACTCCACCTTTCATTAATTCCCTTGATCCTTTCTCTTTGCAATCCATCAGTCTATATCTTTTGGCCTATATATTCCTTCCCCATCTAATCATTCTAATCCCCTCTCCCCACCCTAACACATTCAGGATTCTAATGTTAAAACTAAAAGTGATCTAACTTGGAGATCCTCTGGTTCAAGAGCTCTTAGCCTGGGGTTCATAAACTTCTTTTTCAAAAAGTATTTTGATAGCTAGCTTTCAATATAATCAGTTTTCTTTGAAATCTTATGAATTTTATTTTGTTCACTTAAAAATATTATTCCGAGAAGGGATCCACAGGCTTTACCTGACTGCCAAAGGCTTCCATGACACAGAAAAACATTAAGGGTCCCTGCTCTAGTAGTCTAACTTCTTCCTTATACGAAGGAGAAAAGTGAAGTCCAGGAAAGTGATCTTGACCAAGGTCACACAACTGATAATAATAGCTAGCATTTACAGTGTTTTAAGGCTTGCAGAGCACTTTACAAATGTTCACAGAATTCCTTTGAGCCTCACAGCACCTGAAAGGTGGGCGCTATCATTATCCCCATTTTACAGATGAGGAAACTGAGACTGAGACAAATTAAGTGACTTAATCAGTATCACACATCTAGTAAGTACTTGTTTGAGGCAGGATTTGAATTCATGTCTTCCTGACTCTTTACTGGACAACCTAGCTGCCAGTGAGAAACAGAATAAAAACATAATCCAATTTCCCTGACTCCCTACACAATAGAGTACTCTGTCATAAATACTGATCACCTATACTGTGTCCTCTCTATTCCTACCCAAAACTTCCCAAACCATATTATCCTTCCCTGCCTGTTCCCATACACCACCCTACCTCAGTCCCCACGCTACCTGGGAAACAAGACCATTGAGTTGTTCTGAGATCTGCCGCAGACTCTCAGTAGAAGACAGAGATCTGAAAGACATACATGGAGAAAATTCAATACAACTGCATGGAGAAAGGAAGGGCAAGGGAATAAAATGACTTGGACCTTCAGGCCTGTCTCTGGGAGACAACTACCCTTGATAGACACTCACTTGCTTTCATCCATAGGACTTGGACCATTCTCAATGTCACAGTTCTGTTGGGAGGGAAAGAAAAATGGTGGAGTCACATAACTTGTGTAATTACCACTTAGGGACAGAATGGGCCTTGCTAATTCCAGTATCCCCTCCTTCCTATTCCCAAGGGCAGCCGAATGGGACAGAAAGTCACAGATTTGAACTCACCCCAGACTTGGGCTCACTTAAACCAGAGGAGTAGGTCCCTCGACTCTGGGAACCAAGCTACCCAGGGAAAGGGAAGAGGGGAGACTCCCAAAGGAGTATATGTGTCAGATAGGTACGATGCTGTCAGGGACAAAGTTGAGATGAGGAACAAGTGGGATGGTAAAGAGCACAAACCTGAGGCGAAGCCATGCTAGTGGGGCAGGGGGTACTGGTACGGGGGGCATGGGCATTGCCAAAGGGAACGGTGACATCTGCAGGCAGCAGGGCAGGAGCAGCACTGTCTCTGGATGCCTGTTACAGAACAGAGCAAGGGCATTATAGTGACATGCAGGAAAGGACACTGGCAGATCTCTAGGTAGAGATGAGATGTGTGGTAAGGGAGGTGGTGAAGGGAGAAAATGAACAGATGCTTTTCAATCAGAGAATGCCCCTTGCAGTGGTCAAAGTAACAGCTGCACACTCCAATCCAGGATCTGTGCCGAGTCCCTGTCCATTTTGTCCTCAGATCCCTCCAGAGAGGCAAGTGTGAGAGTGCCAGAGTTCAGAGTAGGGACAACACAATCACCTTTGAATACATACACACCTTCTTCTCCTTAGAACCCTAAAACGGCAGCAAAAGTCTCCAAGTTCTCCAGCACAAGTGCTGGAAAGGAAGGGCAGAATGTAGCCAAAGGAAGAGACTACTTTCCCAAAAATCTAGTTTGCTTTCAGGAGCAACCCTGGCTCCTTTTGGAACCCTCCCTCTGCTTTCTGCCTGGTAGTGAATCTCAGGGACAATGAAACAGGTGCAACCATGCTTGGCAGACCTACTTCCTATATCCCCTCATTCCCAAGCTATTTTTCTGGACCCAGGTCTTCTCAGAAAAAAATTATCTAACTAGAATATGGAGAACAAACTGCAATTATCTTACCATCATCACCCAAACCTCTCCTCTCCAGAAAGATCCTTTCAAACACCAAGTCCAAGTACAAGAGAACCATCACTGCCCAAGTTCACACCCCCTCCCCCCCAAGGACTCCTAGCATCTTGGAGATTTCAGATCTTCCTTCTCTGAGGCAGCAGATCTAGAGCACTACTATAGATGGAGACCTGGTATCCTGGGGAATGATGAACAATCCACTTACTTTCCCTCACTGACTCTGCCTAACCAAGCTTCAACTCTGAAAGAGATTAAACTCTAGGTCAAAGCCCAAACAACTACTCATAGTTTGTTAGGGATCTGGGTTGGCCTCCAAGGGGTCCTTATCTTCTTAGAAGCTCATTGGGAGAAGAGAGTGAGACTGCCTTTATCCTAACCAAGCACATCCAGTTTTAGACAGAAGTGGGAAAATGCATATGTCTGGGGAAAGGAAAAGAAAAGCATTTCTCTGTGTGAAAAACAGAGGTGCTCCTTTGAATTTCCAAACCCATTTCACTCTCCTGATACAGAAGAGCAAAGGGAAGACTTGGCAATGGGCAAATGGTACCTTCTGCCCACTTATTTCTCTGTGCTGTGACCACTGCCCCTTGGGCCCAGTTTTGCCCTGCCAATTTCTATGATTTTGGTTATCGATTAGCACAGATGAAATGCTATGCATTTCACAGATGAGGAAAATGACTTCCAGTAAGGCTAAGGACCTGAGGTAAAGTACAGGTGCAGGCAGGAATTGGCAACACTGGGATTCAAACCCAGATCTTCTAACTCCAAATTGGGTGCTTTATTCACTGTATTTCTGTAAAGGATAGTTAAAAATATATTTCAAGTTTCTACTTTTTCTTTTACCCCACCCAAAACATTTTCCTCTACCAAAGTTTCCAGAAATTTTACAACTTTATCTAGGATCACCCTGACTTGACGCTCTTAGAGGGTATAGGAAATAAGAAGGAAATTACTACGGGAGAGAGAGTTTGTGCAAAGGAAATGGGTGATCTGGTATTTCCAGTGATTTCACAAAACCTCTCAAATCTCAAAGCACTTTGTGCCTGTTTTAAACATTTCATATCCTACTTTGTGTTAGTCACTTGTGTACAACTCCAATCTCTCCTCCAAGTCCATTAGTTCCCCGAGGGGGTCATGTTTTATTTGTTTTTTATCTTCCTCAGTGCCTCGAACCATACCTTATGGAGGAGAGGTATTTAATACATTTTGGATGAATGAATTCCCAAAAGGAAGTGGAGGTGGCTAGGAAGGGAAGCCAAGTACCCAGTCACAGAATAAATCTTAGTAATCAACTAGTCCACCCTCCTTCATGATTCACATGAATAAACTTAGGCCCAGAGAGTAAAATACCTTATATGAGATCACACATCTCCTTAGCAGAGCTGAGTTTGAACACGTTTCCTTACTCCTATATATTAGTGGTCTGTCTTCTAACACCACACTGTCTCCTCCCTAACTGGAAGGTAAACCATATTACCTCTCCCTGCCTGACCAATTAAGTGTGAGAAGTTCTAAAGAATTAAAATACCAAGTACTTCTCTCCTCCTCCTCAAAGCCAACAGCTGACCTTCCCCATGACCATCAGAAATAAGATCTGGCCCCAGTTCTACCTCACTTCTCAGGTCTGGCAATCTTGTCTTGGGCATGCTGCTGCAGAAAGAAGTGCCAACATCACTTCCTGGTGTGGATCACCTGCCAGTTGGCTTGGCAGAAGAAATCCAATGTCCAGGAGGTAAGACCCACCACTCATCCAACTTCACTTCCAGGGACTAGACTGAAACCAGAGTTGGCAATCCCCCCCATCAACAACTTGATCTGACTTCCTGCCCAATTCCTGAGGAGTCCTGCCAACTGGTATCCCAAGTACAGCTGCTAGTGTTCATCAAGGCCAAGCAGGCAGTTTCCTCAGTCCCACTGGGGCATCCACTCTACTGCTATTTGGGCTTCGATCCAAAGGGGGCTGTTCTCTGGAATCCCTTGACATTCTAGACTACAGCAGCTATTTGCCCAATCTTCCTCCATTCCTCTGATCATTTTCTTTTGTTCTTTAATATCCCTCTTCTTCTACAAGCAGCAAGAAGCACACTGCCTCATTTCCAAGGCTCTCCAGCCCTCTGCCCACTCCTACATTTTTGTATCACAGCATCTCACCCTGCCCACCCAACATGGCTCCTTCTCCTATGTTTCTCCACCATTTCTTTAAGGGAATTCTTTTTAAGGCACCTCAAAAAGGAGAAGGGACTCCTCCTTTTCTTAAGCTTAGTCCTTCAAAGGTTATTTAAAGCATTTCTCTACCTGGAAGCACTAAAACCATCTCAGATAGACCATTTAACTCATTCTTTTTTTCCCTTTATCTTGTCTATACCTGTAAGAGCTCCGGAGCAGCATTTCTATCCACTAGCCTGTTTCACTGTGACACTTTTCCTTCCAGGTGGTCTCTCCGAAGGTCTAACCTAAATCACTCCAGTTTCAATATAATCTTGTCTTTCTTTATACCAAACAAAACTACATCTGTTAATTCTCAAAATCCCAACACTTCTTCATTCCACTCAAGCTGGACAGATGGTTTGAGGAGGGGGACCCAGGGTATTTCTTACATTTTTTTTTTAATAGTGACCAATAGAAACAAAAATTTCCTGAAGACTCTCCTGACTACCTTTAGCTACAAAACGCATTTTACTTCCACCTAGATAACAAAGGGGTGGGAGAAGGGAAAAACAAAACTAACAAAGTAGGAAAACATGAAGGAGTAATCAGGCCACCATGGGTTAATGACAGCAACAGAAAATTAAAGCGGGAGGTCATCCCCAAACCCAGAGAAGTCTTGGGGGCATGCAGAGCTGGGAAAGCAAGCCAGTGAGAGGGGACCTCGACACTGTCTCACCTTCCGCTTGTCCAATGGGGGTAGCGCTACCCCATTGGAACGGTTAAGGTCGGACACCAGCACCTTCAGAATGTCCTGAATCTACAAGAGGCGAAAAGGGAGAAACAAAAAGGGAAGAAGAGAGAAAGAGAGGTGGCTTAGAGGGAGGAGATAAGAGTTGGGAAAGGTGGAAGGGACAGGCTTGAGGAAATGGGGTAAGGATGGGAACTGAAGGTGGCTAGGGTAAGGACCCAATCCATAGACAGGGGTTGGGGATAGCCTTCCTAACATCTACTTTTGGCCTTGTTGTGGGCAAGACCATGTTAACATAATCCAGATGAGTTGGAGAGAAGTTCACAGAATCATAAAGTCCTAAAACAATAAAGCTAGAAGTACCCTCTAAGAATACTTAGTTTATCTTTTACTTCTTTTAAACTCAGGTTCAGAGGAGTGAAGAGACTTGCATAAGTCATGCAGTGAGTAGCAGAAATGAGACAAAAATCTAGATTTCTTGATTTCCAATTTCCAGGTCTTCTTCTACTATATGACTTCACCCCCACCATGACTTTGCTAGTATCTCCTAAAGGGAAGGGCAGGTGGCTTGGTACCATTTTCTTTTGTAAGGCTTCTTCTGGGGATAGGGGAAAATTGTCAGCTGAGTCAGGTCACCCCTTTTTCTCCATCTTTCCAAGGGAGTGTTTCTAATTAAGACTCACATCCTCAGGAGAGTGTCGGTCACCAGATGGAGGAATCTCAGGGTTATTCCCATCTTTCGTTTTCCGTTTTTTCTTGGCTCCTGCTAGGGTACCAGGGCTGGTCTTCTGTTGATACTCCTTCAACTTCAAAGAGGAAAAGGTTAGGGTTGGAAATGGTAAGGGTCATGATCCAGGGTCCAGGACAGTGCAAATTATACAATGAGGTGGGCTCAATGTTGTAGCTAGGAGGTCAAACAGCTAGGTTTGGATTCCAGCTTTGCCCAAAGGCTCTCTAGGTGCTGAGAGATGATTCACAGCTCAGATGCTCAGTTTCCTTAATAAGTGCTTTAAAGTTTACAAGGGATGTTCCTCAGAACTAGTTGGTAAATGGGGAAATGACTTGCCCAGATAATTAAGTGTGAGAACCTGGACTCAACCTCAGGTGTCCCAACTCTAAGTCCTTAGCTAACCCCTCAAAACTAACTTCTCTCCCAACCCTAATAGAATTCCTCTCATTTTAAGTCCTCTCCATTCTCCCAATAGGTGACCATATGTTATCCCAGAGGGCAAAGAATGAAAAGGATTGTGGTTCCAGAAATTTAGGTAATAAGAGGGTGTGGTGAAAAGTTGAAAGAAAAAAACCACGGACCTCTCAAAAGAGTTAGAATCTGGGCAGAAACAATCCTCTCATTCACTTTTCTAGCATGTCTTGAATCTTTGAGACATAAGAATCAAGGAACTAGATAAATTTAGGATCTTACTAGTCATCATTATCATCAATGTTAAGTCTCTGAATGTGCACAGTGATGCAGTCACTCCAAGTCTTTGGGACTCTTTTGAAAGTGTTCCCAAGGGGCTCAAGAATCTCCTCAGTTAGTAATTTTAAAAATCCCGTCCACTTCCCACAGCAGGTTATAAATGACAACTTGGGAAGGGGAATGGTGACCCAACCTCATTCCAAGTCCTCCCCAAGAGTTACTTCGAGAGAAACAATTATCCACTCCCCCATGATATTACCCTGTATGCGGTTCTTCCACACATACCTTTTCCTACCCCACTTCACTCCCTCCCCGTCCCTAACTCTGGGTCTGAGGCAAACATGCTGGGGGTTGGGCAGGGTGCAGAACAGGCTGGAAGAGGTTTGGGAAGGGCTCCGAGGGAGGAAGTCCAGGAAGGCGTCGGATTCCCACAGAGCGGGCGGGGCAGGCCTGGCTGCTGGCGTGCCCAAGCCTTCACCTTGGGGCCCCTCCAGGGGTATCTGGGTTTCGGTGGGAGGGGGCACGAGGGGCTCAAGGGGCGACGAGACGAGGAGGGGGGGCATCTCTCTCCAGGCACCAGCTTTGAGAAGGGGGGAGGCCTTTCCGGGAGGCCAACAGCTGGGCCTGACGTCACGGGTCGGGCCCGGGGAAAGAGTGTCACGGGCCCAAAGTCACCAAGGGGGCTGCGGGGGAGGGGCGTGGGGCGCCAGGGATGTAAGGAAGTCTCGGGGGGAGCAGGGCTCGGGACCTGTGGGGTTCGGGAACGGGGACTTGCGGGACTGGAGACGAGGACCCTGAGGAGACCGAGGAGGGACACTGGGGAAGGGGGCCCTCAGACACCGGCGGGGGAGACCCGAGCAGAGTCAGGAGGACGATCGAAGGGATCCGGAAGGGGATCTGAGAGAATGGAGGAGAGCTTGGATCCGGGAGGGGGTCTGTCAGGGTCCAGGCGGCGGGAAGGGAAGGGGCGGAGCCGGGCCCGCGGGCGCAGGGGCCGTCTCAAGAGCATTTACCTTCTTTTTGGCCGCCGCCAATTTGCTCTGCCGGGTCTCGTCCGCCATCCCGGGCCGGGGAGGGGGAAGGCGGGGGGGGCCACATCACCGTGATCCCGGCAACCACCGCGGCATTCCATCCAGCAGCCACCGCGCCGCACCCGCTCCTCCCATAGGGAGGGCGAAGGGCGGGGTCGGACCGCGCCGCGCTTCCCAACGTCTGCGCCTGCGCCGCGTCACCCGCCGCGGCGCGTCACCCGCCCCGCCCCCTCCGTACTTGGCTTCAGTCTCTTTTCTCGAGGTCCACTCCCGACTGGCGCCGACGTTCCGGTGTCCTCGAGAGCGCGCTCGTCCTGGTCCGGGGGCGAAGCTCAGGCCCGGCGCCGCTCTTCTCCTCGGCCGCCCTGGAGCCCCGCGCGCTGCAGAGGCCCTCGGGAGGGGAGCCCGGGACCCCGAGCCTCCGGAGGTGCGGAGGGGACGACACTCATCCTAGACCCCTCCCCCAGAGATCCTACACCCTCTTCTGAGACCCCCTGCTCGGGAGACCTCAGCCCCTTCCAGTGTGCCTAGCACGGTGCCTGGCTCAGAGCGGGCGCTTAATAAATGCTTGTTCTCCGCCCCCATGCTGGGCACCCTCGTTCCTTCTAAAGACCCCACCCTCCCCAAAGATCCCACCCGCTTCAGAAGCCCGTCTTAAGATGACGACCCCTCCTTTAGGAGACGCCTTCAATGAAGCCCCTCAGAGGCCTCCCCTCTGAAGAAAGCAACACAGAGATCCAGGCCCTGCCATTGACACCTGCTTCCCAGAGACCCTCAGCTCCCGTGGGATACTGCTTGTGGACTTCTACCCTTTAGGGTCTGCTCCACCTGTCCTTGGTCTCTATCCCTTCCCAAGTGCCGTGTCCTGAACAACCTGATCCGGTTTCCCTTTGCCCAGCTGTCCTCCCTCCAGGGGGTCCCTGAGCTCTCAGATAACCTACGGTTCTCCCCTCCTCCCACACCCCTGGGTCCCTAACCATCCCTTTTCCTTGGTTGCTTTCCAGGGCACGACTGGGACTCTCCAAACGCCATTCGGCAACTTTTCGATCCCCTGTGAGTATGTCTGCAAGCTCTCCTGCTTCTTCCAAGGGTTCCTTCCTTCCTGCTCTGTGCCATCTCAGTTTTCCCACCTGCCACACAGGCAGCGTATCTTTCCCCAGTCTCTCTGGACCTCCTCAGTTACAGCACAGCACTCCATTTCTTGATCTCTGATCCCATAGCAAACATTTTCATAGCACTTGCCTGTCCTGTCCTTCCTCATGCCTCCAACGTCTCCTTCCACTTTTGTTAGATTCATGCTGTCCTAGTAGATGTTTAATAAATATCTGATGAATTAATTGAATGACTTACCTGCCTCCTACTTGACTAAGGTGATCCTGGAAGGATATCTGATGTTATTTCATCCAATATCCTCTACCTCAAAATATTTCTGCCTCTAAGTATATTTTCTCATCCTCACTCCTCAGATGAAGCCCCGTCCAAAGCTAACCTCCCCTTGTGTCTTCTGCTTTCTTTAGGCCCTTCCTCCATAATTTCTACAGTCTTTTCCTCCCAACTGGTTGCTTCCCCTCTACTTTTAAGTACACAGATCTCCCCAATCTTGGGAGAGAGGGGAAAAACAAACAAAAAACTTTATTTGATCTACTACCCCCACTAGTTATGTCCCTCCACTTCTTTGCTAAGCCTACCTGCTGCCTTCATTACCCACTTGCTCTTTAACCCTTGGCAGTCTTATTTCTTAGATGTCCAGTGACTTTTAATTGGCAAACCCAATGGCCTGTTTTTATCCATCATTCTCTTTTACCTACTTGCAAAAAATTGATACTGTTCTCTACTGACTCCTTGGAACTCTCTCTTGCCTCTTCATGAGTCACTACTATTCTGCTTTTTCAGCCACTTGACTGTTCATTCCTCTGGCACCTTTTCCTCAGTTTCCTGTTCTTCTCTTTCTCTTTCTGTAGTTGATAACTTACTCTGTGGTTTTCAATTGTCATTTCTTTTGGTGGTTGATCAATACTTTGGTTGACAACTTTCAGATCCGTATCTGTCATTCTGAGCTTTCAGATTAGTTTTACATTTCCAACTGCTTCCTGGATATTTTTCCATTTGGATGTCTTTCTTTCATCTCACTACATGCACTCAGTGCATCTAAAATGATCTATCAGTGTCTCCTTGTCAAAATTGCCTCTTTCTCTTGACTTCCCTGTTTCTTTTACCATTTTCCACATCTGAGAAAACAGAAGCATCTGTGATCCTTCCCTGTCCCTCACCTCCATGTTTATCAGATCTTGTATGTTCTTTGTAGTGTCTTTCCCACCTGTAACTTTTCATCTCCATGGATACAACCCCAGTTCAGGCCTTTACCTGTATCTTACCAGTGACCACTTCATTCATGAACTCTTGGCCTCCTCACTCTTACCATTACCAGTCTTGCCTCCAACCATCATTCACACTGCCATTTTCTGCCAAAACACATCATATTACCCTCTAGCTCAAAAACCTCTAGTAATGCCTAAATACCTAAAAGATCAGTTTGATACTGCTGAAGCAGATATATAAGACTTTCTACAATCTGATCTTGTTCTACCTTACTAACCGTATTTCTAAATGTTTCTTTTGCTCTGGTCATACTGGTCTTATTGTCCCTGCAAAATGCTAAGGTTATTCCCACCTCTGTGCCTATATTCACTCCACTCTGCCCTGCCCTTTCTTTCTATCAGAATCCTACTCATTTTTCTATTTAAAAAATATTACATAATACCCTGATTTTGATGTAATTTCAATACAAGTTAGATTAAATTGTTATTTTTATTGATACATTTTTAAAAATCAGAATCATGGTGGCTAACATTTACTAGCCCCAGCTCATTCAGTATCTGACATATCCTTATATCCCATGATTTATCTCCAGGGATACTCTCCATGTATACCTTCTCAATGAAAAATGCTAATGATAATCCTTTTATCCTAACCTATCATTCCATCTCTCCCTATGGCTTACTCCTCCTAAATCTCTTCATCTCATAATGACCTCTAGGCCATCCACTCTTCAGTACTTTCTCAACTTTGATCTTACAGTTAAACAGTTTGACTACTTTTGGCCCTCTAATTTTGATTTCCTTGCTCCCTTGTCCTGTTGACAATCATGCCTTGCTCAAAATTAACCATGTATTACTTCCACCACCTGCCTTTTTTACTCCTACTTGTGCTGCTGAACAAAGCTGGAGAATATCAAGCAATCAGGGTGACTGGATGCATTACCACTTTATATTATCTAACCTTAATAGGGCCCTCCCTGGAGCAAAGCAATCCTTTTATTCTCTCCCTGATTGATGCTCTCTATCCCCTTTTGCACAGAGGCTGTTTCATTTTCTTTCCTCAAACCTCCCATACCTACCTATCTTCCCCACCCTCTCAGCCAAGGATTTCAACTATTTTTTCATATAGTTTTAATATTTTTATTTTTAAAAATTTTATTTATACAATAAAATTATATATAATTATATTTATATATTTTAAAAATTATATTTTATATTGCATGTTGGAGGAGATGTGGGAAAACTGGGAAACTAATGCACTGTTGGTGGAGTTGTGAACTTATCCAACTATTCTGGAGAGCAATTTGGAACTATACCTAAAGGGCTATAAAACTATGCATACCCTTTGATATAGCAGTACCACTACTAGGTCTATATCCTAAAGACATCCAACAAAAGGGAAAAGGAACTATTGGTATGAAAATATTTATAGCAGCTCTTTTTGTGGTGGCTAAGAACTGGAAATCAAAGGGATGGATGCCTATCAATTGGGGAATGGCTAAACAAGCTGTGGTATGTGATTGTAATGGAATATTATTCTGAAAAGAGATTTCAGAAAAACCTGGAAGGACCTATATGAACTCATACAGAATGAAGTAATTAGCAGCAGGAGAACGTCGTGCACAGGAACAGCAATATTGTTTGATGAAGAACTGTGAATGAGTTAGCTGTTCTCATCAGTACAATGATCCAAGACAATCTCAAAGGACTAATGATAAGCATGTTATCCACCTCCAGAGAAAGAACTGATATTGATTGAATACAGACTGAAGCATGCTATTTTTCACTTTCTTTCGTTTTATTTTATGCGAGTCTACTTGTACAAAATGACTCACATGGAAATATTTTACATAATTGTACATGTATAACCTAAATCTGATTGCTTACCACCTCAAGAAGGGGAGGGATGGATAGAATTTGGAACTCTAAATTTGGAACTTTAAATAAAATGTTAAAAAATTGGGAAAACATTCATTTTTAAAAATTTTGAGTTCCCAATTCTCTCCCTCACTCCCTTATCCATTGAGAAGGCAAGCAATATTGTGTTAATTATACATGTGAGTTCATGTAAAACATAGCTATGTTGCAAAAAAAACCCCCAAAATAATGAAAAAAGTATGCTTCATTTTGCATTCAGAGTTCATCAGCTCTCTCTGGGGGTGGATAGCATTTTTCTTGGTGAGCTTTTTGGACTTGTCTTGGATCATTGTATTTTAGGGTAACTAAGTCTTTTACAGTTGAATGTCATTGTAATATTGCTGTTACCATGTGCCATGTTCTCCTAGTTCTGCTCACTTCACTTTGCTTCAGCTCATATGAGTCTTCTCAGGTTTTTCTGAAACCATCCCCTTCATCATTTCTTATAGCACAATGGTATTCCATCATAATCATATGTCACAGCTTGTTTAGCCATTCCCTAATTGATAGGCATCCCATCGATTTCCAATTCTTTGCCACCACAAAATAAGCTTCTGTAAATAGCTTTGTACATGTAAATGCTTTTCCTTTTCCTTTCATCTCTTTGGGACACAGACCTAGTAGTAGGTTTGCTGGGACAAAGGTTATACACAGTATTTATTATAGGACTCTAGGATGTAGGTCCAAATCGTTCTTTTGCTGGATTGTCATCCTGGTTTCCTTCCATCAACTGTGAATATACCCCAGGGCTTTGTCTTGTGCTATATCCTTTCTTTTCTGCATTCTCTCACCTGGCTAAATTGACAAGTCTATGCTCCCATGGGTTAAATTGAGAAGTCTATGCAGGTGATCTCCAGACCTGTACATTCAGCTCTAATCTCTCTCCTGAACTGAAGTTTTGCATCACCAACCTCTGTTGTACACTTCGAACCGTATTTTCCACAAGTATCTCAAAACTCAGCATGTCCAAAACAGAACTCATGATTTTTTTCTCCCCAAACTCACCCTGTTCTGAACTACCCTAGAGGGCACTACCATTTACCCAGTCATCTGTGCTCACAGCCTCAGTGTCTTCCTTAACTCTTCACATTTACTTCACAATCTTGTCATTTCTTTCACTGCCATCTTCTCTTGCATATCTTCCCTTCTGTCTGCTTAACACAGCCCATCCCTCTAGTTTAGACCCTCATCACCTTTTGACTATTAAAATATCCTCCTCATTGGTCTTACTGCCCCAAGTCTCTCCTCCCTCCAATCCACTTGCCCTCACAGCTGCCAAAGTAATTTTTTTTGAAATTACAAGTCTGAGCGTATCATCCTTTCCCCTCTCAATAAATCCTAATGATTTCATATTGCTTTAGGATTAATTTTAAACCGTTCTGTCTGTCACTTAAAGTTCTTTACAATCTGGCCCCTTCCTATCATTCCAGTCTTCTAACACATTACTCCCCTCCACAGGCTAGTCCAAGGGGTGGGGAACCTTTGACCTCAAGGTCTCAAGTAAAGTTGTGTAAAACTCAGTCAAATGGCCACACCCAAGGACCTAGAAGGTCACAAGTGGCCTCGAGGCCACAGATTCCACACCCCTGGTTTAGTCAAACTCAACTACTTGCTGTCTCTCATGCACAGTACTATATCTTCCATATCAGTTACTTTGCCATGGCTAACCATAGTCTGTTCCCTTAGCTATCTTGTTTTGAAAACTTTAGTCTCTCCCTGTCATCTACTGGCTCCTTTTCTTCTGCCTACAAATATGCCCAAGTCTTGTCTGTTCTTAACACCCTTAGTAGATCGAGCTTTCCCCTCAAGCTAAATTTCTTCTTCCTTTCAAAGCTAAATTCTTCAAAATTAATCTATATTTCCTATACTTTTCCTATTTTGTGTTTTTTAGCCTTTTGCAGTCTGGCTTCTAACCTCATCACTCAACTGAAAGAAAGTGCTCTGTCTACAGTTAGTAATGATATTTTAATTGCCAAATCTGTAAGTCTTTGTAGATTCGTCCTTCTTGTACTCTTCAACATTTGGCAATGTTGGCCACCTTCTTTTCCTGACCCTTTCTTTGGATTTTTTCTCATAGTCTTTTCTATTTTCTCATGGTTAAACTCCTACCTGTCATATCTCTTCAGTTTCTTTTGCTGGCTCATCATCAATATCAGGCCCCTAAACTTTGGCCTTGTTCCAAGACTGTCCTGGGCCGTCTGAGTTATCTAATTAGCTTCCATGAGTTTAATTAATTATCCCCTTCCAGATATTTCTATATCTGGGATCTGTCTATCTATCTGTCTATCTTCAATTCCAGTCTCTTAGCTAACTTCCAGGCCTACACCACCACTTTCTTATTGTTCATTTCTGATTGGATATCCTATGGGCATCTATTTCAAACCCCAGTGTGTCCAAAACAAGCTCATTATCTTTCCCCCAAAATCACCCCTCCTCTGAACTTTCCTGTTTAAGTTGAGGGAACCATTGTCCCTTCCAGCCTTCAGAGTTTGCAATCTTGGCATTATTCTTGCCTTCTCACTATTTTTTCACCTCACTTATCTAGTCATTTGCCAAATCTTATCATTTCTACCTCCACAACATTTCTTACACTTGTTGCCTCCTCACAATTCACACAGCTACTACCTTAGGCTAGGCCATCACCTGGCCTAGGGTAATCCCTACTAATGGTCACTAGATCCGCAGTCAGGAAGACCTAGGTTCAGATTCTACCAAAGATATTAGCTGTATGATTTAACCTTTCTGTACTGTCTGTAAAATGAGGTCCTTAGGCTAGATGGCTCCTTCTGCCCTTTCCAGCTCTAAAGCAAAGATTCTCTGGCCATGGCACTCCTCTGTAAACTCCAGTGGTTCTCTATTGTCCCTACAAGCCTCCCCATTCCTATATTTGTTTCTTCCTCTGGTGTAATTCCTATCCATTGCATTTCTATGCCATAGCCCTGGCCATTCCTGCCCATTCTTCACAGCTGAACTGAAGTCCCATTCAGTGGTCACTTGACCGCTGAAGCTATGGTGATCTCACACTCTGTAACATATGTTTGTGAGTGTGTGTATGCTTGCACACATATTAGTAAAAGAGCTATGAGTTCCTGGCTAGGAAGGGACCTCAGATGTCATCTAGTCAGACTCCCTATTTTATAGTTGAGAAAAACCTAGGCTTAGAGAGCTTAAGTGACTTCTATTTCGGATGTCTTCCCTTTGAGATGACTTTCATGGCTGGAAGCTGCCCAGTTAACTTGTGTTTACTGGCTAGATTCCCTCCCTCCCTCCCTCCCTTCCTTCCTTCCTCCCTCCCTCCCTCCCTCCCTCCCTCCCTTCCTTCCTTCCTTCCCTCCCTCCATTCCTTCCCTCTTTTTTTCTCACAGACCAAACTTTAAATCCTTTTCACTCTTGAGCTCATATATTTCACAATAGGTCCCTGCCCAAGCACCACTTCATGACTATTTTGAGCTCTTCAGGCTCAGAGTGAATGTCAATAGTAACTGTTTCTCCTTTGACCACCAACCCTGAGGGTCTTCTGCTCCCAGTTTGATTTTTGATTTTTTTTTTTTAATTAAAGAGGCCATCCCTTAACACACTTCTTAAAGAGGCCTATTCACTGAATGGGCATTACCTCACTCAAAGTGAGAACCTGAAAAGCCCTTAACCTTAAAGGGCCAGGGTCCTCAGGGTCTCCTCCTCCTGGGCCATCTCCAGTTGTCCTGATGAATATCTGGCCACTGGACCTGGATGGCTCTGGAGGAGAAAATGGACTGGTGACCTGACTTGAAACAAAGTCAAGTGCAAATTTTATCATCATTTCCCTGATATTTTCTTCTTCAAAAAAGAAAGACAAACATAACACTTGCATTGGAGAGGTCTTGTCTGGGCCATTTTTAGATGAAATCTCCCTCACTAGAATGTGAATACCTTTGAGGATAAAGACCATGTTTTTGCCTTTCTTTGTATCCTCAGTGATTAGCACAATGCCTAGCCTTGGTAAGCACTTAATAAATGTTTGTTGACTGGCTGATTGGCTGATCCTTAGATCTGGCAAGTCCACACTCCTTAGTCTTACCTTCGAGGCCTTCTGTGGTCTAGCACCAACATACCTTTGCAGCCTTATTTCATAAAGCTTGCTTTCATCCATTCTACTTCAGTCATACTGAATTACCTACCATTTAACAAACATGCTATTCTTTTCTGACTCTGTTCCTAATACCTGAAGGAAGTACTACTTCATACATTGCTATCTCTGCTTTTAGAAACTTATCCTGTAACTCATCCTTTTTATGGGGGTGGGGTGAGCAAGAGTGAGTCATTGAGTATGACACTGCTCAAGCCCAGGTGACTGGGAAGATTGTGGTGAACTCAACAACAGTAGAGTAGTTAGGAAGTGGGAAGTGTTTTAGGGGAAAGATGATTTGTTCAATTTGGGACATGTTGAGTTTTAAGGTATTTATGGGACAACTGCTAGATCTGTGTCCCAAAGAGATAAAAAAGGGGAAAAAGATCTATTTGTACAAATATATTATAGTAGCTCTTTTTGTGGTGGTAAAGAATTGGAAAATAAAGGGATGCCCATCACTTGGGGAATGGCTGAACAAGTTGTGGTATATGATTGTAATGGAATACCATTGTGCTGTAAGAAATGATGAGTAGGATGATTTCAGGAAATGAATTTATATGAACTGATACAAAGTGAAGTTTTCTCCCACAAAATGACTGATATGGAAGTAGTTTTATATGATTGCATATGTATCACATATCAGATTGCTTACTGTCTCTGATATAGGGAAGGGAGAGAATTTGGAACCCAAAATTTAAAAAAAATAAATGTTTGAAATTGTTTTTATATATAATTGGGGAAAAAATAAAATATATGTATATATGTGTATCTAAATATATATATGTATATGTTTATGGGACTTCGAGTTCAGTAGGCCATTGAGATGTATCTAGAGGTTAGTAGAGAGGTTAGAAATGATAATTGAATCAATGTTCAATGTCATATTCTATTTTGTGGTATAGTTTTGTGTCTGTCTTTTGGCCCATTATAAACTCCTTTAGATTCATGACTGTTATTTATCTTTTTGCCCCTATTAGCATTTCCCACAGTGCTTGATATAGATCATCTGGTCTAATCTCATCATTTTGTAGGCGAGGTAACTGAGATCTAGAGAGATCAAAGAGATATGCTAGATAGTCTATGGCAATTCATTGAAGCCCATTGAAGGAATAATTCCAATAATTGTCAAGAAGTAGTTTTTCCTATTCTTTACCTTGGTCTATCTTCCTCAATTCCTTCTGTACCATTTTAGGTACAGGTTCCAGAGGCCTGCTCTTTAAACCTTGAATATCCCACTTCTTATT
This sequence comes from Potorous gilbertii, assembly GCA_028658325.1. Taxonomy (NCBI): domain Eukaryota; kingdom Metazoa; phylum Chordata; class Mammalia; order Diprotodontia; family Potoroidae; genus Potorous; species Potorous gilbertii. The sequence continues at coordinate 305,951,313 of CM053769.1, read as the reverse complement.
TTTCCTCAAAGCTTAGAGACCTACATTCTGTATCCCCCCAGTGTCTCCAAGTCAACCCAAGAAAGGTTAAAGAGAAAGTGAGGTATTGGGAAAATACTAATCGCTACCCTTGTCACTTGGTAAATAGAGAGGTAAAATCTTCATAACAGTTTTAAGTTTTACAAGTCCTTTCTTTCCAACAACCCTGGGAGGGACCACAACAGAAAGTATAAGCCCCAGGCCAAGGGCCTTTCCATTCTATTACTGTGCTTTTGACAGGATAGAATTGTAAAGAGTACTCAGGAATTCAGTTGCTATGACTACCAGGGGGCTGATTATATTGCCTGATAGGTCAGTACTCACATCTTTTCTCCTTATGCCATTTTTAGGTGCTTACTCCCAAATCTGGCCTCGCTGATGACACCAGTGAGGATTCCCTACGGCTAGAAATCCAAGCACTAAAGCAAAAGAGAGACACTTTGGATCAGGAGATCGCCCAGTTGATGGCTGAGTACATTTATTACTAAATTTGTTGTGAGACCCTTTAGCTGTGTCTGGGATTTGTTTAATAATACCATGGTTTGAGGACCCACTATATACAAAGCAATATGTTAAGAATTCAAGGGGTATTGAAAGAAGGAAGAATAGTAGCACATGTGTACATCATTTTCCAATTTATAAACCTCACATCTAAGGCTCACAGAACCCCAGCAAATTTGGATAGTGCAAGCTTTATTATCCCCCACTTTTATAGGAGTCAGACAGATTTTCCCCCACGTTTCATAGCTAATAGATGGCAGAACCAGGACTAGAAGCTCATTCTTCTAACTCCACATTCAGCCCCCCTAGCTCCCTTGCCATGTTGTACCACATGATCTCATCCCTTGGGGAGTTTCCAGTTTATGGAGGAAGGCCCAGCCCCTGCCCATAGAAGAACATCGTAATGCAGTAACGAAAGGGCTAGACCAAGCACTTGGCTCTAGAACTAACCCAGTTGCACCTTTATTTTCCTTATCTGAGGAGGAGGAGGGGCTTGGACTGGATAATTGCAAAGGCTGAGGTAGCTCTAAAATTTAGGGATTGAGCTGGGACATAGGCACCTGAAAAAGATCTTAAGAATGCTTACAAAACAGCATCATCAGACATATGGTTACTAAGCGAGGAGTTAGATTGGCATGAGTTTCATTGTCTTTGAATTGGTGGATTGAGGACTTTGCATTTCTAGAGTTTCTTTCCTCTGTAGACTTCATAGAACTACTAAGACTTCAGAGAGTCTTTGAGAGGGAGATCACAGATTTTGAAAATCAAATTAATGCCTTAACCTGTACCTTAGCAGTCTCTTAGTGCCCATATTATTCCCTCTGCCAAAAGGAAAAAGCCAGTAGTTTATTTCCCTCTTCTTACGATAGAAGTTAGAGGGGCTAGGTGAGGTGGGTTGGGGGGGAAGAAAAAAAAGAGGACCTGAGCGAGAGAAAAGGCTCAATTTATCCCCAATTAAAGACATCCCCAAGTTCCTATTTGAAGTTCCTGTTATTTTAGTGCATATGACCTTCTTGGAACTCTTTCCTAGCTTCTTGTTTGATTAGCATTGAACATGACCAGCTGGCTAGATTTTACTGTTTTAGTAGGAATTGACATTTGCATTCTATGTAGATATCCTTGTTCATGTTGTGTTCTCTCAAGTATACATCCTATTTTTTAAATGTTTTATTTGGACACATTTCTTACACACACACACACACACACACACACACACACACACACACACACGCCCTTTAATATCTGTATACCAACATTGCTCACTGAATTTGAGTCACATTTTGTTGTTGCCTTTTGGTGTCATTTTTATTGACATGATTTTCGTCCCTTTGTACGTACAGTTTTGGCTATGCTTCTTTAATCTGGCGTAATGCCACCTTGGACCTTCCCACACTTCTGTGGGTCCTATGAATGATACTTATCATTCCTTATGGCTCACTAACATTCTGTGACATTAGTGTAGTTGCTTTGTTTAGCTGTTGTCTAGTTGCTGGGCACAGATTTTGCTTGCAGCTCTGTATTTGTTACATGTATTTTCTTTTCTCATTGCCACTCACTCACTTGCAGTATAATTCCTCTGGTGTGCTCCCTATGGCAGACAGTTGACAATTTCATCACTCTCTTGCATAGTTCTACACTGTTTTTCAAAACAGTACCACGTGGTGGAACGAATGTGGGATTGGACATCAGAAGACTGGAGTTTGAATGTGATCTGCCCCTTTCACTCTGTGCATCTGTGGCCCAGTTACTTCACTCTGTTTCATTTTCCTCAGTTATAAAAGGAAGAGGTTGAACTAAATGACCTTTCAGTTCACAGAGCTTTTGAGCTTTCTTTACAAGTAGTTAACTGTAAAAGCACACTGTTCCTCCCCTCTTTCCCTTTTTGGTTCCTGCATACCCCAACCTGGTTTCCTTGTTGAATAACTATAATTCACATTTCTGTAGCATTTTAAGGACTTTTCCTCACAACCTCACTGTAAATAACCAGGGCAAACATTATCTCTATCTTATAGATTAGAAAACTCATACAGAGAAATGACTCATCGGTGGTCATGTAGCCAGTAAGCATCCGAGCTGTGACTAAGTCCTTTGCTGTGTTCGTGACACCAAGCCCCTATCCACATGTCAGCTCACTTTAGTTCAGCAGACATTTGTTATTCCTGATTGTTTCTGCCACCTCTAATCCTCACATGGTTTTTCATTGTCTGCATCTCCTTCTGTGTTTCCCAGAGGCTATGTTGTGTCTGAGTTGGAAGACCACATTTCCCTGCTCCATGAGTACAATGATATTAAAGATGTGGGCCAGATGTTAATGGGAAAATTAGGTGAGTGGCTGGAAATTCCCTGGCCCCCTCCACACCTCTGCCCTCCCCTTCATGCTCCCAGTACTTTCACCATGCCCACTGCTTTGTGTACATTCTTAGAACTCCTTGTCTCAAACTCACTAATCAATTCCTGAGAATAGCTAGGCAATTTTTATTCTGGTTCCTAAACTGCCTTATCCATGTGATTGACATGCTTGCTTTGGGAGTTGCCAAACATGACAGCTGCTTGTAATTTCCCTAGGACCCAAATGGGGACAGTTTTTCTGATAACATCTCTCCCACTCACCTCTAGTAGATAATTGGAGTGTTTTAATGTGTCAGACTATATGGATCATTTGAGAGATTTTATTTGACCTCAAGTTGCTACCTTGTTAATGCAGCCACAGCAAAAGAAGTAGTAGATCAGCCCTTTGTTGTTTAGTGGTCCAACTCAGCAGCTCCTTTTCTAGAAGCCTTTAGTCACAATTCAGGTGCCTGGTCTGGGACGACTAGGTGCAGAGGGAAGATATAGATATGCTTTTAAGTTCTTCCTCTTAAATTCTCTTTTTTATTATGAACATCAGAAATTTCAATACGCAAAGGAAAAGAGGTTCGTGTGTGAACCTTCATATATGTTTTTTAAAGCATGTATTAAATTTAACAAGGTAGTATTTATTTCAGTGTTTTATTCATGCTTTTTGTAGCATGTCCATCACTACCTACGGACACCCTCCACAAATAGAAGCTTTTATTGTTATAAATAAGTATAGACAAGCAAAATAAATCAACATACTGGCCAAGTCTGGAAATGGATTTGCCACTTTGTCCATTACTTCTTTGCCGAGGGTGAAGAGGTCTGTTTCATGAGGTCTTTCCTCTTTTGCTTTCTACTACTGAAACCATCATGTTCATTGTTCTGACCCTACTCATCTCACTGTGCATAAGTTTTCACAGCTTTCTCTTAACTCTCCCACATTCACAATTTCTTATGATACAATAATACATTATTACATTTGTGGACCATCTTTGTTCAGTCATTCCCTCAAATGAAGAGAATCCAGTTTATTTCAAGATCTTTTAGGCTCCTTTCCAACCTTATTTAGCATCTAACATGTTGTACACACTCAGAGAGTTATCTAGCAACTAATAATCATTTTAGATCATTGTCAGAAGACCTCCCCACTTGTTTCTTGAGTGCTAGCAGAAGCCTGTAGGGTCCCCAAGGACATGAAAGTTGGGGAATTTTCATTCTGTTATAGCTGTGAAAAGGTACCTAAACTGGTTCTTTTCTATTAGTGATTTTTTTTAATAGTTAATAGGAGGTATTGTGGTATATTGTATATGATGTTAATCTAAACCTATTTTCTGCCAAACTGCCTTCCATTTTTCCTAGCAGTTCTTGCCAAATAAGGATATCCTAAGTAATTTATATTCTATGGTTTATTAAAATTGAGTTTAAAAATACATTTGTATATAGTCCGTTTTGTTGACCTTTGTTTTCAGAAAGGAAGTAGTCAGTGAGAGAAAAATATGTAATCAAATATGTCCGATAACTAAGATATATAAGGAACTAACACAAACATAGTATATAAGACTTAAGCCATTCCCCAAAGGATATGAATAGTTCTCAAAAGAAGAAATGCAAACAACTATATGAAAAGTTGTTCCAAGTAGCTAATAATAAAAAATGAAAATCAAAACAACTATTAGGGCAAAGATGATAAAAGATGTAAATGGTCAGTGCTGGAGGGCTTTTGGAAAGAAAGGCATATGACAAAAACAGTTAATATAGAGTGAATTGGTCTAATCTAGAAATCGGGAACCTGCAGTCTTGAACCCATTTTGGTAAACAGTTTGAATTATACTAAGAAAGTGACTGAAATATTCATACCTTTTGATCTAGCATATGTCAGTGATAAAAAAGAAAGGCTAATATACATCAAAATATTTATAGTTACATTTTTTTAAAAATCTTTTTTTCAATCAGCAAAAATCCCCCTTCTCACCCTCCTATCTAGCTCCCATGGCAGATAAAGTAGACTCCCACCTCCACCCCAATTGAAAATTAGAGGAAAAACACATTTTTATATTGACTATGTCCAAAAAAAATTTGTCTTATCCTGCACTATTGAATCTACCTCCCTGTGAGGAGGTAGGCACCGTGTTTCCTCGTTAGTCTGCTGGAATCGTGACTGGTTATTTACTCTGCTGAGAATTCCTCATTCTTTCAAAGTTATTTAGCTTTACTGTATTGTTGTCATACAAATTGTTCTTCTGGTTCTCGTCAGTTAATTTTGTATCAGTGCATAGAGTTTTTCTATTTTTTTCTAAAACCATCTCCTTCATTATTTTCTTTTTAATTTAATTTTTTTTTTGAGGCAGTTGAGATTAAGTGACCAGGGTCACACAGCTAGTGTCAAGTGTCTGGTCTGAGGCCACATTTGAACTCAGGTCCTCCTGTTCCCAGGGCCAGTGCTCTCTCCACTGTGCCACCTACTTGCTCTCCTTCATTATTTCTTAGAGCACAATAGTGTTTCATCATTTACATACCATAATCGGTTTATCCGTTTGTAAGCACCCCCTCAGATTACTATTCTTTGCCGCTTCAAAAAAAAGCTGTATCTTTGTATGTTAGAATTTGTTTTACCTAGGGTTAATTCTTCCTTTAAACTTTCTTCCCTCTAATTCCTCCTCCCCCCTTTTCCTCTTTCTCTGCTATTTTCTTCTTGGGCAAGTATTATCAAAGACCTGGAAACAAGGTGCCTGCCCCTCCATTGAGGAATGGCTGAATACATTGTTTGTATGTTAATGTGATGGAATAATGTGGCACTGTAAGAAACAATGACTGAAGAATACAGAGAAGCAGAAGACTTCTGAAAGCAAAGGGAAGCAAGCAGAACCAGGGAAGCCCTATGCAATGACAGCATAAAGAACAGTAAGAAACAAAGTGGCATATTATGAAATTGTAATAAACATGACAGACTTGTAGCTTCATGTACAATCCTTTACTGTTCTACAATATATATGGAAGTGTTCATCTTCCAACTTCCAATTTAGTGTTACCAAAGTCCAAAAAAATTATAATGAACAAGCTTGACCCCAAAGGGAGAATGAGAATGCACTTCCTGACCTTCTTGGTGGGAAGAGACAATACTGCATATAACATTTGACTGGATATGTTGGGTTTGTTTCCCTTTTTGATTCTTTGTTGTAAGGGAGAGATCTCTGATAAAGGAAGAGAAAGATATTAACATAATATAAAAAATAGATTTTCTTTCTTGCCTTTTTTGAAGCATGGCTAATGTGAAAATGTATTTTTCATGACTGTACATATTTGTAATAGGTTTTGTTTTTTATACTTTCACGATAGGGAGGGACAGGATTTGAAATTGAAAGGTAAAAGTTGGGCATTATCAGAAAAGACTTGCCAGAATAAGAGGAGAATGCTGAGGTATAATCTCTCAATGTCTGTTCATGGATAAGATGATCTGAATCTATAGGAAAAAATAAATGAAAAGAGCATAGAAATTGGTTTGACTCTGTAGGAAAGAGTTGCAGGGAAAGATGAAAAAAGTGAATGTGAAAGCTTTAGGTGAAAAGTCTGAATGGGACAGAGAGGTTTGAGAAGAGGAGTTTGTAGTCAAAACGTTAGGTCATTTCTGTGCCAGTATTTTGATAGCATCCTCAAGGTTTCCCAACTCTAATTTCTTTCACATCGTTCTGCTATTCCAGCCAGCATCAGAGGTGTCACTACCAAGGAGCTGTATCCTGAATTTGATCTGGACATGGATGACTAAGCAGAAAGATGGATTCCCCTACATCCTCCAGTGCCAGAGATAGGCGAAAAGACCCAAGGAAAGCATGAAGATGAAACGTATAAGATTTCTAAGAGAGGCCACCATGGCAGAGAAAGTATTTACAAGTGCCTTTCTAGAAGGGAATATGGGTGAAGAAGGGTGGTGGTGGTGAGTGTGTGTGTATGTGCACCTGCATAAGGGGTTGTTGAGGGGGGATTTCTCAGCTCTACGATCCTGAATTGTGAGTATTTCAGATAACTCATCATCTTGACTGTATCTATATTTTATTAAAAAATTAATTTCCCTCATCTACAGCTTTGGAATTGTCATTAATTTTTGTGATGCTGCTTCTGTCTTCAAACTCCTAAGAACAATTTGTGTTAGGTGATGGTGAATAGGACTTGAAGGTGGGTGATGGGGAAGGACAGAAGGATTTCTCCCTTCTAGGGAGACAGAAAGTGTTCTGATTACCAATTGCATGTAATTTTCCAATCATAAAAGGCAAACGTTTTATTGGTTTCCCACACTGTGTGTCACTTACCCTCCTGGGTGCAGCCCCCACTTGGCCAAGTGCCTTCCAACTTCGGTGTTCCTTCCCTTCCCCCGCCCCCCTCCACTCCCATTCCAGCCTCCTCCTTGATGTGTTCTTGCCTTAGTCTCTCAGAAAGCAGGTGGGGGCAGGGCCTATCCAAATGGAAGGTTTCACAATCCCTGATTATGCCAGGTAGTAAACATTTTCAGGGAGCATTTTAATGAGCACCTACTGTGTAAGACGTATTTGAAAACTTGTGGCAGTGGCCCTACCCCATTTTCATTCATTCTAAGAGCTGAGGAGATGGAAACCTGATTGGAAAGGGAGATTGAAACCAGAAATTCGATGTTGGTTAGCCTCCCAAGAAATTACTTGAAATAAAGCTAAAATAACAATTCTGACATTTTAAGGAGCAGCTCGCCTAATAATTGTGCTTCCTACCTCCTCCCTCCCCTCCTCATGAAAAACAAAAAAACCCAATAAAATGCCTTTTGATCTACACATTTGATATACACTCATCTATCTAAACCATATTATTTTATAAGAGACCAGGTAAAGGAGATGACAAAATAAGAGAAATAGTGAAAAACTTCAAAGCGGAATAATTAAAGCTTTCAACATTTTACCTCAATTCTTCTACCTATAGGTAGTCTCCCTTACCTCATTAGACAAAAGTGTTCAAATCCCACTTTAAAACGTCTTCTCCAGGTTGGTGGGAGCATTATAGTAACACCGTACCCAAGCCAGAGTTAGTATTCAAGCACACAAGTCAGCCATGTAAATAGCCTCCTTCCCCTTAACCCTCCTCTCTGGCTGGGAGTCCCAGTCCCACACTGACATATTCTACCTTTATGCTTTGGATTAGCCAAACATACTGTTGGGAGACACAGAAGATCATCAGTGACTGTAGGACGACATCTTCCCTTATTCCCAATAGCCAATCCATTTCCCTGAATTTCTAGAATGTGTTGCCTTTTACAGGTGCAACAACAGGCATAGGCCTCTGGGAGGCAGTATGACCTCAGGGACGAACCAAAGTCCTTCAGTGACCACTGGAGCAAGAAAGAGTGCTCTCATGCTTTGATCATAGTCTGCAAAGGGTCAGCCGAACAGCCTTGCACAGGAAGGTCCAGGCAAGGAGCTGGTAACATGGTTGCAGGCTTTCTTTTGCAAAGAAAGCTGTTTTCCCCAGCAACTTCCCCATGCCATCTAAAGGGATCAGGAATTCCAGGCAGCAGTCAGATTTGGATTATGGTCTGAGCCATGGATTCAACCGCTTTAATATTTTTAGTATGCTAGGTATTCTGGATAAAATATTGTAAAGGCAAAGTCTCTGCCCTCTAGCAGTATAAAATGTCTTAGGAATTCCAGATTCTTAAGAGTTGAGGGGAATAATCTTTAACAATGAAATGAATGCTATCCCATCCTACAGCATTTTGGTAAAGGAAATATCAGCATGCTGCTCAGATACCAATTCCTACTTGTCTTTCTTTACAACCATTTCCCTTTGATAGAGAGGTCTGTTCATCAGCATATGTTCCTAAAGAAGCAAAAGGGCAGGGACTATGTTTTGTTTTCCCTTTGCAACTTACAGTTTTAGAAAATTGCCTAGAGTACAGAGATTGTACTTGCTGAGTACAATCTATCAATATGCCAGAGATAAGATTTATATCTGGGTCTTGCATTTGAGGCCAACTCTATCCACTATGGCACACTTCCTGCACATAACATTTAAATGTTTTTTGGATTTGACGAGCTGCCTCTTTAAACACAGTGAGTGAAGACTCTCATAAAGCAAAGTCCTACTTAAACTTTCCTTAATGTCTAGGTCTGGAAGAAGTTCAGGGTGAAAGTCTCACATCTAGAACCTTCAAAAGTATTGTGAAGAAGTTACCTGACTTAGATGTTTTCTGTTAGTCAGAGTCTGTGTGAAAGTTTAACAAGGGTGCAAAAAACTTGAGGGTTGGATGGGTAGGAGCAGTGAACCAGGCTAAAGGTTAAAATGACGAGCAGGATGATTTCATTGAGCACAGGGTTCCTCCAGGGAAGAGATTTGTCTCTAGTTATCATTGTCCATAATGAAAAATTTATACTTCCATGCCAAATGCTAGGTATCCAGGTGAGGAGATGAACAGGTTCATACTTCAACTTAATCATTTGCCCCATTTCTCCCAGACCTCAAAACCCTATGTTTAGCATTCTCAAAAACTTCTGACTTTAGGTAGTCAGCTTTTCCCTCCAATCTATAAAAGTGGATCAAGTAGTAGATCTTTTCTGGGCCATTCTCATTAAGGTTTTTGTGTCAGAACTGAAAAGCAAAGTAAAAATATAAAGAATCCACTGACCACCTGAAAGGCATCCCAAAATGAAAATTCTCAGAAATGTAAGCCAAAATTTCATTTCCAGGTTAAAAAGAAGAAAAAAAATACCGCAAGCACCCAAAAGGAAAGTTCAAGTATCTAAAAATCACAGGATCACACAAGATTTAGCAGCTGTCACTACAAATGAGAAGAGAGTTTAGAATACCATAATTCAAAAGGCAAAAGTAAGCTTATAACCAAGAATAACTTACCAGAGAAAAATGAGTCTAATCCTACAGAGAGAAAATGGACCTTTAATGAAACAGGACCTCTGAGTATTTATGATGAAAAGACGAGAACTTAGAAGAAACTTTAAAATCTAAACACAGGAGTAAAAAATAAATACATTTTAGAAATTTTAAGAGACTAGAAACGAATGAAGTACTTGCTTTCTAATAGGGGGAGAAGTTTCTTGTGTTCACTTCTCCAAGTTCCCTACTGATGAGCTTGAGCACAGGGCATGTTTATTTTAATTTTGAAATTATACAGTATTTTAAGGTTATAAAGTGCTTTCCATACATGTTAAATCCCCTCAAACTATCACAAAATCTAAACACAGTTTTATTCTTAAACAGCAAACTTTTGCTAACCCTAAACCCAACATTAGCCAACTTGGATCAACTATTGATGGATAACTTTCTCTTGGTAAATAGTCACTTCAGTCTTTCCCTAAACCTTAAAACTGTGCAGGAGAACTGCTCATTGTTAGAGGTGACTTACACTGTTTCTCTTGCTTCTTTATCCACCTTACCAAAAGAAGCAAACCTGTCCAGCTGGTTTGTTAGGATAAGGAATAGGATTGTTTTGCTTCCATTGGCACTGTTTTTAGAAGTTTCTAACTTCACAAAGGGGCTAAGTTTAGCCACTGGGACTCCTCAAAGTAACCCAATTCATTCAAATGTTAATGATATCAACCTTACACTATTATATATGTAATCACATATATTCACATACATATCATTTGATCCACACAATAACACTATGAAGTACACAGAACAGGCATTAATTACCTTCATTTCATAAATGAGAAAATGTATACTCATTCATATTTGGCAATTCGTCCATGATTATATGACTAACAAGTGACTAGAGCACAGGTTTTCTAAGTTGGGTTTTTTTCAGAGTATTCTGGCAAAGGTAACTATGACACCAACATGTATTACTACATGCCAAACTCTTAGACAGAAAGGAACTAAAGATCCATCTAACACCCTACTTCCCCTTAACCATCCTATAGATCGTACTGTTGGTCACGTTGTGTTTGTCCTTTGTTTTCAAAGAGGACCAGGACATCAGGGAAATGACATGACTTGTAGCTGACTTTGATTTGAGTGAGGGAGGGCTGTGCCAAGTCACCAGCCTCACTTTCTCCTCCAGGGCCATCTGCATCCAATGATCAGATATTCATCAAGATGACTGGAGATGACCCAGGATGTACTGGGAGACCTTGGCCTTTTTAGGCTAAGGCCTTTTCAGTTCTCACTTCGAGTGAGATAACACCCATTCAGTGAATTCTTTAAGAAGTGAGTCAAGGGATGGCCTTTCAATTAAAAAAAAGAAAAAAAAAATCACGGTGGGAAGGGAAGACCCTCAGGGTCACTCTTCCAAAGAGAAAGAGTTACCATTGACATTCACTCTAAGCCAGAAGGGCCCAAAATACAGTCATTAAGTGAAGCTTGGGCAGGGACCTATTAGGGTGCAATCTATGAGCTTCAGGGCAAACTGAGTTTATGGTTTTGTGGACAGATGGAAGGAAAGGGAAGGGAAGAAAGAAAAATCTAACCAGTAAACCCCAAGTTAACTGGGCAGCTTCTGGCCATAAAATTTACCTTCCTTTGGAGAGGACAGGGAGATCTCCTGGCAAGGATGATCCCACAGCCTCCCTTAACAGAATGTACAAAATTGTCTCACAATACAAACAGAAAATTCTTAATGATGACTAACATCAATCCTACCTGCTAATACTGAAACCACTTCATTGGACCTAGCTCTCCCTAGAGACAGGAAAGAGTTCCCCGCTCTCCATTTCCTTCCTTGGGTGAAACGTGCAGAATAACTGTCTAGCTGAGGGGCTAGAAAGATTTTGATAGGACAAAGGGGTATAATACATCAAGGCCACGCATGCTATTTTGTGTGAATGTTATGATGATTATGGGCCCTGGGGGGCTCCTGTTTCCTTTATGTGGGGCCTTAATAAGCATTTATAGAACACCCCTAAAAAATGGGCCAGAAAAAATACTACCTTAAGAGCCAAAGTGAGGGTGGAAAGTGAAGGGAAACAGAATGGAAGGCTCAAAGCATAGTCAGAGGGAAAAGAGGACCTGAGGTTGTGAGACAAATGAACAAACGGAGGTGTATGACAGGAAAAGAACTGTATGTCAAAGGTTAGGGCTGTGGCTCCAATTTCTTAGCATAAAAGTGCCCTAAAAGTAGTATTTCCCTCCAATGAAATCCCAGTACTTGGTACTTCTCTTACAATACTTTCATATATTGTATAAATTAACTGTATTTATCTCATCCCCCCTCACTAGACTGTAAGCTCTAGGGAATGTCTTATCTGAATATTGCCTACAGCGCAGTCAAGTGCTATGTATACAGAAAGCGCTCTAGAAATATGTAGGGGTGAATGAATAGTAGGTACTTAAAAAAAAATGTGTTGACTTAAAAAAAACTCTAGGCTGTGGGAAAGGGTAGAAACAATTATATTCAGCAGAAATTTTTAAGTACCCATTATATGCAATGGAGTTTTCTAAAAATTAGCCATCTTGGCACAGTAGAAATGAAGAAGAAAAGAGAGAACAAATGAACACTCCTAAGCCATCCCTAAGCCCAAGTTGGGCAGGAAGGATCAAGGCAAGAAAGCAGCATCTGACCCAATTCATTTGTATTTTACGGGAGTTTGTATTTGTTGGAAGAGAATAAAAGCTTTGTTTTGCTTAATAAAAGGGGTGGATACATTCAGAAGGGGACATGGGTGGTATGAGTCATGATGGGTGGAGCTGATGCTGAAAGTTTATCAGCAAGGTTATCAACCATTCATTGGGACCTGACAGTTACTAGGCAGAGCACATACCTGCCTAGGCTATGTAAGTATGTAGGCTAGGGTGCTAGAGGCTCCTTACTAACCCAGACTCTAGCTGAGGACTCCTACATATACAGTAGTGTGGAGGAGTTGAGGCTGGGGAGAGGGAGAATGAAGGGAGAAGGCAGGAGAAAAATTGTCTATTTAGAATTTCAGAGTCTCCTCCTTAGCAAGATTTTGAAATCCGAAATCTCTTGGTTGTTAGACAACATAAAACAAGCTCTGCATCACCTTCCTTTTCATTTCTAAACTAGCCCCATCCGTAGGGACACATGAGGCCCAGCCCTTACTGAATTCAGGAAAAGTGACAAGTCAAAATGCAATGCCCAGATCTCTAGAACAGGGTTTAAAAAAGGTCACCTGTGTTGCCTGGCCTTTCATCCAGATACTCACCATTTGAAGCTAGGAGCTGTTAAGAAAGTGGTCTTAGTTACTGTTGAATAGTAGTGCCTAACTTTCATACGGAGCTTGGAAAGTTTACAAAATTCTTTACACACAACCTCATTTGATCCTTTGGTAGGATCAAATGATTGGTAGGAAATGTGTATTGTAATCCTTATTCTTTTAGCTGAAGAAACTAAGGTTCTGAAAGGTGAGGTGATTTGGCCATGGCCATCTAGCTTGAAAATGGCCAAATTGGGATTCAGACTTTGGTTTTCTGACATAAAGTCCAGTGATCTTTCTCCTACAACTACCCTGCCTAGAGATTTAGGGGTCAAAGAAGACGCAAAGAGATAAATACTGGGTTTCCATCTGATTTGCACAAAACTATATTTCAGTTTCCCCCTCTGTAATAAAAATAAACATCTGGACAATCCCACCCTATTAAATGCTCCGAGTTCTTCGGAGAAATCTCAGTTCTTCCCGATTCCTCTCAGGACAGGTTAGAAGGCGTTCTCTCAAAACTGTGCAAGCAGTAAAGAATATTGTTCCTCCTTCCTTTGATATCTCTGTCTTTTCACTACTTTTTCCTGGAGTCTCCACCTCTCTACCACCACTTTCCCACTGACATAAGCAAGATTCTGCCAGATTCAGTGAGGCAGCCAGGGATGCTGCTTCCTTCACAACTACGTTCACTAGCCCAAGAACATCAGAACACAAATCACTTCCTTACACAAAAGCCAGGAGGCAGGGCCTTTTACTTATTGAATAGACAAGGATCATTTTTAAAGTTTCCCAAGTCTTCCTCCTGGCAGTACATGAACTCTAACCTCAGTCATGGATCTAGCACACCATTTCTGCACCCTTCCCTGCTGTTCTTTCCTAAGGCTATATGCCTCATTCTACTTAGCCCAGGCCATGGAGAATGTTGACTTGAGTTTGCCCATGACCTAGATTTGTTTGGAAGCAGGTTGTCCCACAGGGTCTCCAGGGCACAGTGCTACTGTTTGGTACTTCTGTAGCTCTGCCTCTACTCGGGATGCTGCTTTCTGAATTGATTTCTGAATGCTGTGCATGTCCCACTGTGTCCGCAGGAGGGCATCCTCCAGGGTGAAGATCCCATCTCTGGTCCGGCGCACCTGGGTGCAAACGGCAGCTGATTTCAGCTCCAGTCCAATCTCATGCACCACTCGACGGAGCAGCTGCTGGGTCTCATGCATGCACTGAATCTCTGTACCAGGGCAGTAGATAAGAGTTAAAAAGAAAGGAATGTGAGCAAGGATATAAGTGTGGGAGATATGGAAGAGGAAAGCAATCCAGAAGAGAGATCAGGAAGAAAGAAGGGACCTGACTGAGGCCAAAGCAAGAGAAATTCACTGGGGGAGCTCTGACAACAACATGAAACACCATCCAACCCTGAGAACATGCCACTAAATATAACCTCTGCTTGCTAAGAATCTGCATCAAAGAGTGCTTTGGCATGAGATATGAGAGCATTTGTTCTGTGAAGTCTGTTATCTGGCACAGTCCTGGCACTGGCTGTGGGAAGAAGTCAGAGACCCTAAGAGCTTGAGTGAGCTGCCATGGCAGAGGATGATGTCGTGAGGTCTCCCAGCTGGGCTTGTTGGAGAGGGAGTTACTGTCACTAAGGAGTGAGAACTGACTTTCAGGGTTACCCTCATGGAAGTAGACCTCTATCATGCTCTTACTCTCATGTGGTCCTGATTTTCTACGCCCCCAAATCCTACCTAAGAGGAATTCAGGAGGAGCAAACTGGAGACATCGGATTCCTGTAATCAGCATTGGACTCTTGTCCATGGGTCGGATTAACCCTTTTACAGCCGTTTCATAGGCCTCTTGAGTCTTCAAGTCGAGATTGGAATACCTAGGGAAGAGGATGATAATTTTTAATGACCACCTGTAATGGTAAGAGTTTGCAATTAAATTAATTTATCTTCCCATTCCTAACTCCAAATGGGGTTCTCTTGAAAACTGTCCCTTGCCCTTTTGCCTAACCAGAAAGAATGCAACGTCATGAAGGGCCAGGTAGATTCAATTCAATTTAACAAATGTCTACTGAGCAACCACAAGGCACTGAAATATACACAAAATGAAAGGACAAAATCCCTGTCCTTGGAGTGCTAATAATCTAGTAGGGGGGATGAGGCTGCTAAGCATAATACAAGGTAGAATATGATATGCAACGTGTCATAGAAGGCAGATGCCTCTTAGGAAACACAGTTCATTCTATGGGGGGAAAGATCACATCTGGCTAGAGGAAAGTCAGGAAATCCTTCAAAAAAGACTGATTTGGGGCTTTACAGGGTAAACTAGACGGAAAGGCATTCAGGCACAGAGAATGATGAGCAAAGACAAAGAGATGGCACATTTAGGGAACAGAAAGTCTTTCAGCTTGGCAAAAGAAGTAATGGGAGGCATGGCTGAAAAGGTAGTTTGAGGGCATATATGTGGGAATATAAATACTTCCTGAGAATTCACACTCAGGACTGCCTTCATTCTCAGAATACTGAGAAATCTTGGCTTTTCCTATCGGTCAGAGGAGTCAAATTCCTGGCAAATGCCTGAGCAGCTCAAACTAGATTAACTGTGTCTGGAAAATATTTCACAATAAATAAAAATATAACGTAGATAGTGTTAATTTGTGGTTCTTCAAGTCAATGTGCAGCACAAGAATCTGTTTCTATTTGAGTTTGATACCATTGCTACAGGCAGAGGGGAGCCAGGGAACATTTTTGAGCAGTGGAGTGACATGATCAGAACTGTCTTTTAATGTGATATTTTATGCAACATGAATCAGATCCAGGAGAAGCAGGAGGATCAATTATGATCTTATTGCAATGATATAGAATTCTGGTTGACACAGAGGGAAAGGAGATGAGACACCAGATATGAAATTCAATGAACATTTATTAAGCAGATACTACGTACAAGGCTCTGTGTAACTACAAAGGCCAAAAAAAAAAAAAGGGAAATAATCTCTGCCCTCAGGGAGCTTAAATTCTACTAGAAGGGCTACACCTGTATGCAGATAAATATATACAAAGAAATTTCAAGAAAGGGCTAACAATTAGAAGGAAAACAGACTTGCAAGAGCCAGACTATAGGACTTGGCAACTAACTTGATGTCGGAGTTGAGGGAGAAGTCACTTGTGACTCCCAAGACACACAGATAGTGGTGTGTCATTAGTCAAAATAGGGAAGTCAGAAAGTAGTGCTGATTTGGGGTCAGGGGGAGATGAGTAGTTTGGTTTTGGGCTTATGTAAGTCTAAGGTGTTGACGGTATCTAGTGGACATATAATTTGGGAGTCAACTGTGTAGAAGTGATAATTAAAGCCATGGGAATAGATGAGATGACTAAGGGAAAGAAGTGGGTTAAAGAGGGAGCAACAAGAGAACCTTGGTGTAATGTCTTTGGTTAGGGGTCAGTAAGAAGTCAGAAGGTAGAAAATTGAGATCTGTAGAATCCAAGGAACAATATAGAATTAACAGAAAGAAGAGGGGAGTAAGAGAGCTACGAAGAGGTGAAGGAAAAGGAGGGCTGAAAAATTTGGTGATGAGGAGGTAACTGGTCACTTTTTTTTAAAGAGTGGGTCTCCCCATTTTGCCCATGGTGGCAGTGTAGGAACTATTCATAGATCCCACTGTAAAAGGAACAGGAGCTTTGACCAGCTGTTTTTAATAAGGTCCCCCTGCTCCAGGGATCTCACTATAGTAACGCTGGACTTACTGCCAACACATGATCAGCTTAGCCCACAGTTAAGAGCAATTCAGAGTTCCCAAAACTCAAGAGATCCACCACCCTCATCCTCCCTGGTAGCAGACATAACAGTTGTGCACCTGACTCACTGGTAACTTTGCAAAGAACCGTGGTTTACAAATGTTAGAAAGGAAATGAGTGAAGGAGAAGTAGTATTAATCATGAGCATTTAAGGGAGTAATGAGGTTGAGAAGATCTGTTGTTCTTGCTAAGGACAGGGGTCATCTAAACATGTATACAGACAGAGAAGAAACTGTTAATGGAGAGGAAGTGATGAAAGACACAAGATAGTAACCCAAAAAGGAAGGTTCACAGGAGTCCTAAGAAGATGGGATTAACTGTACAAGTACAGGGGACAAACTAAGAAAGAAGGAGGTCTTGAAAATAGTTTATTCAGGAATAGAAAAAAGAGCAAAAAAATAAAAAACCTGAACTTTGAAAGACTTAAGAACTCTGACCAATCAAGGATCAACAATGTCTCCAGAGGATGTAGGGTAAGGTATGTTACGTACCTTCAGAGAGAAATAAGAGCTGCAAGATGAAGTACAGGACATTACCACCGTACATTCCTTTTGCCTGGCTATACTTACTTGCTACAAAATGGGTTTTTTTTTCTTTTTCTTGGTTTTTATTTGGAAGGTGGGTCTGGAGAGAGAAGGGCTTAACTATAGTGAGGCAAGAAAAAAGGAAGGGGACATTGTAATTTTGTAAAAAAAAAAATGCATAGGAGAAGGAAGTACAGACAAGCAGGACAACTGGAGTTTGAAATGGAGATTCATAGTTTCATGCACAATCCTTTTGGCATGTTTTGCTATATGTATGAAAATACCTCTTCTATACTTAGGTAAGGAATAAAAATATTTAATTTTTTAAAAGGAAGACCTCTTTCAAGGAAGTGAGGGAGGGTCCTACAGAATGTCAATACCTAAGACTTTTCAGCAAAGAAAGAAGCAGGATCACCTGTTGAATGAGAGGACTAGGGTGCCAGACCTAGAGGAGAGTGGGAAAATTCTGGGAATTGCAATGTGAGAAATCTGAGAGAAGATCTGGGTGACTTCCCTCAGGGGCTTCCCCCAGAGAACAAATAGGAAAGCTGGCCCAAGACAAGAACTGCAGCCAACACAACATGGGTGCTAGTTACAGACTAGATTCCAGCCTCTTTTATTGCCTCCAGTGGTAAAGGGTGAGGGCAGGCAGTCCAGTCTTGATACTTACATTACCAGAGCCTTCTGATGGGAGCCTTGGATGACTGCCAGGATTCTGCTGAGCTTCTCTGGGGTCACATGATCTGGGAAAGTCAATGGATTAGAGCAGAATCACCTGCATGGGGCGAGGGAAGGCGAAGCTACCCTCACCCGCTCAGCCCACAGTTTCTTTATATGTTCTCAAATCTCCCCTATTTCTATCTCCAGCCTCTGGAGTGGGCATGCACCAAGAACAAAGGGAAGAGTCCACCCTTAGGAGCAAACAGACTCTGATATACTCACATCAGCCCTCTGGTACATTCTTAGGATGCTCACACCTTCCCACACAGCTCACCCATTGGGAGCTGGGGCCCCAGTACTTAATGTCGACTTGGAGATTAACAGTGATTCCTTCCCCCTCCCTCAGGGCAAGTGGGGTGATAGCTTGTGAAGCAGAGCATTGGCTAGCAGAGAGGAGGGGCTCTCCAGCTGATGCTAAAAAAGGCCTAGCCTATTTCCCTGCCCTCCTGCTATTAAATTATGACCTAATCACCATGGTGAATGAGTAAGGCTACCTAAATTCCACCCACATGCCTCCTCGGGCTCCATGTTGCCCTAATGTGATTTTTCTCTCCTTTTAAACTTCATTTTAACCTAATTTCATCTGGATAAACACACTGTAGGAGAGCCCATGGTTTGATTTACCCTTGTCCTATACCTTCACATCAAAGGTTCTGGCAATAGATGAGCCTCAGACCACTGTGGAACTAATTGCGGGCAAATATATCTGCAGCCACTGCCCAAGGGTTAAACCACTGGGGAAGTCAAGAGAGGTACACTTAGGATACAAGAATTCAGACCACTACTTGGTTGAGAAGCAGTCCTGTCATGGGGCTGAACGAGAGCATTCCAGACTCCTAGAACCTTAAAGTGACAGAGGACCTTAGGGGTGCAGACAGCTACGAGGTCAGTGCAAGGATCCCTTCCATAACATCACATCTCTGTGGTAAGTGGGTTTCCAGCTTCCACTCCAACAGTTCAAGTGACAGAAAGTTCTTAAAGCATACTGTTTCACTGTCAGGGAATTCTTGCTTGTTACAAAGTTTTCTTACATTGAACCAAAATCTGTCTCCTTGACTTTTACCATGCACACTAGCCATGCCCTGAAGACTCTACAGGGACACTGGGCCTTTAGAACAAGTGGAGGATCTAGTCTTGCTCCTTAAGTTTAAAGATAAGAAAACCAAGGCCCGGAGAGGTGTTAGGTGACTTATTCAAGGTCACACAGGTAGTAATATTAGAGTCAGCCAGAATTGGAATGTGGGTCCTCAGATTCTAAATTAAGTGTTACTTCTACTATCATAGGAATCTGCTTACTGAAATCTCAAGCTATGCTTGACCTCTTCTAATGAGCACTAGCTCAGGAATTAACCTCAGAGAGATTTTGGAGTCCTTGGAGAAGGACTGGAGACATCATACAAACAACAGCCCCAAGCATATTCCCTGATCCCTGGGCTCTCACATGATCTTACCATAAGTTGTCTTTTCAATGAGCCTGCCTTCATCAGAGAAGTCATCTGTGGCTTTGCCCAGGAGCCCACGAACTGTGTAATCCTTTGAGAAGGGAGATAGGGAGCATCAATTTTCTCACTCTTTCAATGGGACCCCATGGAAGCAGCTTACCTGGACCCTGGAACTCTGGGATAATCTAGACATCTACTGCCATGCTGACTAAACCCCACAAAGTCAAGGGCAAGCAAATCAAGTTACACACTATCCACTACACATCCACAGGATGGGACAGTGAAGCAGACTATCCAATGAATAGCTACTGTGCACCCACAGTTGTCTAAATACAACGCAATATAAAGGGCAGTACCTTCCCTCAGAAGTGTGTAGTCTTTGCTCCTGACCAGTTTTCTTTTGGGGCTCCTCAGCCTCCTGTTGGGGTTTAGTTTCTAAGGAGCACCACTCTTGTGTGGGGAATAACATCAGGCCGAGGAAGAGATTTGAGCTCTACAAAAGTGTAATAGGTGGCCCTTCTCCACTGTTACATGTGGCATTCAAAACCTTCAAAACAGTCTTATCTCTTGATGTTCACCTTCATCAATTCTCTCCTCTCACCAAACTGGCCCACTGTTCTCCAACATGTTGCACAGTGCTCTGTGACTCTCAGGGTTCTTCTTTAGCCTTCATTAACCTTCATTCCAAATTTCTCCCCCTCCATCCTTTAAGGTCCGGCTCAACCCACTTCTTTCCATGAGCCCTTCATAACATACAGTGACCTCTCCCTCCCTGCTCTGAACTACAGCATGGCCTCTCTGTTCCATTTGATGAACCATGATGGACCCCACACACCCTGTGCTGCCTTGCAGTATCTTTTTCAGTATTACTTAACTTTTCATGTATATATGCCTCATCCACAGCAGGTACTGAGTAAGTAATCTTTGAATGAATAAATGAATTACTTCAAAGTTCTTAAGGGTAGGGACTATGTTTTGTGCTGTTTTATAGTCCTTAAAATACTAACCACATGGCCTTTCACACTACAGGCACTTCATAAATGTTGGTTAATTAATTTATTCTCCAGAGGTCAAAGGAAATCCTTTCTTCCAGAGGCCAGGTATAGATGAGAGGCCATGAGACCCATTCAGTTGCTGGAGCCTGAGGCAATGAGATTCAGGCCTTGGGGAAAGAAAAATAATAAGCCCTCACCTCTGGGCCACCTCTTGGACTTTACAAGGAATTTCACAATCCACAGCAACCATGTGAAGTGTGGCAGAACAGGAATTGTGATTTCTGCCCACTTTACAAATGAAGACGCTGAGACTCAGAAGTTAAATGATGCATTCTAGGCCAGAGACCATGCAGTTAATCACTAGAGCTAAGCACCCCCAGACAGTACCTTGGTAAGATGGGCATTGTAGATGTCTGTGAGCAGCTTGTTTCCATGTCCCACTCCGAGCACTGCAAGACACCAATTCGACAGTTCATCTCCAGAGCTCCCCAGGTTCTTCATGCCTGGGGGTTTCCACCATTGGACTAATTGTCCAACAGATGCCAAAGTTATTGAATCAGGGGTTCTTGCTCTGATCCAGCCTTGATTTCCCTCCCTATTCTCTTAACAGTTGTCCTCTCTATCACAAAAGGGCAGCAAGCATATAAGATTCGGGCATAGGACTTCTCTGGGAAAGTTTTGGCCTTAGTTTCTTATTCTGATTGAAGAAGAAAATTTCTCCTAATCCATCTTGAAGAAAAAGGATAGCAAAATGAGGTAATGTCTGTCCAGCTGAGTCCTACTGGGGGCTGGGAGCCTGGGAGAAATGCAGAAAAAATACAAAAGACTGACTGTGACTGGACCTATCCGGAGGATGTGGTCACTGACTCTATGGTCACAGACTGCACAGAAGCAGCTACCAGCTGGCTCTTGTTTTTCTGAACTGGGCATTGTGGTTTCTGATGACAGATATGTCCAAGTGCCTACCAAAAGGACCAGAACCACATGTTCACACATCCTACATGTGACCTTGTGTTTCCTGACTCCTGGCTCTTGGACAAGTCACTACCCTCACTGGCCTATAACCTCTACCCTAATATATCAAAGACCTGGGCCAAGAGAGGAACAGGGAGGGGAATTAGACTATCAGAGCAAATGAACAAGGAATGACTGTAGGAAAGATTCTCAGAGGAACTTTTTTTGGCCCTGACACAAAACTTCACACTTCTATGGTGGGTTTGGGAAGAATAGTTACTATTCTCTTTTATTCTGCCCCTCCTCCACAGGGCATTTATCACTTGTTAATCCCAACCTCCCAAGAAGCCATTATGCTCCTCCCATGCAGAAGCCACACAATCCAAGCCATGCCAACTCTGCCTACCAAACACTCCAGATGACTTGAAATCCAGCCGGTGCCCGACTCCCACTTTCACACTCCTGTATTTTGGCCCTCTCACTGGAAAGAGAAGAGATATGTAAGGTCCCTGGAGCAATGTGACAATAGCATCTCTGGTGCCCAAGAGAAAAGAAGAACTCTTCAGAGACCACTGAGGATTCTGGAAATAAGCCTGGGTTAGGGGCAAGATCACATCATTTTCTTCCATTTTTTCAATCAATTTAAGTCAGTGACGCTAGTTTTCAAGACTTACTTGCTTGAAATATTTTGCTCCAAAGAAACCCAAACCAGGAACAATTTTGGCTTACACATCTTGTTAGTGCTGGACATGAAAACTGTTTTCTCTTCCCTATAGACATAGTCATTTCCTTGAGCCTAAGGATGGATCCGAGCTATGACTGCTTCTAAGCGTATCATAAATAGGAAGGAAAGAATATAGGCAACAGGATTTTGCTTGTGCACCAAAGGTTCCTAAACTAATTCTGGCCTCAAAGAATAAATACTCCTATTAAGGGATGGCAAAAACCCTGCTGTCTGCCCACATGATTGCAATGATTGGAATGAAAGTCTCTGAGAAGACTGAAAATATGACTCAAGTAAGGACACCTACGTTCCATGTCCAGACCCACCTTAATCCTTGGACCTACCTGCATGACAACTGACTATTTCATCAGAGAAGTGATAAAGCAGCATGCAAGGCTTGTACTTCTGGAGCAGGGACTGGCAAACTACAGCTGTGCCTGTTTTTTGTATGGCTAAGAATGGTTCTGACAATTCAACACTTGTTAGTTAAAAATGTAAAAACAATGAAAACAGGTAGTGGGCTACATCTGGCCCTCAGACTACAGTTTGCCAATTGTCATTCTCGAGGATTAGGGGAACAGTGTAGACACAGCAGGACCAGAATAAATGTCTTGGCATCATGAGCATTTCCCTGTGTATTTATTTTGCTTATTTTCTATTTACTTATCTTGGGGCAGCAAAGGAACAAATAAACAGATTTAAAGTCAGAGGACCTCAGTTCACATACTAAATTCTCTCACTTATATTTTGTGTAATCTAACAGTAAGTCACTTTTATCTCTTTGGGTTTCCATTTCTTAATCTACAAACAAATTTAGGTATATCTAAAGTCCCTTATAGCTATAAATCTGAGACTTTGGATCCTCCTTAATCCACAGCCACTGGAAATTATCCTCCAACAATTTTACTTCATCACTCCAGTCTTAGATAATGATGATGTTCCTGAAACCAAGTATCCAGTATAAATTTATACTATCCAACTTCAATGGGGCAATTATTGCTACAAGGCAATCCTTTCATTCATCCCTTACTGGCTCCCAAAGATACTAGCCTAGCCTCTTGAACTATATATAATCATACATAATATATATGCTGGGTCTATAATTACAGGAAACATTACATTTAGGAAATTGCACAGTGTTTTCAATCATCCCCTTTTTGCCAACACCTCTACAAGCACACCTGATTCCATCCCCTCTTGTCTTCTCAAGCCGAGAAGCACTCTCATCTCATAACTCCCTTTATTTTTACATTTCTCCCTATCTACTTGTTCCTACTCTGTTGGCTATAAACATGCCAAATTTTCCAAATCATTAAAAAATCTTCACCAGATCCTACAATCCCCAGTTCTTCTTTTCTCAGCCAAACTCCTTGAAAAAAGTCCTCCTATACTTAGTGCTTCCAACTCCTCTCTTCTCATTCTCATCTAAATCTTCTGCAGTCTCGTTTTTTACCTCAACGTTCAACTGAAACAGTTCTCTCCAAAGTTACAAGTGGTCTCTTAACTGCCCAATCTAATGACCTTTTCTCAGCCTTCACTCTCTTGACCTCCTTCTAACATCTGAATGAACACTTTGTCCTCTCTAGATTTCATGACAATGCTCTCTCCTGGGTTTTCTACCTATCCAGCCAATCCTTCTCAGTTTCCTTTGCTAGATCTTCATCTTTGCCCCGACTCCATCTCCAACTGCGGGTAAACCCCCAAGGTTCAGTCCTGTGCCCTTGTCTCTCTACACTCTCTCCTGGTGAACTCATCAGCTCTCATAAGTTAAATGATTACTCTAGATGCAGATCATGCCCAAATCTATATATCTAGCCCCAGTTTCTTTCCTGAATTCTAGTTTCAACCCTTTTCACAATATCCCTATTACTGATGCAGATACATCCCTGTCATTCAGGTTATATATAATCTCAGGATCATCATGGACTCCTTACTTTCACTCATCTCATATGTCCAATCAGTCCCCCAATTTTGTCATTTCTGTCTCCATATCTCTTTTATAGTGCCCTTCTCTCCACTAACAAGACCACCAATTTAGCTCAGGATTTTATCACATCTCACCTGCACTACTAAAATAATGTTTGTCTCCAGACCCTCATACCTCTCCCTACTCCAAATAATCCTCAACAGTCACTAAATGGACCTTCCTAAAGTGCAGTTCTGACCCTGTTACCCCCACCCTACACTCAACAAGTTCCCATGATTCTTTATTACCTGTAGAATTCAAAATAAGCTCTTTTATTTAGCTCCTGAAGCTCTTCACAACTTGGCTCTCTTATACATTACATGTGTACACACACACTATGGTGATGCCATACCTGACAAATTATTGTTCCATACACATGGTACTCTTAATTTCCCATCTTTGTGATTTTCATTGGCTATTCCCCATCCTCAAACCTCCAGCCCTGCCCCTGCCCAGCGTACTCTCTGGAATTCACTGTCATCTCAGACTCAGTCCTTTAGATGCTTTGAAGATGTAACTCAAGAGCCACCTTCCACACTGTCCTTCCAGAATACCCTCCTTCCACATACTACTACATGCACATATGTTGTCTCTCCCATGAGAACAAGGGTTCTTAACCTGAGGTCCATGGATGCTCAAGAGCTCTATGGAGAGACTGCAGGGATTCCATGAACTTTAATGGAAAAAAAGCACATCCTTTTTAAAATATAATTGTTTTCCTTTGTAATTCTATCTTTTTATCTTATGCATTTAAAAGATCATTCTGACATGTGATCTATTGGTTTCAATGGATTGCCAAAGAAGTCTATGACACACAAAAAGTTAAGAACTTCTTCCCTAGGATGTAAGCTCCTTGAATGCAGAAATTTTCATTTTCAAAAATTCTTATCAACAATGACTGTTACGGTCTTCACATGTATAACTGATATACTGCTTGCTTTCTCAATAGGTGGGGGAGAAGCAGGAGAGAGGGAATTTGGAACTCCAAAGTTTTTTTTTAAATGTTAAAAACAAACAGATACCCCCCTGAAAAAAAACAACAACCTGTTATGGTTTCCTGGTAGGTACTTGCATACTTGTTGCATTGAATTGCATTGCATTCCTTGTCTGCTTTATAGAGATGAACCCATGGACATGCTCCAGAATCATCTTACCTAATGGATGCTCAGAAAGGACTGGAACGCTAGTGGCTGTGAGGGTCAGTTCTTTCCCTTCACTTCCTTCTTCGGGCCCAAGCAGGAATCGGATGTGCTCTTGAGGGGTATGCTGCCTCTGTGAGTTAAGACCTGGAAGATGAGTAGACTAGTATGAGGCAGAAGAGGAAACTAAAAAAGATGACTAAGTCTAGACTTCAGGAACTAGTTCTGGATCTAAGGCTATTCCTCTAACCTTGACCAAACCACTTCTAATTATCAGGTCCTTGGTTTCCCGGTAAAATAAGGGAAATGGAACAGAGATGACCTTTAAGAGCCTATCAGTCTAATTCAGAGGCCAAAAACAGTTTTCAGTAGGGGACCCAGAGGTAAGATCATTAAACAACGTAAGTGCTCTAGAGGGCAGACTGATGGACTTGGAGTCAGAAGCCTTAAGCTTGAATCCTCCATTGAACACTTACTAGCTGTAGGATCCTCGGCAAATCATTTAACCTCTGCAAATCATTTAACCTCTGCCTTCCACAGTTTTCACATCCATAATACGGGGATAACAGCACCCACCTCATAGGCATTGTGAGAACTAAATGAGATATCCTATGTACTTTAAAACAACTTAAATAAATGTTGACTCTAAGGGAAGTAGCATGAAAGAACCCCTGTGGAAATGTTTCCTCATCTCTAAAATAGTGGATGGGGAGACTGGTTTACCAGATGTCTCTTATCTAAAGTTCCTACCGGTTCTAAATACGATCTAAAAATCTAGGGCTCTGGGAAGGAAGTGGTAAGGGGAAGCGGTAGGGGTAAGGAGGGAGGAAAACCAGGGAAATACAGAGATTAGAGTAGATGTGTTTACTATGTGCCTTCCACTGTGCTAAGCAGGTGACTTACTGCAGAGTATGCTTACTGCAACGTGGAGTGCACTGCTATCGATGAGGATACGCACAGTGCTCTAAAGGTTAAGATAGCTGCTTTCCCAGGACTTTGTGAAGCCCCTAGTTTATTCTCTAACCTGAGGGTTAAAGTCTCCTCCATAAAATTCCTTGTCTCCCTCCATCCTGGGGCACACAATTTCCCGTCTCCCTTATCTTGTGTGTCCTATCCTGTCATCCACCTTCCTGGTCCTCTCCCTGGTCTTTAACCCCCATAAAAACCTCTAAAACTACATCGTGATTCTGAAATCTCTCTATAAGCACTACCCCTACCCCCCAAATATCGGAGAACCAGTTCCCTTTCTGGCTAGGAGCCCCGCACTGCTTCTGCGTCAGCAAAGCTCCCCGCGGGTGGGAGGAAATCCTGCACGTGGCTGCTTCCACTCCTCTACCAAGTCCAAACCTCGTCACTCCAAATAACTCTATCCCCTGCACACGGTGGGCTGGGGAGAACTTACAGAGATGAAGAAACTGAAACACGTGGGGGTGACGGACCCAAGCCCGCCCCAGGCTGACCCCCCGCTGGCTCTTATTAAGCGGTAGTGAAGTTAGCGCATAGAGCGCGCCGTGGCGGACAGGAAAAGGCTGGGGGGTACAGGGGCCAGGGGCCAGGGGCCAGGGAACGCAGGCATTCACCCTTCAGGAGCTGAAGCTCCACAGTGTCCCGCACGTGTTTCCAGTTCAACCCAGGCGGCTTGTAGACTGCGAAGAGCCCATGCAGGCGGGCGGAACGCGCAGACCCCATGCTCGCAAAGCGTAGGGGGACCACCGGAAGTGACGCAACCAGCGTCCGGGAAATGGGGTCCCTCACTGGGCGCCGCCATATTCCTAGGCCGGAAGCGGTACTTTCTTATTGTCCCGGAGAGAAACAAGACTCAGGCCGAGAGTGGGACCGGTTCAATCTGGAGAAAACAAGAGCCAGCCGCAGCGAAGCTCGCACCTCCTCTGCAGGCTTGTGACGGTAGAGTAGGAGAGAAAAGTGAACGTGGCTCTCTGAAGGGTCGGGAGAGCCCGGAGAGAACTCGAAAACGGCCGCTGCGAGCCGGCGAACGCCATCGAGCTGCTTTTGGCCTCCGCGAGGCCCCGTCGCGGCTGGCTGGGTGGTGGATGCCCTTCGCTCCGCTTCCGTTGGGGCCCGGTGCCATGGCGACGCCGCTCCGCCGGGCGCGGGCCCTGCTACCTCGGCTCCGGCTCGGCCCCCGCAGAAGCGGTACGGCTGTCCCCGGCGGCCGCCGGACGGACCTGGGCCTGCTCTACCCCGGCCACATACCCACCAGCCCGCTCCAGAAGGCGCTGCTGGCGGCCGGCGCCGCCTGCATGGCGCTCTACGACCCCTACCGCCACGGTGAGGCTGCCGGCGTGAAGCCGCCCACCTCCCGGTACCGCGGAGGAAGCGGAGGACCGGAGGCCGAGGGACTTACCGAGGTGGCCCCCTGCCGTTCACACCCAGCTCCTCCGACTCCAAAACGGGGGCCTCTTCCCCGCTTTTCCCCGTGCCGACCCCTCAGCCCAGGGAGGGCTCGGGCCGATTCCTGCTTAAAGATCAGTTCACCCAGTCCCTTCAGTGGGGAGATTAGGGCGGGAATCTAGCGGGTAGCCAGGTGAGAGCCAGGGTCGTGACCCTTGCGGGGTCACTTTAACGCCGGGTGATCGCCGGGGCCCACTCTTCCTGTCTCCACCCTCTCCCGCTGCCACAGCCCCGCGTTTGAGCCTCCTCCAGCAGGTCCCACCTTTAGACCTGGACGGGGATTCGGAAATCTTGTGGTCCAACTTCAGTTTACAGAAAAGAGGGCAGGCCCAGAGAAATAGGCAGGTGCCCAGATCTCTAAGGGCCTTGGCAGCAGACTGCCCATCGGTGGGTGAGCCACAACTGTAGTCTGAGGGCGTTTTCTGCCGCTCATGGTGGATAAAGCCCTGGTCTGGCCACCGTGATCTGTTTAATGTCTTGTTCTCCAGAATAAAGTCTGTAAAATTAAGAGGTTGTTTTTAAATGACCAGAAAGGCCCCTTCTGCTTGTAACATTCTCTGTGTCTTCTATACCCCTCCTACTTGACTTACTTGGCTTACTTGTCCATCATTCCCCCCCCACCAAGTCTAAGTACCTTCCTAACCCAATCCTGTGCCCTCTTTGTGAGGTTCCTCCCCACTTAAGAGCTTGGGGAAACCTTAGATATCTCATTTTATAAAAGAGGAAAAAGACCCAGATTTGAGAAGTAATTTGCCTAAAGTCACGTTTTTAGTTCATGGCAGAATCAGGACCAAATTTCAGGTTTCCCAACTGTCAGATAACTCTTGCCTTATTTAATATTCTGCTAGCCAGCCTTCAATCCTGCTAGCACTCATCCCCAAACCCCTAGTTGACCCTATCCAGTGCCAGGAACTGGATAGACCCCTAATGCCTTTATAACAGGATTAGAACCTTTTTATGTCCCATTTTACAGATGAAAAAAACAGACCTAGAGATAAGGGGAAGTGATTTGCGCAAAGTAGCACAGTAAGTAGAAGAGCTGGTGCCAGAACCCACCTCTTGTGATTCACCATCCAGTACTCATTATAGAAATCCTATTTTATGGGACCAGCATTTTAGTTTCCTTTACTCAGGCTTGCCTAACCACAAAAATCCATTTGCCAACTTTGATCATTAAACCCATAGTTAAACTCAATAGTTAAAAATGTTTATTCTTAGTTGAGAAGAAGGAAAAAGAGGAGAGTTGAGATTATACATATATTGTATTGAAGAGGTGAACTTTTAAGCCAAAATTATAGTTTAGAGCTGGCTATCTAACCCAGTCTTGTTATTTTCTAAAAGTTCATACTGAAGTCCAGACAAAAGAGAAAGTGACTTTACTCAAAATGAGGCAGATAGTCTCAGAGCTTGGATTAGTTAGTGTTCTCAGTTTGTACAAAAACTCAAACAAAAACAAGGAGGGGATTTAGGGTGGCTCAGGGATTCCCAGGGGTGAGTAGTACCCAGGTCACCTAACTCACAGAACAGTTCCCTATAACAACCTCATTTTATAGAGAGTGAGACAAGAAAAAGCAATTGGAGGCAAAGGGGTGCCAGATCCGCAATCTTTGAATTGCAGTCTAATGAATTTTTAAAATGTACTGGTACATTTTGTTTTGACACAAGACACTTTATCATAGGATCGTATATATGGAATTATAAGGGACCTCAAAATACTCCCTTGCAGTGAACAATCCCCCGAAACCATTTAGTAGATGTTTATAAGAATGAGTCCTTACATTTTAATACTATGGTACTAACATTGATTGGTATGATTCACCATTTTGTTGTTATCTCTCTACGTTGACTTTATTTGCATTGTTGTAATTACTGAACTTATTGCCTTTTGACTATGCTTTCTTTACTCTGTATAATTTCATAAGTATTTACATTTTTCTCTGGATTCTTCAAATTTGTAATTCTTTATGGCACAGTACATTCATATGTTACAATTCGTTCAGCCATTTTCCAGTCATTGGTTACATGTTTTGTTTCCATATTTTTGTTATAATGAATAATACTGCTGTGAATATTTTTATATATCTGGATCTTTTCTTACTGTCAGTATCTTCTTTGAGGTAAAAACCCAGTAATGGGATCTCTAGGTCAAAAGGTATGTAAATAACTTAGTAACTTTTCTTGCATAATTCCAAATTGTTTTCTTAAATGGCTAAACCAATTCACAGTTTCACAACCAGTGAATTAATATGTTTTTCCTACACCCCTATCAATAAATATTCCCTTTTCAATCTTTTAGTATCTTGACTTTGATGGGAGTGAACTGATGCCTTAGGGCTTTAATCTACATTTCTTTATTCTGAGGACTTTTTAAGATAATTAATAGTTTGCAGTCCGACTTTTGAGAATTATTAATTCGTGTCCTTTAGCTACTTGAGAAATACATGTTTGTTTCAGTTTGCATTTTGGATGTCATATTTTTATTTTACTTAATATAAAGATTTCCCCACAATTAGTATCATTTTTTTCCAATTTGGGCTGCACTGATTTCATTTGTGCAAAATCTTTTATATTTTCTCTATTCAAGATTGTCCATTTTGTCTTTTTATGCTGTGTCTGATTGTAGTTTTTCTCCTGTTCATAGTTGTGGAAGATATAACCTTCTGTTCTCTTATTTTTTTAAGGATATGACTATAGTTTATTCATTTGGAACTTATTGTTGTATAAAGCATAAGATGTTGATGTAAATTCCTTTTTCACCAGACTTTTCCCCAAGTTTCTGTTCCTGGATTTGTTGAGCACTAGACTTCTCTCTACACATTTGTATCTTAAGTCGTACTTATCTGATCTTATTTTTCTGTTTTCTATCGTGTACCAGGTAATTTTGATAATTACTGCTTTATACTCTAGTTTAAGATTTGATAACACCAAACTGCTCCTCCTTCCTATTATTTTCATTATTTCAATAGCTTTTACTATTCTTTTCCAGGTATTACTCCATGTATTTTGTTATCATTGTGTCTGGTTCTGTAAGCAGCCTTTTAGTAATTTGATAGAGTACTAAATTTGGAGAGTAATTTGAGTAGTATTGTTTTTTTTATATTGGCTTTTCTCAGTCATAAACATTAAATTAAATATTAATATTATTTAAATAATAATTATTATTTATTATTCAATTTTTAATTATTTAAGTCTTTTGTTTTTGTAAATCTTGTTTTGTATTTGAAATTTTATAAGTCTTAAATGTGTGCTGGCAGGTTAACTGCTTTTTGCACCACACCCTGCTATTAGATGATCGCTGAGGCCTACCTTGTCTGTTTGTAGTATCCTGCTTGCCAACCCTTATCTGTAAAATGAGGGGGTTGCATAAGATAACTTAGTCCCTTCCAGTTCTAATCTTCTTTAACTGCCCTATTCTTCTGACTCCCAACCATTGACCCACAGTTTATAAGTTCCTTCCAACATTTAATATAGATTGAATTATACAGTTCAAGAACAGGATGGCTTCTTAGAGGTCATCTCATTCAGTCTCCTTATTTTAAAAATGAGGAAATTTGAGGCCCAAAGCCATACCACGAACTGGTGACAGATCCATCCCTTGATGGTTAGTTTAGTACTCTTTCTACCATACTATATTTTACATGTTAGGGAAAGCTTCACCTTCATAAGTACAGCCTATCCATGAACCTGTCTCTACCTGTTAAAATTCTTTGCACCTTTTAAGGCTCATCTCAGGGAATGCCTCCTCTGAATGAATGGAATTCCTTCCTTGAATACCATCCCACCTGTTCCCATATGAAAGTGGTATTTCTATCCTCAAAATTCTCAAATCACTTTGTATTTTTCTCCTTTTCACTTAATCCTATTTTGCCTTATACTTTTTTTGTATCCTTGTCTTAATGCTTCTATTAAGTTTCTTGAAGTCATAATCGGTATCATGTTTCATCTTTACATCCCCAGTACCTTGTACATGAATGTTTGCGGGTACCTTGGCTTCATTCCCTTACATCTTACTACAAGATTCTACACACAACCCAGCAGCATTTTGAGTTGGCCCAGAGACTCCATTCTTTCCACATGTGCTCATTTCTGTCCTTTCAGACATGGTTGCTGTTCTGGGTGAGACCACAGGACACCAAGCTCTACGGGCACTCAGGGACCGGATGAGGAGGGACCCCGAGGGTACCCAGATCCTGCAGTAGGTCTCTTCTTGGGCTTATTTGGAGGGATTGGGAGTGGGAATGGAATGAGGATTCTGACATCCCCTCAAACCAAAGCAAAATGTTGTAGTAGGCGGAGTATTGGACTTGAAGTCATACAGACCTCATTTCAAATCCTGCCCTAGTCACTTACTAGACATGTGATCCTGGGCAAGTCACTTAGCCTTTACTGGCCTCACTTCCTTATCTATAAAATCTATAAAATGAAGGGGATTGAGGGAGATAACTTCCCTGGTCCCTTCCAGCCTGGCCCCTTACGTAATGTATTGCCGTATGAGCATTTCTCTGCATAGAATTACTGCCTACAGAATAAAATCTTAATTCCTTATTATGAAAAACCCTCTACTCCCTGCTTCTCCAGATGTTACTTCTTACAGAACCTTTCTTTAGCCATACTATTCCCATTTCTTGGATTGCTCTTCATATCCTTTCCACTTATTCTTATATTCCTTAAGACCCAGCTAAAGTCATGCCTTCTTCTTGAAGTTTTCTCTGACTACTCCAGCACACAGTGAGCTCTCTTCCTTTCTCTGAACTTCTTTTTTTAAAATTAATTAATTTTATTTATTTTCAGTATTCTACAATCACTATTATATAACTTAGATGATTATTTTTCCTTCCTTCCCCCTTCCCTCCTCTCTCCCTCCTTGATATGGAATACAGTTTTACATAGCTTCTACACAAACATTCCCATCAAATGCATTTTCACTATAGTCATGCTGTGTAAAAAAATTAAATTGAATGGGAGAAATCATGTAACAAACCAAAATGTAATACACCCACAAAAAAATGATCTGCCAACATTCTGCGATTGAGTTCCATAGTTCTTTCTTTGGATGTGGAAGGCATTTTGCCTTAGAAGACCATTGGGAATTTTTTTTAAGTCCTTGCATTGCAATGAAATTCCAAGTCTACCAGAAAAAACTCTCACACACTGTGGTCATTGCTGTGCACAAAGTTCTCCTGGTTCTGCTCCTTTCACTCAGCATCAGATCATATAAGCCTTACCAGGTCTCTCTGAAGTCTTCCTGTTCATCATTTCTTATAGCACAAGATTATTCCATTACATTCGTATACCATAATTTATTCAGCCATCCCCCATTTAATGGGCATCCCCTTGATTTCCAGCTTTTGGCCACCACAAAGAATGCTGCTATAAATATTTTTGTACGTGTGGGACCCTTTCCCATTTTTATGATCTCTTGGGGATACAGTCCTAGAAGCAATATTGCTGGGTCAAAAGGTATGCATATTTTTGTAGCCCTTTGGGCACAGTTCCAGTTGTTCTCCAGAATGATTGAACCAGCTCCCAGCTCCACCAACAATGTATTAGTGTTCCAATTCTGCCACATCCTCTCCAACATTTATCATCTTCCTGTTCTGTCATGTTAGCCAATCTCATAGGTGTGATGGGGTACCTTAGAGTTGTTTTGATTTGCTTTTCTCTAATCAAAAGTGATTTAGAGCATTTTTTCATATGAATGTAGATATCTTTAATTTCTTCCTCTGAAAATTGCCTGTTCATATCCTTTGACCATTTATCAATTGGGAAATGTTTCTCTGAACTTCTTAAATACTTACTGTTAGTACCACTAATTTTGTGTTTCAAATAGACTGCCTTAGAATAATTGTGATGGCTGACCTTTGTAGAGCAATTCAAGGTTTGCACATATGGTCTTATTTGATCCTTGGAGTCATCCTTTAAAGCAGCTACTGCCAGTGCCATGATTCCCCTCTTGCAGATGATGAAAAGGGAGCTCATAATCATGCTGCTCCTAAGTGTAGGAAGTGAAATTTGACTCCACTGTTGCATACTGCCTTTCATTCTGTTGTCAATTATCTTTTCATGTTGATATCCTCTTTTCCCCAAAAGTTTCTTGAGCGTAGGGACAGTACCCCAAACTACTGTTTCATCCCTCAACATTTCTTAATAAAATGCCTTGCACAGAGTATCTCAATAAATGTATGTAGACTGTGACTTTCTTACCGTTCTAGTTCTATCAGATTCACCCTCTCCTAAGGCCAAACCTAGCTGTCAATTTCATAAACTTTCTGTGTGTCACTCATGTCTGGTAATCTTATTCACCCATTCTAGTTCCTGAGTCTTCCCCTCTGCTCCTACAGGGAAAGGCCTCGGATCCAGCTCTCTACCCTGGACTTGAACAAACTCCGGACCCTACCAGAGGGCTCCTTTGGTTGGGAGTATGCCCACTTTCTTGATGTTAATGTAAGTGTTTGTTGAATCCGTTCAACATGGTTGAATCCTGGGGGATAATGGGAGTAGATAGGGGCAGAACATGGTAATAGCCACAAGCCACCATAGAAATATCGTGGGAGTAATTCTATCACCCCTGACCTTTTGACCCTGAAGAACTAGGTTTTGTCATCTGGTGGTGGGCAAACTGATCAGCAGACTATAAAAGCTATGAGAAGGTTGGTAACAACATGACCTTTGGCTCTTCTCGTGTCCTCTTCCCCCATCGCCCAACAGCCATGTCTCCCACTGACTTCAGAGACCGTCTGTCCAGTAGAAGAGAATACAGGGAGAGTCAGTCTGAACATATTAGTCCCCACTTTTTTCATTGAGGCTGCAGAGCCCCCTGACCTAGCAGCCTTCATCTCCTGAAACCTTCTTAACCCCGCAACCTATGACTGCCCTTCATGTTAACTTTAACTAGATATCATCTGTATTTTTTGAACACTAGAACATTTTTCCAGTTCCCCAACATTATGTTTTTCCAGCCTGTCTCTCTGATGGAGGCAAAGTATCAGGTTGCTATCTGGAGTTAAAGACCTGGAGAAGGCATAGCTTCTGACCCAGTCCCTAGTCCATATTGTAGCAACTGGTTATGACATAGCTAGGCCTTCAGACGCTGTTAACTCACAGAGGATGGAGCAACAGAATTGCCCTAAAGGTAATTAAGCTCAAGGTTCAACTTCCACTTCATGGAGCCTGACATTAAGGTGGGAACTACATGGTGTGATTCTCTCTCCTCCTATTCCTGTATACAGATCCTCCCCCCTCTCACATAAATAACCCTAAAAATGCCCCTAGGGTCCTCTGGCTCTAGCAGCAGCCTTTGAGGTAGTCATAACAGACGTTGCTCTGTTCTTCAAATGTTGATCTAAATTAGCGTATGTGTGTAGAGAGCATTGGGACCAAGGACTGGTGAGGAATAGCTGGCCTGGGTGGAATTGGTGGCAGAGAATTAGGGGAGCTGATGTGACTCAGTGCTCGGGTGGTGGGGCTTTCAGAGGGTATCCCCAGATACACGAGCACCCACCCGCTTTGTGGATGATGAGGAACTTGCTTACGTGATCCAGCGTTACCGTGAGGTTCATGACCTACTCCACACCCTTTTGGGAATGCCCACCAACATGCTTGGTGCGTGAGTACTCATTCTGGTGGGCACAAAGCCTGGGAGGTTAGACTGGGTTGGATTATCTGAGCATCATAAATCCAAAGTGACAAGAACTGTGAAAGTATCAGATCAGGAAGGGAGTCAGTAGCTTGCCTTGGCCAAACTAGATGCAAGAACGGGGTCCTATTATAGGACTCAGGCAGGATTGGCCAACTCCTGATCCCTCCTCCTCTAGGCTGTGCAGCCCACCTTGAGCTTCACATAAATGAATGAATGAATGAACATTTATTAAGTGTTCATTATGCATAAAGCACTGTGCTAAGCCCTAGGAATACAGAGGGAAAAGAAGAGATTGTCTCTGCCCTGAAGGAGTTCACATTCATGGAGTTTGATGACTTTGGGAACTGGGCTGGAAGCAGAAGCAGGGGAGAGTGCTGCCATTCCTCAGGTTCTTGGACCTACCTTCACATTGGTGGCAGTAGGTCAACAGTGGTGATGGAAAGGAATGTGGGCCCCTTTTTCATGGTGGTTGCTCTGCTTAATGATGGTGGTAAGGCTTGAGCTGGAAGCAGGGCCAGTAGTGTGGGGGGTTCAGTTTGTGGGCTCTCCCCATAAGAAGCTAAGTGGGGAAGGTGGTAGTTTGCCTTTGCTGGTACATGCTACCTCCTGGCTCTTAGGATGCCTTACTGCTTCCACTATACAGTGATGTGTGGTAGGACCACCCACAAAGGGCCTGTCTGTATCACTACCCATTTTTTTTCTTTTGTCTAGGAGAAGTTGTGGTTAAGTGGTTCGAAGCCATCCAAACAGGCCTGCCCATGTGTGTCTTAGGAGCTGCCTTTGGACCCATCCGACTCAGTGCCAAGTAAGTTTCTTTGTGGCCTTTTATGTAGGTGTCCAAGCAGGAAGAAGAGCTGGGGAATTGAGGGGGCAGAAAATAGGAGCAAAAGCCAGAGCCTCACCAATGCCTGCATTCAGACCTTAGCAATCTCTTTACAGGTAGACAGAAGTCATATAGGTGATGTATGGGGTGGGGTTGACATAATGGATTCTTTCCCGTCCCCACAGGAAGCTGAAGGTGTTGATATCAGAGCTGATTCCCTGGGCAGTTCAGAATGGCCAAAACTCCCGATGTGTCCTCAACCTCTACTATGAACAACGGTGGGAGCAACCCATAGAAGCCCTTCGGGAGGAGCTAGGCATCTCTCCACCCCCTGCTGTGTGGCCAGGCCGTACCCCATACCCAAAGCTCTGAACCAACAGGTTCATGCCAACTCTGTGCCACTGGGTAATGGGCTGCCCTGCCCAAGACCTTTGCACTCTGTACCCGGGGACATCTAGCCCCAGATAAGGGGATGAGGAGAATTCAGAAAGTGGCCTTCAAGGGATATGTGTATATCCCCTTATCTCCCAAAAGAGATATGAGTAAAAATATTTATTGTTCAGAAGATATCTCTTCAGTAGACCAGAAGTAATCCACCACTGCCACGTAAGCGGAATTGAGTAAACTCAAAACAGAGACTTCTGTTGATTTATTAGGAATCCATGACTCCATGATTTTATTTAATTTACTCTCCAGTCATTCTGCTCTCCCCTTGAAGAATTCCTTCTACTTCATCTTACTTCCCCACTGTTTCACCCTTTTCTCTCCCCTCCCTCCAAGTACAAGAATCTTTTTGGGCAGTTTGGACAGAATACCAGGATGTCAACTTTTTAGATCCAGAAGTGGTGTAGGGAAGGATGTTGGTTCCACAGTCTGAATAAAGCCCTCTTTTGAACCCAGATATTTGTTTCTCCTTTTCTTTTTTGCCAGATGGCTTGCTGGCAGTCCTGAGAACTCACTCCAACATTGCGATCCCAAGGAAAACGACCAAGTTTTGCTTCTCCCTGTTTTCTACATTCTGTCTCTCCCCCTCCACCCCTACTCTGGCCATGCTGGAGGATTTGGGTGAAGGTTTCGTGGTCTGTCTAAAGATGCTAAGCTAGCATTTTCCTCACATGAGAGTCAGGAAGTGAAAGAGATGGGGAGGTGGGGGGCATGTGAAGAATATGACTGAGAATGTGGGGCACACTTTGCCCTGGTTCCCTTTTGGAATCGTGAGTAAGAGTACTAGTATCTACACAAAGTCACAATCTAGCTGCCTATCCTCATTGTGTGCCATAAGGTTTCTGGTCTGGTTCCTGCCTGACTGGCCTGTAGCCCAACTGTTTGAAGCCCTGTCAGTAGTTCTTTAAAAACCATTCCTTCTTAATTAGCACTTTAAAGAGGTCTTTAAGATTTGCAAAATGCCTTCTTAGACTACTGTATCTCATTTAAGCTGCACTATAGCCTTTTTGACATTTGACAGGTATTATTCCCATTTTACAGATAAAAACCCTGAGACTCAGAAAGATTAACTGATTTACCACTGGTTAATAACTGATGTCAGTGGCAGAATTCAAACCCAAGATTCTCCTGGTTCTAAGACTAAGGTTCTTTCCATCTTAACACACTATGCTACTTCATACAGAGGCTGTGAGACGTAAAATTAGAGACTTCAGTATTCCTAAGAGTTGGTACAGGCAGGTCACCCAAGAACTATATATATCTAACCATAAAATAGAAATAAAAACACACTGAAATAACTGGAGAAACATTAATTGCTCATGAGTAGGTCAAGTCAATATAATAAAAATGACAGTACTACCTAAATTAATTTACACATTCAGTGATGAAACTTCCAAAATATTTTGTAGAGCTAAGGAAAACCATAACTAAATACATATAAAGAACTAAAAGACCAAGAATCTCAAGGATAACAATGAAAAAAGGGAAGGGTCTATCAGTACCAGATCTCAAATGATACTACAAAATAGTAATAATTAAAATGATGTTGTGCTAGTTATTTTTTAAAAATAGTTGATCAGTGGAACAGAGTAGGTACATAGCATGACGAAATAAACAATATAGTGTTTGATAAATCCTGCCTCTGTTTACCTCAATTTTCTCAGCTGTAAAAGCCTACCTTAGGTTTTTACAGGGCTGTTATGATGATTAAATAAGATATTTGTAAAAAAATAATGCTTTGCATAGTGCTCAGGACGTAGTAAAGTGCTGTATAAATGCTTATTCTCTTCCCTTCCCTTCCTCTTCTTTTCCCAAAGATCCCAGTTACTAGGGAAAGGACTCAATGTTTAACAAAAACTGAATAGCAATCAGCAGAAATTAGGTTTAGACCAACATCTCACACTATACTCCAAGATAAAGTCCAAAATAGATCCATGACCTAGATATAAAAAGGTCAACAAATTAAAGGAAAATGAAAAAAATTATTTCTCAGATTAATGAATAGGGGAAGAGTTCATTACTAACTTGTGATAGCTCACAGAAAATAAAATGAACAGTTTTAATAATAGCATATAAAATTTTAAAGATTTTGTACAAACATCTAGTGTAGAAAAAATTAGAATGGAAACAGAAATGTTTATTAATAACTAATTATTAATGGAAGTGGATGGGAATCCAGGGGTTTTTTTCCCTATCTCCTTGAAAAGGACTGGGCTGATAATGAGACATTTTCCTCAATCCTGGATACCCCATCCAACTGGGAGAATTTATTTCTGATTGAAAGGTGAAGAGAATCTAATCTAGGTGAATTCTGGCCCACTGTGTTCAACTTTATTGTTTTGGGTGGAGATAGATCCTTCTGTCAAGATTGCCCCACTCTGGGCTTATGGGTGGGGAAGTCATCTGACTTGAGAAGAATCTCCTTGTCCAAGAGTGACATGATCAGAGTAATGTCCCCCAGCCCCTGATTAGAATAAACTCATCTCTCATTATAATATTCATGCTCTCATTAGTTGTTAACCAATCAAAGGAGGAGCAACCACTCTTCCAAGCGTATTTAAATATTGGAT
Source organism: Potorous gilbertii (assembly GCA_028658325.1). Classification (NCBI taxonomy): domain Eukaryota; kingdom Metazoa; phylum Chordata; class Mammalia; order Diprotodontia; family Potoroidae; genus Potorous; species Potorous gilbertii. The sequence goes on along the minus strand of CM053769.1, from coordinate 305,912,187 downwards.
AATCTCAATGATTTATCACTGACCTCCATTAATTGATTATTTGCTAGCCATAATTACTATATTATTAAATACCCCAAAACTCTTTGCACTTAGGCTTTTTGTTGGCGTCAACAGGTGAAAGGGGGAAAAAAGTCTTCACAAGAAGTTTCTCTGACAGTGGTCTCATTTTCAAGAATTAACTCAAATGAATAAAAAGAGCTATTTCCTAGTAGATAAATAGTCAAAGGATATGAACAGGCAATTTTCAAAGGAAGGAATCAAAGGCATCAACAATCATTTTAAAATGTCTAAATCACTAATAATTAGGAAAATGCAAATTAAGGCAATTTTGAGATTCTACCTCCACTATCAGACTGACCAAGAAGACAAAAGAGAATGATAACTGTGTAGATGATAGATTGGATTAGCGAGAGCAAGAAGGCTATTGCAATGATCCAGGCATGAAGTAATTAGGGTGATGGCAGTATCAGAGGACAGAATGGGGTGTGTTGTTAAGGTAAAATCTATAAGACTTGATAACAAACTGGATATAGGGTGGTAAGAGTGAGGAATTGAGGATGACACCTAAATTTCAAGCCTGGGTGATTGGAAGGATGCTGTCCTCATAAGAAATGATGAAGTGGACAATTTCGGCAAAAACTAGGAAGAATTATAAACTGATACAATGATAACACTATTGAAAGACTTTAGAACTCTGATCTATGCAATGATTAACCATGAATCCAAAGAATGAAGATCAAATATGCCACTCAGCTCCCAATGGTGAACTTAAAATGCAGAAATAGACATGCCTTTTCAGTTATGGTGAATGTGAGAATTTGTTTTGATGGACTGTGTCAATAAAAATTGAAGCATTTGTAATTCATTTTTTGAAAAAATTGTTCAGTTGATGGGGTTGTAGTAAAAGAGACATTAATTTTTTAAAAAAACTTGTTACTTGAAAAAATATTTTAAAATTAATATTTTTCCTGGGGGGGAAATGAGTTGGTACCGATAGGAAATATAATTTTTTTTAAAGTTATGAAGAATGTGGGTGACAAATTCCTAAGGGAAACTGGAAAGGACCTAACTTTTGAGGTTCATGTCAGGGAGGATAATCAGGACCCCTAGTCCTTTGGGGTCTCTGTTAGTGATAAATTCTGGGCTGCATCAGCTTGATCTGACATAACTTTGTCACTTGGTCTAATTCCCAGGTTGCTAATGTTCTGCTTGCAAATGAGGGAAAATGGAGATTGGGATTCACTACTTTAGTTTCTTTTTTCCATTATTAGATGTGTGTGGATATTTCTGGCATTGGTCTGTGGTAGGTTAGTAACTCAGTACCAGGTTTCTGAAATGAACCAATATTTAGCTGACCAAGAGGCCAATTAGAATCCACTCAGGACATTTTTCTGTGTGTGTGTGTGTGTGTGTGTGTGTATATGTGTGTATACATACATACATACATGCTTCCAGGGTCAGGGCAAACAGAAATTAAGCAAATCTAAATAAATTTCCACTGAGCATGTACAAAGTCCTGCCATATACAAGGCCCTACATCAATTCAGAACTCACAGGGTTTTAATTCATTTGTAAGCAATTTGACTGAATGTTATTTCCTTTGTATACTGCCAAATGAGAGAATTATGAATTATTATTACATCAATATATATGACTAGGCTTAGTAACAAATGCTAGATCCATGAAGGGTACTTTTTAGAGACATCTTGATATAGTCAAAGAATTGGATCTGGCTCTAACACAGCTTACATTACCCGGTGCAAGTTGCATCTTTCCGTTTTTTTCTGAGCCTTAGTTTTCTCATTTGTAAAATGGGAATATCAAGTTGAGAGGAAAATATATTATGAACAAAGTGCTATACACATGTGAGCTACAATTTTCATATGCATTTTTTGGGGGGGCAATGGGGATTAAATGACTTGCTTAGGTATGGACAGATTTGAACTCAGACCTCCTGACTCCAAAGCTGGTACTCTAGCCACTGTGCTACCTAACACCCCTATAAGCTTTTAAAAAGGATATGATTGGGGGGGAGGGGCACAGCCAAGCTGGCAGAGTAGAATGAACCTGCTCTAGCTCTTCCCCCTATAGTCCATAAAATATCTGTAAAAAATAACTCTAAACAAATTCTAGGGCAGAAGTCACAAAATGACAGAGTGAAACATTTCCAGCCCAAGACAGCCTGGAAGGCCTACAGGAAAGGTCTATCACACCAGGCTTGGAGTACAACACAGGCCAGCATGGGCCAAGCTGCACAGACAGAACTGTAGCAGGTTTCAGGGCATGGAATCACAGGCAGCTGCTGCAGTCCACAGATTTTTCAACCCACAAACGCCAAAGACAGCTTCAAAGGTTAGTAAGGAAGCTCTTTCACTTGGGTGAGACAGGAGTGAGGTCCAGCCACTGCAGCAGCAGCATCCACTTTTGGAGCCCCCGGCCTAAAGACCATAGGGGAATTGAGCAGGTGATCTGAGTCTCAGCCCTGAGTGGCAGTCACTGGTGAGGAGGAACATTGACATGCAGAGCTGGTGGTGGCTGTGGAGAGGGAATCCTACTCACAGTTCCAGGGCAGAAAAGCATGCTTATGGTTGTTCACAGACCAGAGTGCAGGCCAAGAGAGGAGTAAACCCCTCTCCCTTCACTATGCCACCTTGGAGGAACTAAGAACTTACAGGTCCCTAGAGATATCTCAGAGAACAGCTACATAAAACCTCTGAAGACTAGGGTAGTATACTCTCCATTTGACAAAGAACATAAAATTCAAGTAACTGGCTGGAAAAATACCCCCAAAAGGGGGAAAAAATAAGACTATAGAAGGTTACTTTCTTAGTGAAAAGGTATTTTCTTCCAACCTTTTGGATGAGGAATAGCAAAGCATACCATCAGAGGAAGACAGCAAAGTCAAGGCTCCTACATCCAAAACTTCCCCCCAAAAAATATGAAATAGTCCATACCATGGAAGAGCTCTGAAAGGATTTTGAAAATCAAGTAAGAGAGGTGGAGGAAAAATTGGAAAGAAAAATGAGAGTGATGCAAGAAAATAATAAAAAGCAAGTCAACAGCTTGCTAAAGGAGATCCCCCAAAATGCTGAAGAAAATAGTGCCTTTAAAAATAGACTAACCCAAATGGCAAAAGAGGTCCAAAAAGCCAATGAGGAGAAGAATGCTTGAAAAAGCAGAATTGGCCAAATGGAAAAGGAAGTTCAAAAGCTCACTGAAGAAAATAGTTCTTTAAAAATTAGAAATGGTGGGGGTGAGCAGAACCAAGATGGCAGAGTAGAAAGACGTATATACTCTAGCACTTGCCCCCAAACCCACAAAATACTTGTAAAAAGTGACTCTTAACAAATTCTAGAGCAGCAGAAGTCACAGAACAACAGGGGTGAAAGAGGTTTCCAGCCAAAGGTAAACTGGAAGGCCAACAGAAAAGGTCTATCTCTTGGGACACTGAGTGGAGCATAGCCCAGCCCTGGTCTGGGATGAACAGGACCTGAACTGACCTCCAGGGCAGAGTTCTCAGCAGGGAGGGTCCCAGATACTTCAACCCACAAGCAACAAAGAAAGCTCCAAAGGTTAGTGTGGGAGGCTTTCCCAACTGAGTGAGAGGGGAATGGGGTTCATCCAGCAATAGCCCAGGCAGCAACAGTAGTAGCAGACTATAGGCATCTACAGTGACTGGGAAGCAACCTGGATCCATTGTCCAGGCAGCTCAGCTTAAGGCCTCTGGTAGAACTGAGCAGCTGTTCTAAACCTCAGCCCTGAGTGATGGCCCATCCCCCATCCAAAGCCCTGGGGAAATCCAGCAGCTGAGTCAAATCTCAGCCTTGAACACATTAACTGGGGAGAGGAGGTGCAATAGGACCATCCTCTTGACAAAGGATTCAAAAGTCAAGTAACTGGCTGGGAAAATGGCCAAAAAAGGGGAAAAAATTACACCATAGAAGGTTACTTTCTTGGTGAACAGGTATCTCCTTCCATCCTTTTGGATAAGGAAGCACAAGGCATACTGTCACAGGAAGTCAAGGCCCCTGCCTCCAGGGCCTCCAAAGTGAATTTAAACTTTACTCAGGCAATAGAAGAACTTGGAAAGTGAGTTAACAGCTTGCTAAAGGAGAATTTAAAAAGGTTGAGGAAAATAATACCTTTAAAAAGAGGCTAACTCAATTGGAAAAAGACGTTCAAAAAGCCAATGAGGAGAAGGAGTCTTTAAAAAGCAGAATTAGCCAAATGGAGGAGAAGGTTCAAAAGCTCACTTAAAGAAATAGTCCTTTGAAAGAGAGAATTGAGTTCAGGGAAGCTAATGACTATGACGTAAACCAAGCAGTTAAAAAACAAAACCAAAAGTTTGAAAAAATAGAAGATAATGTGAAACAGCTCATTGGAAAAACAATTGACCTGGAAAATAGATCCAGGAGAGGCAATTTAAAAATTATGGGACTACCTGAAAGCCATGATCAAAAAAAAAGCCTAGACATTATCTTCCATGGAATTATCAAGGAAAACTGCCCTGATATTTTAGAACCAGAGGGCAAAATAAATATTGAAAGAATCCACTGATTACCTCCTGAAAGAGACCCAAAAAGAGAAACTATTAGGAACATTGTGGCCAAATTTCAGAGTTCCCAGGTCTAGGAGAAAATATTGCAAGCTGCTGGAAAGAAACAATTCGACTATTGTGGAAATACAATCAGGATAACACAGGATCTGGCAGCTTCAACATTAAGGGATCAAAGGGCTTGGAATAGGATATTCCAGAAGTCAAAGGAACTGGGATTAAAACCAAGAATCACCTTCCCAGCAAAACTGAGTATAATACTTCAAGGGAATAAATGGTCATTCAATGATATAGAGCACTTTCCAGCACTCTTGATGAAAAGACCAGAACTGAAGAGAAAATTTGACTTTCAAACACAAGAATCAAGAGAAGTATGAAAAGGTAAACAGGAAAGAGAAATCATAAAAGACTTTCTAAAGCTGAACTGTTTACATTCCTACATGGAAAGAAAATATTTGTAACTCTTGAGACATTTCTCAGTATTTGTGTAGGTGGAGGGATTGTACATACACACGTATGCACACACACACACAGACAAAGAATACAGATTGTGTTGAATCAGAAGGAAGATTATCCACAAAAAATAAATAAATAAAATAAAAATTAAGGAGGGAGGGAGGAAAATACTGGGAGGAGAAAGGGAGAAATAGAATGGAACAGGCTATAACTCATAAAAGATAAGAAAAATCTTGTTCAATGGAGGAGAAAAATGAGAAGGGAAGAGGGAAAAGTGAAGCTACTCTCTGCACATATGGCTTAAGGAGGGAGTAACGTTCATTAAATTTGGTATGAAAATCTATCTTACACTACAGGAAAGTGGGGAGGAGGTGACAAGTGGGGTGAGGGGAATGATAGAAGGGAGAGCAAATGGGAGAGGGAAGTAACTAGAAATAAACACTTTTGGGAAGGGACAAGGTCAAATGAGGGAATAAAAAAACAAGGGAGGATAGAGTAGAATAGAGGGCAATATAGTCAGTATTACACAACATGATTATTATGGAAGCCTTTTGAAAAATGATATATATTAAGTCCATATTGAATTGCTTGCCTTCTCAGTGGGGATGGGTAGGGAGGGAGGGAAAGAAGTTGGAATTCAAAGTATTAGAAATGAATGTTGAGAATTATTATTGCATATAACCAGGAAATAAGAAACATAGGTAATGGGGTATAGAAATTTATCTTGCCCTACAAGAAAAGAGAGAAGATAGGGATAAGGGAAGGGTGAGGTGTGATAGAAGGGAGGGTACATTGAGGGAAGGGATAATCAGAATGCAAGGTATTAGCGGGTGGAGGCAGGGGAGAAAAATGAGAGGGGGAGAAAAGTTGGACATGTTACAAAGTGATGGAAAAGTAATTAGTATTAAAACAATTGACAATTACTAAAACTAAATCAGAGACATCTTTAGTTTGAGGAAAAGAATTTTAGTCTAAGTTTCCTAGAGGCAGGTAACCTCAGGTAAAATTTGGCATTGATGGAAAAGTTAAGATTTTAATGGTAAATTTGATTTTATGATTGTTATTTAATCAGGAACTAGAACATGTATAGAAGGGCTTGTAACCATTTAAGACTTGCCTCAAAAGATGTTCCTTAGCCAATGTGAAATTATAGTCATATCTGAAACCCGGTCATTGCAACTTGCTATTTTAAGATTCTATGGGACTATTAACTGACTGTTCTGAGTCTAACTCCAGGTATGGACAGCAAGGAAGGCAGTGTGAGCCTCCAATCTATGATGCCAGTAAGCCTGTGAGATGCTGGTATGAACTGCAAAAGTTGATCTCATGGGAAGGGTGGGAGAGTGGCTGTTCAGCCTGGGCTGAGGTATGATTCTCCTGACTCAATTTCCCCATTGACACCTGGCAGACTTTAAGCCTGACTGAATGCAAGTTGACAGTCTACTTCTGCCTGGAATTGATATGAAGTTGGGGAGATACTGCTTCCTTGCAATGTCCTTACTCTTAGTGGCAATTTCCTATAGTCAAAAGGTTTGTATGTTTAATATCAGATCCATTAAATTATAGATGGTTAGTAGGAGAACATCTGAGGTTGTCTAAAATTAAGCTATTAGGCTTAGGACTTTAGACAAACAACAATAAGTTAGGGTACTCTAATTCTTAGTAATAGTGTGGAGACAATTAGGTGAAGGACTTGTGAAGTTAGCATACATAGTTATTATTTGTGTCTCAGTTGGTTAATGTTAAAAAAATTTGTTTGTGGTCTATATTGTATATGCTTTAAGAGAAATATCACCTGACCAAAAGTTGGAATTATTTTATGTGATATGAACTGTGTTAAAAATGAAAAATAAAAAAAAATTAGAATGGAGCAGATGGAAACTAATTACTTCATGAAAAACCAAGAAATTATAAAACAAAATGAAAAGAATGAAAAAATAGAAGATGATGTGAAATATCTCATTGGAAAAACAACTGACCTGGAAAAGAGATCCAGGAGAGATAATTTAGAAATTATTGGTCTACCCAAAATTCATGCTCAAAAAAGAGCCTAGACATCATCTTCCAATAAATCAGCGAGGAAAACTGCCTTGATATTCTAGGATCAGAGAGCAAAATAGAAATGGAAAGAATCACTGATCACGTCCTGAAAGAGATCCCGAAAGAAAAACTCCTAGGAATATTGTAGCCAAATTACAGAGTTCCTAGGTCAAGGAAAAAGTATTAAGCCAGAAAAAAACACTTCAAGTACTGTGGAAATACAATCAGGATAACACAGGATTTAGCAGCTTCTACACTAAGGGAACAGAGAAGGCAAAGGAACTAGAATTACAATCAAAAATCACCTACCCATCAAAACTGAGTATAATACTTCAGGAGAAAAAATGGAATTTCAATGAAATAGAGGACTTCCAAGCATTCTTGTTGAAAAGACTAGAGCTGAATAGCAAATTTGACTTTCCAATACAAGCATCAAGAGAAATATGAAAAAGTAAACAGGAAAGAGAAACCTTAAAGAACTCATTAAAGTTGAACTGTTTATATTCCTACATGAAAAGGTACTTTTTATAACTCATGAGATTTTTATCAGTATTAGGGTCATTAGAGGGAATATATCCATCCATCCATATATATACATGTAAATACAGATATATGTATATATATATATATATATATATATATATATATATACACACACACACACACATATATGTGTGTGCGCAGGTGTAAATGGTTATGTGGTTATGTATGTATATGTATATTGGGTGTATATGTGTATATATATATATATATATATATATACATATATATATATATATACATATATTGTGACATCAGAGAAATGATGACATGACATGTACATGACCTTGTTTTGAGGGAGGACTGTGCTAGGTCACCAGCCTCACTTTCTCCCCCTGAGTCATCTGGATCCAGTGACCAGATATTCATCAGGAGGACCAGAGATGACCCAAGATGCAATGGAAGACTTAGCCTTTTTAGGCTAAGGCCTTTTCAGGTTCTCACTTAGAGGGAGGTCACACTCATTCAGTGAATGGGCTTCTTTAAGAAATAGGAAATGGCCCCTTTAATGAGCAAAACAAAAAAGATAACTAAATCAAGCTGGGAGGGAAAGAGAGAAAGAATTATTATTGATAATCACTCTAAGCCAGCAGGGTCCAGAAAACAGTCATTAAGTGGAGCTTGGGCAGGGACATATTGTTGTCCAATCTGTGTGGGTCAGAGACCACTGACTCAAATAAAAATCAGAGACTTCTCAAGGTAGAAGCAAAGCAGCAAGATTTTATTACCATCTCTCAAGAAAAGGCAGCTCCTCTCTGATAAGTAATCAGGAGAATGAGGCAATTACAATAGGCAAAAATATAGATTATATAGACCCAACGCAGATCCCACCCCTCTGCCTTTTACTCCCATTGGCTAGGAGGCACGCTTACAACTTCAACGCAACAGTCTACCTGGTGAATAGGGGACAAGGTAGCAGTGGAATAATCAATAGGCATTATGTTGATGTAAATATTGATGTGACAACCCAAGGGGAGGGGGTTGTGTTATGCTGATATGGCAACCTAAGCGGGGTTGCATTGTGGCAACCCAAGGGAGAGGTTTAAGTTTCGTATTCCCAAAAGTCACATGATTTCTGGGAAACTGAAATTTTTTAGGCTTGATCATCTACTAAAAGTCTTTTGTTAAGCACTAAGAAGTCTTCACTAACTCCATTCCATTCAAATCTATGTATTTGTGCGTGCGTATGTGCGTGTGTGTGTGTGTGTGTGTGTGTGTACACATAGACAAAAGGCAAAGGTTGAGCTGAATATGAAGGGAGAATACCTAAAAAATAAAATTTACTGTTGAGGGGAATGTACTAGGAGTAAGAGAAAGGGAGAGGTATAATGTAGCAAATCATCTAACATAAAAGAGGCAAGAAAGAGCTTTTACAATGGAGGGTAAGAGAGGGAAGATTAAAGGAAATAAGTGAGCCTTACTCTCATGGGATTTGCTTATGAAGGGAATAACACACACTCAGTTGGATACGGAAATCTATATTATCTTGCAGGAAGGCAAGGGGGAAGGGCATAGGAGAGGGAAGATAATAGAGGGGACAGCAAACTGGGGAAAGAGATAATCAAAAGCAAACATTATTGTGTGGAATTATTATTGTGGAAAGATATTGTCAAGGGAGAGAATGGAATAAATGGAGGGCAGGAGAGGATGGAGGGAAATGTGATTAGTCTTTTGCAACATAACTATTAAGGAAGTATTTTGCATACACATGTATGATCTTTATTGAATTACTTGTTTTCTCAATGAGGGTGGGTGGGAAGGAAGGAAGGGAAAGAATATGGAGCTCAAAACTTTAATAATGAGTGTTAAAAATTATTTTAACATGCAACTGGAAAATAAGATATACAGGCAATGAGGCATAGAAATCTATTTTGCCCTACAGGAAAGTAGAATGTGGGGGGAATAGAAGGGAGGACAGATTGGAAGAAGGGGTGGATGGGGGCATGGTGTCCTGGGGTGGAGAGTGGGGAGAAAATTTTGAATTCAGATTCTTGAATGCAAATGACTGTGCTTTAGCATTGGGGGACATATAGTATTTGGATAAAACACTTTAGCCTGCCTTTGTTTTGTTTCCAGTCTTTTTGTTGTTGTTGTTACAAGATTGAATCCATTTAATGCTATTTGTATACTGGATGTTGAGAACTGAAAAATAAATAAATTATATTAAGAAAATAAAAGCATGTTTGGAAAGCATATTGGTGTTCAGTGCATAGGGGATCTGGAGGATCCAAATGGGGTCCCTTCCCAGAAGTTGAGGCACATATAAGGTTGCTCACCCTCTGAAAATGAAACAAAAAAATAATAATAATAAGTGAATAAGATCAGTCATCTGCACAAAGAACCCAACCTAAGAAATGTGCTGAAAATAGGCTGCTAAGATTAGGGGGTCTCTTAAACAGAAAGACATCAAGGTAAAACAGAGCTTATACGAAAGAAAGTGTCATCATGGAAGCTGCAAAACATCTGTCCTGAGGAAGTACTCTAAGTGTTGGTGGTTGAGGAATGTATTTACAAAGAGCTGAAGATAAGAATGTGTCAGCATTTTGGAGCGTATAGTTTTACCATATTACCCCTTGGCTCAGAAATTTGCAATGTCTCCCTCCTAAGAATCTCTCAGCCTGGCATTTTAAGTCCTCCAAGATTTGACTCCAGCCTGCCTTAATAGCCTAATATCCCACTAGTTAGTATCTGTCTGGCAGCCCTATACTCCAGTCAAATTGAATCACTCACTGTTCCCTGAACAGCCCTCTGGTTTCTCACCATTATGCCTTTGTTAAGACACAGTTCATGGAATGGCTTTCCTCATCCAGTTCCACCTGTCAAATTCCTCCCTATTCTTCAAGACCCATCTGATCACTCCAGCTAGAAGTGATCTTTGCTTCCAAACTCTCGCAGCGTTTTGTATGCCTTTTATTGCTTGCACTAGCTCATTACAACTCAGAGTATAGTTAGTCAGATATCCCCCTTAAAACAACCAAGTCATTCAACCATCGGTCTGGTGGAACCAACGGAAGACTTTTGTAAGCAAACAAAGTTAATGTATGATCCTAAGCAAAATTCCTAGAAGATGATCTAAGTCAGTGCCCTTCAGTCTGCCCTGATCAGACCACTTCTGGAGTACTGTGTCCTGTCTTTGAGACCACATTTTAAGAGGGAGATTAGAAAACTAGAGCATATTCAGATGAGAATGATCTACATGAAGGGTCTAGAAATCAAATGATCTGAGGACTCTTTAAAATTGGGAGGATGCTTACACTTGGGCAAGGTGGGGGTGGGGGGAATTGTTATCTTCAAATAGATGAAGAGAAGTCAGGTAAAAGAGAGTTTGAGGCTTATCCTATGTAGCTCCAGAGAGGAGAATTGACCCCAGTGGGTGTAGAAGTTACAAGAGAGGGAAATCTCATGCTAAAATGAAATCAGTACTGTCCAACAATGGACCAAGTTGCATTGCTGTTGTCTTTAGGACACTGGAAATGTTTGCACAAAGGCTACATAAACACCTATTATTAGAGATGTTGTAAAGTTCATTCCTGCTCTAGGTAGAATGTTCCACTCCATCTTCAAAGTTTCTTCCAAAGATAAGAGTTGCTGATTCTGTGCCTGGAAGCAAGGTTGCCTAGGTCTTCTAACCTGAATTAAGAGACGGTCTTTGTGCCTTATTTTACTTTTTTTCTTACTCAGGTAGCAGGTGGAAAAATAAGATAAGATTTGTTAAATGTTTCCATCTTCTAGGAGGACCATAGAGTTAGAACTGCAAGGGGCAACCTTAGATATCATGTAGTTCAGCTCCCTTATTTCACAGAGGAGGAAACCAGGGCCTAAAGAATGACTTGTCTAAAGTCACGATGATCGTGAGCGTCAGGGTCAGGATCCACGTGGTAGACGAGGAAACTAGATGACGCCAAGAGAAATTAAAATGACTTGCCAAAAGTTTCATAGTAAATATCAGGGTGAAGGCTCAAATCCACAAGGTCCAGTTCCAAAGTTAAACACACTATAGGGAAGCTGGGTGGTTCAAGGCCTAGGAATCAGGAGGACCTTAGCTAAAATCCAGATTTTGGGCAAGTCATTTAACCTCTGTCTCCATTTCCTCAACTATAAAATGGACATTCTAAAAGGCCTGGCTTCCTAGAATGGTCATAGGATCAAATGAGATAATATATTTGTAAAGTGCTTAGTTCCAGTGCCCACCCCGTAATAGGAGCTATCTATAAACGCTAGTTTTCTTTCCATAGCACAAGGCTGCTCGTAGGAGAGGAAGTGAGAAGCAGAACGGAGTAGTGGATAGAGGGCTGGACTGGAGCCAGACAGCTGGGTTCAGATCAGGCTTACTAGCTGTGAGGGTCGTCTTCCCTTCACTTCTCACAGATTATTTCTTCCTCGGAGCACTACGCACTTGTGAATTGTTGTATTTACGTCTTGCTTTCCAGCGGGGCTGGAAACCAAGGCGTGCACGTTAGTACAGAGACTGGAGAGCGGGGAAGTAACCTGGGCTCAGCCGACTCGGCTTTGACAGGTGAGGACACCGGCGGCACAGGGCTGGCGCGGGAGCGGCGGGCTGGGGAGGGCACCGCTGCCACCGCATGCCGCCGAAGGCCGCTCGGTCCAAGCACAAGGTTGGCAGGAAGCAGCGCGCCCGGGGTCCGAGGACAGCGCTCCCCTTGGCCCGTTTTCTGTCGGCTCCACCGTAGCTGGGGTGGCTCTTCAAGGGTTCTGCTACATTTACAACAGGACTCCCGAAGACTTTGATAAAACGTTCCTGGGAGCGGAAAGCCCTTTTCAAAATGCGACTCTGGTGGGACTCGAACCCACAACCTTTGAATGACCCGTGAAGTCACGCAGCTAGAAGTCCAATGCGCTATCCATTGCGCCACAGAGCCTGCCTACGGAAGGGCAGTTCACTTTTCAGCCCTACATTCGGGCTAACTTTTCCCATCCCCTTCCCCTCCAGCCCCTTTCTGTTTCTCCCGCTGTCCGGGGGCGCTGTGTCCCGCCGGGGATGCCCCCGGCTCCCGCTTCCGAAGTTTACAAACTTTCCCCATTTCCCAGGCTGAACTCCCAGGAGAGTGAAGCATGCGGACCAGAACCGAGAAGAGGGGAAGAAGTGTGCCGCTTCCTCCCCTCTGCACCGGCGGTGGAGGCATCAGAGCGGCCACTCCGACGTCCCAGGGAACTGGATCCTGGGCTCCTCAAAAGGATCCGTCCCGTCTGAGGCCACAGCAGGGGACCAAGGCGAAAGGAGGGCACTCTGGGCAGAGGACTACAACTCCCAGCGTGCACTGCCGCGCCGGGCTCCTCAGCAGCTCGCGCCCGTGCGCATGGCGAGGTGCGAGTCAGTTTCCCCGTCAGCTTTGCAGGGCTACCGCGTCGCTGCGGCGGCTACGGCCGCGGGGCGCGGGGGGAGGAGGAGGAGCTGGAGGTGCGGCCGAGCCCGGCGTAGCCGGTTTGGATGCCGGAGGTGGGCGGTACAGGTGGCGGCGGAGGAGGGGGAAAAAGAGGAGGAGGGCAAGCGGGAGGAGCCCGGCAAAGTCCGCGAGCCGCAGCCCAAATCCGAGCTCGAGCTCCGGCTCAGCCCTGATCCCCGCTCCGGAGATCCGCGCCGGCTCCCCGTCTGCAGCTGGGCCACCTCTGGAGCGCGCGGGAGGTCGCACCCGGCGGGGACGAAGCCGGGGGTGAGTTCGGCGCCCGCTGCGGGTGACCCGGAGGGGAGGACAGGAGGTGCTGGGTGGCGTCCGGCGCCACCTGCGCGCAGCAAATCTTGGCTCCTCTCCTGGAGCGGTGGGGAGCGGCGCACCTCGGACGGCCCCGAGGCCCCTCGGCTCTCCCAGGATGGGCGCCCTGGATGCTACGGGGGTGGGGGGCGAACCGCCCAGGGCCCCAGGATGGGTGTTGGTCGGCGGACTGAGCCAGTAAGGAGGAGTGGGTGTCGGGCGGGGCCGTTTGCAGAGCCGGAGGAATCCTCCACCCTCGCAGTCTGTCAGTCTGTCTGAATGTCTGTCTGCCTGTCTACCTGACTGCCTTTCAGCCTCCTCTCTCTGCTCAGTTGTGTAGCCCAGGTTTCTGGCTCCCTCCTCTCAGGCCCCCAGACCTGAGAGTAAAGGCTGCGGGCCCCACCCCACCACAGGCCCTGCCAGGACCTAGGACAGGGATGTCCAGCCCTTCCCTAGAACCCCTGCTCCCCTACCCCAGGGCTGGTTCTTGCCTCCTGAGGGGAAGGGAACAGATAACCAGCAGACCCAGGAAGCTTTCACCCCCTCCTCATCCCCCACTGGGCCAAGGACAACTTCTCTGAAGGAGAAGCAACACTTTAGGAATAGGTGGTGATATTTGGAGGAGAGTCTTTAAGGGTCTCATATCTTTGTCCATTAACGCAGTCTACAGCCCAACTAAGACCTGGAGTGGTTTGATACCCATAACAGGTGCCCTGGTTTTGAGGGCCTCACCTGCCATGCCTACCTGCCCATCAGCGTTTTCTAGGGTAGAAATGACTCTTTTGCGGGGGGAAACAGAGGGATGCAGTGCGCCTTTTGCTACCACAACCCTTCCCAGCAAATCTATGACAGGGCAAGATTGGAAACCAGGAATCTTAACCGTGGATGGTCAGCCAGAGAATATGATCCGGCCTCTGAGGTCAACATGCTAGGAACACCCAATCCCAAAGGCCTCTTTGCAGAATAGTTCTGGCCACGAGGACTTATTGAGCTAATATAGAATTGGGTGGGTTCTCCCCACTGCCTGGCTCACCCCTTCAGGCTTCAGATCTACTATTAGAAACTGCTCTGACAGGCCTGTGTGATTTCCCCAGTGGCCCCGCCAGGAGTCTAGTCCTAACAGCTTCTCTCTGCCCTCTAGTGGTTGGTTTGGGGCACTGTGCCGGTTAGAGACACCTCCCATCCCCCTCGACTTGCTTCTTAGCCTGGGCTTCCCCTTTCCAGGAAGCTGCCCAAGCCACAGGACTCCAAGACTGAGCTTTTGGATAAATCCCCGTGTCCCTGGGAGGGCCAGAAGCTGGAAGGAGAAACATCCTCTTGTGACTTTGCTGTGTATGGGACAGTGGAACTAGGCAACCAATGCTGCCTTAATGGGCAGAAGGTGAAGTCTGCAACTCAGATTCCTTTATGAACTTTCCTTTGTTGCAATCCTGTTTCTATCTGGGCCTTCCTCTCATTCAAGGAGATAGGCTATGGACTGAAATGTATGAAAAATCCCAAAAAAGTCCCCCATTTGAGCTACCTCCCCTCACACCAGTAAAATGCTAGCAGGGAACTTAAGAGATAATCTAGTCCCACCCTGCCCCTTCCACTTTACAGAAGAATGAATAGAAGCCCCAAAACTCTAAGTAAGTTTGTCAAGATCACCCAACTCATTCATGGCAGGTTGGGCGTTAGAATCCCAGTTCCTGATTCATAACCTTGCTCTTTTTTCTGTGCTATCTTCCCCTGCTACTTCTACCCCATCACAAAATAGAGCTCGACCTTAGACTCTTCCCTCCTAGCCCTGCCTTTTCCTTCCTGTGTCCTATGCCTGAAGTGACTCTTGTTCCTCAACCCCCACCTCTAAATTACATCAGGGAACATTGGGGCTTGCCCAAAGGGCATTTACTCGAAGTGAAGGAGAGGGAAAGAGGAAAGAGAAGTAGTCTGGGTCTCTGGACCAGAGGTCTGCACTCCTGGGAAAGATTCTTGGAGCAGATGGAACTGCCTTACTATGAGGAGACCAGGCAGCTAACCAAATTGGGGAGAGGTGGGCGGAGAAGAAGCCAGGCTTCCAAACCTTCAGGCAGTGACCAGCTCTGATGCCCCACAGGCCAAGATGTTGTCCAAGGTATCCCTGATGGGGGTAGCTGTGCTCTCCAAGCTGGTGTTGAGGCTGCCATGGACACAGGTGGGCCTCTCTGTGCTCTGTTTCTACCTTGCCTTTGGGGGCTGGAGGTTCATCAGGATCATCTGGAAGACCCTTGGGCGCGATATCTTGTGAGTATCTATTATTTTGACCCATCACATAAGATTCTACCTCTGGATTCCTATGGTAACAATTTCCTCTAGAGAATCCCCTTGCCTCCCAGAGTAATAAGGCTTACCTTTCCACACAGCATAAAAGAGTTATTCTCCACTCCTCCCTGCTTTCTCATGTCCCTTTCAATGTCTGAAGTCCAAAGATTAAAAGTACCTGCCCAGGTAATCTTCCTGACTTGAGATTTTTGAGACCTTAGTCCTGGTTGTTCTGGAGATCAGGGGATAGGTGGTTGCTGGGGTTGGCCCCAGGGGTTACAGGGTAATGATGACCTTGAAGCCAACATATCCTTCCTTTTTGCAGTCTGACTCCAGGAGGATAACATGACTATATATCTGCCTGTGGGAGGCTTTGTGTAGGCTGGAGGCAGCTGGTACTAGCTTGAGACCAGTGCTAAGAGGATGGGCTGATGTTAGGCAGACATAGCCTAAAAGGGTAAAAGGTGGCATGGAGGTCAGGCTGGATCATGGCACAGCAGGGCTGACTCATGCCAAGAGTAGTATTGTGGGAATGTGTGGCTTACTGTAAGATTGGCAGAGTAATATCAGGCCCAATCAGAAAATGGTTATGAGAAAGTTGGGGGAAGAAACCATTCAATTAGGGCAGCTAGGTGGCACAGTGGATAGACCACTGACCCTGAAGTCAAAAGGACCTGAGTTGAAATCTGGCCTCAAACACTTTCTAGCTGTATGACCCTGGACAAATCACTTAACCCTGATTGCCTCCAAAAAAGAAAGAAATCAATAAGCATTTATTGTGCACATACTATCAATGAACAAGCATTTATTAGGCACCTACTTTGTGCCCTGGCATTTTGCTAGGTCCTAAGACTATGGGTACAAAAATGAGGCAAGCCCTGTCCTCAAGGAATTTATTTTCTAAGCACATAATACCAGATGGAAAGAGGAGACAGACTGGGTTCTATTTGAGGTAGATACGAAGAAATCCAACTCAATAGGTCCTCCCTTTTGTGTAGAGGCATGAAAGCATTGCCCCCTAAACAGAGTACCTATTAATACTGCCCTCAAGCAGGCATGTAGTTGCTTTGGCATGAGCTCAGGCTAGTGAATCCTGAGGTCAGAATGTTAATACCTAGAGGGTACTAGAAAGGCAAAGGAGATGGGTTTACAACCAAGAATAAGCTACCCTGCAAATCTTGGCATAATCCTATGTGGGAAAAAATGAACATTTAACACAATAGAAGATTTTGGAGAATTTTTGATGGAAAGACTGGAGCACTGTAGGAAGTTTGGACTGCAAACTCACGAGTTCAGAGAAATCTAGACAGGAAACAATGAAAGATGATTTCATGGAATCCTGGGTAGTATAAACTGATGCAAAGTGAAATAAGCAGAATCAGAAGAATGTAAAGTGATAAAACAGCAATGTAAAGAGAAACAACTTTGAAACTAATGAATACAATTAAACAGCTAGTCTCCAGAAGTTCTGGAAATAGTCTAGAGGTTCCTCTTCTTCAGACAGAAGGGATGAGCACAAGGTAGAAAAAGGTGCTTATATTTTTTAGACATGGCCACCATGTGGATTAATTTTGATTGCATTTCCAACTCTTCAACCCCAACCCCTTTTTGTGTTTTGAAATGGGAGGAAGAAAGGGAAGTTAATGGAAGCTGGAGTTACTAATAATAGTAGGTAATAATGATGCCTTTAAGGGACATTATAATATTTTAAATTTGCTCAAGGGAAGTTCAACTGGTAATCATGACAAGCAGAACTATTTTAAAAATGAATATATACTTAAAGCAAGTGGCATGAAGTTGATATGGGTGTAGGACACATTTCTGAAGGGATCCCCTCCTTTCCCATTGCAGTGCTGGAACTGTCCTGTTGAAGGTAAAGCACAAAGTGAGGAAATACCTCCGGGAGCGCCAGACGGTGCCTACAATCTTTGCTTCCATCCTGAAGCGCCACCCAGACAAGACAGCCCTGATATTCGAGGGCACAGATACCCACTGGACATTCCACCAGCTGGACACCTACTCCAGTGCAGTTGGCAATCTATTGCAAGCACGGGGTCTGACTTCTGGTGATGTGGTGGCCCTCTTCATGGAGAACCGAAATGAGTTTGTGGGGCTCTGGCTGGGCATGGCCAAGTTGGGGGTGGAGGCGGCCCTCATTAACACTAATTTGCGGCGGGATGCCCTGCGCCACTGCCTGACTACCTCTCAAGCCCGCATCCTCATCTTTGGCAGTGAGCTATCTTCTGGTGAGTATTAGGAACCATACCTGGGGCCCAAGCATAGAGATGGGAGGATGGGAGTATAGGAAGGAGAGGAGATGTCAGAACAGAGAAGGGTAGGGTTAGAAGGGACTTGGAGATCCCTAAACCAAACCCTTAATTTTATAGAGAAAAAAATTGAGGCTAAGAAATCACTAGCCTTTTGTTTGCCCAAAGTCACTCATCTATTTTTATGTGGAATGTGAATTAGAACCCAGGCTGTTGGTTTCCCAGTTGAACACTCTTTGAGTGAGGAGGAGAGAGTTTGAGGGAACGAGAAGGGTGGGAATAGAACTGAGAAAGCCACAATTAGCTTATACCAGGATGCATTTAAGCATTGACC
Organism: Potorous gilbertii; assembly: GCA_028658325.1. Lineage (NCBI taxonomy): Eukaryota > Metazoa > Chordata > Mammalia > Diprotodontia > Potoroidae > Potorous > Potorous gilbertii. Next base: position 305,894,004 of record CM053769.1, on the reverse strand, counting down.
TGGAGGAATTGCTTCTGTTTTTCCACATGTGGAAAGCAGCTGTTCATTGCTTGCTCCTTCGTTTCCATATCTCTGTTTCCCCCCACTCATCTCCACCATTTCCCTACCAAAAAAATTTCTACCCCACCCTTGAAATGTCCTAGAGAAGCTCACCTATACCTCTAAGTGCCAGAAGCTCTGGCCACTTAGTATTCTATCTGGTACTGTGCCCAGCATGCTGAGGTGGGAATTGTAGATTCTGAGAGCAGCAGGTTGGCTCTTGAGGGAGTCACCTGAGCCTTGCCCATCCCTGGGCCTGGGGCAGGGGAGCTTCCTGAAGTGCTGACTGCCCTCCTATCACTTCTCTCCTCCTAGCTGTCTGTGAAATCCACAGCACTCTGGACCCCTCCTTGAGCCTCCTCTGCTCAGGAGACTGGGACCCCAGCTCTGTGCCAACAGGAACTGAACACCTGGAACCCCTCCTGGAGGAATCCCCCAAGAACCTGCCCAGTCCACCAGACAAAGGCTTCACTGGTATGATCCCCACTCTCAGGCAAGGGAGAAAGCTTGGGTCAAGGCTGCCTCTCTCTTAGCTCACCATTTGCTAATTTATTGAACAGGTCCTTATTGATCACTTAATGTATGCCTGGCTTATTCTTGAGTCCAAGTTTGCTTTCTCTTTCCTTCTTTCCTTTCTTTCTTCATTCCTTCTTTTTCTGTCCTCTTTCTCTTTCCTTCCTTTCTCCCTCCCCTCTCTTTCTTTTTCTCCTTGCTTTCTCTCTCTCCTCTCTTTTTTCCTTCCTTTCTTCCCTCCTTCCTTCCTTTCTTTCTCCTTTCTTTTACCTTTCTCTTTTCCCTTCCTTCCTTTCTATTCTTCTCTCTCTTTCTTGCTTTCCTTCCCTCTTTCCTTTCTCCTCATTTCCTCCCTTTCTAATTTTACTTTATTTTCATCTCTGATTTCTTTTTCCATCACCTTCCTTCCTTCCCCTCATCTCCATTGAGAAGAAAAGAAAAACAGAACCCATTACAGATGTGTATAGTCAAGCAAAACAAATTTCCACATTGAGATTTGAACATAATTGAACATAACCACATTGATTATGTCCAAAAGAAAAAGAATAGACCCTGATCTGTACTCTGAGTCTTTCACTTCTCTCTCTGGGGATAGATAGCACATTTTATCGTAAGTCCTCTGGAACTGGTCCAGGCTCTTTCTGATGTTCCTCCCTGGCCCTTTGCTCTGTGAAACCTGCCCTGATCATTCCCCTCTCCAAAATCATTCACATACTGGCCTTACCCCATTCTGCTTTGTGAAATCTCTTGTGCCATATAACTTTTCACATGCTTCTGTCTTGTCTCCTCAACCAGATTATAAACTCCTTGAAAGTAGGGACTATAGATCTCCACAGTTCCCTTTATGGTGCCTATAAAGGTGCTAAGTATGCACAAGATTTTAGGAAAAAAGTTTAAGAAATGTCCCCTGCCCTTTTTGGGAATCACCTGAGGAGGTAAGACATAGGTATGTCTGGCAGCAAAAGCCCACATATAATTATTGCAGAGTGAGGTGAATAGATGCTCAGTGGAACTGAAGTTCAGAGGAGAGGTTGCTTTAAGTTCTGGTGGTTGGGACAAAGACTCCATGGAGTTGGTTGGACTCTACGTAACTGGGTCTTCAAGAACTAGTAGGATTCTACACTTCTCTCCTGTCCCTTCCTGGCTTGGCTCTCATCCCTTTTACCTACTAGCTCCACCTCCCCTTCCCAACCCAGTTCTCTCCTGTTAACATTACTCTGGCCAACCATTTGTGTTTCACCTCCCCCAGACAAGCTTTTCTACATCTACACCTCCGGCACCACAGGAATGCCCAAAGCTGCCATCGTGGTGCACAGCAGGTGAGGAAGTGAGGGCGGTACCCAGGGAAGGCAGAAAGGGAACCCAGGTTCTACCAGGTGTCCAATCTCTCCCTCTACTGACCCTGGCTTGTCCCAGGTACTACCGGATGGCTGCTCTGGTCTACTATGGCTTCCGAATGCGTTCTAGCGACATTGTATATGACTGCCTCCCCCTCTACCACTCAGCAGGTAACTTTAGACTCTTAGGGACCCACTTCAGACAAGGTCCTTATTCCCTCTCACCTTTTGGCTCTCCTGAAAGGACTGGTGGTTAGGGGTGGGTGAATGGAATCTCCTTTGCCTTCCCTGGGGCTGGTCCTCTGTCTTCTGAGCCTGGGAGAGACGGGAACTTCTCTGAAGCTTTGGGGTAGCTTTCTTTTATTCCCCGCTCCTCCCTCACTCACCTTGGGCTCCCCCTGTACCTACCAGGGAACATTGTGGGGGTTGGACAATGTCTGCTACACGGGATGACTGTGGTGATCCGAAAGAAATTCTCTGCCTCTCGATTCTGGGATGACTGCATCAAGTATAACTGTACGGTAAGCACAGTAGCTGGAGACCTTGGCGGAGAGATGGTAAGGTTGTGGGAGGACAGGACTTGAGGGGGTTAGGGAGAGAAAAGCGGAAGGTGAAGAGAGACAGAATCAGAGAGAAAGGAATAGAAAGAGAGACAGAGAATGAGAGAGAGAGAGAGAGAGAGGAATTGTCATCTGTGGGTGTTAGGAGCTGGACCCAAAAATAACCACTAGTCCAGAAAGGCCCTTTGTGTTCCTCTGGTGACAGTTCTTTTCAAAGTATTTTTCATCTAATTGCCCCATTTGATCCCTATCATGTTCTGTGATGGTAGAGTGGGTAGGACACAGCCTACTCATCTTTCAGATGAGGAAATCAATCCATCTTCATATATTTATTGAGGACCTTTCCTGAGCCAGGATCCATACTAGATAGTATCTGGGAGTTAGAGAATTCACTCCTCAAGAAAACAGTCAGTGATGGAGACAAGACTTTGCTAAGAGGATGGAAATCTCTGGAGCACCTCTGAGAAGAGGATTCAGTAATTGTGGTGTGGGGAGGTAGCACGACGGTTTAGAAGGAATACTGCTTGTTAATTTTGTATCACCATCCTTATTTGCGTTCAGGGAGGATTTATCTGGGAGTAGGGCTGGGTGGAAAGCTGAGTTAGTGGGCAGTGATAGAGATGTTAAAAAGAGGATGAAAAGAACATCAATAAAACATTTTAAAAATAGACATGACAAGAAAAGTTCCAAAGGGGACACAAAAGGAAATTTTGGTATTACTATTAAGTTTTATATGCATTTTTAAAAAGTTATATGTAACTAAAAAAGAAAGAAACACACAGTGTTTAGGAGCATTGGAATCTAGTCCCAACTCTGCTGCCAGCTTATTTGTGTAATCTGACAAGGATGGCTTTCCCTCTCTGGGTTTCAGTTTCCTACTGTGAAAAATGAGGAATTTGAATGAAATGAGCTTGAAGGTCTCTTCCAGCTCTGACATTCTTTGAGTCAGTGACTGTAGGATAAAAAAGAGGGAGGGTCTGTCATCAGTCCCAGGGTTGATGCCTCAGTCTGTCTCCCCTTCTCCCTACCCCTGCCCCCAGATTGTCCAGTATATTGGAGAGCTCTGTCGCTACCTTCTGAATCAACCTCCAAGGGAAGTGGAGACCCAGCACTCGGTGCGCATGGCCCTAGGCAATGGGCTTCGGCAGTCTATCTGGACTGAATTCATCAATCGTTTCCATGTCCCCCAGGTGGCTGAGTTCTACGGGGCCACTGAATGCAATTGCAGCGTGGGGAACTTCGATAGCCAGGTCAGGGGCTCTTAGGGAGAGGATCTGGATACATACTTGGTCAGATACTGGGAAAGATAGAAGATCGGGCAAAGGGCCTGGAGGGGCTTGGTCGTCACATAGTTGGGGGCCATCTGATTAGCCTCATTAGATCGAACAGGATGGGGCAGAGTAAAGTACCAGCCCTAAGGAGAAACATCCATGTCTCCCCAAATAGAAAAGTCCAGCAGAGAATCCTGGGACCTGGGTGATAGGATGAGGGAGGGAGTCACTAGAGGATGGTTGGCATCTCAAAATCAGGGTTCTTATGTCCTGGACTTCACAGGTGGGGGCCTGTGGCTTCAATAGCCGCATCATATCCTTTGTCTACCCTATCCGGCTCGTGAGGGTGAACGAGGATACCATGGAATTGATCAGGGATAACAATGGCATCTGTCTTCCCTGTGGTCCAGGTCTGTCTTCAAAGATGAATGGTACTGGGAGTGGAGATAGGGATGGGGGTGGGAAAACGTGAAAGAAATTAGCCTGTAGACAGGGGGATTGCCTAGTGAGGGTTGGAGGCAGGAACCATCCCAGTTGGGCCTTAGCAAGTGTGCTGTGCTAGATCTGGAGTTGGCTTTCCCACCTTTTTCCTGGGCCTCAGTTTCCTCCCATTGGGGTTGAATTGGATGGTCTCTGAGGTACCTTCCCTGTCTAAATGATGTTAGACTGACCACTATCACAAATTCTTGCCTGTTCTAAATACCTAGGCTTGTGGCATCAAAGTCTAATAGAATCAAATCCTTGCAGGTGCATATTGACTTAGAAAACCACAATTAGTATTATTCATGCTTTATTGCATTTTTATTTATTTTATTCAACATTTCCTAATTCTATTCTAATTTGATTTGCCTTGAGTTTGACACTTCTGCTCTAGGGGTTATAAAAGGGACAGCACTCACGGAGGAAGGGAGAGATAGAAGACACCTACACACAGACACATATTTTGTCCAGACGTGTGACTTCATTAGTATAGGGAAGTCTGAGGTAGAAATGACTCCCTCCAATGCATCTTGGCAACTACTTTGTAACTTATAGTCTCAGAAAGTTTTCTAAGTCACTAAGAGGTCAAGTGATTTATCAGTTATACCAGCTAGTATGTGCAGAGACAGATCATGGGCCCATATCTTCCTGACTTGCAAGGCTGGCTGACTATCTTTTATACCACACTGTCTACTCGCTTCCTCTCTATTTCTTTTTCTGTCTCCATCCATATCTAATCTATCTGTCACTCTCTATCCAACCATCCACCCATCCTTCTCTCTCCATTCATATCTATCGATCCCTCTATCTATCCAACCATACATCTATACTTCTCTCTCAATCTACCCATCAGTCCAACCATCCATCTCTATTTAACCATTCATCCATATCCATCCATCTACAACTCTCTATGTTTCTATCTACATAGATAGATATAGTATAACTAGAAATAGATATCAATATATTTATATAGTATAGATAGAGATGAGCAGCTAGATAGAGTACTGGACATCTTCCTGAGTTCAAATTTAGCCTAGCTGTGAGACCCTGGGCAAGTTACTTACCTTGTTTGCTTCAGTTTCTCTTCTGTAAAATGAACTAAGAAGGAAATGCAAACAACTCCAGTACCTTTGCCAAAAAAACAACCAAAAAAATCCCAAATGTGGTAAAGAAGAATCAGACACCACTGAAAAAGTGACTGAACAAGAAATGACAGATAGAAATAGAGAGGGAGGCTGCTAAGTGGTGCAGTAGATAGTGCTGGGCCTTCAGATCTGGCCTAAGGAAATTTTTAGCTGTGTGACTCTAGGCAAATTCTATTTCTATTTTTCTTATCTGTAAAATGGGCATAACAATAGCACCTACCTCCCAGGGTTGTTGTGGAGGATAAAATGAGATATTTTTAAAGTGCTTTGCAAACCTTAAAGCACCGTATAAATGCTAGTTCTGGCCTCCCAACCCCTTCCTCCACATTCCCAGGACCCCTTTTCCTTTATAATCTCCTTTCCAATTGTTTATGTGTCTGTATGTATAGATGTATATATGTACACACAAGTTAAAAGACAGTATATCCTGGCCTAAGTGCCAGATGTGTGGGACACAGAAAGTGCTGTAAGAGATCAGAGGTGGGAAGTCACCAAGGCACAGCATGGTCAGGGGATCCCTATGGAGGACTGGAGCCAATGGACAACAACCCCTACAGATAAAGGGAGCAGGAGGGCCTTCTAGGTAGGGTGAGGAAACAGGAATGCTAAGGAGATGGCCTGACTGGAGCTGAGGTTGAGGAGGCAGGAGCCTCCAACACTGTATTGAGTAGGGATTTGGATGTGGTCTGGGGTGGCCTTGTGGGACCAGGTAAGGTTTTTAGCAGAAACAGAACATGAAGAAGGGTCACCAGGTAGGAGAAAGCATCTCAGCTGTGTTTTGATTTCCCCAGGGGAGCCAGGCCAGCTTGTTGGTCGAATTGTGCAGCATGACCCGCTTCGGCGCTTCGATGGGTATATCAATCCGGGTGCCAATGATAAGAAGATTGCCTATGATGTCTTCAAGAAGGGAGATATGGCCTACCTCAGTGGTCAGGACCCCTTTCCATTATCCTGGGGCCTTGCTCCTTCCCTCTTCCTTCTTCTCCTTCTGTTTCTTTTTGAATCATTGGGGTGGGAGAGGAAATGAAGGGATTGACACCATGCCTGCCCTTCCTCCACATTCCCAGGAGCATACCTTCCTTTTATGAATTTCCTCCTTTCCAAAGTCATATTGAGGACCTGGGTTTTAGAACCAGGTGTTATATTGTGTGTGTGTTGGGGGTGAGGAGGAGAGTTAGGTGTCCTGTACCTGTCTTTCTGCTTCTTCATTGGTAAAGTCAGAGAGATCAGCGGCTCTCTGTAATTTACAATTCTGAGGGTTGCCTCAGGCATTGAGAAGTTGAGGGAATTGCCAGGGATCCCAAAGCTAATATTAGTCAGAGGTAGTTCTTAGACTTAGGGCTTCATGATTCCTAATTCTCTGCCTCCTGGGGGTATTGGAGAGAGGACAGGCCAGACCTCAGCCCATTACCCTGGCCAACTGAAGATCTATAAAATGAGGATATTAGCGCTCCCTATGGAAAATTATTGCCTGTCTCATAAAGCTGTGGCTAGCCAGGCACTCAATAGACCTTAAGGCACTGGCTGAATCAATGTCAGGTTAGTTTTTGTTTTTTCCCAAACCTATAATTTTATTGGTCTGGGGGACTCTCAGTAAGAGAATTCCCTCTCCCAGTGGAACTCTGTACCTGTTGTGCCCTGGATAAACAAGCAGCACATGTGTCAGAGATCAGACTTGAACCCAGGTCTTCCTGATTTGGAGACCAGGTCTTTGTCCACTGTACTATGGCTGCCTCTAGAGATCAATGTTACTATTGTTATTTTTTATTATTTTCACTAATTAATAATAATTATAATCCCCAAACTAGTGAGTATCCCCAGCTTCCTTATCTGAAAATGAGGAGGTTGGATTCAGGTGATCTCTGAAGACCCTTCTAGTTCTGAATCCCGTAATTCATAGCTTCCATGAACATAACCCCCTCCCCAGTCTTCTCTCTAGCTTCTTAGTATCGTAGGATAGGTTCTAGCAGGATACCCGAAGTTCCGCCCTCCAGGCCTCACCTGCATCCTTTTCCTCTCTCCATCAGGTGATGTGCTGGTGATGGATGAATTGGGCTACCTGTATTTCCGGGACCGAACAGGTGACACATTCCGGTGGAAAGGGGAGAATGTATCCACTACAGAAGTGGAGGGGACCCTGAGCCGACTCTTAGGCATGGTTGATGTGGCTGTGTATGGTGTGGAGATCCCAGGTAAGTGGGGAGCCATGGTTCTTTAGGTAGAGCACTACATACATACCACAGTACTTCACTGGGGCCAGAATCTCAATACTATGGGTACTACCTGTATACCTTGTCACCCTGAGCAATTCTTATTCCTATCTTTCCATGAATTCTCCTTCCTCTCCAGATTTTTTCATATTTTGGGGAAATCAAATCCAACAAGCATTAATTAAGCATCTACTGTATACTAGGTAAGCATATTATATGTATACTGTTTATATACAGTATAGCACTATGCTAGATGTCTGGAGATAGAGCTAGGGCTTGGGTCTAACCCTGTGCTTTCTCTGACATAGGGAAATCTCAGGTGAGAAAACTTCTTCTGTGCAGGTCAGCACCACCTCTTAAGAGGTGCCTAAAGCACTGAGCAATCAAGTGACTTGCCCAGGTTTTCACAATTACTGGGTATCAGAAGTGGGACTTGAACACAGGTCTTTTGGCTGTAGAGCTGTCCTCTATCCACACCTCCCCACTACCACCACTAGGTCCCTCAATTGCTGGGGAGGCAAAGACAAAATGAAAACATAATCCCTGCCCTGAAGGAATTTCCATTATTCTGAGGGCATACAGTACTTAGAGGCCTAGTGATACAAAATGAGGACCTGGCTTGGGAGTCTAAGGACTCCAGAGCCTGAGGACATGGGGCCTAACTAAGTCCCTCACACCTCCAGGCCTCAGTTTCCTCATCAGTAACATTAGACATTTGGGCTCCATGGTCTCTAAGAGCTCTCCTAGCTCTAACTCTATGATCCTCTGTCAGCCTGTGTAATCGGGTCAGTATATGCAGGGATTGAGGAAAGCTTTCCCATAGGAGGTGGCACATGAACCGGATGGACACCCAGGCAATACCCATCCTTCTTGGAGGCCAGCCTGGATCTTTTTTTCTACGTATACCCAGGATATGTTTTGATGCCACTTTTTCAGCCCAAGTATTCTGGTTAGATCAGTGACTATTAAACTTTGTATTTTTCTCCTTGCTTAGCAGGGCTCTGCATATAGCAGACACTTAGCAAAATGTCTAGATTGTTTAGCTCTCTGAATGGCAGAACTGAAATAAAGGGCTGAGAGATACAAGGGCACATTTTGGCCCTAGGCGATAATTGTTGCTCAGTTGTGTCTGACTCTTCATGACCCTGTTTGGGTTTTTTTTTGGGCAAAGATACCGGAGCAGTTTGCCATTTCCTTCGGTAGCTCATCTTATAGATGAGGAAACTGAGGCAAACAGGGTTAAGTGATTTGCCCAGGGTCACACAGATAGTATTTGTCTGAGACTAGATTTGAATTCAGAAGGTAGGTCTTCCAGACTCCAGGACTAGAAGTCCCTAGGGGGACTCTATCCCCCTAGGTAATAACAACAGTGTTTATGTAAGCTTTATTTTGCAAAACCCTTTACACGTATTATCTCATAATGATCTTCCCTACCTCAGTAGGTCCTCATATTGTTCCCATTTTACAAATGGCCAAGCTGAGTCTGAGAGGTTAGGTGACTTGTCCCAGGTCACTTGGCTGGTAAGTGCCTGAGGCCAGATTTGAACTTGAGTCAAATGAACTTATACTTTCTTTAAAATACAAACTTCTTAAGAATGAGACTCAAAATATTTGATTAAAAAATAATAATAGCATGTGCCTGTTTATGTGATTCTGGTTGGCCCAGTTGACCCCTCAGGTCCCAGACAGCTCTTAAGTTTCTGTGATAGTATTTGTTAAATTGAGTGAGGGGCCTGTTCAGCACCTGTATCACCTAGAATGACCACTAGGTGTCAGGCCTGTGCAACAAGTGAGCTGCATCCATCTAAACAGCTAACCTTTATGTAGCCCTTTGAGACTGGCGAAGTGTTTTGCATGCATCCCATCTGAGTTGGTCATTTATAGAATGTTTGTCAGTTGGCCACTTCAGTGAATGACATGAACTCTGTGGGCAGACCTCCCAGGTGCCCCGCAGCCCTGTGATACCTCTCCTCTGCACCGCAGGTGTTGAGGGTCGGGCAGGCATGGCTGCAGTCGCCGACCCCAAAGGTGGCTGTGACCTGACAGAATTTGCCAAAGCACTGGAGAAGGAACTTCCACTCTATGCCCGTCCAATCTTCCTGCGCTTTCTGCCTGAGCTCCATAAAACAGGTATAGCTAAAGGCCCCCTTCTTCCCCTCCTTCTGGTCATTTATGAGCCCCTCCCTTACCATCCCCTCTTTCTTCCAGGTCTCACAGCATTCAAATACTGAATCAGTCAATTATAGTTAGAGGAACTGAGATGAAATCCCAGCTCTGCTACTTATTACCCATGTGGCCTTGGACAGGACATTTAAACCAAGGCCTCAGTTTTCTTATCTGTAAGATGAGGAGGAGATGGTCCCTTTTAGGTCCAAATCCGTGATGCTTACTTCTTTCCTCCTCTTCCTGGGCAGATATTTCTCTAATCTTACTCCTTCAGTTTTTTAATACTGAGGCTGTTCTGTCCCCAACAACCAGGTCCCCCTTCCTCTTATTATCTAACCCATTTTCCCCACCCCTTCAGGGACCTACAAATTCCAGAAGACAGAATTACGGAAAGAGGGCTTCAACCCAGCTTTGGTGAAGGACCCCCTTTTCTACCTGGATACCCGACTGTGCCGCTATCTTCCCCTGGATGCCAAGGCTTATGTCCGTATCCGGGCTGGGGAAGAGAAGCTGTGATTGTCTCCATTTCCTGCTCCCACTCCAGGGGCTGGACTGAATCGGGGGCTGAGCCCCTGGAGGGCTCTTGGGGAACAGGGAATGATGTCAGACCAAAGTGAGCAGTGGTAAGGGCCATTCCCCTCCTCCAGAGTGCTGCCTGGGGCAGAGGGAGGGAAGGCAGTGGACACCTCTGCTCTGAAATTGCCAAGTGACTTTACTGCCATCTTCCTCTACCCCCACATTAGAGGTTTTCCATGAAAGCCTTGTGTCTGGGGAACTGGAAGGCTTAGAATAGGATAAGTTCAATCCTTCATTTTGTCTCCATACCCCAGACAGCAGAGACTGACTGAGCATACTCAGGGTGATGTCTTGGGAGATGGGGGGGGCAGGGAGGGGAGAGGATAGAGGGGGAGAAGGTTGAGAGGGGAGTACACTAATTGGGATTCTTGCCGTCTCACACTACCTATACCTTACCAAAAGGTGAGGACCCTAGATTCAGGAAGCCAACCAAAGGAATCACTCTCCTTCCTTTTTATTTTGGGCCAAGAGGACTAGGATGAAGGTTCTATTTCTCTTTTGGGGTATGGCTGCCATCTAAGCTACCATAGGACTTCAGTGGTGTAGACAAAGGAGGATGGTAGCTAAAAGGGGTCACTCTCCAGAATAAAGAGTTGCAGGAACTAAAGCCCCCTGCAGCTGCCCGAGGCCCTGAGCTAGGTGGTGCCGAAGAGACATCCCCTTCCCCTGTGCACACACCAGTTGTCCACCTTTCCTTGGCCGAGGCTTCTTCAGTGAGGTCTTCTGTTTGGCCTTGTAGAGAATTCCAAAGCTTCTCAGGATCACTGCAGAGAGAGAGGCTGGCTCCGTTGCAGGAGCTGCCTTCCTCTCTTCTGCCCTGCAGCCTCTCCCTCCCCTCAGGATTAGTTTGTGTCTCTGTCTCGTTTCTTCCTAACACCCCTTGGCCTGGCTCATACCTCTTGCTGTGGGAGAGCGTGGGGATGGGGTGTCTATGGCAAATAAATTCAGACGACTTCCTTGCTGCCTCTTAATTTATGTGAATGAGAGGGTGGCCGTGTTCCCTTGTTTACACCTTGGCTCCTGTCATGCTCCAGACCTCTAGTTCTTCGTTCTTTAAGCCTCAGTTCCACCCCCTCCTCCCCCATATCTGGGCAGACCTTGCTGATCCTCTCCCTGCCCCTACAGATCACAGTGCATTCTCTCTCCTGGGAACACTGCTAGTACTGTTAGTAACCCCCACTTAGTATTTGGCACATCCTTCTGGGTAGTGTGGGTATCTCTCTGTTCCCACCCATCTAGTAAGATTGGACTCATATCACTGCCCTGTGCTGGGTACTGGAGGCCCTGTGGCCCTGGCCTTATAGATCTGCCTGATGTAAGTGGAAAGAGCCCTAAATTGGATTCCAATCTGAGCACTGCATTTGACCCAGCACTGTACTTCTGTCCAGGATTCAATTTCCTTATTTGTAAAATGAGAGTGGAGTAAAGAGCCAGGGGTCCTAGGTCAGAAGTCAGAAGTGTCTGGGTTGATTGCTCTTAACCCATATGGCCAGGAGAGGGCAAGCTGACCCTAGTTAATCCCTTAGAACCTGATCTTGTGGTCCCAGGGATTTTGCTGTTCCGTCTTTTCAGACACGACGAATTCTCATGACCCATTTTCATAGCAAAGATACTGGAGTGGTTTGTTATTTCCTTCAGTTCATTTGACAGATGAAGAAACTGAGGCCAACAGGGTTAAGTGACTTGCCCAGGGTCACACAGCTAGTGTCTGAGGCCGGATTTGAATTTGGGTCTTACTGATGGGACAACTAGGTGTCATAGCAGATAGAGTGCTGGACCTTCAGTCAGGAAGACTCATCTTCCTAACTGTGTGTTGCAGGGCAAGTCACTTAACCCTGATGACCTCAGTTTCTTCATATCTGATAAATGAGCTGGATACGGAAATGGTAAAACCCCTCCAGTGCCTTTGCCAAGAAAACCTCAAGTGGGGTCATGGAGAGTCAGACACAACTGAAAATGGACTCAACAGCTACAAGTTCCTGATTCCAGGCTGGGTATTCTGTCTGCTGTGCCATCTAGCTGCTCCTCTGCCAGGGACAGGTTGGCTTATTCTTTTGGTGCAGGATGGACGGGTAGATATACTGGTAGGAGAAGGGATTGGAGGAGGGGGAAAGAGAACCCCGGGACTAGACCTGTTTTTAAATATGGAGTAATTTCTATTGTGGGGTAATATGGTTCCTAGATGCTCCTACCCAAAGGGTTCTATGAAACTGGCTGTGTTGACCTCTTAAAAAGTAGAATGAGAGAGCTTATTGGCCTCCTGCGAATGGAGAAAGCACAGCAACCAGATCTGTTCCTTAAGGAACTCTACAGTCACTGCTGCGAAGGATTTGATCTTGCCCATTCTAACATGGAAAACTCCCTTTGCTCCCTTCTTTCCCTTGTGGTGAGTAAAGAAGAAGAAAATAGACCTCATTTTCTTGAGGGATACAACAGCTCTGTCTCCAACTAAAGTACCCATGCACAGGTCCTCCCTTCTCTGAAGAGAGCTGGGTCAGCTTGGTGGGGTGGCAGAAAGGCAGTGTAGTGTAATGAGAGTAGGACTGCCAGGTCCTTGGTTTTTGTCCCAGCTCTGCCACCAAATGGTTGAGTGACTGGGCAGGATCCTTCTCTTCGAACCCCAGTTTCTCTATCTGTAAAATGAGACTAGATGAATTCTAAAGTAGCTTCTGTGAGATTGATTTTGTGATGCTTTTAGGCCCGCGGTCAGAGATTAATTTTAGAGGCAAAGATAGAGGTGATCTATCTATGGAAGGAGGGGACAGACCACAGGCAGTCAGTCACCCTATTAACTTTTCTTAAGAAATGATCAAAGGGTTCAGAAGCTAGGCAGATCTGAGATCCCTCCTCCACCCATCTCCCAGCCCAAAGACAGGTAGGGCCACTCCACCACCCTCTCCCCAGGCAGATTCTTCCTGGGGCTCACACCACAGCCTCTTCCTTAAAAAAAAAAAAAAAAAAAGTGTTATTTTGCGGTCCTGCCCCGGGATGTCCCAGGCTGCCAGGCAAGTGGCCTTCAGAGCCACCGCTTGCTGTATCGCTTTCAACTCTTGGGAAGGTTAAATACCTCGGAGGGGTCTATTGAAGGCAGCCGGAGGGGAGGGAGCTGCTTTCAATGGGGCCCCACGTTCATCCCCCTCTGCTCCCCGCCCCCTCACCTCCCCCCACCCCCCGTCCCAGCCAAGCTCCTCCGGGCACTAATGATATTCCACTCTCCATCCGAGCGTTCTTTGGCTGCAGTTTAACCCGAGCGCTGGGACTGATTTCCCTCTCACTGATCTCAGCTTGACATCCAATTAGCACAAGAATGGGATAGGAAGCCTGCAAAAGACTCCAGCTCCCCCTGACCCTCCCCGCCCCTCTCCCCCCACCCCCATCGCCTTTTCTCTGAGCCACCGAGGGTTCAGGACTGAGCCCGGGGGGATTCAGACAAAGGCCAGCGGACTGTGGTCCCCACCCGAGCCCTCGAGCCCCCTCCCGACCCTCCTATTGTTTTCCTCGAGGCTTCAGAAAGAACTGAAGGCGGTTCCAGCGGGAATCTCTAGGGTCCCTCCCCCTCTGCACCACCCCTACCCTACCCCCGCCAAAAAAATAATAATTATAATCTTTAAAATCGCACATACACGGATCCAACCCAGGAACGCTCTCTCATCAGCCTGGGTTTTGCAGAGAAAAGGATGCGCCAGGTCCCATGGAGGCGATATGATGAGACTGAAATAAGGTGGAGCTGTACGATGGGGGTTAGATCCAGCAGGGCTTTGCGTGCCAGACTGAGGGATTTTGAGTTTATTCTATTTGCCCTAGAGAGTTGCTGAAGGTTTCTGAGCAAAGAAGACACATGATAAAAGCCAGGTTTAACCATTTACCTGACCACCTGTGAAGGGTGGATAGAAGGGAGAGTAAAGGAAGCAAAGAGACCAGTGGGAAAGTTATTGAAATATTGGAAGAGGTGATGAGAAACAGGGCTAGCTAGGGTAGTGCTTGTGAAAGGGATGATGAAGGAAAATTTGGTAGAACGTGTTTATTGATTGGATCCAATTTAATTTAGATGTTTATTAAATATATATATGAATGAATACAGATCACCATGCTAGACACAGGGAGATAGAAAGATTAGAAAAAAGAGGACCGTCATAGGGACCACGGAAAGTCACTACTGGAAGAGATCTTAGAACAATGAACCTATAATAATTATTAGCGTTAGAAGGAACCTTCGAATAGAGGGAGGGAACCAGCATTTTATTAAGCATCGCCTAAAGTGCACCACGCGTGGTGCTAAGTGCTTCACAAATACCTCAATTTATATAGAGAATGTTAAGAGCGGCCAGGAGACTTTGAAGGTAAGGAAACAGACAAAGGACTTTAAACCTGGAAGAATTGTGGTGCCAGCCACAGAAAATGAGAAGTAGGCTCTGGTTTTTGGAATGTCTGATTTGTCTTTCCCTCAGCGTGCCGAGAACACTGTATTTTCTGGATGACCACCACAGAGATGAGAGGGCGTGGGTTAGGCTACGGGGAGACGCTTTGTTCCCCCGAGGTTCGGCAGGGTGGGTGGTGGGGACAGTTTGTCTTGGCATGCCAAGTGGCGATCCTGGCTGGGAAACATGGGGAGAAGCCAGAGCCCTCCCTGCAAGACAAGAAGGGGAGAAACTTACACTAAGGGAAAGGGGATGACAGGTATAAAATGGGAACAGAATCAGGATGGCGATGATCCAGGTCGGGGCACAGGCTCTGTGCCCATGGGGAGTGCCCAGGCCAGTCAGTGGAGAGGGAACTTCCAGGGATTTGATGGCTTCAACATGAGGAAGGAGAACCCTGGCCTGCGTCAGAAAAGGACGCTTCTGCCTCCAGATCTCTCACCGAAAGAGCACTGGATCTGGAGCGTGGAGGCTGCACTCCCACCTGGGAAGTTGGAAGAGACTTTCGGCTCTAAAGCCTGTGCTCTTTGCCCCTCGGCAGCTGGGCGACCTTCGGGGATTCAGTTCCCTCTCCGGACCTCAGTTTTCCCCATCTGTAAAAAAGGGCTTCACGAGCTTTCCAGTTACTTCCGGCTCACGTTTTCCAGGACTCGGAGATCCTCGTCCTCTGGGCTCTCCCACCCGCTCCCTCCCGGGTAGGCGGGGCTCCGTGGAGGGCCCTGACCAATAGCGGAGAAGAAGGAAGCTTCCTAAGGGCTAAGCCTAGCTCCCCGTCCGGGTAGGGCGGAAGCAGGAGACGTCAGGTGGGCGTGTACTTCCGCTACCTGCGTCCTCCTCAAGATGGCGGCCCCCGTGTCAGTACAGGTGGAGTTCGGGTGAGTCGGGGGTCCCGAGCCCAGGGGAGGGGAGGATCCGGTGGCCCTTTGCAGAAGGGAAGTGTGTCGGGCTGGCAGCTCCTTCTCCTCCCTTCAGAATCCGCCGCAGCAGAACAGACATCTCGCATGGCCTTCTTCCGACCTGCTCTGGTGCGCTGCCCGGGGAGGGCAGGGTTGCTAGGAGAACGACGTGACCGTATTTTCCCCAATAGACCCGCGCGTACGCCGATGCGTCCGTGCCCGCCTCTTCTGGGCTCTGTGCGGGCCCTTTAAGAATGGCCCCTCCTGCCCTCCTTGCCCGGGTCTGTGAACTCCCAGGATCCAGAACTCACCCCACTTACGTCACCCAGTCCGACCAGTGAATGGATGTGTAGGCGTCGCTGGAAAAGTGGCTTCGTTCTGCGGGGAGGACCGGAGCCCCCGATGGCATGCCAGGGGGTGGAAGTTCCTTGAGGGCGGGGATTGCTTCTTTTTTTTTAATCTTTTGTACCCCTGGACTTAGCACAGTGCCTCGCACGTAAACGGAGTTTAATAAATGTATGTTGACCGACTAGTAAGCGCTTAATAAATAGATGCTTGTTGGTAGGTTGGTTTTCATTATCAGGGATCCTTAGACCTTGGAATGGAGTTCATTATTTTACACATGGAGAAATTAAGCTCCTTAGCATCAGAGCCAACGATCCATTGAAGTCTAGTTTTCTTTTTCTGCCTGAAAGGGGAAGGAACAGAACCCAAAGCTTGATGATAAACAGAAAGCAACATCTGGGACTTGTCCCACTCTAACCAAACAGGCGCGCCCCTCTTGGTTCTCTGTCAGCGGTAGGCCCTCTGGGTGCGTCTGGGAGTGCCATTTAGAAATTTAAGGAAATGTTAGTTGATGTTTCTACTGCTCCTTGCTCCTAATTCTGTCGAATGAAGTCATGCATCCTTTTGGTGAGTTATTGGCCTTGTCACCTAGTCATTGTACAAATGGGAGGGAGGCAGGGGAAGTGAGAGGGGAGCATTTTGAACTATTTAACTCTCTTAAGGCTTGTGCATTCCCCAAATCCTCCTCCACTTCATCAGTTTAGAATAATACTTGATAAGGCTCATTAGACTTAAGCTCATTAGGAAATTAGCCTTTTCTACATCCCACAACTTCTCTGTCAGTTCTCATTGAATTAGGGCACTTCCTAATGTTTGGATTCTCTTGTTAAAACTTGTGGATCAGTTTTCCATGCTACCAAAGACGTTGACTTTTAAGAAAACTGTGGTTTTTCTACCTAATTTAGAAAACTGAGAAACTGGAAAAATGGGATTTCTTAGAAAAAAGGAAAAGTGTGCTATGCTATCTTTGTCTTCAATCTCTTCATAATTTTTGCCTCTAAAATTTACATAATCAGAGTCTCAAAGTTGAAAGGGATCTCAGAGACCATCCAATTCATAATGTAGCTAAACAAGAGTCTTCTTTATACGTATCTTCTAAAGTGGTTACCAGTTTTTGCATTACCTCAAGCCTAAATATGCATCTTTGCAACTCGTACTCATTATTCTTAGTTCTTTCTTCTGGGGTCAAGAAGAATAAGTCTAATCCCCTCTTCCATATGATAGCCTTTCAACTACTTGAAGACCTTAAAGTTTTTATTCTTATTTGGGTTAAAGAATTCCATCAGCCAATCTCTATATGATTGCCCCACTCTGAACACTCTTCTGCATATAGATGTCCTTCTTAAAATGTGGTTCCAGACTTGAACACAGTATTCTGAGTGTGGTCCAACCAAAGCAGGGTACAGTGAGACAGTTATCTCCCAGTGTGAACGCCATGTCCCTCTTATTACATTAGTTTTCTGGGCCACTACTGTTGACTCATTTTGAACTTCTGCTCTTCTCCTTTGTCTTTTGTGTCTTTGATCAAGTTGCTTCTCAGAAGCTATATGATGATGCCTCAGTTTAGTTTAAGGATCTCCTTTCTGGTCTTTCTGTACCCGAGTAAAGATTACAAGAAGTATCACTGCACTCACCCATTGGTTCTCCCTCTCTGTTCTTGAATGATTCCCCCTAACTCTTCAAAGATCTAGTTTAAACCAAAGAAATGGACTTACCTTTTTCCATTATCTTTTGTAAATGTAACACTTAGTCATTCTGGCTCTTGTGGTATGACAGCTAGATAGAGCTATCTTCCCACACCTTTCCATTTCACAAGCTTTTTAGAAAAAGTTACTTCCTTTATTATTAACTTGACATGCATCAACAAACTTGGATGTTTTCATAAACAAAAACAAACATAACATTGCCCAATTTTTTAATATTTTTCCACCTTCTATTCAGAGATACACTGCCATCACTAAACTGGATATTTTATGATATGTTCAGTAAAAGATGTCAGGTAACATGGTATACGAAGTCTTTAGAGTAGACTAGATTCTTTTGTATCACAGCATTCTGGATGCTGTTGAAAACTTGGACCCCAAGGGCAGTGGGAACTGAAGAAATTAGTCCCAGTTCCCCTCTTCCCTTCATGATTCCTCCTTTTTAAAATGGGGAAGTTTCCCAAATAGGAGTGTTAGGAAGGACAGAGAAGGTCGTTCTGAAACTTGTCTCCCAGTTTGATGTGGAGAACGAAAACTGGTTCTCTGAAACCTTGCATCTGCATCCTATTAAATCTCACTGGGAATTGTTGGTGGAAAACAAGACAATCTAAGACTGCATTACTTGGGAGGAAATTTTACTAAACAGACTAATCCCTCTATGAAATTTAAACCAAAAATGTGTTCAGTCTCAGGCTTCTCTTGACCTCTTTCCACTCACAAAAGGCCCTTCACCTTACTTTCCTCCAGCTGGCCTAAGGGGTGGGAATGGGAATATACTTTTCATTACCTGAAGAGCTGTATCATTGGAGAAGCCAGAGTCCCCTCCATCCCTTATTTATGAACCAGTAAACAAAGCTGCTGGCAAGTTACCCATTGATCCAGATTCATTCTCTAGTCATTCATTTTAAAAGACAAACAAACCCCACCAGAAACCCAGTGCCTGTGGCTGGCACTGCCAGGTTTGGTCACTGCCTGTTGTTTGCTTGGGACCCATCAGCCCTAGTTCTTTTCCTTTCTACATTTCCCTGACCTCCCCCCAACTATGGAACCCCTGCAAGTCTGCTTGTTTCCCCCAACCCCCACTGTCTCCAGCTGCTGCATGTCCCGACCCCCACCCCAGAAGAGAAGAGAGCTAAGCTCTTGGAGGCATATAAATGGAAGCTCTGTGCATGGCCCACAGCTGAAATGGTCCCAGCAAGTGGGTCACAGATGGGCCTTATCTCCTCCTTCACACTTCTGCAGCAACAAAGTGTGACCTTGTTGTGATTACAGACACCCCATGTTTCCCCCATCACAATGCTTGCCTTGGCCTTCCAGTGGTTTCTGTCCATCCCAGTCCCTCAAGGGTGGTTGTGTGTGACTTTGTCAGCTGCATGAGCTCCCCATCTCTTCTTAAAGCTCAGCAGTGTCTTCCTCTCCCCAATTGGGAGGACAGTGTTTGTAGATTTAAAAGGACTACTTCTTCCGTTTAGAAGTCCCTGGAAATAGAAATTCAGGCAGGGTAATTGAGAGTTATAAAGCAGTAGCATAGTGTAGTGGTAAGAGTCCTAGACTAGTAGTCAAGAAAGCTGTATTCTGGCCCTGACCACTAAGAACTCATTAGTTTCATGACTTTGGACATCTCATGTCCTCTCCCTTGGCCTCAGATTCCTCTCTTGTAAAATGAGGGTTTTAATTTCTGCTCTACCTCTATTTCACAGGTAGAATGAAAGGAAATCTTAATATAAGTTTATATGCATATATTTACATATATACACATGTAAACACATACATACACAAATATGTTTATAAAAGGGCTTTCTAAATTATGAATCTGTTGTATATAAATATAAAGGATCATACCTACTTTGATAGACTTAGATGTTAGATACTGACTTTTCTGCCTCGGATGCTGGGATCAGCACTCTTAGCCAGCTTTTGTTGAAGCACATGCTTCAAACTCAAGTATGGACCAATAGACCTAGGGGGAACGGACATGTTTACCTAAGGTCAGATATGCACAGACTTCCATTTCCTTATGGAAATGGTCTTGCCATGTGCTAGCTGCTAAGAAGTGGGGCCTCTTGGTCTTGCCCTGGTTGGGAGAAGTTATCACAAGGAACTCCTGTGCTCTACTTCCATGGAAATACATAGTCCTTTTAATGGGGCCATCTTTAAACAGGTCACCCTATATAAGATTGATGAGCCAGAGTACGATGTCCCTTGAGACCCCTTTTAAAGTAGTTACATGAATTATCAAAGGCCTTGAGCTTTAGAAAATTCAAGCCCTGAACCTAAAAGAAAATAATTTGTTCAGCCTCTGTTTTCCTTTTATCTGGGAAGTTGTTTCTGGTCAGTTATAGAGATGGGGGCAGGGGGTTGGAAGTATCATTGGTAAAAGGAAAGTTTAAAAAAAGTCCGTAGGAAATAAATTGACAAAAGTTAAATGTAGTGATTCATTGAAAATTGAAGCACATTTTATGTTTTTTTTCTAACTCAGCTTTCAAGGACTCATTATGCAGGACCTTGATCTCTGGAAGCCTTCCTTCCCTCTCGTTGCCAGTCTTTTGGGTACCCACTGGCAGTCCACCAAAGGAATTAGCAGAGAAAGGAAGAAATCAAACTCCAGTCATCTGGTTCTGTGCCTTGTTAATGATGTCAGTTGTTGCAGAATCAGAATTTAGGGTTGGAAAGGATTTCAGTGGTCATCTCGTCTCACTGTAGCACACCCGATAAGTAGTCATTCCTCTTGTGTTTAAGGGCCTCCAGTGAAGGGAAGCCCACTCCTTCCCAGGCAGACCATTACACTTTTGGACAGCTTCAATTGTTAGGACATCAAGCTTCAATTTGCTTGTTTGCAACTTCTGAGCATTGCTTGTGGTTCTGCCCTTTGTAACCAACCAGAATAAGTCTGATCCTTCTCAGATGTGACAGGTCTTTAGATACTTGAACAGAGATATCATGTCCCCCTGAGGCTTCTCTTTACCTGTTAGACATCCCCATCAAATGACAGAGTTAAGATGCTTTATTGTTCTGGTTGCCTTCCTCTCAACATCTTCCAGTTTATCAATGTCCTTCCTTAACTGTGGTGCCAAAAACTGAACACTGCTCAGATGTGGTCTGACCACGGCAGAGCACAGAGTTACCTTCCTTCTTCTGAATGAGTTTCCACTCTTAATGCAGCCCAAGATGGCCTTACCTTTTTTTGTTGTTGTTTCTACATCTGATAAGTTCATATTGAATTTAAAATTTTACTAAGACTCTCAGATCTTTTCCAGATAAACTATCCTTTCCCCTCCCTCCCACTTGTGAAGCTGTTTTTTTTTCTAATCCATGTAAATGTCAAATATAACTTTCATCACCTAAATCCAATTCATGGGCCAGTCAAGACATCACCTTGTGATGTCATTCGTCCTCTTTGGACTAACGAAAACAAGACACAGTGAATAGAGCACTGGGCTTGGAATCAGGAAGACTCATCTTCCTGAATTCAAATCTAGCCTCAGACACTTACCAGCTGTGTGACTCTGGGCAAGCCACTTAACCCTGTTTTGCCTCAGTTTCCTCCCCCTTAAAATGAGCTGGAGAAAGAAATAGTAAACCACTCCGTATCTCTGCCAAGAAAATATCAAACTGGGTGGCAGACAGTCAGACACAACTGAAACCGATTGAACAAATAATCCCCATTGAATTTCATCTTATGAGATTGCTTTATCCTATAAAGTTCTTTTTTCATCTGATTCTTATCCAGAGTATTAGCTTTTCCTTCCTGTTTTGTGTTATCTGCAAATCTGATTAACATCCTCTATACTTTTATCCAAATCATTGATAAAAATGTAAAAAAGCTAGAGTCCAGCACAGATCCATAGGGCACTCACGTGGGTACCTGCTGCTGAGTTAATATTACCTCATTAATGCCTAGCCTGGATCTCTCTAATAGTACTGTGGAATCTACAGCTCTCTATCTTTCCATAAGAATAGTATGAGATACTTTTTCAAACACTTTCCTAAAATCTATGTAAACTATGTCTACAGCATTCTCCGATCTAACAACTTAGTAACTCTATCAAAAAGGGAAGTAAGGTTATTCTGGCCTGAATTGTTCTTCATGATACCTATTCAGTCTCTTTATAATGATTAAACATCTCTTCAATGATTCCTTCTAGAATTTACCTGATAATTGAGGTGCAAGATCACTGGCTTATAGTTTGCAGACACATTTACCTTCGATTTCTTGAAAATCAGAACATTATTTTCCCTTTTTCAGTCTTGCAGTAGCTCTCCCTGTCTCCACCATCTTTCAGCTGTTACAAATGATGCCTTAGCAATCAGTTTTTTCAGTACTTGAGACTGTAGCTCTTCTGGGCCTGGTGGTGTGAATTCCTTAAGGGTGACTAGTGTTTTTACTATTTTAGGTATCAATCTCTGCTAGTGCCTCTTAGTACTTAGTCACTGTTAGATCTCTCTTTTCCAGTACAGAGGTACAGAGAAAACAAGCCATATGCTAATTTAATTTTCCAGATGTCATAGTCTTGTCCACCCTAAGGAATCCTATTCCTTTTTAAATTCTCTTCTTTCCCCTCATATGGTTAAAAGAAATGCACACAGTCTATAGTTTTGCACTCTATTTATAGAACCTTTCCATGCTCTTCTGTTGGATTTTCATTGTCTACTCTTTCTTCTATCTTCTGTCTGTTCCTTTGTAAAACTTAAGTTGGTTGATGGGTTACCCTGAGATAGCATTCTCTTCAGACTCACCTTTTTTCTCTTTATTGAAATTGTTTCCCAATGTGGAAATGTTTTGCATGACTACACATATATAACCTATTTCAAAGTACTTGCCTTCTCAAGGAGTGGGGAGGGAAGAAGGGGATTTGGAACTCAGAATTAAAAAAAAACAAACGTTAAAAATTTTTACATGCAACTGAGAAGAAAATACAAACATTCTTTTAAAAAATTGTTTCCTTTTGTATCTTCCAAATTTCACTCTTGAGAGTTTTCCATCACTCTTGGACTGATTTCTCTTGTAGAATTTTAGTCTATGAGATCCTACCTATCCTTCCTCCAAACCCTTTGGAATCTGTTTCCCAAAAGCATAGAGTTGACTGAAAAGGAAGGGTGGACAACCTTGTGTGAATGGTATTGGAGGGTGAAGGGGTGGTGGTGAGGAATTGTAGATATTCATTAATCCAGATTCTCCTGCTTCAAGGGTAGGGTTTATTGATTCTTGGATAGTCAAGAAAAGGTCCCATGGTGCTACCTCGGATGGATTTTAGATTGGATAGATTTACACAGTATTGGAGTTGGAAAAAAATGTTAGACTTTATTTAGGCCAACCCCCTATTTTTACATTTGAGAACAGATACAATGATTTGCCCAAGGTCACACAACTGGGTGTCACCAGAATGGGGCCTAGAAACAACAGATTTCCAGTCCAGTGTATTTTCAGTGGAACCATACTACAGTTTGGTTTGAAAGGTAAATGTTGGAAAATATTCCTTTCCTTCCATTTCTTCTTCCCAGTTTACAAGGTGAGAAGTACGGCAAAGATTATAAAATTTGGTGTGTGCCAAAATTCTGGCTCACCCTAACCACCATCATAGATGAAGCACTGGACTGTGAGTACTGTGTCTATTCTGTCCCTGTGCTCTTGGTTGAGGCTTGGTGTCCCATTTTTGATATTTGTATCAGTTCAATTCACCAAGCATTTATTCAGACCTAATGTGTACAAAGTACAGTGCCATAAAATGGGGATACAGGCATGAAGTAAAGCACAGTCCCTTCCTTCTTGAAACTTGTGTCCCACATAGAATGTATTGTGATTAAAATGTTGGACAAGAACAATGAGCCTCATGTAGACAGAATACAGGAATTGAGATCATTTAAGATGGAAAAGTGATAGTTAATTTTAAAACAACATTAGTAAGTAAAGAAATATTCATATGTCAGGTGAAGCATATGGTTGAGTTCTTAGCTGGTTTAGCTGAAGTCTTGTATATCAACTCATTATTATTTCTACCTATCCAGTATTGTTTCAGGGCACAGTCCCTTCTTGCTTCCTGTAATTTACTGGGTCCTCTCTTTATCATCTTCCTTGCAGAGGTGGGGCAGAGCTTTTATTTGATGGTGTAAAGAAGCACCAGGTCACCTTACCCAGTCAAGAGGAGCCCTGTGAGTATCCATCTTTTCTTCTCATCCCTGTTATGCCAGGGGAACACAGGTATGGCTGACCTTAGGAGCAGTGGGCTGTCCAAGGATTGATGAACAGCCATTATAGGAGGTATTAGACAGAGATTCCCAACTATCCTCACAGGTGAAGTTTCAACTGAAGGGAAGAAAATCTTACCACATGTAAAACAGAGGATTCCTTCTCTTCCCCCGCTGCCACCATCCTCTCCCCTCGCTGGTTCTGCTGTCAGTGATTAGGCATCCCATGTGTGCACAGTGGTTCCCAGTGACCACAAAGATCCTGTTTGACTCTTTGCTCAAGTTTCTACTCTTGCATTCTCTGACCTTTTCTTTACAGATGTCTTCAATGTTTTACATCTGGATAGACCCAATTAGAGACCATTATCTATGATTGGGGATCTCATGGGCCACCCAAGTTTTCCTAAAACCAAATTAGCAGAGGAATAATGAGAGACTTGAATATCCTTCTAGAAAACAGGCATCGAAAATCATCTGACAATAATTCTCTGACAGTGTTTGTGATCCCTTAATTACTTAACCTTTCCTGATATTGATAAAAGTTTGCTTTAACTGTCAAGCCATGATTTTATTTCTTTCCATCATTTGCCTTGTTCCTTAGGTGGGCATGTTTCTAACATCCCAAATCTAGTCTAGGATTGCTACCTTTTAAGAGGAAGGTAGAAAAGAGAGGATCCAGGCAAAGGCAGCTTGAATGGTAAAAAAGGATAGGAAACAGAAGACAAAAGAATTGGAATGATTTGACCTGAAAAGGGAATTGGCATTGGATAGTTCAGTTGTTTCTGTGAAGATGGTAACCTTCAGTCCTGGTGGTCACCAATGACATCAAAGATTAATTGAACTGAAATTATGAGAGGAAAGATTTAGGTTAGACCTAGGGAAAATAGCATGTCAGCATTTAGTTTCAAAGATTAGATAGCATGATTGAGAGTCAGGTAAATTATCAGTGGTCCTGGCTTGTGCAGATTGAAGGCAGGAGGCTGGATTCATTTTAACTCTCCAAGCCCAGACTTGTGGTCATACTGATTGTTTAAGTGACAGTTCCCTTCTAAATAATGCTTCATTCTCAGTCCACAACCATGATCTGTCCTGGAAGAAAAGGTACATACTGTAAGGTGGAGACTGAATTCCTAGATTCTTATGAGATCCTGGATTTGGCAGCTTCCTTCTGGCACTGTGGGGAGGATGCTGTGCTGACAGACCTATTTGCAATCAAATGGATCATTGTCCAGGTCTGTTGGCTCCCATTGGGGGGCTAGGACAGAGACAGTTCTGTCTGCCTCAATGCTGCCTGAAATTCTCAGACGAGCAAAAATGCCTCACTGAACTGGGGACAGGATGTTAATGGGAGGAACTAAAATGTTACCATGAGGTTGGGTAAACTGCCCCAGGTATGTATCATGATTCTGTTGTAGGGTAGGGTGATATTGAGTTACCAGATCATGGGTTTGATTACCATCCAAGCAATCCTAGCAATCTTCTGAATGATGGGGCTTTGAAATAAAACCTTTGAGATCTCATCAGTAGACTTAAAAATCTTATTAGCTATGATCTAGAACTCCACACATTTAATTTCTTTTCTGAAGAATTCAAAGGGTGTCGATATCAGCACTACAAAATTCCCTGGAAACATGATTCCCTAACTACGCAAAAAGAGGGCAAATGACTTGTTTAAGACGACATAACAAGTCAACGGTACAGAACCCAGATGCCTCCTCATTATCAAGTCCCCTTCCCCCCACCCCCATACCCTGGTCTTCTAAATTTTCTGTTATATTCTTCCTAGTTGCTGGGAGGGGAGTGGGGAGAGAGGAACTGGGAGAGATAGGAAGCTTTAATACAAGATACAAATGCCAGGTTGTGCCCAGTGGTGTACTTCTGCTGCCCAACATGCTTTAAATTTGAGCAGGATGTATACAGCCTAAATAGCATTAATTTGTCATGGAAGAAGACCTGGGACCCAATGTAGGTTAAAAGTGATATTCTGGCTCTAACACTAGGCAGCGACTGCTAGGCATTGAGTTGACACCACTGTGCCCAGCGGGTAGGCAAGGGGCTTGTACTGCTGGGACAGCCTCACGGTGCCACTGAGCTGGTCCCCAGATCCGTTCCCTGGCAGCCAGCCTGGCCCACCTGCTGGTGCTTGGCTAAGCAGATCCCAGCAGTTCCAGTGGGGAAAACAGCAGCCACAAGATTGGAAGTGAGTACGGAATTTGGGAATCCAGATCTGATCCTTCTTCTGTGACTAATCAACTGTATAAATAGGGGTAGGGCCTGGACCTGTGAATTTCCTGGGATCAGAAACTTCCTCTATCAATGTTTTATTGTATTTGTATTTGTTTTGTTAAATATTTTACATTTATATTTTAATCAGATTTGAACCACACTGCACAGTGATATGACCTCCTGTTGACACCTCTGCCCTGGAGTCCTGACATCACATAGCTAGTATGTGTTGCAAGCAGGACTTGACTAGGTCTTCCTGGCTCCAAGGCCAATTCTCTGTCTGCCACACTTCCCTGTCTCCAATCAGCTGTGGGACCTTGGACCAATTACTTCTCTGGCGCTCAGTTTCTTCAGCTGTAAAATGAAAGGGATTGGACCAGAAATCTTTAAAGTCTCTTTTGGCTGGAGTAGACTGTAATTCAGATTGAAGAAGTAGAGGATCACATAGCCTTATGACAACATGAACACTCAAGACTCTGAGGAGTAGGGTCGGGAAAAGCACCCAAAATGAGTATATTTCCAAAGAGAAACCACTGAGAGAAATGAAAGAAAGTATAGGGGAACTTGCCAATTACATTAACGTGAAATGAAGCGAGTCTGCTGCATTCTACCCTGAGCTTTATACTTGGCTCTCTCCCTTCTTCGTCTATAATGTGAGAGGGCATAATTATACAGGGTTAGAACTCAAGGGGAGAGATCTTAGAGACATTTAGTCTAGTGTCCTTATGTTACAGATGAAGAAAGAGCCTGAGGCTCCAGGGAAAGTTAGAACCAGGAGTCCCAATAGACAGTTGGCAGAGTCAGCTCTTCTGGCAGGGCAGGTGGTTGACTTTCAGCCACACCCCCCGAGAGATCATTTCTAGATCCCTGTCTGCCCTCACATCCTAACTACGAATTGAGGTTTTCCCTGCTGCAGAAGGGAAGGTTCTCACCTAAGAAGGGGGCTGGGGATCAGTGGTGCTGTCTTCATGTCTATGAGGAGCTATTCCCCATGAAGTGTAGACCTGGAGAAGGGAAAATGGTAACTAAAAGTGTGAGGCTCTGCTTGAGAAGGTAATGGGTATCTACTTGCGGCCTGTGGGGTTTCTGCATGGCATGGATCACTCAGTGAGCTGAAGCTGGGTCAGTTCACCTTGTGATTTCATTTTTCCAGTCTCTAGGACAAAGCCCAGAATTTCCATTTTTTCTCAGCCATTCACACATTCCTGCACAGACATGGAGTAGGACAACCTTTCCTCCTGTCCCAAACTTTCCCTCCTCCCATCCCACCCCATTTCCTTCTTTCTCTGACTTCTCCCTTTGTGCCTGTCATGACTCCGCAGTTTAAAGGGTGGCCAGAGCAAGAGGGAGGGAGCTCTCCAGCTCTTTAAACTGCTTAGCATTCGCTTCACAGCGGCTCCCAGCACCAGCTGTTCCTTTCTCCTGCTTACCCTCGCTCTTGGGGCCTGTTTGCTGAGCCCCCCCAGCTCCTGTGCAAAATTGCTTTTGAAAAGAGCCACTTTCTGCTTAATTAAACAATGAGGAGCGGTCCTCTCTGCACATCTGTAAACCTCCTTCTGCAGGCCCTTTATCCCACAAACTGCTCCATTCTTACCTCCATTCATTTGTAAATGGGCCCTACACCCAGCTCCCCCTCCCCTCACCCCATTCCCCTCATCCACTCCCACCCTTTGGACCTTTCTTCTCTCCTTTCAAGTAAGTAAGGCTCTGGGCGTGCTGGAGAGAAGAGCCTTTCCTTGATGGCTGGTGGGCTTGGGGCAGTGAGAGGGGCCCTTGCCAGCCAGCTCCATGGCTCTCTAGGTTGGTTCCCAGAAAGGCATGCTATCTTGGGGTCTAAGCCAAGAAAAGATGGGAGCAGGTCCACCCACTAGCAGTAGAAAGGATCTACCCTGGGATAAACTTCCCTGACTGCGCTCCCAAAGTATAAGATTCCCTACATGTGATGGTAAGCAAATGGCCACTCTCCTCTCCCACAGGTGCTTCTTGTGGAAAGACCAGGAGGACTCTCATAATGATACTAATAATCAGCCTTAAAGTTGGCCAAGTACTTTGCACACATTGTCTAAGGGGTTTCCAAGATCCTGGGTGATCATGGCTCAGTCTGAATGAGAATGCATAAGGGACTGAAATCCAGATCCAGAAATTTTTAAGGTTGTCATTACTTGGAGTTAGGAGTCTTGGGAGGTGCTCTTGGTGCCAGTGACTGCTTCACTTCCCTGCCTTCAATTACTTCCCTAGAAGGCACTGGACAATTCCCTGGAATAAAAAAGGAGGCAACTACTCGTTCCTGTGCCACCGTTGTCTTGCTAACCATGGTCTCCTGGGTGTGTTTGTGTGTGTGTGTGTGTGTGTGTGTGTGTGTGTGTGTGTGTGTGTGTGTACATGCGCACGTGCTCTTTAATTCATTTTATTCTGAAGATAATGCAAGATGAGATCAAGTGCTATTTTCTAAGAGTAATCTGTCCTCTTGCATGGATGCCCAGCTCCTCCTTGAGGGCCAGTACTAGGTTTGCCTTGTTTTCATATCCTCAGAGCCTAGTATAGTGCCTGAATTAGGTGCTTAATAAATACTCGATAATTGATTGAGTCACTAAAAAAGTCCCCATTCTCAGCTCTCCTCAGCCAACCGCTAGGTAGTCGTTCACTTACTCATGAAACATTTACTGTCTTCTGACTGTGCTTTGGGGTGTACAGAGATGACGAGGACTCCAGCCTGGCCACATAATGCTCGTAGTCTAATAGGAGTGCTAAGATGTGGACACAAGTGACTGGAATACAAGGTGAATGTACTAAGACCCAGGTGAAGAGTACAGGCAGCGAGAGGTGATTTCTAGAACTGGAACTCAGATAGTACAACTGACAGTGAGAAAGTGAATAAAGGAGGATGGCAGAAGAGAGTGAGCCTGAAGATATTCGCGTCTCAGAGATTAGTTTCCAAGTCTGGCCTCTGTTTATTAGCACCTGACTGCTTAACCCTTCTGCCTCCCTGGCTGCCTTTGGAAACCCACCATCTGGCTAGGAAGTCTGTTTGCATGTTGCCTGTCCCAAAGCAAGGCTGAGATGAGATAGGAGCCATTGTATTCCTTTTCTGGGCACCTTGGGTTTTTCCTACCCCTGGGGCTGGGGTGGGAAGGGAAAGAAAGTTGAGAAAAGGGGGAGATTCCATCCAGAAATAGAAGGTTTAGGGGTTTCTTGTTAGTAGTTTTGAGAAGGGAGCCATCAGTCATCAAACCCACACCCAAACAATAAGGGTGGTGAGGCAGGGCCCAAACCATGGTAACAGTCTGGCAAGAATGTGGGCGGGGTTAGGGGTGGGCTAGGCTGAAGTTAGTGACCTCAGCAAATGAGAGCTAGCCTTTGGGCACCATGATGAACGAGCCAGGACTGGGTCAAAGGAATAGTTCTCATCCCCCACATTTCCCAGACTTTGTAGGCAGGGTAGCCAATGGTGCTGTCGTTTGAATGACCCCACGGTGACCACAGAGCCCTGAATCCTTATCCATGGTCCTAACCCAGACAAATGACAATGTCACCTTCTCTGTTGGGAGGACACAGCTCAAATCCAAGGAAAACTCAGTTTCTAGAGGAATTGGGAAACAGAGAGAGCCAGAACATGTCTGAATCTCATTTCTCTGGGTGCCAGAAGGGATATGGGAGTGGGAATTCAGAGGAAGGGAAGGGTGAATTCCTATAAGACTTTACAGTTCACCAGGCTGCAGAGTTTTACATACACTAACCTAGTCTCCACATTTCTCATTCCAGGCACTTGCCCTGTAGTGGTAATTCCTCTCTGTACATAGACGCACATCCTCTCCCTTCACCAAGGCCTCACTGATGGATCTGTCAGGTCTGGGCAGTTTTATCGAGCAGTAGGAAGATCTATGGGCCTACTGCACACCAGACAGTGCCAAGATGGAGGCCAAGAGGAGTCAGAGCCAAGGGGAAACCCAAGCCCATCCTTTCCCAGCTCAGAAAACCCTAGGGAGGAGCCCCACCAGGCGACAAAAATCATCACAGATCATTAGGCACAATGCGCCTGCGCTTCTATCTCTCTTTCCCCTTTCCCCCTCCTCCTTCAACCCTGTATCTCTTTTTCTTCTTTCTCTGCTATGCTAATGCAAATTCTTAATGGTTTCTGTTTTTATTTTTATTTTTTTTGTTAATTTGTTTTCAGTTTTCTACAATCACTTCCATATATCTTAGATACAGTTTGTTTTTAAGAGGGCAACCCCATGCTATGAATACCCTACCAGTAGTCTGGTTCTCCAAGGGCATACCAAAGTCTGCAGACAGAGGAATGGACTGGTTAGTTCAGAACTGAGTGTTTGAATGTAGCAATTCCCTCTCTCAGCCATTCAGAGAAACTACTTTCATGAAAGACATGTTTGGTTTGAGTGTCCAGGTGTACTGTCCAGGTATTTTTTAACTTTTTTATCTCTTCCAAGCATTACTTTTACTCCCAACCTTCAGAGTTCATGATCACAGGTAGGGAAACTGAGCCCCAGGCTAAGAGGAGTAGCCCCACACCACAGTTTAACCAATAAAATTATAATGCATTTAAAGGACAGAGATAATGAGTTTCCCTGGGTCCATGTCGTGGCATCTGGGTTAGCACACCCATCAATTCCATTCCCACTAAGTGACCTTGTTGTTCCCAGGTGACCCAGTGTAGACTTGAAGACCCAGTGTAGCAAAACTTTGGGGATGCTTTCCTGCATACCTGAGTATGGTATAGGGAAGGATAGTGATATTTTGTATAGTTGTTTATGGTTTATGTAACATTTTTCTCATAATAGCCCTGTGAGGTCAGTTATTCGAGTACTGCTATCTTCGTTTTACAAATGAAGAAATGAATTTGCCCAAGATCACCCATCTAATAAATACTGGAGCTGAGATGGGAGCCCAGGCCTTCTCACTTCAAGCCCAGCGTTCTTACCATTACGCTGTGTTTCAGAGCCTGTAGAGAAGGAATATAGAGACTGAGATCCTTAAGTCATAGAGTCTTATTTCTGTTCAGTGCCACTCACCTCCCCCCAGCTTTCTTACCAGTCTTTTTCCTCTCTGCACAACAAGAGTAACCCATCTGGGGCATGGCAGTTTGAGGTGTACAAGGCCAGAGGGAGGGAACCAGAGAGCTATTTGTCAGTGTCTCCCAGGCTACTGATGGATTCTTCTCTCCCCTCAGCCTCCCTCCTCCAGAGGAAATTAACTGATACTATCTCTCCTACAATTGTTTTTCTTCCTTCGCAAAGAGAAATGTATGCCAGCCCGGAGCAAAGATGGATCCTCCCAGTCTGGGGCTGAGAAGGAGAGATAAAGGTGGAAGAGAGATATTCTGGGTGGGAAGGGTACTGAGAACAAGAGATTACCCATACCGACAGGCCCATTTAAAGCCTGGTTATACCAAGGATTGGCTGAGACTTTTCTTCCAGCCATGATAACCCATAGCAAACTGTTCTCCAGGGCTTATTTTGGTGACCTGTTCTGGAGTCTTTCCACTTTTTTAGTCAAGACATTTTCTCTTGTTTATTTTATCTTCAAGTTAAATTTATTCTCTTTTGTTCAACCTTAAGTCCCCTTTTCATAACTAATTGACCCTTTCTAAAGTGTCCTGACTTAGTTTGCTTCAGTTTCCTCACCTGCAAAAAGGGAATCATAACAGCACCTACCTCACAGAGTTGTGATAAGCAGATGTCTTAAAGCTTAAAAAGCTCATAAGGCTTAGGCCAAGTGCCTGACACTTAGTAGATGATTAATAAATGTATATTTCTTTCCTCCCCATTTTAGCATAACTGCCTAGCACCTTTCATGGCTCAGGGAATGAGGTCTCTGCAAAGAGTTTATTGGTACTCTCCTTTGGATCAAAGAACTTCTGGTCATATTACTAAGCAGCTGGGCTGGACTCTTTGGGAACATAACTGATGGGTCTCCCTTTTTTTTTTTTTTTTTTTTAGGGGATATCCGAAACCTTCTCATCTGGATAAGGAAGAACCTACTGAAAGAGCGACCAGAATTATTCATCCAAGGAGATAGCGTGTAAGACTCTCCTTTCCCCTCTACCAGTGTAGAGTTGAGGGAGGGATGCCCTACAAGGGATGTGTCACACAGAAGAAGATGGCTCTGTTCTCTGTACTTGTGCCCCCAGTACTTAGCACGGCCCCCTGATAAATCATTACCTAATTAATGCTTGTTGATTGATTGATTAATTGATTGATGGGTGCCTCAGTGGTTTAGGGAACAAGACATTTGAGTATATAAGCTTTGGTGCCATCCTGGTTGAGCATAAGCCAGAGTTCTAATCTTCATCCTTTTCCTGAAGTGCTTGTTTTTCCCCATAGATAGGGGAAGTAAGTGAAACCAAAAGGAGGTATAGAAATCTTGCGTGATAGAACCCTTTCAGATGAGTGATAGAACCCTTTCAGAGTTCCAACAGAAACCTATACTTGCAGTGTCTCTCGTTGTTCCCCAAAGGATCTGTCCTTTGGACTGAAATTGAGATCTTAAATTTTTATTCCCAGATAGAAGGGGGCGTGGTAGGTATAATTCAGGTAATCAGCTCTGTGTGATCTTGGGCAGGCTGCTTCTCTCTCCTTGCCTCAGTTTCTCCCTCTATAAAAGGAGGGGGTAGGGGTTCCAGCTCTGATTTTCTGTGCTTCTATGAATTATTTTGCTGTGTGTATGAGTACATTGTTGGACCTGAGTATGAACATAGCCACCATCTACTGAACTGGGTATCGACAAAGTTGATGCTCTTTTTATATCATAAGCCAGGTTTTTTCCCCTTATCCACCAGCTAACACAGGCCTCCTCTCTGTAGTTATGACCTTCCCCTGTCCTATCAATGGGAAGTGAGATTGAAGCAATCAGATCCATACTACCCCTGTCCTTTGCCTCAGCATCTTCCTCTTCTGTACCCATCACAGGCCTGGGTCCATCCTCTCTGAGAAGCAGCCAGAACCGTTCCACTGGGAAATCACTTTATTTTTAAAATGAGGCCAACCTGGTGAAAAAAGGGACAGTGATTGCATTCTGCCTGGGGTCATGGTGAAGTGTGGGGCATACCTATCTACAGCATCCCTGTGGCATGGGTCACCCTGGGGAGTGGGCCTGGAAATCCCAAAGCCGTCCTTGGTTTCTGACAGATAAGAGTATATCTCTTACATGTCCCCAGTGTTTTTCAGGTAGGAGCCAGACTGAGATTGAAACCTGAATTAGGACCTTTGAGTTTCACTGAGCTAACCTGGCCATAGAAATGGGATTCTTCAGGGGTTAATTCCGGGGCTAATTTATCTATCAAAGGAATTGTAGGGATTGAAGACTCCCTGAACTGTAGGATTATAGATTCCAGCCTTTAACCAAGTGAGAGTGATCTCCATTGGGCTTCCCTGGAAGCCGATTTACACCTTTCAGACTCGTTCCAGACAGGTTTCAGAGAATTGAAATCCTATCTGACTCAAACTTCTAGGGACTCAGTCATTGATAATCTTCACTTCTACACTGGATTTTTACAAGGAGGGGCAGGACCAGGGACTCTCATCTCCTCCTACAAGGAGATAACAAAATGACCCAAGATTAGTCAGTAGACATCACAAAAGAATTTCCTGTTGGATCCAGGTTGTTGCCCTGGAAGATTGTAGACTCCTCTTCCTGGGAGGTCTTTTAAGATATAAATTCCTGAGCTGATGTTAGAGAGGTCCCTGAGAACCCCACTTCCAGCTAGTGCCTCAGTAAGGGTTCTGTATTTTCACAGTTTCTCTCCTCTCCAAAAGCTTCTCGCGCCCATGTGCCAGTCCATGGTGTTCTTCAGCCAGGATGGTCCAGTGAAATGGGCATTCCTAGAACTGTGTTCTAAACACAGATTTGATGCTATGTGACCTTAAGCAATGAAAGGGGTGGGAATAGGGACGACTGATGACAAGCACCTTTTCATGAACTCAGCACTGTGCTAAGTACTGTATAAATAAGATCTCATTTGATAAGTTGTATATTTCTTTAGGTTTCAGTTTCCTTCTTTATAAAATGAAAGTATTGCATTGATGATCTCCATTCCAGCTTTCAAATTCTATTTTTCTTTTGCCCACAGACGGCCAGGAATTCTGGTACTAATCAATGATGCTGACTGGGAGCTGCAGGTCAGTATAGGAGAGGGCAGCTTCTCCCTTACCTGGCCCTACCCCAATTTCCTCTTGCTTCTCATTGTCAGAACTATGATCATCCGCCTTCCTCTGTCCTCTTCTTTGCCCTTGGAAGGAGTCTATACAAGAACTTATACTGAAATAGGTGAAAACTACAAAAAGCTTAGCCCAAACAGAGAGAGGTAGTGTTAGAGCCAGTGAAGGAAACCCATTTCATCTCTCTCAGAAGCAATCACATCTTTCCCTACCTCACGTTACCTTCAGGGTTCATAGCTCTGTGCATGCTCAGACTGAGTGTCAATATGTTGCTGATATATTTTCTCTCTTTCTCTCTTCTCCCCTCCCCCCTTCGCCTCTCTTTCCTCCCTTTCTCTCTCTCCCTTCTCGTTCTCTGTGTCTCTTTCTCTTCCCTCCCTTTCCTTTCTTTCTGTCTCTTTTCTCCCCTACCTTACTCTGTCTCTCCCTCTCTCCCCTTCCTTTCTCTGTGTGTCTCTTTCCCCTCTCTTTTTCTGTTTCTTTCTCTTCCCTCCCTTTCTCTCTCTCTGTCTCCTTCCTTTTTCTCTCTCCTCTTTTTTTTCTCTCTCAGGGTGAACTGGACTATCAATTACAGGACCAGGACAGCATCCTCTTCATCTCCACACTACATGGTGGCTAGAGCATCTGTCCTCTGTCCTTCAGTTCCTCCAGCTCCCACGGACCTTCAGGGCAGAAAACACCCAAAATGGGGGAACAAAAGAGAGAAATCCTCCCCCTCCCCCTTCCCCCACAGCCGGAGCATGTGGGATACCAAGCCTTCCCTGACTGTCTTCATGGGGAAGGACCAGGAGCAAAAGAACCAGGCAGTCCTGCTCTTGCCTCTTCCCCTCGATTCATCCTCCCCACTCCCTCTCCAGCCTTAGCAGCTTTCCCTCCGGGAAGGGAAATGAGGCCAGCTACTAAAAATGTGCTGCTTACAGCTTATGTGATAGTGGAAGAAGCTACTACCACCTCTTTCTTTATAATGGCTGGGGGGGCGAGGGGGGGTGCAGCTTTGCCAAGAAACCTGCCACAGACTGCCCCATCCATAATCTGTGCCTCGGTAGTGGTCCTTCTGCCCCAACTACTCTGCAGGCATCTTTGTGAGCTCTGAATCCCTATCAGCCTGCTTCTTATGGAGCTGTTCCAGTACTCTTAACTGTGTCACCTTGGGCAAGTCATTCATCACCCTCCGCTTCAGTTTCCTTGTCTGTGAAATTGTCTTTTGACAATTTAAAGACCCTTTCAAGCTCTAGAATTCGGTGACTGAGATTTCTTGCCTCAGTTTCCTCATCTTAGAAACCAAGGGCTCCACCTGCTTCTTCCAATGTCATTACTGAGCCTCAGCTGGGGGCCCCTATTCAGTGCTGCCTCTTCCTCCTCCTTCTGCCTGGATGCCCCCAGCTGCTCCAGCCTTGCTCCTCTGACTTCCCTAGCCCTTGACCTAGGCCTGCCCCACAGTACACAGGCCACCAGATGGGCTCCCAGGCCCCCTCCCCCAGAGACAAAAAACTCGTCCGTCATAGACTGTCTGAAGACACCTGGGCTCTGTGCCTCGCTGGGGAGGGCTACAGTCTCTTCCTTGTGCCTCAGTTTCCTCTTCAATGCCTACGATTTTACCATTGTGAACTTAAGGGTTGCCAGAAAACCAGAGCACAAGAAACTGCTTTGTGACATATTTGGGACCTTCCAGCTCCTCTCCACAAAGCATGCAGACTCATCTGGAAGTCAACATGGCGGTGCCTGTAACAGCCGGCATTGGGCAAATAAAGGCCTTCATGCTTGTCTTTTTTTTCTTTATTGCCTGGAGCCTCATCCTAGATACAGCTGGGCTGGGTCAGTTGTTGGTATCCCAATGACCTCATGGCATAGCTCCTGGCATGATGCAAATGTCCCAGGGATTCTGAGGATCATCCTCTTACCTCCTTGGAGCAGGTTTAAGGGCCCAACCAAAATTGTCTGAACAAGATCTGGGAGTAGGATGATGCTGGGGAAATTTGTGGGGACAAGGAAAGGTTGAATCCAGTTTGAGCTGGACCTCTCAGCAGAGCCAAATTCAGAATAAAGCTGGGAACTGGATTTCTACTCATCTCCCTCTCCCTTGTATGCATAGTGCTGAGTATTATACCATCTACCATAGGAACCATTTTTAGTCTATCACTTAGCCTGGCAGATTGAATTTTCAGGAACCCAAACCCCCTAATATAGCTCCAATTCGCTCAGTCTCCAGACTGAGAATTTTCAGTATGTATCCAATCCTGGGTTTTTGTTTACCTTTTCATAAATGTAGAAAGAAGGAGGGTTATTTTGCTCATTCATTCCTCAAACTGATAGTCTACAACTAGCAGCATAGCTAGGCCCCAAAGATCCTTTGTATATCCCGAAGGAGAATGTGATCATTTCAGTCCTAAAACTAGAGAGGAGGAGTAAGGAGGAGGGGTGGGGGGTGCTTTGGACAGAGAAAGTATTTTTCCCAGATACTTAGTTTTCCCAGAAAAGTTGAAAGGGGAAAAGGATAAGAATTCCTCCCACCCATTACCTACCTCCATCCTCTAAAAGAGACTAATGCCAAGTTCATCTCCCTCGCTGGTCCATCTAATGGACTTAGATCTTTTTGGCCTTGGGATATCAAGAGTCCAAGATGGGTGTGTTCATTGTAAAAATCCCTGGAGTGGGTAGTACTAGCCTTATCTTAGAATCAATTAAAATTGGCAATATGTTTGGATGCACTTGTCTACTGCTTTCTGATTTAAGTGGCGTGTGGTATGGGCCTTAGAATAGTTCATACAAAACTTAGGGATCTATTGGTGGGAGTCTATATTTCTTTAAGCAAGTGCCCTTCTGGGTCTATATGAGGAAACAGTGTCGGTGAAACTATTGAGGTGTATTTCTCTATCTCTTTGGGTACAGTCGAAACTATGTGCTTCTGCCTGCGTATATGGAACTGCGTGTTATTGATGCTTTCGAGTTAATTAAATTCCTTTCCAATTTAGCCCCACTTTGGGCAATCCCCCCCCTTTCTAAGTAATAAGATCTGCCATCACCTTGTCCTAGCTGGGCAGCCTGACTCCCTCCGCCTCCCCCCAGCCACCCACGCGGTTGCGGCAGGGAGCTCCCCTTGGCCGGTCGCCCCACGCGGGATTCCCCCGCCCCTACTGCCTGGCTGTTCCCAGGGAGGGAAAGACCTGGCGTTTCTCATCTCTCTCGGAGTAGACTTGGCAGCGGAGGCGGGAGGCACCTAGGTCCCCCCCACTCCCGCTCTCTCCTAGCTAAAGAACCCCTACCCGGCTCCAAACAAACGCCCACGAGTCGAGGCGAGAGGCAGGCGCTTAGAAAGACGAGTTTCCCCGCGCCCCGGTCACCCTGGCCAAAACTCCCTGGGCTGAAGACAGTCCTGCTGAGTGTCGTCCCCGGTGCCCCGGCCAACTACAGGCCCATTCGATCTGGTTCCCCGCCTACGAGGACCCCAAGCTCGGCCCCAAAGGTGAAAACCAAAACTCCGGGGGTGGTGTTGGGGGGACGCGCTTGTTTTCTTCAAATATATCAATAATGAATGTCAATCTCTCCAGCTTGTTCGTTTGTTTTTTAATTGATAAAATTTCTTTTCCAAGATCTGCTACGAAAGTGCAGGCAATTTACTACGGTCGCTCCTCCGGCTCCGGCTCCGGCTCCGGCTCGGCTCTGCCCCACCGGGCTTGGCTTCCAACCCCGGGAGGGGTAGCCTAAGCTTTTAGGATCGGTCTGTTTCGGAAAGTAGCAGGGGAGACTGCAATTTCGTTTGGGTTGTACGTTCGCTTTCTAATGCGCACCAAATTCTAAACGAGTTTGCGAGCCGGCTTCCCAGATTCCGCCGTCCCCGCCCTCCTCCCTCCTTCCTGGCCCTAGACTGGTCCCCGGACCCATCCTCGGCATCCTGACTCCACTCCCAGCCAAGCCGTGCCTTCCTCTCCGGACCCGGGATTTGGTCGGGGGAGATCCCAACAAAAGCCACGGTAACGATCGCGATAGTGATCACCGTAGTGGAGACGGTGAGAACGCGAGCGGTGGCGAGGATGATGGTGCTGATGAAGGTGGGAAGGATAAACGATGGTCTTTCGCGCGCCCCATCGGAGCACGGAATTCCAGCGATTCCCCCTCCTCGAGGGGATGAGGGATCCGTCTGGCGCAATCATTCCCGAGCCCTGGCGAGTGAGCCGGGAACCGGGGTAGGGACTCTGCCCTCAGAGTGGGGCTCGTCCCGCCCTGATCCCCCTACTCACTGCTGGATACCCGCCCCCCACCAAGCTCTTGATCTCCCCGGTTGCGCCGGGAGCTCAGCCACAGATGTCCAGCCACAATTCTCGGTTGGCTGCAGACTCGCACAAGAATTGCGTTTGGACAATCAGCGGCGGAACCCCTGCTCCCCGTCCTCCCCGAACCCCCCTCACCCTCCCCACCTCCAGTCGCCGCCCAGCTCCTGGAAAGCGCCACCTCGGACACCTGGGTCTCGAAGCTCCGCGCCTGACCGATCTCCCCACGGCGGCTTTCCTTCTCAGACCTCCGTAGGTGGCCAGCAGATGCTGTTGCCCACCGCCCCCTATCCCCGGGACGGGATCTCGATCAACCGCGGTGATTTCCCTAGTCCTCCCGGACAGATCCAAATCGATTGCGGCCGAGCTCCAACCCGGATCCAGATGGAAGGTCCAGTTTGCCGGGAAACCTTGGCTTTGGTTCTCCGAGAGCCCCCAGGACGCGGGACTGGGCGGGGCTGGAGCGGGGACTTGGGGTTGCCCTCGACTAGAGATGTCGGAGCTCGCGACCCGCCCGGCCCCGGACTCTGGGCTCAGGGGCCAGGCGCCTGCGTCCGAGTCGTCGGAAAGCATCAAACAGAAAGGATTGAAGGCGCATCTCTGGCTGCCCCTTCCCCAGCATCGGGGCCCCCAGACAGCCGGCCGGGACCTTCTAGTCTGCCCGCTGGCTGGGAGCGGGGTGTGTTGCCCGACCACTAGGTTCCCCGGTCCGCGGCTCCCCCCTCCTCCGGCCCCGCGGCCCCGGCACGCACCGACTCCTGAGCTTTCCGCTTCCCGGGTACTATCTGCCTCCGGCCTCGCTGGGGATAGGGGTCCCTCTCCCTCTCTCCCTGCCCCCAGAGAGACCTGGAGTGGAGGAATGCAAGGGAACCCGGAGAGCAGAACTGGGGGCCCCCTGGGCCACCTGCAGCAGGAGTCACTCCTTCCCCTGGAGATCCAGGCTGGGAGCGGGGGTGGGGGGGGTGGGGGGTGTTGGGTGGGTAGGTGGGTGGCCGGGGCTGGGCCGGGCCGGGCCGGGCCGGGCCAGGCTGGGAGGGGGGGGGGGCGCCTGTCGTCCCCCCGGACGCGCAGGGCGAGGCGCAGGGCTGAGCCGGAGCAGGCGCCTCTGGCGGCTCGGGGGCCTCGGGGCGGGCTTTTAGTCGTCCCCTCCAACAATACGGGCCTTGCTGCGGCGGCCGCCGAAGAATGGGGATGGGCTGCAATTGGTACTGGATTTGAATAACACCACGGGGAGATCAATGGTCATTGTGTCGGTGGAGTAATGAATCTCCGCTGTCTCCAGAGCCCCACCACGACAGCTGCAACCTGCAGTCAGGCAGCTCTTAAAGACATAGCGCGCCCCTCCCCGCGGGTCTCCCCCCCAATAGCTCGCACCCCGGTCCCTTGAGCATGGACCCCATCATCCCACCCACCCCCAGCCTCATGGCTCCCTCCCTTTGGCTCCTACCATTGCTAGAACTGCTCTGCCCCCTCCCTAAGGGTGCCACCGAGGGGCCCTGGGAAACCCCCCCATTTCTTCCCAGAACAATCTCCTTAATGTCCCCCTTAGCCACCCTAGGAGCCCAAAGAAGGCAACTAGGAAGTTTTGTCCACCCCCAGCCCCGTGAGTCTTCTCATAAGGTTCTTGTCTCTTCTCCCCCACCTCTATCCCCAGCAATCTGACAGCACAGATTCCCTCAGCCCTAGTCTAACTCAATGTAGATCTTAAGCACTTTTCTCATTTTTTCTGCCCTACTTTGGGGCCCCGTGGTCCCCCACGACAAGCCTCTTTAGATGCTACCTCAGGTTGTTGGAGAGAGACAGGGAAAATCTCTTGAAAAGAGAAATTCCCTGGGTTTTATGTAGGGCCTAGGTAATGCTAGTGTTCCCCTAGCTGGGCAGAAAAGATAAAAGGGGATTTTTTTTGGAGGGGGAATGTAGAGCCCTACACCCACCTACCCCCTACAACTAGACTACTAGCAACCCCAGGGCCAGTCACTGAGTATTCCAGACTGATCCTGACAGAAATTATGTGGGGCCCAGGCAGGGCAGAGAAAGGGCTAAAGCCCTTTCTCTTCTACTGTTATCTGTCTTGGGAATTGTCTTCCTGTGTTCTGCTAGAACAACAGGCAGAGATCTAGGTGGGCTC
Source organism: Potorous gilbertii (assembly GCA_028658325.1). Lineage (NCBI taxonomy): Eukaryota > Metazoa > Chordata > Mammalia > Diprotodontia > Potoroidae > Potorous > Potorous gilbertii. The sequence goes on along the minus strand of CM053769.1, from coordinate 305,853,366 downwards.
CAAGAATATCTGAGGGTACCTGGGCAGATAGTGTGGAATATGTAGGTGGTAAGGGAACCACCTGGGTTTTGAATATGGAGTCAGTAAACTCTCTGAGTCCAACTCTTAGCATTCCCTTTCCCAACAGAGAAGAGTGTGTGAAAGGGGTGGAAGTGGGGATACAAAGAGAGGGAGCCTAAGTTAATGGAATCTATGGGCACTGTCCTCCTGCTAGTAGTGTATCTGTACTACCTGAGAGCTAGGATCGCTGCCTGCTATTAGCTTACACACTCCCTTCTTACTTCTGATTTCCCTTGCCACTGCCTTCCTCTATGGGCAGTTTCCTCAGATTCACTGCCTTAAGGGGATAATTTGGGGAGATAATTTCCTCAAGTCCTACTAAGAATCTAGAATTTGACTCTTCGAGCCCTCATTGGAAGAGTCTAAATTTCTGAATCTTGGGGGCAGTTCCAAGGCTGCGGTGCTATGTGAAGGAAGGCACAGCTCTCTGGACTGTAGTTCCTATCCCACAGATAAGTGAAATTATTGGTGAGGAGACTCAAGGTTCTCTAGCCTGACAGGAATTACAAGAAAACCTCTCTGAAGCAAATCTCCGCTACCCAGAATGTTCATGGAAACGGAGACTGCCAAAACTAGATGTGACCTTAGAACATAGAACTCTAGAATTCAAGTACAGAGCTTAAAGGTAATCTCCCTAGTTTTGCAGATAAGGGAAATTAAGGCAGCTAAATGACCCTGTAGTTCGATCACCAAGCCTGTTGTCAGACTAGTTACTAGCTGGATGACCCTGAGCAAGTCACTTACCCTTTATTAACCTCATCAAATGAGATCATATTCAAAAAAGCATGGCACACAGTGCCTGGTTCACTTAATTAAAGCTTGTTTCCCCTAGAAAAGTAAAATATTACACTTATGACTTAACAGTAGGCAAGTTCAGGGTTAAAAATACTGACTGGCTTCTGACACTAAGTCAGTGCTGGAATTCTTTCCCTAGCTTCCCCTTGAAGGGGATCTGGGCTGGGGAGGTATAGAAAAGGAAAATGATAAGGAAATGAGCTGAAGTCTGCAATTTTCTCAAAAAAAGCAACACTTAGGAGATGCCCTGGGGCCTGTGCTGTCTATGTTTAAAGACAGAAAAGTTTTTGAAGTTCATTTCAGATGTCCTGCCTCCTCCCCTTTGGTGTCCTTTTCTCCCTTCTGAAACTCACACCCCCACCCACGCATTCATCTAGAGCCTTCTCTGTTACCTCTCTCCCAAAAGCTGATCTCTAAAAAGTCTTAAATAAATTCTTCTAAACTGGAGAATAAATGACTGGTAAGTACTTAAAATGGGGATCACAATGTCACCTACATCATATTGTGAGGATCCAATAAGAGAATATTTGTAACGTATACAGTAGGAGCTTAATAAATGTGTGTTCCCTTTCCACTTCAGTTATCTTTCCCAAAGTAAATTTGCATTTTTAAGGGATAGAAGCTTTAAACCAAAGAGGTGAGGAATCTGAGGAATAAGGGAACTGGAAGGGATAATTTGAGGACTAGGAGAATCTTCCTATGGCCTCTGAAATCATATACATAACCTGCTCCCTTGGTACCAAATAAATATGGCCTCCAATTTTTCACAGTGTAAACTGATATTAGGAAGATAACCTAAAATTTCTTACTCTGAAGACCAAGATCTAATCATATTACTTAATTGTGCTTACTAAGGCAGGGAAGAAGGCTCTGGCATTTTGGAAGGAAGCCAAAGGAATTCTGGAGTTAATCCTGCTCATAAAATTCTTTACATTTCTTGGATAATACAAATTTAAATACAAATACAAACCCTTTTTTTCTCCTTTGAATATCAATATTCATATGAACCTGGTGTTAATGGGCATGTATGTAGGACCCTATTGACCAAGGAACCTGGTATGATGGAAGGAGCCCTGGGTTAAGAGGAATTAAGACACACTTTTGCTCTGATCCTTAGGTCTTCCATTAACTAGTAGGTAAATCTGGGGTCCTCAACAGTAAAGTGAATGCAATGGGTTAAATAATCCCTAAAGTCCAGTCTATGAGTCCATTTCAGTATTTTGGGCTTAGAAATTTCCTGATGATATGATGGAGTGTCTAGATGTTTTGCCATCTGAATTCATTTTGAAATGATAGGCTTCCTGGCCAGATCTTGACTAGTGAACATAGAGCCACCCCAGATATTATACTTGATTTCACATCTCTTCTCCTTGCTCAGTCCATACCCACCCTCTACTCCTCCGTCTGCAGGAACCAGAGCTGATGAAGCCACTGGGTCTCCCCCCCCCCCCCCAGAAGGGGATACTTGCCCCCCTAGCCCTTCCCCCCATCCCCATCCCAGTTCCCCGGGGCCATGCTGCTTTCTTGCTGCCGCTTGTAATAAAGAAAATCTCTCAGCTACCCTTCCATGGTTGCCTGGCAACCCCAATTGGAGGGGGGGGTGGGTATGGGGGGAAGAGGGAGTAGGGAGGAGGGAAGGGGGAGGACCCCAAGTAGCCAATCCAGAAGCAAACAAGAGGATTTGGGTGACATGGGGCCTGTCTTAGGGCTAACCTGAACCAGCCTGAAGGGGGGGCATCCCCCTCGTGTCTCACACCAATAAATATGGATTAGGGAGATTGGCCGGGTTTTTCCCACAGGCCTGAAAGGCCGTGGCTGACCTTTCCACCCCCTTTATACACCAACCTGACAGCCAGGCCGAGGAGAGGGCAGGACCCCCAGAGATGGGAACCCCTGGCCCCAGTTGGTGCCTCTTTGGCTTCAGGGAACTTTTCACCTAACCCAATCCCACTGCCCTTTTCTCTGCCCCTGACCTCCTCCTCTTGCAGGCTGGTCCAGGTTCCTAGTCTTGGTGTCTGGGTATGAGGGACAGGTCAGACCCTAAGGCTAGGTTTCAGGAAGTCAGGGACTGGGGGTGTTCTCTGGCTCACTGCAGCTACTAAGGTTCCCCTTTCAGACTCCAGTTTTCCATCTCCCTGGTCCTCTTACACTCTCAATTTAGGTTCTTGGCCTTGATCTCTTTGTCAGCTCTCAGTCCTCAACTTAGATTTCTTTGGTTCTTAGCCTCTACACATTTGTCTAGTTCCCTGTTTTTCAATTTCCCTATCTCTGTTTCCTTCTACTGATTTGTTCTGTCTGCAGCCATATTCCTCTTTTGCTTTTTTCTCTTCTCTTTATACTAAAACTACTTTGTCTCCCCCTCTCCCCCAACCTTTCCTACTATCCTGTCTCTTTTCTTCCTTCTCTTTCTCCTTTCCTTTTTTTCTGTCCCTGTTCTCTCTCCCCACATCTCCCTCTCTCTCTCTTCCTCCATCCCTCTCTCATTTGTCTCTCCCTCCCCTATCTCTCTCTGTCTCCCTCTCTCCATCTCTCTGTCTCTCTCCCCGCTATAAGAAGTCCCAACACCTCAGAATGTTGAAGGGGAGTGGTAAGAGACAAGGGAAAAAGAAGGGCAGTGATCCCTCTCCCTGGTGTCTTGGCACTCAACCTCACTAGGGATCCAAAGGCTTTGAATGGAGTCAGTGTGTAGCAAGGAAAGGCAAACACCTTGGTCTGAGGAAGAAGACTGGATTCAGCTCTGGTGTTCACTCCCTTCCTCCCTTTCTCTTTCTCTCTCCCTTCTTTCCCATCTCCCTCCTTCCCCTCCCTTAAGAGACAGCTGGAGTGGAGGGTGGCCAGGTGGGTACCCCTCCAATCTCATCCCCTCCTCAGGGGAGGGCTAGAGCCAGGTTTTCCTCTCCAGAAACCAGCTCCCCCTAGATCTGCCCCCTTCTCCCCCCTTCTAGCCTCTTTCCTGTCCAGCAGCTGCCAGGAAAAAACCTCAGGAAGAACAAATATCGTCTGGGACCAGGTGGCAGCCCAAGCTGACAGGAATCAGACAGGGAAATCAGTCTGTGGCAGTGAAGATCCCCTTCTTTCCCTACCAACCCCCAATTGAAGAGGCCCTGGAGCCAGCCCCCAGAGCATCTCGGTCCTGGGGTGAGTGGCTGTTCTCCCAGGGGAAGTGGGAGGGCAGGGTTGGAGAATGTCATGGTCAAGGTTCAGTGGTGGAAAGGAAATGTGTTTGCGTGGGTGACTTCTGAATTCAAGGGGCAGGTAAAAGGGCTCCTAGGTCCTTTTGTCCCCAGGGAAGTTAAGGAGGAAAAAATGAAGGCTTTATTATCCTTGGGAGGATGGCTCTGGACTTGACAATGATCTCCATTGTATCTAAAGGAATTATTATCCCAGGTATCGGAGATGTTGGAGTCCCCTGATTTTGGAAAGATTGCTCTTTCCCTCTCCTGTTTCTTAGTCTCCGATCTTTCCATTTCTCGGAGTCCTATGTCATTTGTCATTCATACCTCCTTCTTGCAATAAGTCTGGGTCTTTGAATCTCTTTCTCTCTCTGTCTTCATGGCCTATATCAGCAGGAAGGAAGAGGCTTTAGTCAAGGCCACAGCCATGTAGGTAGTGGGGAGGGAGGGAAGACTGGGTATAAGGTAGAGCACAGGGGTGAAATCCATGGAAGCAAATATGACAATGAGAAGTCATTTGCACTTGTGCCTTTTTTCCCCAAGGAAAAGTCTATTTATTTCTGTTCTCTGTTGTTTGTTTTCTTTTTTTCAAACAGAATTGAGCATTGTATTTGTCAAAAGCTTATTCTGCATATGTCAATGTAGTCATATTATTTTCGTTGAATTTTCTATTAATATGGCATTGTTATGTTTAAAAATCAATTTTATTCAGTGAATAAAAATCTCTCCCTCTCACCCCCTTCTCTTCTTATTGAGAAAAAGAAAAAAGAAACAGAAAAACCTTTGTAAGAACATGCATAATCAAGCAAAATAAATTCTCACATTGACCATGTACCAAAAATATCTTAATCTGCACCCCAGTCCATCACTTCTCTGTCAGAACATGGGGAGCATGAGTTTCATCATGGAACTGTGACTGGTCATTGTGCCTATCTGAGTTCTTAAGTCTTACAAAGTCTTTTAGTCTTTATGTTTTTTTGATAAATTGTTCTGTTTCTCCTTCAATCTGCATCAATTCATACAAATCTTCCCAGGTTTCTTTGACACCAGCCCTTTCATCATTTCCTAAAATAGTATTCCATTTTATCTTTATACCATAAAGGTTGTATATACCATTCAGCCTTTCCCCAGTAGGTGAACACCCCCTGAGTTTCCAGTTCTTTGCCACCACAGAGTTATTATAAATGTTTTCTTACATATGGATCTTTTTTCTTCTTTCTTCTATCTCTTTGGGGGTATAGGTCTAATGACTGGGGCATCACTGGGTCACTTTAGTAACCTTTGGGGCATAGTACCAGATTCCATATCTCTTTTCTTAAACTAGACTTTCCATTATTCTCTTTCCTTACAAATCTCTAGAAAAAGGAATTTCCAAACATCCCAACTGGGTACCTCCCAGTAACTTCCAGCCTTAATTTTTCTTGCTGTAGTTAAAGCTCCATCCCTTCATGGTAACTGAGCCCATTTTTCCTGACCCCGCACAATATCCCCAGTGTAGTCCTATCTAGGACTACCTAGATAGGTAGTTTTGGGAATTTGGTTCTTCAGCCTTGGGTGAATTATTCTAAGGCATCAGAGTCTTGGGTCTAGATCCTTGCTGTGCTCAGGGTCTCCCTATCCAAGTGCCAACTTCATCTGCCAGCTTTAGGAAACAGTCCCCATCCAATAGTGTTGAGGTGGAAGCAAATACTGGGAAAACTGGGTTCATTTGTAGGATCAGGGAAGTCTCTGGATAGCAAGGGCTTTGAGAGGTCATCCTGTCCATCCTTCTGCCTCTACTCTGAGATGAAAAACAATTAATTTTTTTTTAAGTGCAAGGGAACGAGCCTTTTCTCATAGGGCAATAAAGCATTTGTTTCAGGACCTGAGAGAGCCTGCTCTTTTCGGAGTCAGGGAGGAAGTAGCCCTGGCTCTAGCCCTGAGGTCCTTTCTTGTGTTCAGATCCCCTAGGGACTACTTGGGGTAGGGGGCTCCTGTCCCAGATTTCCTCCTCAAGTGTCTAATCTACCTTTCCTGTCACTAAGGCATAGAGCCTCATGTCTTGTCACCTGAATATCTGAATCCTTCTTACTGTAGAGGTTCCGCGGGGGGGGGGGGGGGGGGGGGGGGGGGG
>CM053769.1:305777519-305846725 GCA_028658325.1 Potorous gilbertii | reverse complement strand
AGTCCTCCCCCCCACCCCCCCACCCCCCCACCCCCGTCCCTCCCTCCCTCCCTCTCCCCCACCCACCCCCTTCCCCTTTGTCTCCTGCTTTGTGATGGTAAGAGTTACTCCTAAATCTGCTCCATGACACAGTTATTGTTCCGCTAGGCACTGAGTTTCTAAACTTTTCCCCCGGGGTCAAGAATGTGGCCAGTTCCCGGTTCCCGGCCGTTCCAGAGAGGCTCTGGGTGGCTGGAGGTGGGGCTAGGGCCTCACCCCTGGCTGAGGTGGGGGGCGGGGGTCAGCCAGGGAACAAAACCCTTTGAAATGCCTCCCCTCCATCACTGCCAACATTGTCTGCTGCCCGTGGGGGGCCTGGCACGGCCCCTCCGGGGCTCTGGCCCCCAGCTTGGACCAGGCCTGCAGGCCAGCATCTGGGAATGGACAGAAGGTTATTGTCCTGCCCTCGGGCCCTTTGTGTTGCCCAGTTCCAGCTGTCTAGGTTGGGACTGGGAGACTGACCCATGAGAGGAGGAGGGGAGGGCAACTAACTGGGGAAAGAACATGGATCACTGCATCCTGTGGGGTCGTTCCTAGGCCCTGTGATCCCACCCAGCACTGGGATCACAGGCCTGGCCCTGTGGGTGGTGAGGGTGCCACAGGTCTGGGGGTAGTTCTGAGTATAGCTCTGAAACAAACAAGGTGCTCTAGTCATGTGGTGATGGTGAATAGGGCCCCAGAGCTTAGACTTCCTTGTCCCTTCCTTTCCTTGGGGGACCATTCACTCCTCCTTAGGCAGTATCCTGGTTCTTGGGGGCCTTCAGGCTTTAGTCCTATCTACTTCCCTTAGAGTTTCCCCAGGCCCTGCCCTGTCTTTTCCCCAGCCACTGTGGAGTATGTGCCCTGGGGGTTAGGTGGGAGACTGTGGCCTGGGGGACCTTCCCCTGATTGGGGAGAGAGTCACTTTGTCCCAGAACACTGCCTAACAGCCTCTTCTCTTGGGGCTGGCCTGGCTTGACCCAGAGGAGAGGGCTGTCCTCTCTAACTCTGGATCCCTTCCAACTGTTGGCTTTGCTCCCTGGACCTGAATGATCTTCTAAGCCCCTATCGGCAGCCTGGGCATTTCTCCAATTTTAGTTCAGGGTGGTGTGGTGTTTGGTAATCCAACATTTTCTGTCTCTTTAAGTACACTGAGTAGTTTCTCCACCTCTCCTTCCTGCCTCCCTCCTCCCCCCAAAAAAAGAACCCAGTCATACCACCTGAGATAGTCTCTTTGCTTTGCCAGCTGCATTTGTGAGAAGAAATGTATTTTGCCCCTACGCAGCCACTCTCCGCACTGCCCACTGCTTGAGCTGTGGTGGTGTCTAGGTCACCTGAGGACAATCCATCTGATGGAGGAGAGAGTACTTGGGTGGCAGCCTAGGATGGTATCCCCATGATTCTTGGTGCTCCCACCATTTGGGTGGGTAGAGGCAAGGAGCATCTCTCCTTGGAGGGGCTAGGACAGACCCTAGGGGTGTGTGTACAGACCTTGAGGATGGAGGAAGAGTGTATGGGGGGACCCTGGAGTTGGAGGAGTTAATGCTGCTACTGGGCCAGGCACTGAATGGGGCTGCCACGCTGCAGTAGCGAGAAAATGACTTTAGCAGAGTTGGACGCAGCAGGGCTGGCCAGATCCGCTTCCTAATGGGCAAAACAGCTGGCTTCTCAGGGAAAACAGCTGGCTGAGTCCCAGCCTCCGGAAGACAGAGGCATAGCCTCCTTCTCCTCAGAGTTCTCTGTTGCTAGGGTCCCTAAAAGATGAAGGGAAATGAGGTATGGGAGTAGGAGATAAGTGGGAAAACCCAGGAGATATGGGTGCAGGGACAGGGGGAGATTTCTGGAACAGGTGCCCAGATGTTCCAGGCCCTGATGGTAGAATAAAGCTGGCTGGGATTCCAGGGTGTTGGTCTCCCTTCAGGCAGGGGAGGAGATGGGAGTTGGTGGGTTCTGCCTCCACCCTGCCTTGGGTCCTCCCAGGGCAGAACAGAACAGAATTCTAGCTGCCATTGTTTGATCAAATCTAACTCACTCAGAATTGACTGGGATGCATGGGCTGAAGCTTCCGGGGATGAGAGGGAATCTACTATTGATCCTTGGGCAGATCCTGGGTCCCCTTGTCTGAGAGGAAATTGGAGGAGATTGAGGAGATCAGAAAGGCCCTGGGGAGGGAAGAAGAAGATAACAGAAGGAGGGAAAAAGAGACCACTGCCTGGTAAGAATGGATTTTCTTCATCTCTGTCCCTTTCTCCAGACAGACCTTTAGCCTGGACTTCCTCTTTTCTGCAGTCACTAAGGAGGCAGGAGCACCCCTAGATGGTAGTGTTCTTATCCCTTGCAAAATACCAGTGTTCAATACACAGCAAAGGGGAGATAAGAGTGGTACCAACCCTCCCCCCACCCAGAGATTTAGTTCCAGGGTAAAATGAGGCTATATTTGACGGGAGGTAGCAAGTACTCCAGACCTGGGGCAAGAAACAGCCACCCCGGAAAACCAGGGATCCTAAATTCAAGGTCCTTTGCATGTGATTGTTGGTGGCTCTTTTTAAAATGATCTTTCATCAGGTGCCCCCGTACCTCCACAACTTGACCACCTCACTTCTGGCCTCTCTGACTGCCCCCTCCCATCTGCCTCATGCTCTGCCTCTTCCTCCTAGGCTTCAATAAAAAGCAAACACCAAGAGAACAAAATGAAACAAACAACGCTTAGGCTGGCATCCCGCACCCAAATCCTCTTCCTCACCTCTACACCCTGAAAAAAGGCAGCATCAGCCTGGGTCAAGTGGAAGAGCTGACCCCTATCGCTGACTGGTAGCTGTGGAAAGTGAGCCCAGGGCTTGGGGCAGGGCCCTGGACCTGAGATCTGAAGTCTAGATTAATGACTTTATTTTTCCCAGTGGTTGCTGCTCCTGGGCTCCTGGGGTGGCAATGGGAACGGGAGAAATGGAAGGAACAGTGTCCTGGCTAAGTTGTGGACACTACCGCCACCTCCTGGTCTCTGTGGAAATAGCACCTGCCTAGATTAGACTTGTTTTCTAGGGATGGTGGAGATAAACCCAAATCGGGTTTGGGGAGCTAATTTCCAAGGCTGGACCTGCCCAATATGGCCCGATTGAGCTTGGGAGATTCCTAAGGGAAATGTCTGGATTGGGAAATATTGGTTATTAATTACCTGTATGATATTGGGCAATTAAACCATTAACATGTCTTTATGAAATACCTACTATGTGCTAGACAATGTGCTAAACTCCGGGGACAGACAAAAATGAAACAGTTCTTGACATTAAGGAGCTCATGATCTATCTGAGGGAACAATATATAGAAGCGGATGATACAAAACGTACAATACAATTGTGGAAAGAGGAAGCACTATAAGCTGAGGGGATCAGGGAAGGTCTGATGGGGATGGGGCTTGGGTTGAGCCTGGAAGAATACACAGATTATAAGAGTAGTAGGATTATAGGATGATTATCCATATTATGGAAGTGAGGAGAGAGAGCATTCCAGGGGTGGGATCCAGCCAGTGCAAATGTACAGAGACTGGAAATTGAGTTAGTGTGTATGGTTCAATGAGTAGGCTGATTTGGTGGCGTGGTATACCTTGTGATGGGTAGCAATGGGTAATAAGCCTAAAAATGTAGGTTGGAACCAGATGGTGAAGAGCTTTAAATGCCAAACAGGAGTTTGAAATTTATCCTGGAGGTAATAGGGAGATACAGCAGTTTTGCTTCTTGAGCAGGGGAGTGATTTGGTCAGATCTATATATGTCACTTAGCCTCTCTGGACTTCAGTTTCCTTGTGTAAATTAAGGAGGTCAAACTAAATAGCTTCTGTGGTCCTTTCCAGTCCTAAATCTGTGATCCTTTGACACAACATAAGCCTTTTGTCATCTGGGTAAAACCTGAATGACTTAAATCCCACTGCTTTGAAACGTATCTGAACTGGATCTCAGTAGAACTATGTTTATCTTTGCAACTTTGGGCTGAAGGTTTGGTTTGCTGAGTCAGCTCAGATGCTAAGCAGTATTACCTGGGCTTCTTTCACCTACTTCAGAAAATGCATTGGTTTTAAAATGACTTCTGTATAAACTGTGCCACTGATCACAGATGAGTCTGCTTTCTTCCTTAAATCTCTGAGACTAGAAACATCTTACTAAATAGTTTGCTAGATTTGTGTGAATACTGACGTATTCCTAGAAAATGTTCTCCAATTTCACCTTAGTTCTGCCTTCCCTTTGGGGTTTCAAGATTCTAGTTGTGTAAGCCACTAGTCTGACTATTTTGCCCAAGGGTCGCCCTATAGCCCTGGTCAACACCCTTGAAAGGACTGGGCAGATTGGGGAAGCTGGATACATCTCCAGGAGGCTAACCAGTTGTTTTTGAGATTAAGAATGAAGAGGTAAGGAAGAGAAAGATGGGGTGACTCCAGGTCTATGTTATTGCCTCAAGGAATCAACTAACTATTAAGGCAATGAGGTTATGTCTCTCAAAGAAATCATAGGATGGTAGATTTAGAGATAGTGAGACTTTAGCCTCAACTAGTCTACTACCATTTTTCGGTTCAGGAAGATCACACAGGAAGTAAGTGGCTGAGTTGGGATTTTAACCTAGTTCCTCTAACTTCCAATCTTATACTTTTTCTACTGACCCATGATGCCCTATTACAATACACCTAAAAATTGATGCCATAAGTGGATTGATTGACTAGATTGGATGGTAATGATTCTTAAGATCTCATCCAGCTCTTGAAGTAGAGTGGAAAATGATAGAGGGTAATGTTAACAAGGGATGAGGATTCTTTGAACCTTCAGACCGCATCTTATAGGATTAACACCAAGTGATTCCCTAATTGTTTAGGGATTATTTCTCTAAACTAAACAGTGAGCTTCCTGAAGGCAAGGACCATTTTTTTTTTTAAGAGAAGTGACTTGGATATAGAGGAAAGAAAATTGATCTCACCATCAAGAGTAGGAGGTTTAAATCCCAACACTTTTTTGTTGCTAATGATGCCAACGAACATTTCTTTTTTCTTATATGTAGAATACTTTTATTGATATATTTTGGCTTTATTTCTTTTTATATTTGTGAATATATTCCTCTTCCCTCCTCATTCTGCTAGCCTTCCCTTACAACCATAAATTCCAGGATTAGAGAGTGATAGTCTCACTGTCCTCTGCCCTCTTCAGATCTCATCTGAAGCATTGTGTTAAATCCTGGGGTTGCATGGTATACTGTGTTCCAGTATACACACACACACACACACACACACACACATATATACAAAGATACACATGGATACATATATACACATATGTACACAAATACACATAGACACACACACATATATACATATATACATATATATATATCTATATATATATATATATATATATATATATATATATATATATATATATATATATATATATATAAAACAAAAAATGTTCCAAAAATCGCAGAAATTCTCAAATGAAAATGGAATGCTGGAACACAGAACATATATTCATCAGAGTTCATCATTCCCCCAAGAGACAAGATTTATAGGCTGACTTAAAGTAAAAAAATCCTCCAAACAGTTTTGATGGGTAATTGACTCACAGTCTAATGAAAATGTCCTATCTTAATGTCTCATCTGAACTTCTTCTGACAAGAGTTCTGGTTTAGTCTTGAATAAAACGGAGTAGTAAAAACTGTCTTTTTTTCTAATCTTCAGTGCTCCAGTCTTCATATTGTGTTGCCCACAACTAGTATATTTTGCTTTACAGCTAATTTGGAAACTACAGGAAAACTATTATCACTGTAGAAATATCAATAACAATCCCTCAAGCTGCCAACTCCTTCTAAAAGTCTGGTTATTGTCTAGAGATTAATTAGGCTGTTTTGTAGCTATAATTTGTCTGTTCTTGACATTGTTTTTCATTTTCAACAGCCCTCTCTTATGCACTTTGGTGTGACTGAACCCTGTTTCCTTATGGGTTGGAATGATCCTGGAAATGACTTCTTTAGGCTAGAGGTACCAAGATGCTGCAGTGAATAATGTGCTAGACCTGGATTCAGGAAGACCTAAATTCCAATCTTGACTCAGACATTTATAGGCTGAGTGATTCTGGACAAGTTACTTACCTTCCATTTGCCTCAGTCTCCACAACTGTAAAATAAGGATAAGAATAGCACTATCTCCCAGTGGTTGTTTCAAAGACCAAATAAGATAATGATATGTGTAAAGTGTAGTACAGTGCCTGGCATATAGTAGGTGCTATATAAAAAGACTAGCTATTATTTAATAGCTCTAACAGTCACTAAAGTGTGCTCTTTAAGAACAACAGCTTTTGGATGTTTCTGTTAAGTAATATGTACTTGTGTATATTTTTTAAAACCACAAAATTAAAAACATAGCAAAAGAGAGCAATGAAACACCAGTGTATGACATGAAATACAACACTTAACTGATATGCAATTAAATAAAAGTGGTGAAACCAGTTCAAACTAGTTTAATCTGGGTCAATATCAGGCACTGGGTCAGTGAAAGCACTTACACATGATACAAAATGAAACTATCAAAATCTTGCTTGTAAGTATGTAATTAGTACACTGCTCCACAGATCAATAGGTTTTGGGTTCATGTTTGTTGAACCAATGAAAGAAGCCAAATTGGAAAAATATAAGCTTCTTAGGGAGAGAGACTATCTATTTTGTTTGTCTTTGTATTCCTAGTACCCAATATAATCTTTTACACATAGTCAATACTAAACAAATGTTTACTGAATTAAAATTATGGTCCAGTGAAAACTAAACTGAATTTATCATAAGAGGATCAAAGTATGAATTGTTCATTACCTGTGTGACCTTAGGCAAGAAAACTTAGCCTTTCTGATCTCACTTTCTTCATTTATAAAATAAAAGGGTTGAATTAAATGATACCTAAGGTCCCTTCCTATTTTAAATAAATGATTCTCTGAATCTAGTAACATGAAATCCAATAAAGATCAATGTAAAAGTCTTGTACATGGGTCCAAGAAGCAACAGCACAAATATAGAGCAATAGGGGGAGGCATGGATAGATAGCAGTTGTTTTGAAAAAAAAAAAAAAGATCTTGAGGTTTTAGTGTACTCTATATGAATCATCAGGGTGATGTATGTTTCAAAAGAGTTAAAGAGGTCTTAGGCTACGTTGAGATGGATACCTTCCAGGATTAGAGAGTGATAGTCTCACTGTCCTCTGCCCGCTTCAGAGCTCATCTGAGGCATTGTGTTAAATCCTGGGGTTTAAGGATGGTAACCGGGACTGTGAGGGTTCTTGAGTCTACATCATTTGCAGGGACTGGGCATGTTTAACTTGGAGAAGAGAAAACTCAGAGGGTACATAATAGTTGCCTTTAAGTATTTGAAGGGCAGTCATGTGAAGAATGGATTAGACCTCATAGAATCATAGATTCAGAAGTAGAAAGGAACCATTGAGACCAATCTCTTCATTTTACAAGTGAGGAAACTGAGGCACAGAGATAAAGTGATTCATCCAGGGTCACATAGCTAGTATGTATCTGAGGAAGGATTTGAACTCAGATCTTCCTCACTATAAGTCTAGCACCTTGCCAAACATTCTGATTGTCCCCAAAAGGTAGAAGAGGAAGCAGCAAGTAGCAGCTTCAAAAAGGTAACTTCAGGCTCTGTCAGGATGAACTCTGTAACAATCAGTCATTCAAAAAGGAAATGGGCAGCCTCTCAAGGAGAGTGGTTTTCCTCTCCTTGGAGGGGTTCCGGCAGAAGCTGGGAGAATATTTGCTGGGTATGTTATAAGCAGGAATTCCCTTGTTGTATGGGTTGGATTATGTGGTGGCTGAGATCCCTTCCAACTCTCCAATTCTGTGATTCTGTGGATTGATCTACTCACAATTCCCCAAACATACCCCGCTCTTTCCCCACCTTGCTCATGTTCCCTCCACTTGGCAGGCCCTCCTCCCATCTCTGCCCATTTACTTCTTATCTCTTTCTAGTCTTCCCTCATCCTTGGAGTTCCCTTTGCCCTGGTGTGTCCCGTTGATCATGGTTATCACAGATTGCCTCATGTTATAATGCTTTGTGTTTTTGTTGCTTTCACTTTAGTTCAACAAATATATGCATTGGGGACACAAAGATGACATGCAAGAGTCCCTGTCCTCAAGGGGCTTGTAATCTGAAGAATGGAATCCAGGTTTTTGAGGGCTAAGGGATTCATCATTGTGTCCCTAGATGGCATATAGTCCAGGGTTATATACATAGTGGATGCTCAGTAAATATGAACGTAGAGGATGATGCCTTGGAGGAGGAGGAGAAAAACTTTAATAAGAGTGTTTTGACAGCTGGGGAGCTGCATTTAGGAGTAGAGTTCTTGGAAGAGAAGAAATGAAGACTCAGTCTCCTCTAGTACTTTATCTTGGTACCAATGGCTCAACTCTTAGGCAGTATGCAAGACACATAGGGATAGCAAAATGCATGACTGTCCCTTTTAGTTCTAGGCTCTCTCACTTTTGGTGCCTCCAGCCCCTTTGTGTTTCTTTGTGATCCCTTGTTCTTCTTGCATTTCTAGCCCCAGGTAGCCCATGTTATCTCTCCTCCACCCTATCCAAGATGGTGCCTACCTTCTCTCTATTCCACACTCCAGGTCAGAGGTGATGGATTGATAATCGGACCAAATTCTGCTGATGTTCATGGTGGTAGAGATTCACAGGGTTTCTCCGGTTAACATATGGATAAATTCCTACATAATCACAGTTTATTGGATGGAGGAGCCGGGAGATCCGAGTTTTAGTCTTGGCTTTGATGTTAATAGTGAATGGCTGTTGTGTGTTACCTTGAGCAAGTCATTTCTCCTCTGGACTTCAGTTTCCCCATTTGTAAAAAAAAAAGAGACTAGGCTTGCTGGTTGGTCTCCAAGATTCTTTTTAGTTCTACAATTTTACATTCTAGATAAATTATTTTTTCTCTCATCTATAGCCTTGATTTATTTTAAAGAGTTTTTAAAAAATTTTTTAATTAACAAGTATTTAAAAATTAATCTGTTCCTCCCACTATCCACCTTTACCCTATCCCAAATGAGTAAATAAACATTTAAAAATTCTGAAAAATAAAGTCCTCAGTACATACCTGCATAATCTAGCAAAACTAATTCCCATATTAGCCATATCCAAAAATGTATGTCTCTTTCTGCATTTTAAGTGTATCATCAGGAGGTGAGTGGCATGCTTCATGTTTTTGATTTCCTGGTTTATCGTTGTGCTTATCAGGTAATAAAATCTTTCAAAGTATTTTTTTAAATACTGTTGTTATAATTGTATAGATTACTTTCATAGTTCTCCTCACTTCCTGCTGCATCAGTTCATAGAGTAAGTCCCAGTTTTCTCTAAAATTGTCCATTTCATGATTTCTTATGATATGATAATATCCCATCACATCCAAATACCACGATTTGTTTGCTTCTTTCCCAGTAGGAGGATGCCCCTTTGATTTCCAAATCTTTACAACCACCAAAGAGCTGCTGTCATTATTTTTGTACATATTTTCCTTTGATTTCTTTGAGGATAAGGGGCTAGTAATAGAATTGCTAGGTCACAGAGTATGCCCACTTTAGTGAGTTTCCGGGCATAGTTCCAAATGGCTTTTCAGTCTGTGCATTTTGAATGGACTCACTGGATGAATGACTCTAATGGTAAGTGAAAAAAGAGGTTGTTCAGTTATGGGTGGTTGTTGTGTTTGTTAAATATTAGATGCAGATAAATTTCTTCCTGGAAAACCGGTGCTTAGCACCGAGCCTGACACAGAGTAGGTATTCAATCAATAATGGTTGATTGATTGAAAAACAGTATATCTTTCTCAACCTTGATTGATAAAATGAGTTTAGAAGAATCATTAAGATCTTTAGTCAGTATGATAATAGATGTCTAAGTAAATGTATGTGCTTGCAAGTATATGTATGTATATGCATGTGTGTATATATATATATATATATGTGTGTGTGTGTGTGTGTGTGTGTGTGTGTGTGTGTGTGTGTATGTACATGTGTTTGTATGCACTTAATTGTAATTGTAACTTTTTGAGGGAAGGGGAGAAAAAGAGCTTTTGCCAGTGAGTGATAAAACAGAGCATAGGTAACTTGATGTCCCTTATTAGACTGGAGGGAGAAAAGAAAACCAGAGAGCATAGGTGACTTGATGTCCCTTATTAGACTGGAAGGAGAAGAGAAAAGAAAACCAGAGAAGTAGATGTAGGATGGAAAATCAGCAAACAGCTGGATCTCCTGATCAGAAAATTTTGAGACTACGGGTGAGTTATTTTATGACTTCTAATCTAGCTTGTCAACCATTCTACTGAAGCAGTTTTCTCTAAGGTCATTAATGATCTTCTCATTACCACATTCCCTCATCCTCTTTCTGATTCGTCCTGACCTTGCTGCAGCATCCGACACTGCGAACCACCCCAACCTGGATAAATTTTCTTCCCTTTGACTGTCACTATGTTCTAAAGACAGCTAGGTGATACAGAGCCCTGGGCCTGGAGTCATAAAAACCTGAGTCTAAATCTAACCTCAGAACCATCAAGCCATGTGACCTTGAGCAAGTCACTTAATCTGTTTGCCTTAGTTTTCTCAAAATGGTGAAAATGACAGCGTTGCCCTATGAGTTAGTGCTCCTGTAAGGATCAAATGAGATAATCTTTCTAAGAAGTACTTAGCGCAGTGTCTGGCCTAGAATAATAATAACAGCTAACATTTATATGGCTCTTACTATATATATACTATATATAGCTGTATAAATGCTTATTCCCCTCCTTTTCACCGTTTTCCTCTGACCTCCTTCTGTCTCTTTGGCTGGTTCCTCATGCTCCTCTCGTCTCTTAAACATAGATGTTCCCCAAGTCTATCCTAGGACCCTTTTTTTCCCTTTCTCTACCCTCTACCATGGTGATCTCTCCTGTTTTATAGCTTTATTATGACCTTTATGAAACTGCCTCCCAAATCTGTATCTCTACCCTAAGGCCTCTCAAGAACTCCAGTCTTCTGTTTCCAATTGTTTGCTAACTCTCCTTACTTGGATGTTGGTCTGGAACCTCTACCTCAACACATCTAAAACTGAGTTTATGATCTTGCCCCACACCCCCTGCCCCAACCCTACCTATCTCATTTCCTTGAACCTATTCCCTCCCCAGACCTTCTCTGTTTCTGTTAATAGTACTATTATATTCTTAGCATCTCAGGCTCATAACCTTGAAGCCACATTTCAGTCTTCCCTCCCCATCATCTCATACATACAAAGACTTGCCAAGTCCTTTACCCTAAAATATATCTTACATCCAGCCCTTCTTCTCCACTTCTACTAAAGCCATTCTATTTAGGATCATTTTTTCTTACCCATTTTGTTGTAGTAGGCACTCAACTGGTCTCCCTTCCTCCAGTCTTTTCTCCAATTCTTCCTTTAGCCTGCCCAAGTCATTTTCCTAATGCACTCTTATAATTATGTTATCCCAAACAGCTCCCTCTGGGGGTGTATGGAATGTTCAGGGAGGACTAGCACCTCTGGTGTGAGGGTTTCTTATCCACCTTTGGGGTCCACCTGTTACTTTTTCATCTGTGGCTCCTAGAAGTTTTAGCATGTGCAGCAGCCATACCTCAGTAAACTGTCTTGGCAGACAGTCTAGAGAAGGTAGGGGTAACCCACTGACCTCAATCTCATTAGTAAGTTAGGGGGATGTCTACCCCGAGCATGTGAAAACTTCCTCAGTGGAAAGGGCAGATGAGAACAATTTGTTCCAACAGCCATGGAGGCAGTTGAAGTTGGCGCCATGGAGTTCTTAGAGCTTGGTCAGACAGAGAAGATGCCAAAGTCATCCACTACATCTGGGCCATCCTCCATCATCTTGACCTTGCACTGGAATTCAATGACTCTGGAAAAAAAGAATGAGACTGACAACTTTGTGCAACTCTGCCTCACTTAAATCCAATTCATGGGCAAGTCAAGACATTCTTCATGATGTCACTGGTCCTCTTCAAAAATGAAGGACCTTTTGACCTACCAAAGAAAGTGTAAGTGCCTGAATTTCATTCAAGTCCTTCAAGGCCAACCATAATCTGGCTCCAACCTACTTATGTAACTGTCTTATACCCTTTTGGTAAGCTATTACCAGCATTTATTAAACACTTACTATGTGCTTAACGCAGTTAAGTGGCACAGTGGATAGAGTACCAGGCCTGTAGTCAGGAAGACGAGTTCAAATCTGGCCCCAGTTACTTACAAGATGTGACTTTGGGCAGGTCACTTAACCCTATTTTCTTATCTGTAAAATAATCTGGAGAAGAAAATGACAAACCACTCCAGTATCTTTGCCAAGAAAACCCCCAAAGGTCCCACAAAGAGTTGCACAAGACTCAACAACAATGTGTCGGTCACTGTGCTAAGGACTAGGGATACAAATAAAGACAAAAACAATATCCTTGATACTAAGGAACTTCCATTCTAATGGGGGAGACAACATGAAAATAACGAGGGACCTACAAGATAAACTTTATGTTGCTGGCCTGACTCTTTTCCTTACCCCTTCCTTGTTCTCATTTTCCCTCTCTCATCGTTTTCATAATTCTTTTCATTTCAGGGCTTCAGTCAAGCAAAATCACCTCACCTGGTCCCTGCCAACCCATCAAAAGTCAACAAAGGATCAACATGAGGCTATGGAAACAGAATCGATGGAAGAAGCAACTGAAAAACAGATTTCTGGGTCTGCCACCACCTTCCCAAGCCTCAGACCTTGTGACTGGGTAAGTCCCTTTCCAGAAAGCCACATGCCTCTCTAATTTTCTTCTCTCCCACCTCCCAGAGCTAAGCAAGAAAGTCAAAGGTTAAAGGTACTTGGAGCCAGATGCTACAGGGAAAGAGTGACTTGAAGTATGGGGTTTCTACTGAACCTACTCTGTCCCCATTCCTATCCACTCTCTACCAGCTAATGGCCTGGATTTAACTTCCCCTACAACCCTCCTTCCTGCACCAGGTCCCACAAATCCCATGAAGGAGAAGCTAGATATAGTATTCCTTGAAGTAGAAAAAAGACTTGCAGAAGACAAGGGGGAGACTTTCTTTGGAGGGTTGAAAGTAGCTGTGGTCTGAACCTTGCCACACTACTCAGAAGCCAAGCCTTCTAGGGAATGCACCCTCAATTGTGGGAGATATTTTCACATCCTGGCTCCTTCCTAATGTGGAGAATTTAGAACAAGATATCCTTAAAATATAAGGATTTTAGACATTCTTCCTTGAATTTTAAATATAGCATAGGGTAGAGAAAAAAAAGCACTGGATTTGGAACCCATGATGTGAGTTCAAATGGGACCTCTGATATTTGTTGCCAGTGTGACCTTACTTAAGGCACCTGACCTCACTGGGCTTCAATTTCCTCATCTGTAAAATAAGGAGTAGGACTAGATAATGCCTATTATGCCCTCCTAGCTCTAAATACTGTGATCTTTTGCCTGGAGTAGCATCTGGGCTGCTGTTTTTCTTTAAAAGGGCAATAGTATTGATCACAAAATCTATAAAAATTATTGACTATTACAGAAGAAAACTCAATTCAATTAAATCTAACAAGCACTTAATAAAGACCTTACTACTGTATGTCAGGTACTTCGCTGGGAGCTGGGGGACCCATAAAAAGTGAAAAGAGACCTTGTCCTCAAGGAATTTACATTCTAGTAGGGGAAATGTGTACACGGATAAATACAAAACATATACAGAGTAAATACAAAATGAATTGAAGGGAGGGATTTAACATTTGGGAAAAGCAGGAAGGGCTTTAGTAGAAGGTGGTACTTGAGCTGAGGCTTTAAGGAAGCTAAGGATGCCAGGAGGCAGAAAATGAGGAGAGTCAGCCTTCCAGGAAGGTGAATCAGCACATCCAAAGGCCTGGTGGTAGGAGATGGAATCTTATACATAGGAGACAACAAGCAGGGCAGTTTGGCTAGAATTAAGTGTGTCGGAAGAGGAGTAATGTTAAAAAAAATAGATTATTATGAGGGGCTTTAGATGCAAAATAAAGGAATAACATAGTTAATGGAACCATCTTGAGCAGGGGAGCAACATGATTAAAACTGTACTTTTTAAAACTTCAAATATTTTATTTTTTTCCAATTTCATGTAAAAACAATTTTTAATATTTAAAAAAAAATTTTGAGTTCTAAATTCTCTCCTTCCTTCCCCTTCTCCTTTAAGGAGCAATTTGATATAGCTATCTATGGATTGTTCAGAGCTGCTTTCCACCTTGGGTGTCTATTTGCCACCCAATTCTTACCTGTGGCTCCAAGAAGCTGTTGCATAATCAGTGGCCACACCCTAGTAAACCTTTTCAGCAGCCAGGCTAGATCAGGTTGAAGGCTAACAGACAGGTCACAAACCTATTGGTGAGTTAGGGTGGGAAGCACCCCAAGTATAGGAAGTGAACAATTTGTTCCAATGGGCCAAACTCTTAAAGCTTGGTTAGCCATCCAAGATGTCAAGGTCATCCACTGCATCTGTAATCATTGCCAGTTGTCCTGCCACTAGACTCGTATGACTTCGCACAACTCTACCTTAATTAAATCCCATTTGTTCATATCAAAAGACATCACCTGTATCTTTTTTTACCATTTTCCCTACCTCAAAGTTCTGTGGTCATGGGCAAGTGAAGAAGCAGTAGATGAAGATCCACAACTCTGAACACAGTAATGAAACATAGTTGTGTGCTTGCTCTAATGCTTTTTAGCATGATGTTTTCAGCAATGTTGTCAGACACCTTCAAGAAGGATAAAAACAGCATCAAAGTCAACTACTACACTAGCAGTAAATTATTTAACTTGAAAAGGCTACAAGCCATGACTAAAGTGGAGGAAGAGTTGGTATGCAACTTTTTGGTCAAAGGTAATTGTGTGCACAGTGCAGCCTCTGAGACTGAGATGCAACAGAGTATGGATAAATTCTCTGATGCTTGTGCTCATCATGACCTGACAGTTAACAAGAAGAAAACAGGTTCTCTACCAGCCAGTACCGCACTATCCATATGTAGAACTATCAGTTACAGCAAATGAAGAAATTTTGAATGCTATGGATAAATTCACTCACCTTGGCAGTATTGACTCACCTTTCCAGGAATGTACACATAGATGATGAGGTTGACATACACATTGCCAGAGCTAGCTTAGTGTTTGGGAGGTTCTTCAGGAAAATATGGGAGAGAAAAGGTATTAAACTGCCTACCAAACTGAAGGTCTACAGAGCCCACTGTACTGACCTCATTGTTGTATGCTTGTGAACCTGGACAGTATGCCAGAATCATGCCAGGAAACTGAATGGCTTCCATAGGAATTGTCTCAGGAAGATTCTGAAAATCACCCAGCACGATAAGGTGCCAGACCCTGAGGTCCTTTGTCAAGCTGAACTGCCAAGCATTTAAACTCTGCTACAGAAAGTGCAACCCTGATGGACTGACTATGTCATTCGAAAGCCAAATTTTTGTTTGCCTAAAAGACTTTTAAAGAGTCTTTTACAGGCAAGTGTTCACATGGAGGTCAGAAGAGTTAGTATAAGGACACTCTCAAGGTCTCTCTGAAGAAATCTGGAATCCACTGTGAGGTATGGGAGGCACTGTAACAAGGACCGCCCAGTATGGCCCCTATCAAAGAATGTGATTTGCTCTATGAACAGAGCAGAATTACAGTAGCTGAAAAGAAAGGTGAGATGTGCAAATTTAGAGACATCTACACTCCAAATGTTCACATGGTCTATTTTTGCCCACTCTGTGGTAAAACCTCCCCAACTCATATTGGTCTGATCAGTCACATTGAGAGACACTGCACCTTGTCGCTAACATAGTGATGTCATTTTGGTCCGATGAACACAAAGGACAACAATCAATCAATTTGATATAGATTATACATGTGTGGTTGTGCAAAATATATTTCTTTTTTTTCAAAACGTATTTCTATATTAATCATGTTGTGAAAGAAAACGAACCAAAAAAAGAAAGAAAAGTAAAAGCTTAAAAAAAAGTATGTTCTCCGATCCAACCATTCTGGAGAACAATTTGGAACTATGTCCAAAGGGCTATAAAAATGTGCATACCCTTTGACCCAGCAACATCACTTCTAGGGCTGTATCCCAAAGAGATCATAACAATGGGAAAAGGACCCACATGTACAAAAATATTTATAGCAGCTCTCTTTATGGTGGCCAAGAACTGGAAATTGAAGGGATGCCCATTAGCTGGGGAATGACTGAACAAGTTGTGGTATATGAATGTAATGGAATACTATTGGGCCATAAGAAATGATGAATAGGTGGACTTCAGAAAAACCTGGGAAGACTTACATGAACTGATGCTGACTGAAGTGAGTAGAGCCAGGAGAACATTATACACAGTAACAACCACAGTGTGAGAGGGCTGTTTTTGATAGACTTAGCCCTTCACAGCAATACAAGGACCTAAAATATTTACAAAGGACTCTCAAGGTAAAATGCCATCCATATCCAGAGAAAGAACTATGGAATTCAGAACACAAAATGAAGCAGACGATTTTCTCCTTGGTTATGTTTTGTTTTTCTCATGGTTTCTCCCATTCATTTTAATTCTTTCATGCAACATGACTAATGTGAAAAAGTGTTTAATAGGAATGCATGTGTAGAACCCATATAAGATTGCTTGCCATCTTGGGGAGGGAGAAGGGAGGAAGGAGGAGAAAATTTGGAACTTATTGAAGTGATTGTTGAAAACTCAAAACAAATAAGGAAAAAGTATGCTTTGATCTACCTTCAGACTCCATCAGTTCTTTCTCTGAAGGTGAAAAGAATTTTTCATCATAAGTCCTTTGGAATTGTCTTGGATCATTGTATCGCTGAGAAGAGCTAAGTCATTCATAGTTGGTCATTGTATAGTATTCATGTTGCTATGTATACTGTTCTCCTGTGGTTAGAAACGTACTTTATTCTTTTGGCAGTTGTGTGTATAATGCATTGGAATGGGAAGAGACTGGAGGCAGAGAGGCTAATTAGGAAACTGTTACAGTAGACTAGGTGAGAGCTAATAAGGACTGAAGTGGGGAGGTGGCTAGTGAGTGGAAAGGAGACATATTCAAGACACATTGAGGAGATAGAATTGACAAGATTTGACAGTAGATTGGATAGGGAGGGAGAGGGAAGAAGGAATGATCCAGGATGACTCCAGGGTTTCCAAGTAGTTTGATTAGGATAGCTGTGGTTGCAACAGAAGTCGGGAAATTAAGAAGTTTGAAGAGGAAGATAAACTTGGAGACAATTTAATCCAATCTTTTTTTTTTTCCAGATAAGAAAACTGAGGCTGATAGAAGGGGGCTGGACTGTTGTAGTAAAGAGCCCCGGTCTTGGGTACAGAAGATCTGAGTTCAGTTCTAGCTCTTCTACTTGATGTCAACTTGGGTAAGTTTCCTCATCTGAGAAATGAGGATAAGACTTGTACTACCTAGCTCACAGGCTAGTGATTAAAAGTCATTTGCATATTTAAAAAGCATCCTATATCAGTGTGAGGTGTCACTATTAGTGCCCAAAGTCATATACAGTGGGTCTAGGACAGAGCCAGGGCTAAAAGAATCAAGACTTACTAACTTTTCAATGTACCACACCAAAGTTGCTGCTAAGGCACCAATCCAATTCAATCCAAAGTATTCATTAGACACCTACTATGTGCTAGGTACTGGAAATATCAAAACAAAGTGATGAACAATCTTTCCCCTCAGGTTGCCTACATTCTACAAGGAAATACAACAAATAAAAATAAACATATTTAATAATTATTCAAGGAGAGAAAAAAACTGACAACTTTAAGGGACCAGGACAGGCTTCCTGTTGAGGTTGGCAACAGCTGTGCATTCAAGGAAGCCAGGGATTCTAATAATAGTTGGCAGTGAGGAAGGAGGGCATTCCAGGAATGAGGGATAGCTTTGTGCAATGGAATAAAGTGGAAGGTAGAAGAGAACGCCAAGTCTGGGGATCAGCAAATTACTCAGTTTGGCTGAAATTCAGAGTGTAAAGGGAAGTAATGTGAAATAAGTCAAGAAGGGTGTAAGTTGGAACCAGACTATAAAGGACTTTAAATGCTGACTGAGGGGCTTCTAGAGGCAATAGGGAGCCATTGCAGGTTACTGAACAGGAGAATTATATCATTAAATTTGTGCCCTAGGAAGATTATTTTCTGTCCACACAGAGGATGTATTGTAGAGAAGAGAGACTGGAGGGCAGGAATTCAGTCAGCAAGTTGCTACACTAGTTCAGGGAGAAGTTAGGATATCCTGAACTAGGGTGGTAGCCTTATAAAGAGAATGGGTATGAGAAGGACGGCAGTGATGGCCACAGATATGCTTGGAGTGTATTCAGGCCCAGCCAGAGGAAGCAGAAGCCTGAATACCAGACCCATTATCTAGGCAGCTTATGGTGATGATGATGATAAAAGCGACATCAATCCATCAACAAATGTTTACTAAATGTCTATAATATATAAAGCACTTTGTGAGGTCCTGGGGGAAGATCCACAGCTTAATAGACTCAGTCTTTGCCCCAGAAGGTTTAATCCAAGTAGGGTGATAAAACACAGATAACAAGAACACACAATAATACAGGATCAATATATTAGATAGTGATAGGGACAGGATTTATGATTTTATAGGTGTAGGTTACAAAATAGTGCTAAATAATAAACGTCTGTGAAGGAAGGTTGCTACCAACTGAATCTATCCATCAAAGAAGGCTTCCTGGAGGAGGCGTTGTTTGTGCTTTAAAGAAGGGAAGGCTGTTCCATGGAGGCATGAGAAACAGACATAGATCACCATTCAGTTCAGTTTGATTGGAGTGCAGAGTGAGTATACAAGACTTACATAGAAATATATGTGTAGAGGCCGCTAGATACAGTTAGGCATGGTGAACAGAGTGCTGGATTTGGAGTAGGAAGGCCTGGAATTCAAATACTACCTGGGTCTCCTACTAACTGTAGGATTCTTTAAATCTACTTTATTTCTCTGAGCCTCAGTTTCCTTATCTGTAAACTGGGGAGAATAGTAATACCTACCTCACAGAGTGTTATGGGGAGCGAGAGAATAGATGGACAGTTTAGCTATTATGATTAATAATATTATTATAATTTAATATTATGTAATTATATACACTAACACAATATATCTATATCATAATTATCAATAATATATTATAATATTATTAATACTATTATTATTGTAGAGGTAACCAGGAGGGTTTGGAATATAAGACCAAAAAGACCCCCAGGCTTTGAATTTTCCTTGGTAGACACTGAAGACCATTTAGTAGAAAAATGCCATAACCAGATCCACGCATAAGAAAGATCCTTCTGTCATGGAGAGGGGAGGGGTTGACAAATAGAAGCAGGATGACCTGCTAGAACAATAGATTTGGAAGAGAACTTAAAGTTCATTGAGTCCAAGCTCCTCATTTTGGAGCCGAGGACGAGAGCTCAAGTGATGTGCCCAAAGGTGTACTTACACCTACTGGCATGTATTTGAGGTGGGATTTAAACCTAAGACTCCCCGGATTCCCTCCTCCAGCAGTCAGCCCCCTGCCCTATGGTGCCTCACAAAAGTAATGCAACAAGCCAGACCGGGCCCATCCATCCAGGACCCATGGAGCGGGGAGGGGCAGGAGTGAGGAGGGAGAAGAATGAACAGGGGACCTGGTGAATGTGTGAAAGGGAAGCAAGAAGGAAGAATCGAAGGTGATTCCAAAATTATAAATACGGGAGATGAGGAGTAAGGAAGAGTAGGCTTGGGGGAAAGGTAAAGTCTGGTTTTGCACTCTTGCAGTTTGATGTACTGGTTCTTCTCCTTGGCGGAGATGCTGGCCTGCAGCTCAGAAGAGCCACCAAGACAGGCAGAGGGCAGCTAGTCCCGCGGACGTCGCTGTCCGTCTGAGCACTACCCACTCTTTGGAGCGATCAAAGGTGAGATGAACACTTGCTCGCCTCTAGTGCCTTCCCCACTCCTCCTGCTGCCCTCCGCGGCCACTTCCTCCACGGTCCCACTCTTTCCCAGACCCTACCGCTAATGTGAATCCTCAGAATGGTGGGGGATCCTCCGTCTCCTCCAGGGGCAAGCCCCCTTTCCTGGCCTCCTTCCACCTCATTATGGGGGGAAGGGGAACGCGGGAACCCTGGAGCTGCCAAATTCCACTCTCTCATTTCCTGCCTTTTTAAGTCGTTAACCAGGAGATGGCGCGGAGGGAGGGCTGAGTAAGAGGGGTTTCTGGGGAATCCTGGCAAAGTTCGCTGGGGGATCCCCGTGACCCTCGCCGCGCCCCACAAGGAGCAGCAGCTGACATTTTCCTTTCCGCGGGATCAGAATTAAGTTGGGCTCAGCTTCTCCCTCTCTGTACGAGAGGGGTTGAACTAGCTGCGCCCTAAAATGCTCCCTCACGCCCTGTCCCCAGTTCGGATATTCTCTGAGACTAATGCCTAGCACGCCCCTTCCCACACCCCGCTGCGCACCTCCCCATCAGATCATGTCCTGGGTCCGCGCCAGAGGCCGATGTTCAGTCCGGGCCGGATCCAGCGTCTGCAGGCTGGAGGCTGGGGGAGCCGAGGGGGCGGGGAGAAGGAGGGGTCTGGCGGGACCGCCCCGGGAGCCACATCCCCTGGACAGGCTCTGCCACGCCCCAAGGTCAAGGCCGGAGGGCGGGGCCTCCTGGGCTCCTTTACCGGCCCGATCCCGCGCTCCTCGAATGTTCAGGTTCTCTGGGACGTTTAGGTCCCAAGAAAGGCAGGTGAAGCTTTGAGGTCCGCAGACTTAGAGGTGGGAGTGGGTGGGAAATGCATTCCCTCTAGACCGGTCTCCCCCGCCCCAGGGCTAGCCCCGCCCCTCCAGACGCTCCTCCCCTGGTCCCGCCCCTGGCCTCCCCCGCAGCTTCCCGCAGCGATCCCCCCCTCTCTCCTCCCTCTGGTCAGCCCCCTGCCTGGCTCGGCTCTGCGAGCCCTGGGGGCCGACGCCGCTCCTCTGCCTGTTTTGCCATGCGCCCGCCGCCCTCTGCTCTCCTCCTTCTGCTGCTCCTGCTGCTGGGGGGCAGGTCCTCCTGGGGGTCCTCTGAGCCCCCGCTTCCAGCCGTGGTCATCGCTGTGCTGGCCCGCAACGCCGGATACTCCCTGCCGCACTATCTCGGGGCCCTGGAGCGGCTGGACTACCCCCGGGCCCGCCTTGCCCTCTGGTGAGAGACCCCAGGGTGCCTCCCTGCCCCCAGCTCACTGTGGCCCTCCTTTCGCTCTCCCCCATAGCCTGTTTTCTCAGAATACTGCCCATGTCGGGGGACCATCTCTCTTCCCCCCAACCCCAGTCGCGGAGGTTCCTCAGATTCAGGGCTCCCTGCCATCCCCCCAGTTGGAACTGGTCCCTTGAACCCTGGGCCTCAGCTGAGGGTTGGTCTCTCCACCCTCTTCTTGGCCTCTCTCCTGCTTTCTGGGAATTTTCTTCAGCTTCATCCCTTTCCTTTCTCCCTCACTTTCCTGGCTTTCCCTACCTCTCCATTACCTTTTTCTTTTATGCCTACTCATGCCCACCCCTTTCTCCAGTCCTCTTTTCCCTAACAAACATCTCCATTCTCTTCTTTCTCATTCCAACCTTATTTGTTCTCTCAGGACCTGTGGTTTGATCTGGCAGATGGAGGGTGTACAGCTGACTGCTTGCTCGGTGTCTGTCCTTTCCCAGCTGAACTTGGTTAGACTTGTGGAGGAAAAGCAGGGGGATATACTTAAGCTGTTGGCATTCAGCTCTAAAAAGATCCTATCCCCTTTGCCTCTGACGTCCAGACAATTTTGGTGGAGAATTTCACCCCTTTTTCACAAGGTCTCATAGAATCTGGAATCTAATCAAATCAGATGCCAGTCCACTATACCTTCGATTCTCATACACCTTTCCCTTTTGGGAATGGCAGCATATTCTAGCCCTCCTCTCAAAGACCTGGGAAAAGGAAAAGGAATCAAAGAATTAAGGGTATCCCAGTTGGGTCTGATCAGTTTCTCAGCCTCCCCATAGGGTATTTTCTGTCCCGGACCCTGAAGCAGGCTAGGGAGGGCAGCAGAGGACACACCCTGGAGCCCAGAGGTCCCCTACCCCCATCTATGGAAACCGGTGAAGGGACCAGACCTGGTAGGGAGAGTTGGTTGGATTAGACAGAATGACAGACTCCCCTCTTCAGCCCTTGACTGGTGAGGGGTGGTGTGGGCTGGTGACCAAGTGAGGTCTTCCACAATTCCCACAATTTTGGGCACAGAGGGTTGGTCCCCACCCCTAGCTGGAAATGACACGTTTGCTCTCATCTCTCAGCTCTTTAAAGGGACAGGAACATTTAAAACTGGGAGTTTTGTTTAAATTTGCTCCCATCATCCCTAATTGAGGGAAGCTAAAGCCGCCCCTAACTCTAATACAGTGCTTCTTTTGTTAATTGCTCCAAACTACTTTGTCTTTCATCACAGTGAGTTTGTGACCCGAGGTCGATGGAAGTGGTCATTCTCCCCTGTGTTATAGATCTGGAGACTGCAGCCCAGACAAGTGAAGTCGTTTGTTGAAGGTTACCACTAAATCAAGGGTAGAGTCCTGATCAGAACCCAGCCTCTGTTTCACAGCCCAAGAATCTCTCCCTTTCCTCCCAACTCCCACTCCTTGAATTTTTGGAAATCTTTCACGAAGCATGAGGTCAACTTAAATTCTTTTCTCATTAACCAAGGAGAGCAATACTTTCCCTTTTGTAGCAGATAGGGAAACTGAGTCCCAGAAAGGGAAAGTGATTTTCCCATGATTACTTGTGTGTGTGTATGTGTTTTTGTCCTTCATTTCCAAAGAAGACCATGCCATCCAAGAAATAATGACATGACTTGCACTTGATTTTGTTTTGAGTGAGGGAGGGCTTTGTAGGTCACCAGCCTCACTTCTCCTCCAGGGCCATCTGAATCCAGTGACCAGATATTCATCAGGATGACTGGAGATGACCCAGGATGAAGCAATTGAGGTTAAGTGACTTGCCCAAGGATACACAGCTAGTGAGCATCAGTTGTCTGAGGTGATATTTGAACTCAGGTCCTCCTGACCCCTGAACTGTGCTTTATCCACTGTACTGCCTACCCACCCCATGATTACTTATTAAGTTTGTGAAGGAGCTAACACTCAGGCCAAACTCTGGTTTCTTTTCACTATATCTCTGGATAGAGGCAGTATTTTGCTTGGGAGAGAGTTAAGGATTTGGACTTAGATGAGTGGGGTGAGATCTAGGCTTTGGCATTTAACACCAGTGTAATTGGGGCAAGTCAATAATCCTCTCTGAGCTCAGTTTCCTCATCTGCAAAATAAGGATTCTATATGTGTGTTTACTCTTCCCTCTATGTGCACAATTTAGTTTCCTCAGAAGGCCTAATCTCAGAGCCATAACTTGCAATTTTTGTGCCCAGGACAGATAGCATGAAACTGACTTTCAAGTGAGGGGAGTTGAAGAGAGGAATGAGGTAGAGGCTCATGAAGGCATCATGAAACAGCTGCTGAGGAGGCTGCTCTGGGGATGGAGTTAGGGCCAAGCCAGCTAGCTTAAGGGCACCTCTAGTGAGGCAAGTCCTCATCTTCTGGCTTCCTATTTTATTTTTAATTTTATATCACATTTCCCCATATAGGATTTTCTGAAAGTCTTAGTTCAGGTTTAAGCTATTACGGCTTAAGTTATGAAAGCTTAAACCTGCACTAAGAATTTTGGAAAACCCTCTATATATTTCCTTCCAGAAAGCTAAACCATATAATAAAAAAGAAAAGTTTACCAAAATGAACCAAAATTTCCCCAAAGCTTGATCTTATATGCAGTGTTCCACATCCATTGTCCCCCACTTCTGCAAGCCAGGGGAGGATCTGCCTGTTTTTATCTCTTCTTCATGACAAAACTTCGTCATTATAAATTTACAGCTTTCAGTTCTGATTGCTGTGTTACTCTTTCTACATACATTGTGTATATTGTTTTCCTGTTTCAGCTTACTTTATGCATACCTTTTCATGTTCACTAATTATTTTACAGCAGCTAGGTGGATCAATGGATGGAAGACCAGGCCTGGAGTCAGGAGGATCTGAGTTCAAATCCAGCCTCAGATACTTCCTAACTGTGTGTTCTGGGGCAAATCACTTTACCTCAATTTACCTCAGTTTCCTCATCTGTAAAATGAGCTGGAGAAGAAAATGATGAACCACTGCAATATCTTTGCTAAGAAAACCCAAAGGAGAGTCACAGAGAGTTGGACTTGACTGAAAAACAACAATTATTTTACTATGTGATAAGCTAATTTTTTTCAATGCTGCTGAAGGAATGAAAGTTTTGTCAGTGCCTTTGGACAAAGTGAATCTAGTCCTGCCTTTGTTAGGGCTCTTCTGAGCTATCCTCACTTTAAGGATGGTTAGCACTCAGGTGGAATATAACTGGACAGGTGTGGTATGGGATGGGGAATTCAGTCCTCAACTGAGGAGTTTGGGTTGCTGTCTAGACTCTTCCACTAAGCCAGCTCTAAATCTGTGCCAACGTCACAGATGACTTAGTCTTGCCCCTTCCTCACGATTGTTCTGACCACAGGTTTGCCACAGACCATAATGTGGACAATACAACTGAGATTCTTCAGGAGTGGCTGGCTGCTGTGAGCAAGGACTATGCAGAAGTGGTATGGAGACCAGAAGGTGAGCCAAGGTGCGAAGGGTTGGGGATCCAGGATTCAGTTCAAATGAATTGAGTTCAACAAACACTCATTAAGTACCTACTAGGTGTGAGTAAGCACTATGATAGGCCAGGAAAACAAACACAAAATTGAAACTGTTGTACCTGTCCTCAAGTAGCTTACATTTTACCCTGTTGGCCTCAGTTCCTCATCTGTAAAATGAGCTGGAGAAAGAAATGGCAAATGACTCTAATATTTTTGCTAAGAAAATCCCAAATGGTGTTAACAACAACCACTAGTTATTAAGGAGAGGTAGTGTTAAGTATAATCTATTTATCCCAGAAGGCAGATGGTTTAGGGTGGTAGGGGGCTGGATTTAAGTGTCTAGGGACCATGTGTTTTACATAACTTTTTATCTTACCAGGCCTTCAGCACAAGGCTTTTTCATATGTCAGGCCCTGTTTGATGAATGAATGATCTTTCCTCCAAACCCCAAATCAGCATATGGAAGGGCATGACTGGCTCCAGGGAATTTACCCAAACTACCAATGTTTGCTGTTGGGTAAAGTAGCATCTTACAAGGGAACTGGCATTTTAATAGAACCCCAAGTCTTAGACTAAAGGAATAGGAGACAACTCTCTTGCCCAAAGTCAGACAGTTGCTCAGTGGTAAGGTTAGAACTCTAGAACTCAGGTACCTGGACTCCCAGACCAGTCACCCTAAGCCTTGGGTAAGGCCTCATCCCTCGAAGCACTGTCCTGGTTCCTGATCTTTTGCCTGATCTGATCTTTGGTATAGGTTGTACCCAGATGAAGAGAGTCCCAAACAGTGGACCAAGGAACGCCACCAGTTCCTCATGGAGCTGAAACAAGAAGCCTTGGACTTTGCACGAGCTTGGGGAGCTGACTATATCCTAGTAAGAGAGCTTCACACCATCATTGATCCTGACCATTTGGCCTGTAAAATCTCATGGAGGCTACTCAGTTCCACCGGACATACCCCTGGATCCAATCACTATATCACTTCCCCAGATAATATCAGAAACCCCAAGTCAGGGCTTGTATCTGCTCTGAACCCCAGAGAAACTTGTAGGAATACTCCTTGCTTGACCACTGCCTATGACTAACCTGTCTTGTTCACCCCCAGTTTGCAGACACTGACAACATCCTAACCAATAACCAAACCTTGAAGTTCCTGATTGGGGAGGGTCTGCCAGTGGTGGCCCCTATGTTGGATTCCCAGACTTATTACTCCAACTTCTGGTGTGGGATCACACCCCAGGTGAGGTCCTAAATGGGTAGAACCCAATATGTTTTTGAAACTCAGGGACAAGCAAACCTTATAACCTGATTTGAATGGAGTTGAGGCATTTAGAGTAGAATAACTTCTTCCTAGAAAGTATCTAACCCTAATGGCAAGGGTGGAAGGTGTGAAGGTATGGTGCCTGATTGGGGGTGTGGGGACAGGGTGCAGGAAGAGAAGGGCTTAGCGACTCTCCAACAGTCCTGGTCCTTTGCTCCACCTCAGGGCTATTACCGGCGTACATCAGATTACTTCCCTACCAAGAATCGACAGCGTCAGGGCTGTTTCCAAGTGCCCATGGTACATTCTACCTTTCTGCTAGCCCTTCAAGGCAAGGGAGTTGACCAACTGGCTTTCTATCCTCCCCATCCCAACTATACGTGGCCCTTTGATGACATTATCATCTTTGCCTATTCTTGCCAGGCTGCAGGTGAGTGGTCTCAAGTTGGGCTGGGAATCATGGAATGTTAGATCTAGAAAAGAACCTGGAACACAAAGTGTCAGACCTGGAAGGAGCCTAGAACACAGAGTATTATAAATGGGAGACCTTAGAATCCAGAGTGTTAGAACACAAAGTAACACAGAATTTTAGATCTGGGAGGGACCTTAGAACACAGAATGTTAGATCTGGGAGGAACCTGAGGACACAGAATGTTAGATCTGGAAGGGGCCTTATAACATGTATGTAAGAATGTGAGAGCTTGGAAGGGATTTTAGACTATAAAATATTAGAACATAGATTCATAGAATGGTGGAGCCATAAAGGAGGTAGAGTTCTTCCCTAGGAGGAAGGCAGGTAAACCAGCCCAGAATTCAATATGGGGAGGGGAGCTTCCTTCCTTTTTGCTAGAGAGGGTGCCACTAGGGAAGAGACTCAGCTAAAGGGTGACAGGGCTCAGATGCTTTGAGATCCTTCCATCCCTACTTTGCTTCATTCCTCCAGGTGTCTCAGTCCATGTCTGCAACCAGCATCGTTTTGGGTACATGAATGTTCCAGTCAAATCACATCAGGGGCTAGAGGATGAGAAAGTCAATTTTGTCCACCTAATCTTGGAGGCCCTGGGTAAATAAGTGTTGAGCTATGGCAGCACCTTCTTTTCCCTAGGAAGCTTCAGTGACAATGCCTTTCTTCTCCACATATAGCTACGCTTTGTCTTTCCTCTCCCCTTCCCCTCCCCTTTCCCTGGATTTCAGTTCTAGTGCTTCCTCAGTCTCCATATACTCTTGCCCTTGTTATAGGACCCAGGACTATAGGGTAGTAGTTCTAGAAATAGAAGGTATCTCAGGGGTCACCTTGTCTAAGTACCCCATTTTATAGATAAAGAAGCCAAGACTCAGAGAGGTTCAATTACTTGTCCATGGTAGCTGGCTCTCCACTTGTAGCTGTACCATAATACGTCACACCTTGTAATACAGTGTTTCAAAACACTACTCTCCTTTCACTCCTATAGCTCTAAAGCCCTTAGCCAAGCAGCCAGTGCTACTCAGTGGCTTAGCAAGCTCCTCAGGCTGTCAGACCTGGAAGAGCCTTAGAAGTCCTCCATGCCACCCCGTCATTTTATAGTTGGATAAAGTGAGACCAGACAGAGGAAGTGATGCTCCGAAGGCCACATAGTTAACTTAATGGCAGAGCCAGAACCAAAGCCCAGTCTTACTGTTGTCCAGTCCTGAATTCTTTCTGCGATGGAAGATAAGATAATGAGTTCCTAGCTTTCCCTTGAGTTCTTTCCTCCCAGTGTCTAAGTTTTCCTGGGTCCCTGAAGAGGCCCCCAGTTTTGAGACCCTTATTTTGTAGCTAACTTGCTGTGTAACATGAATCCAATCACTTCCCCAGCTATAAAATAATAGAGTTGGATTAGATGATCTTTAAGATCCCTTCTCATTTTAATATAATATGATATGGGGTTTGGGAGAGAGGGGATTAAAGGGACTGAGAGCCAGAAGAAACTAAGCTAAATTCATGACCAGATTCTGGGGGTGTACTTTTCCATCACAGCGGATGGCCCACCTATGCAGCCTTCAGCCCATGTGTTCCTGCCCCCCAAAAATCCCAATAAGATGGGATTTGATGAGGTATGTGTCCTAGGGATTCCAGGTCAGGGAAGGGGTGGCTTGGGTGAATTTTCCTCCCTTGATCCTCTGTATTCCTGAGTACAGTTATAGACAGAAATAGATTAGATTAGATTGTAAGCTTCTTAAGGGACTTATCTTTTGCCCCCCTTTGTATCCCTGAATTTAGCACATAGTAGGCAATTAATAAATGTTTATTGATTGATTGATGTTGAGAAAGAGAGATTGATGATACAGGAGAGATGATGCCCGCTAGTTCTGTTTCCTAAGGTTTTTGTCATCAGCCTAGCCCGTCGGCCTGAACGCAGAGAGCGGATGCTAAGCTCCCTGTGGGAGATGGAGATTGCTGGACGGGTACTGGAAGCTGTGGATGGCAGGTGAGGACCCTGGGGCCTCAGCTGACCTGACAGGTATCCAGAAAAAAACTATAACTTACCTCTGAGTCACTGATGAAAGGGGAAGCAGAAAATCTATATCAGATGTGAGGACCTAGATGGGTGTGGTGGGAGGGTATTGACTTGAAACCCAAGCCAGTCCCCTTCACATCTCCCTACAGTGCACTCAACAGCAGCACCATCAAAAGCCTGGGTGTGGATCTTCTCCCTGGCTACTATGACCCCTACTCTGGCCGCACGCTGACCAAGGGAGAGGTGGGCTGCTTCCTCAGCCACTACTCCATCTGGGAGGAGGTGAGGATATAGCCCTGAGGAAGCCAGGGCAGGGAGAAGTTGTTCATTTCAGCTCTACAGGTGCCAACTGAATGTGCAATGTCTTTTTCTCTAGTCATAGGGAGAACATCCATAAGGGTTATTTCTCCACCTCTGCCTTTGATCTGTTACCACCCCTGACCTTCTCTAGGACCTTGTCCTAGCAGCCACATACTCTCTCCTCTCTTACATCTTCATTCTTTCTGTCTCCCTATCTGTCCACAGAGAAGACCAGGTTTCTTCAATTTCCCTAAAGCTATCCCTTGATTTTTCTTCCCTATCCAGTCACATCCCATCTCCTCCCCTTCTCTGCCGCTTTTCTTTTTTCTTAAAAAAAATTATTTAGTTAGTTTTAGTTTCAACACTTGCTTTTATAAGATTATGAGTTCTAAAATTTGCCTGCTCCCCGCCTCCCCAAGACAGCTCTGCCACTTTTCAGAGAAGTAGTCTACAATGAATCAGTCCCTAACTGATCTAGCCCCATCCCTTTCAGTCTAGCTTCTGTTCCCATTTCTTTACTGAAACTGCTCTTGCTGAGGTCACCGACAACCTACCAATCCCCAAAGTAAAAAGCCTATTTTCCAGCCTCAAGTTCCTTAGCCTCCTTTTAGTATTTCATATAGTTTACTCCACCCTTTGGATTCTTTCTCCTCAGCCACCTTCAGAGTCACCACACGGTCTTGGTTATCCT
Source organism: Potorous gilbertii (assembly GCA_028658325.1). Lineage (NCBI taxonomy): Eukaryota > Metazoa > Chordata > Mammalia > Diprotodontia > Potoroidae > Potorous > Potorous gilbertii. Next base: position 305,817,235 of record CM053769.1, on the reverse strand, counting down.
CCATTTGGTTTTTCTGTCTCCTTTAGAAAGCCTCCCCTCAGCATGTTTTCTCTTCCTCTTTGCTCTGCGGAAGGCTTCTCCTTTGCCAGTACAATTTGTTCCTGGTTTCAGCTGTGCAGAGGGCTTTCAGACCTTCATTGCCAGGACTGACCTCCCTTCTGAGTCTCACACCTACATCTCCACATGCCCACTGAATATTTCTACTTGAATGTCCTACCAGCAACTCCAAGCCAACCTGTCTGAAGTCTGCTCACTGCCTTTCCCTCTAACTCTGCTCCTCCTCCTGACTTGTGACCCCCCCCTCCGCTCCCCGTTTACCAGTCTCCAGTATTTAAAGTCTTGCAATTATCCTAGGTGCTCTCCTTTCCCTCATCTCTCTTGTCCAGTCCTTTCCATCATGTCCAACTCTTGGTGACCCCATTTGGGGTTTTCTTGGCAAAGATACCAGGGTGGTTTGCCATTTTCTTCTCTGGTTCATTTTACAGATGAGGAGCTGAGGCAAACAGGGTCAAGTGACTTGCTTTAGGGACATAGCTAGAAAGTATCTGAGGTCAGATTTGAACTGACTTCAGGTCTGGCACTCTACCACTGATCCTCTTTGAGGGATGAATGAATTCCCTGCAAAAGATGGTCTAGGAAATGTAACCAGGTTTTAAATATTACCAAATATTTCCAAATTCTATAACAAAATTTCTAGCATGAACTAGGACACAAAACAACTTACAAAACAAAACACAAGATTATTCACTTACCTTCTTTTCCTGGAGAAGATCTGACTACCATGGAAAGGGAGAGAGTCAATCCACAACCCCAGATTCCCCCAACAGGAAGCTCACTTCTTGTGAACAACTTTTTCCTCTTATGCTCCATAAAATAGGAAGGAGTGAAGTTGCTATTAAGGGTCTGGGGTGTGGAGCTCCTATTTCCTATCCCACCACTTCCACCAACTTCTTCTTTAACCAATAAATAAAATGCGGCCATTTTCTAAGTATAATATTTATTAATAGGTCATTCCACCTAAGGGACAGGTCCATGGCATGCCTCCATTTGTGCCAAAGACTGTCTCCATAACATCGCTAGATCCGTCCCTTCCTCTCTGTTCCCATGGATGTCACCAGAGTACACCTAACCATACTATTATAATAATGACCTAACGGCTCTTCCTGCCTCCGCTCTCCCAGGCCCTTCCACCCAGCCTTCGTACCACTTCCAAAATAAATCGTTCTAATAGACTGCTCTGGCTGTATCACCTTCTGCTCAAGCATCTTTAGTGTTTCTCTTGTGCTCACTAGGGAAAGTTCACTTGTCAGACGTTCCAAGCCCTCCACAATCTAGCACTAGTCATCCTACCTTCCCCACTTTTCCTCCTGTTTCTACCCACCTTCTTCAAGCACAGAGACATTCCAGCCAAGCTGGACTGATCTTGGCCTCCCAGACACATCCTAGACCAGCTTACTTCCATTTTCTTTGCTCAGGCACAAAGTCTCTTCTAGCTCTAAAGCCCATCATTGTATGGGCCTGTGGATGCCTTCCTTCTTTGTCAGCCTTTACAATTCAATTCAGATGGTGCCTCCTTCACAAAGATTTCCCTGAACTCTCCAGGGCACATCAATAATGAAGTTCCTTCCCAGACCTCTCTGAAATAAGTATTATAGTAACCTGTGCACGTTTCTTGGTTCTCTGTTTCAATCAACAAGCATTTCTTAGATGTTTTCTGTGTGCTGGGCTCTGTGCTGGTCATTGTGGGTACAAAGATTTAAAAAAAGAGAGAGAACAATCCCTGCCCTTGATGAGCTAATATTTTATTGGAGGAATATTGGGTGTCCCAGAGGTCTTAAAGGTTTTTGGGACACTTTGTTTCTCTACAGTTTTATGAGAGTAGGAACCTGTCTTACTTAAACTTTGCTCTCCTGGCACAGTGCTCTGCATACAACAGATGCTTAAGAAATGATTGTCAGTGGGGGAGAAGCACCCTTGGGACCTATGCTAATAGAAAACTGCTTGGCCAGGGATGGAGGATGGTACAGAAAAAGATTAAAACAAGTTAGGGGAGATAAAATAAATTAGGTAGAACGTGCTAAATTTATGGGAAGTAGAAATAAAGGTCTTTAAGATTTCAGGGAAGGAAGAGATTATGTCCTATCTGGGAGAATCAGGGAAGGCTTCTTATAGGAGGTGGCATTTGAATTCCGTTACTAGTCCTTGAGTAAGGGAGCTGTGATACCACTAAGGCACTGCTTTTAGGGAAGTGAAGCTAGGGGTGATGAGTCTACAGGATAAACTGAGGGGGATCCTCCCTTCTCTGTGCACACAGATGGTTACCCAGGGTCTGGAACAGGTCTTGGTGTTTGAGGACGATGTGCGCTTTGAGGCCAGCTTCAGGCAGCGGCTGGAGCGGTTGATGGAAGAGGTGTCTCAGGAGCAGCTGCAGTGGGACCTCATGTAAATTTTGGGGCTGGGGGTGAGGCAAGGTGGGCAAGGGCAGCACCCTTAGGACCTCTACTGGCGGAAGACTGCTGGGGCTGAGTTGGAGTCTCTCTAAGTATCCAGGCCCCTTCCTTCCCAGGCAGCCCTCTAAGCTTGCACTAGGTAGACTGGGAAGACCTAGCCAGTCTGGGGGAACTTTCTGTGATGCTCTGGGTTTCTTTCTCCCACCCATCTAGTTACCTGGGGCGCAAGCAAGTGACCTGGGAAGAAGAGCCAGCTGTAGAAGGGGTGCGCCACCTCGTGGTGGCCAACTACTCCTACTGGACTCTGGCCTACACCATCTCCCTGAGTGGGGCTCGAAAGCTGCTGGAAGCGCAGCCCCTGGGCAGGATGCTGCCTGTGGATGAATTCCTACCCATCATGTATGACCGGCATCCAAAGTGAGCTCAGGATCAGGGGCTGGGGTGGAGATGGAGTCAATCCTTTGCCTTCAAGCTCTACAAGCTCTAGTCTGTTGGCTTTTCCCTCCTGGGTTCAGACCAGGGGCCTCCTGACACAGGAGGGGATGCCTCACCTAGGACTTCCCTGCCCTCTTCCCTGCAGTGAGAACTACAAGAGACACTTCTCCCCCCGGGACCTGAGAGCTTTTGCCATGAGGCCCCTGCTTGCTTTCCCCACCCACTATGCAGGGGATGCTCAGTGGCTGAGTGACACAGAGACATCCACCATCTGGGATGACGATACTCAGGCCACTGGTTGGAGTGGCTCTCAAAAGACCATGAGGGACCCGAGACTGGACAGGGTGGGCAGCAGTGGGCATAGCCTCCATTCCACTTCTCACGATGAGCTCTAGTGCTGAGGGGTAAGCAAGCATTGGGAAGAGGGAGAAAGGGAAGTATGGAGGGAGGGAGGAGGCCCTGGGAGCATTCATCCTCTGGTCATATACCCAAGTTTATCCTACCTTTTAGGGTATCAATGTTTTATATGTGACTTTTTACTTATCTTTGTTTCATCTTCCTCTGCCTCTCTTTTTCTGTATCTGTCTCTCTCTGGTTCTATATTTCTCTCTCTTTTTTTTTCTTTTGGTTTTTCCCTCCCACCCTTCCAATTTCTTAAGGTTTGTCTGTGGATCAATGAGCCTTGACAAGCAGAAGAGACACAAAGATCTCCAGCCAGGAGCAGGAGTAGCTGGAAGACATCCTTCTAGCTTCCCTGGGTCCAGGGAGAGATCACTGCTGTTCCTTTTGGTGTTTCCTTATTGAGTCAAAACCAGGGCTGTTACCACTGTGATTCCCCACTCCTTCCCCAAACAACAGCAAACCACTCCCCCCCACACACACAAAGGTGCTAAGGCAAAGGGGAAACTAGTCAGCTGCTGGCTCATTTTTTCCAAAGGGTAGGTGGGAACTGAGGCCCTGAGAATCTCTCTCTCTCTCAAGATCACAGATCTTGGGAAGGTCTCAATGATTAGGATCTCCTCAATAGTGTATATGGAAGGAGGGGGGAAACCCTAGAATTCTTGGCTGATCTGCCTAAAGCTGTCCCCTTTACCTCTCTCACCCTATCTCCATCCTATATCCCTCTTCCTCTGAAGTCAGGGCTAAAGAAAGGAATAGGATTCGTAAATCTCCCAGGCTGAGGAAGAGGAGACAGAAAGAACAAGGGCTAGGAGTCTGAGGTTGGCCCCTGAGCTCCCCACTCTCACTGGGCAGCAGGATGAAACACTCACTGATGCCATCAGCCCCCATCAGGAGGTTATCAGCAGTAGCTAGGATGAATGACCTCTTGGCAGCTACCTGACTGTACCTGCAGTCTGGGAAACCCTCTCCACCCCCCTTCTTTAGCTCCTTCTGTAGGCTGTTTCTGATATAGGATGAGTTAGGTGCTTAGAGGACCAGTCCCATGAAGATAGAGAAGGATCCAGCCCAGATCTGGTGTCTTGAAATAAATAAACGTTTGGTTTACACTTCAACTTTGTCCCTGCCTCATCACGTGTGTCTGATCTTTGATTCCAAAGGAAGAGTAATGGTGATTAACTCCATTTAATAGATGGGGAAATTGAGATCCAGTAAAGTCACGGTACCCAGAGAGTTGGTAGCAAAGTTAGAATTAGACTCCAGATACCTAATCCTTTGTCCTTGGCCCTTTCCATATATCAAGCTATAGCTACTTGTGCAGACAAGCCTAGATTCCATATGGCCCAAGATGTGGACCTTGGCCTGCCTTGGGGAAGTTATAAACCAAAGGCTGTGTGTGGGTTTCATTGCACTGGCCCAGAAACTCTCTGACCAGCAGCCCTTCCAGGAAACAGTTGCTTTTTAAAAGTTGGGGAACCATCATGTACTCATTTGGCCAAAGAGGGAGAGCAGGCAAGGGCTGGTCTCAGGTACCATCTGATGGTGTTGGACATATACAACACCTTTGTCCTCTGAAAGGCAAGAGAGAATCTTGGGACACTGCTGAAACATGAAGGCAACTTGGAGGCCATTAGTCCAAAGCCCTTGTTTTACAGAGGAAGGAAACTGAGGTCCGGAGAAGGCAAAACACTTGCCTGGTGTCACATATCAAGGCAGTAGTAGAATAGAACATGGTAACTTTTTTTTTTTTGCTAATCTAGAAATAGGCAGCATGACCTGAGATCTAGGTCCTCTCTGGATATTGGTTGTGTGACTAATTAAGGGGGGAGAGCTCTCCTGCCCTGATCCATCCAGCTGTGTGGAGAAGAGACTCAAATATCTGGAGAAAAAGAGGATATCCAGCATTGAGACCATGGTTATCTGTCAAAAAGAGCTCCTTCAGAGTTGAGTCCAGAGGGTAGGCTGTGGTGCGTGACTTTTCCCATCACCTGAGGGACTCAAACTCAAACTCAGTCACATGGGGTGCAAAGAGACCTCCGATCCTGTAGTCAGGTGTTCTCTGCGATTGAGGGGCCTGGGAGAGGGCAGGCTGAGTTAGTGACAGGCCAGGACCTGAGTGAGAGATACTCCCTTATCCCAGGACCAGTATTTGATACTCAGTGGACTTTGCATAGTAGCTGCCTCCATTACCAACCTCTAGAGCTCTTTGCTCTCTACTCCATCTACTGCATCACTCCTAGGGTCGAAACACTTGGTGGGGAGCTCTGGGATGCAATTCTGCCTTCTGAATGGGTAGCTAAGGTCACGCTACTACAATTGAGGGAATAAAACCTGCTACCACCATGTGACAATGTTCAATATTGCAGCCTGGAGTTAGGTCAGAGTCATATTCCCTTTAAAAATTATATAGCTAGATATAGATATATACACACATGTATACATATATATGTATATATGCACATACACATATATATATGCACAAATGTATACATGCATAGATGTGTGTGTATATATATGTGTGTGTGTGTGTGTGTGTGTGTGTGTGTGTGTGTGTATGTATACAAAAAACCCAAATACTGAAAAAGAAGGCAAAAAGTGGATTGTAATAAAACTGTAAATCTCTACTTGGTACCACTTTTTTTTTAAGTGTATAATTCCATGTTACTTTGAAACAGTCCTGCACTTCCTCTTGAACTTCCTTCCTTGAACATTTTAAAACTGTTTCAATGGCCCTCTTTTTATGTCATTATTATTAACTCACCCACCCCCCTCAAATTAAACAGAGAGGGAAAAAACACTTGCAACAAACAAGCATAATTAAGCAACACAAATGCCAGTGTTAACAATGGCCAACAATATATGTCACATTCTGTCACAAGTCCATTACCTCTCTGTCAAGCAGGTAATGTGTTCTATCGTTGGTTCTTGGGAACCATGATGGTTGGTAATTGTGTTGCTTGGAGTTTGGGGTTTGGTTTTTTTTTTTTTGGTACTCTTTCAAAGTTATTTCTTTTAAGTGAATTAGAGGGGGATAGGAGAAATTACCTATGAGAAGTATAAGTAGGGAAAGAATTCAAGATCAAGCAAGACATAAAGAGTTTTGCAAGAGGTAAAAAAAACCCAATTGTGATTACAAAAAATTAAAAAGCTTTAACAATTATTAATTTAACAATATTTTTTGTTTAACAAACAAAACCAATGCAACTAAAATGAGAAGAGAACCAGAAACTGGGGGAAAAATATTTGCAGCAAATTTTTCTGATAAAAGTCTAAGATTTATAAGGAACTGTCAAATTTATAAGAATAAGAGCTATCCCCCAACTGATGATTAAGGGATGTGAATAGGCAGTTTTCTGAGGAAGAAATAAAGGCTATTAATAGCCATGTGGAAAAAATGCTCTAAATCACTAATAAGTAGAGGAGCACAAATTAAAAAAATTCTGAGGTAACACTTCACATCAATATTAGCTAAGGAGACAAAAAGGGAAAATGATACATCCTGAAAACCTGTATTTTAATGGAGCTATGAACTTGTCTAACCATTCTAGAAAACAATTTGGAACCATGCCCAAAAATTTTTAAACTGTGCCTACCCTTTGAAGCAGGATTACTGCTACTAAGGTTAATTCCTCCCACCTATCCAGCCCTCAAAAAACCCGAAGAGAAGGACTCATATGTATAAAAATATAGCAGCTCTTTTTGTGATAATAAAGAATTGAAAACCAAGGGGAAGCACATCATTTGGGGAATGGCTGAACAAGTTGTGGTATATGAATGTGTTAATATACCATTGTGCTGTTAGAAATGATGAAGGAGATGGTTTCAGAAAAATGTGAGAATACTCATATTAACTGATGCAAAATAAATTAAACAGAACCAGGAGAACAATTTATACAAATAATAAAATTGTAAAGATAATCAACTTTGAAAGACTTAGGAACTGTAATCAACTCATTGTCCAAATGTGAATCCAAGGGACTCATAATGAAACATGCTATCTACCTCCAGATAGGGAACTGATGGACTCAATGCAGATTAGAAGATATTTCCTTTTCTTTCTTTCTTTTTCCTCCTTTACGGATATGGCTAATGTGGAAATTTGTTTTGCATGACTATACACATTTAGAAATGGGTTTTTCTTACTTAAGGGGTAGTAGAAAGGGAGCAAGGAGGGAAAGAATTTGGAACAGAAAATAAAATTGAATTTTAAAAAGAGGAAAAAATATTTTTTATAAGGAGTGATTCTCAAGAAAGAGAAGAGAGGGATATAGGGATATGCGATAACAAAAGATTGATAAAATTTATTACAAATAATATTTTTATATAAATTGTTTTTCTGGTTCTGCTCACTTTACTTCCTGTATAAATTCACTACAATTCATACAACCCTGGATTATCTGAAATTGCCTTTCTTTTTTATCTTTAAATTTTCAAATGTATTTTATTTATTTTGTTAAATGTTTATTAAATATCACATTTCAAAAATACAAATAAATTACATTCAGAAAATTTTTAGCATTTTTTTTAGTCCAAATTTTCTTCTTCCCTTTTGCCCCTTCCCCAGCCCTTAAGAAGGCAAGAAATATAATATAGATTATACATATGAAATCATGCAAAAAAATTCCATATTAGCCATGTTGCAAAATGAAACACATACACACACACACACACAAGAAAAATAAGAAAATTTTTAAGTATACTTCAATTTGCATTCAGAGTTCACCAGTTCTCCCTCTCTAGAGGTGGATAGCATTTTTCATCATGTATAATGTTCTCTTGGTTTTGCTAACTTCATTTTGCATCAGTTCTTATAAGACTTCCCAGGTCTGAAATTGGCTTTCACCATTTCTTATGGTGAAGTGTATCCTATTCCATTCACATACTATGGTTTGTTTAGCCATTCTCCAAATAATGGGCACCCTCTTCTGGTTCTCTGCTTTTCTTTTTTGGCCCTTGATTCCCTGTTCAGGACCAGGGAGTCTTACCGTTTTGCTTGAAGCTATTTCCTCTTGGTTATTATTCTCCTGTTTAACTACCTCTCCTTGTTTGCCTGTTGATTTTGATGTATTCCTATACCAAGCTGTATGTGTGTGTATGTTCAACACTTCTTTGTTCATCTCGTAAGAGTGAGCTCCATCCGATTCCTGCTTCCCCTGCCCTGCCCCTTCTTTCATGTTTGTATGTTCTTCTCACATACCTCAATTATGAGAAATAGCAAGTTCCACCTTATTTTTTCTCCTTTTCACACTAGTGTATTCTTTTTCTCCTCCCTTCTTTTGAGAATTCAGAATAAACCAATGCACCCCAGGTCTTTAATTTTTCTTCTTTAACTTCCTCAAAATCTTTCAAAGACATTACAGTTCTACAGGGATACTCCTTCCTTTTCCTCCATTAGAATATTAGCATGACATCATCATAGACCCTCACCAATAGCTCAAATAAATTCGTTTATTTAGGTTTCTCTTCACTTGTGTTTGTATTTTAAAGTTCCTACCCCAAACTCTTGTTTTCTTTTTCCATCAAAAATGTTTGAAAGTCCCACATTCAATTCGAGCCAACAAATTTATTTGGACTATACCAAGTATCAAGCACAGTATTAATCACTAGTGGTACAAAGAAAGGCAAAAATTGTCCCTGCTCTACAGGAGCTCACAGCCCAATAGGGAGATAATAGTTAAAACAATTAAGTATAAAGAGATATATAGGATAAATTGAAGACAGTTTCAAAGGGAAAGCATAGCATTAAGGAGGATCAGGAAAGGTTCTTACAGAAGGCAGGATTTCACTTGAGATTTGAAAAAAGCCAGAAGCCAGACATGAGGAGGGAGAGGATTCCAGGCATAGGACGCACCCAGTGAAAATGCCCAGAGTTGGGAAATGGAGTGGTACGGACAAACAGCAGCAGAATCCAGTATCATTGGATTATAGAGTATGTAGAAAGTAGGATAAGAAAGGGCTGAGTTGTAAAGGACCTTAAAAGTCAAACAGAAGTTTAAAATTTGATCTTGGAGGTAATAGGAAGCCTCTTTATTGAACTGAATGGCATTTATTGAATAGGGTTGTGAACATGATCAACTCTGTGCTTTAGGAAGAACAATTTGACAGCTGAGTGGCAGAGATTTTTGGTAGGGAGACCAACCAGAAAGTTATTGAAATAGATCAGGAATGAGGTGATGAGGGCTTACAATACAATGGTGGTGGTGTCAGAGGATAGAAGAGATGCTTTAGATGTGAGATAATACAAAGGTGGAATTGACAGGACTCGACAACAGATGAGATATAGGAGGATAGGAGAATGAGGAGTTGTGGATGACAGTTGTGTTTTGAGGTTGGGTAGATGGTGATACACTCAGAGAGGAGGATTGGGAGTGGGAGGGAATAATGATTTTGGCTGTAAACACATTAAGACATTTACAAGGCATTTAGTTCAAGACGGTTTGGGCTCCACTAGGCAGGTGGAGATGCCTTTATCTCTTTGCCTTTTAGAATATTGTATCCCAAGGTCATATGGTAGAAGCTGTTGGATCTTCTGTAATTTTGTGTGTTGATCCCTTGCTATTTGAACAGCTTTTTTTTTTCTGGATACTTAACAATATTTTTTTTTCTTTGATATCAGAGGTCTGGATTTTGTTTCTGACATTCTTAAGACTTTTCCTTTTGTGGTTTCTTTTAAGAGTGATCTGTAGATTAATGATTAATCTTGACCTGAAGGAAGAAATTTTAGAATGTGTCTTCTCTTCTTTGCAGAAGTAGGAGGACTATGAATGTGAAATATGCAAGTGTCCCAAAAAATCTTAATGCAGTTTAAAGTTTCACTACCTTAAACACTAAGACTTTTAGTACATTTTATATTATTGGATTCAGTTAATGTGTTGTTTAGTTTTGCTGAACTTCTATCTCCACTTTTCCCTCTGGTTCTAAAAGATCTAGGGAATTTTTATTTATGATTTCTTGAAGCATAGTTTTCAGGCTTTTTGGGGGGTGAGCATTGATTATATGGAGTCCACTGATGCTTTAATTATCTTTCTTTGACCTGTTTTCCAAGTTAGTTTATTAAAAAATATCAGATATCTTAAATTTTCTTCTATTTTTCAGTCTTTTGAATTTGTTCTAATATTTTTTTGCTTTTTTCAGGAGTCGTTGATTTGTTGAGTATTTTTAAATGTTCACAGTTTATTACTTGGCTAACATTTTCTAAGTTATTTATTCTCCTTCCAATTATTTCCTTCAGAGCTTTTATTTTATTTGTAATCTCTTGCTTTATTTGTTTTTAGGTATTTATGTAATTCTTAGGGAAAGTCCTTGCAACCTTTTGCAGTTGTTATGTAGTTATTCCCTCCTCTAGATCTACAATAATCCTTTATACTAGTTGGTGTTTTTAATTTGCTTCTCTCTCCTGCTATAATTTCGTAGTTTAGGCTTTGCACCGGGGCCAGACTCTATGCTTTGTTGCACTTTTGAATAGGGTTATCTGCTCTGTTTGGTCCTGTCTTGAGTCCTCTGAGGTACTACACCGACCACCTCCTCATATCTCTTAGATTCGTTGCTCTAGATCTTTAGGCCCCTCCAGGACATTTCAAGGCAAGGTGTTAGGGACCTCAGAGCCTCTGGTTTCCTAGGGTGTCTGAGCACACCTTTCTATTGTCCCTTGACAATAGAAGCTGGGCTTGTTTGACTAGCTTAGCTCCCGCTTTGCTGATGGCATGCTTTCCTTTTACATGTAGGCTTCTGCTTCACTTTCTGGACAGTTCTGGTATGGGAGAAATTTAATGTAATTTCTCATTAGATTTCTGGATAATTGTTTAGTCTATTAATGAATTTCAGGTTTTTCCTGGAGTAGATATATGGGAACTAAGTAGTCTGAGTTCATTCACATAGCCATATTGGCCAGCTAGAAGTCACATATTCTCTTTCTTTTTTTTGTTTTAATTCAACATTTACTAGATAAAATTGCATGAAGACATATATGCATACCCACGTTATAGACAAAGACAATAGATTATCAGTTATGAAAGGATTATGAAAGGATAACTTGGGGATATTTGTAACTGACATTTTCACAGTATAGTGTTTTCTCTTGGAAATGTACATAGAAGTAATTTGTTAGGAGTCTGAAATTGTTTTTTGTTGTTTTTTTGTCCTATATTCTCAAAGAGAATGACATCAGGTAGGTGATGCCATGACTTGAAAGTAAATTGGATTTAAGTGAGGGAAAGCTGTGCAAAACCACTAGCCTCACTTTCTCTTTCAGCACCATCTGGGTCCAGGAGAAAGATATAAATCAGGACTACTGGAGATGTCTCCCTCCAAGATTGTTAATTGAATTTAATTGGAGCACTAAGGTAAACATCACAAGGATCATCTGAATTCCTAGGAAATTCTGCACTAAATTCTCTCAATAATATTTCCTTTCAATGGACCAAGAGAAAGCTAAACAAATAACAGATTGTCCTTTTGTGACTTCTGCCTTCCTGTTCCCAGAATACATCAGAGCAAAAGCTGGTGCTTAGCCATGGCTTTGTGGCCAACTCCAGTTACTGTATTCCATTGGTTGAAGGTTGATTTGAACCAGAAAGAAAGCATTGACTTCATGCTACAATTTGGTGGCCACAACTCATCTTGTTCCTTGTCTAGGAAGCTAACACTTGAGCGGTCTAACCTAGTGTTGCATTTTTGTGAGCACAGCTCATACTGATGTAACCAAAGCCACAAATTCTGCACCTGGCCAGGGTTGGTTATCTCATGTCCCAACTGACAATGCAAATTCTGTAACTAGGAGTCCTGTGCTAGTCCAGAGTCCAGTCTGCCTGTCTCTAGAGGTAAGGGGCAATTTGAGTTGGTTCTCAAAACCTGAGGTAACACCTCCCAGCAACATCTGGCTTAGTGCTTTGTCAGAATTATTATAGAGCTAAGTTCTAGTCTTCCTCCTTTAGGCCATGGCAGCATCCAATTAACACTTTCCAAAGTTGCATTTTATCAATTCATTGACAAAGTTTATACACTTCTTATAGAAGGTCTTATTATAGCAATTCTGGTCAATCAGCTGAACCAGTGCCTAGTTCTATGCCCCAGAGTATTGAGGGAAAATAAAATTCATGGTGGGGTGGGAGAGAGGGAAATTCCTATATTGGCCAAAATTAATTTTCAACTCCACCTTTGCTATTAATAAAATTACAGAAGTCCTAGAAAGTAATCACTATAGAGAAAAGTTTCCTCATTATCTGTCTCATCATCATACTTTAAACATCAACTCACTCTTACTAAGGCCACTGTATATATTTGTAGAAGATTGGGATTCAGGTTTTGAGGGGAATGTTCATATTATACTATCTCATTAAATGCCTTTGCTAAAAGCCAATTAAGTCTACTAGTTGATTGTTAATGGGAAGTGATTGAGTGTGGGCTCATGAGTTAGAGTAGGAGGAGTAACTCACAGAATTACCCTTAGGACCCAAAGTAGCAACCATTCTCTAGGAAACCAAACTATGAGTTAGAGCACAGGTTGATGCAATGTCTCAGATGTAGTATTATAGTTACAAACAAAGTAGAGTGTTTATGATAAATTGAATATTACAAACACCTTTACTCAATACAATCCATTCCTTGCTTATCACATCAAGCACAATACATCTTAAAAAGAAAATAATAAGAAATTACATGTATCATGTGGCGATTCCAATCAACCTTTGATATTGTGGAAGTCATATATTTGACTTTCAAACAATAGTTTGAAATACTGTAAGTGTGGATATTCTTCATTTTCCTTTGACATCATTACTCTTGGACATCATAGGTATCTGTCATAACACTTGGACAGTCTTCCCTCTCCTTTGCCTGCAACTTTTACAAGAGTGCCTACACAGCATTTCAATTATACGACACAATGCCAACGCTGTTAATACCTTCCCCTTACCTTTACCAGGATAGCAAGTCTTATCTCTTTTGGGAACTGAGGGGTCTATAGAAGTTCTGACAGGGGAAATTGATTTGTGAGTTACTGAGGGGTGACAAGATTTGTTCAAGGGCACACAGGCCTAGAGTTCCCTATTTCTTCATCCTTTGCTCTTGAGAGAGACTTCCCAGGGGCCATTCTGAGTTCTGGGACTGGAGACATCTGCCATAGTTAAACTGAGACTGTCCGCCCACCATGCAAGAGAGAGGAGTTGATTTTGGAAGTCAGACTCTTAATCTGCCAACTACCTTGGCTCACCCTTCTATAAGTAGTGCCTGGGACCAGCACTGGTAGGGCTAAGATGAGACTGTGGGTGGCAGCAATGACCAAGTCTTGACTTGTACAGCTGAAAACAGTGCTGTTTTCAGTCTGGAAACAATCAAGTTGGGAGCAGATATAGGGACTGAAGGGAGAGGAGGCTTCAGGTGTTAGCCTCTTAGCTATCTTAAAACCTGACAGAGTACTTCCCCAGAGGCAAGAATATTGGCTTTTCTCCCCACATTGCCTATGCCTTTCTGGTTTAAGCTATGAGGCCCAGCTCTAATGTCCTGGACAAATATCCCCCTTTTTGTGGTCTGTGGGTACTTTGAATCCTTTTCTATTCACTCCAAAGAACGGCAAAGGGCTCCATGTGGGGGCATTCTTAATCATTTTCTTTTTATTTTTACTTTGCCTAATAAAATTTATGAACATAGTTGGTTGATTGACTGTTTTGCTTGTGTAAAGAGCTATTTTACGGAAAGAACAAAATGCGGTTTCAGGATGGGAACAGACCATAAATTTTGCTATTTTAAAAGTTAATAATAGCTATTATTGTAATATAAAATTATGTAGCTAGATAGCTAATACATAATAGCTAATAATAGCTATTATAAAATAAAAGCTAACATTTGTGTAGGGCTTATTGTGTGCCAGGTACTGGGCTAAGCACCTTACAATTATCTCCTTTGATTTCATATTTTCAAAAATAATTCTGAGCAATATTTCATCATCCCCTGGTCTAAATCCAAAACACAATTAGTGTGTCTTTTTACTGGCCCAGAACAATGTGACTTGGCCATGTGAAAGGCTTCATTTAACATGAGTACCAAGCAGACTCTGATGAGACCATGTAACTTGTGGTTTGAATATAGCACCACCTGGTGGACATCTCAGATACTGAACTACCTTGGGTAGTAAAATAGTACAGTGTGAACATGTTCTCTATGTGGAGACATAAGGAATGATGATGGTGGTGGTGGTGGTGGTGGTGGTGATGGCTAGCACTTACATAGCACTTTAAGGTTCTATGTTAAGGCAAAGCCCTTTACAAATATGATCTCATTTGAGCTTCACAACAACCCTAGGAGGTAAGTGCTGTTATTATCTCCATTTTACAGATGTGGAAACTGAGGTAGACAGAGGTGAAGCATCCCACACAGTATCTGAGGCTGAACTCAGGTCTTTCCAACTCCAAGTCCAGTGCTCTACCCATTGTAGCATCTACCCGCTTGTCAATGCATGAGCTTATGTGAGCTGCCATAGCTGCCATTGCAGTACTCCCAGTATAATATATGTAATGCAAAGTAGAATAAGAATCATGCAGCTGTCACAGCAGATAAGGGGATCCCTTAGGTAATATATTCCCTTATATTGCTAGTTGGCTACCACCTATGGCAGATGGATGGCACAGGAGAGTCCCACAACCATGAAACCATTGCAAGGTACAAGATAGGATAGATTGGGTGCCCCAGTGAGCATGAGTGGGGGAATGGAAAAGTTTTGAAGTTTGTGAGACTTTAATATTCAAACTAACTAGTTATTTTTCCTCTATTCTCCATTCCTTGATTGTCCAACCCTGTGTCTTGACCAAAAGAGAGACTAAGTCATGTGGTGACTGGTGATTCAGGGAATTTTCTGCCTGCTGCCTATAATACATTCCCCTAGGCTTGGAGGGGTTGGCCTCCTAAAAGCCCTTTAATAGCCCATTCTAGCATTCTATAACGCCAGACACCTAAAGGTGATATGGTATAGAGAAAGACGATGCTAATCTGTGTTAATGGACTTGCTCTTGGAACTTCCTTAATGGTCAAGTAGGATTTCTCATCAGAAGGTATACTCTATACTCTATAGAATACCATGTCAGCATAGCAAATGCTGTCAGCCCCTTAAAGGTTGTTTCTGCTGTTGCTCAGCAACCTGGGAATGCAAAGCCAAATGCAGAGCATATGTCAACACATGTCAGAGCCAATCTCTCCTCCCTATCTCAGCAATCTGCACAGAATGGCAAGTTTCTCCTCTTAGGGAATGTTGTCATGCAACATAATGGACAATTTCAAGCAGGACCTTTTTACACGGAAGAAACAACAGTAAAGGAAAGGTCTTTAAACTAGTTTAAATGAAGCTTGGCAAGATATCCAACTAAGCAAAGTCATCCCAAGGATGAAAATGGAAGGAGGTCAACAAAGGAAAGATGAAAAAGATTTGTAAAAAATTATTATAACCAACTATTTTCTCCAACAAGGGCAGTGGAACCACCATGATTGTACCCTAACATCAATCCCAGATGTGTTTGTAGGGGAGGTAGAAAAGCGTACTGAAGAGATTACAGATAGGAAAAACAGCCACATTAGACTGAATATATATAAAGGAAATCTGCTGATACAACTTCACTGTGATAGTATTGAAAGATACAAAGTATCTGAAGGAAAGAGCAAAAATCAAAGGCATTGGCGGGGGGGGAATCTCAACCCTTATTGATAAAAAGGGGGGCTGACTTCTTTTACAACAAGACTAACATGGAAATGTTTTGTGTAATTACACATGTATAACCTATATCAAATTGCTTACCATCTCAGGGAAGGGGGAGGTGAGGGAGAAAATTTGGAACTCAATTTTTAAAATATGAATGTTTTAAATTGTCTTTACATGTAATTGAGGAAAAATGGAACAACATTTTTTAGAAAAGGGGACTGAGAGAATGCCAAAAACTTCTGACTTGTATACTCACTCTCCCTTCTATATAAAATCTTTATGATTGTCATATGTATGTGAATCATGGATTCTTTATAAGGGTATTAGTAAGGAACAAGCATAGGCTTTTATAAGTAGTACTCAACAATGACCGCATCTTTACCATTAATTAATTCAAATATATAGAGAATTTAAAATTTCACTCATTGCTTATTGATTCTAAAAAAGCATTTGATTCAATTTAAAAAATGCCGAAGATAAGAATTCTTAACCTTTTTTGGGTCATAGACCCCTTTGGTAATCTGCCTATGATCCCTTCTCAGAATAATGTTCTTAAATCAATAAAATAAAATATATGTAGAATTATCATCGAAACAAAACTAATGAAAATAGAGATGTGGTTTGGTTTTCTTTTTCCCTGTCCAAATTCATAGACCCTCTGAAATCTCTCCATAGACCTAGTTTAAAAAAAAAACAAAACCTACCACACTGTTCCTTTTACAAAAAGGAGTCTCTCATTCATACATCAAAGTCATTCAAGATTCCTTGAAAGATATGATAACAGAAAGAACCTTGTTCAATGACTCTCTATTCCTAAACATCAGGCAAGGCATTTAAAAAAAGAATATTTGTGCTCTCCAAAGGTGTTCACCACACAGATGGAGAACACCAGCACAAAATCCAAATTGAAGAGGAATGGTTGGGTCCAAAGTTGAAAAGGAGGAGGAGGAGGACAGCTGGTTAGATTACCTTCAGGAAATTGTAAAGGTCTTTTAATGATTTACATTTTTTAATATCAAAATTCATCCAATGTTGTTGTATGGTAGGATGACACAGAACACATAGTACTTGAAGAGTTACAAATGAATGTCACACAGAAGACAACAGATAAAGAAGTACATGGTAGATATAAGCAGGCTGCAACATCTAACAGGGAACTTGGAAAAACAGGAATAAAATCATTAACAAATTGGATGACAGAAAGAAAAAATGGGCTGCTTATTTGTTGAGGAAGGGATAATAAGTAGACAGCTACAGTGCCCCATTGGAATCCCTTAGATGTCAAGAGAAAATGAGGAAGTCCTCCCATAGGTTGGGTGCAGAAGTGTGCTGCAAATGTTTAGCAACCAGCTTTTGAGGATACCCATCAATTGGGGAATAGTTAAACAAATTGTGGTACACGAATGGAATGCAATACCACTGAGCTATAAGAAATGACAAACAGGCAAATTTCAGAAAAACCTGGAAAGACCCACATAAACTGATGCTGAGTGAAATGAGCAGAACCATGAGATATTCTCAATTTCTTACTCCATATCTATTTTGCTTATGGCTGTGACTCAGAAGGCAGGAGACCCAGGTTCAAAGCTTACCTAAGATACTTCTCATCTGTGTGACCCTGGGCAAGTCATTTAATGTCTCTAAGCCTCAGTTTCCTCAACTGTAAAATGTTGGACTAGTTGATCTTAAGGGACCTTTCTTACCTTTCGATCTATGATCCTATTGTCCATGAATTGGGGTATAAATGTGTACTCTTTCTTGGGTCTCATTTTTAATGTCTTTTGTTATACTTTAAAACCATTCTTAGCTCATACCATTAGGATGACATCTCCTCTTCATCTTATATCACTATATATGACTGGAGGGTGGTTCCTCCGTGACCCTATAGGATCTATGTGTGAATGGTCATTCTGCTTTCTATCTGGAGCTTTGCTTGGTATCAACTCCACAAAAGATGATTACCGCTCCACCATGTCACTTCAAATCTCATCACCATCCTGCCAACTCAGGCTCCCCACTTCCTTCAGCCTCCTCTCTCCTCTGTTTGAAGGGATAGAGGATGGAAGCCTAAAATCCCAAAGCTTTCTTTTGTTGAAGGCAGCATTTAGACTTTCCAGTTCACTTCATTTTCCATCTGAATCTCTGCTTGGTTTCAGCTTGAAGGAACAAGATGCCCCTGCCAGGTACCCCTTGCTGTTTCTCCTTCCTTCTATGTGTTGTCTTCTCACATTAGATCATAAGTTCCTTGAGGACTGGTGCTGTCTTTCTTATTTGTATTTTCAGGGCCTAGAACAGTGCCTGGAACATAGAAGACACTTTATAAATGTTTATTAAATTGAATTGACCAGAGTGGAGGTGGAGGCAGGTATATTGCGGACATGCCTGACAACTCCATGAAAAATTATTGGTATCACTGAATCCAAGTCTAACACAGTTCTGAAATGCAGCTGTACTCTGCCCATCACCCAGAGAAAGTACTCAAGCAGTCTAAAACAATTATTAATCTCAAGAACATTAGTGGTAACCATGGATACTACTTGTTTGAAGTGTCAGTGGTCAACAATTTTCCATGAAGTATTCCTTGCTTTCTATATCAGCCAAACAATATACGAATAGCAAAGTGATGGGCGTTGTTAACCCCTTTCCCCTTGAGAGTCTTGATTGATTGCTGTAACTTCTCTTACTATTCCATTAAGGACATAATATGTTGGTTTGACAATTTTAGAGAACAGTGGGACCTCCATCAGCTTCTATGTCACCTGACCAATCAAGATGCTCTCCCTACCACTAGATTGGGGAACCAATGTTAAGTATTTTACCTGTGATTCAAAATACCTATTCCTATAATAAATCAGGATATATAAGACCCCTACAGGATTCAATATGCAGTCCTGTGGTGATGTAAATCCTCACCATTACTCCTTCAGTTTCCTGCCTTCCACATACTTCCAGTCTAACAAAAGAACTCAGGGGTTCCTGAGTTCCATCAGGGTCACTTCTGATCCAACCATTCTGGAAAGCAACTTAGAACTATGCCCAAAGGGTTATAGAACTGTGCATACTCTTTGATCCAGCAATACCATTGATAGATCTATATAACCCAGAGATAAAAAAAAAAGGAAAAGGACTTATTTGTACAAAAATATTTTGTGTTGGCAAAGAACAGGAAATTGAGGGGATTCCCATCATTTGGGGAATGGCAAAACAAGTTGTGGTATATGATTGTAATGGAATACTATTGTGCTTTAAGACAAGATGAGCAGGATGATTTCAGAAAAATACCTAGAAAGACATACATGAACTGATGTAAAGTGAAGTGAACAGATCCAAGAGAACATTGTACACAGTAACAGCAATGTTGTAGGATGAACAGTTGGGAATGACTTAGATACTCTCAGGAATACAATGCTCCAAAACAGTTCCAAAGGACTAATGATGAAAAATGTTATTCACCTCCAGAGAAAGAACCAATGGAGTCTGAATGGAAACTGAAACGTAAGATTTTTCACTTTCTTGATTTTTTTCATGGTGGGTTTTTTTTTGGTCTGGTCTGGGTTTTCTTTTGCAACATGACTGATATGGAAATATGTTTTGCATGATTGCACAGTTATAGCCCATATCAGTATCTCAGGGAGGGGAGAGGTAAAGGAAAGAGGGAGACTATTTGGAACTTGAAATTAAAAAAAATAAGAATGTTAAAATTGTTTTTTACATGTAATTAGGAAAAAATTAAATGTAAATAAATAAATGTTTTGAAAAGTCAGTGTCACTTCTGAATCAGTGTCTAGAAAACCTTAAATACTTGGTCATTTCCCTTGATCCAATGCATTATACCACAGGTAAATTGTTTCAGGTATTGAGGAGGGTGAATGATAGGTGTAATCTAGCAAGGGGAACTCTTGGCCTTCACCAGACCTTTGTTAAGATCTCATTTAAGGGATTTTGGGGGCTGTAAAACTGTGTATACCCTTTGATGCAGCAATATCACTACTAGGTCTGTATCCCAAAGAGGTTAAAGAAAAAGGAAAAGATTTTATATGTGAAAGCTAGTTATAATAGCTCTTTTTGTGGCGGCAAAGAATTAGAGATTGAGGAGATGCCCATTAGTTGGGAAATGACTAAACAAGTTGTGATTTATGATTGTGATGGAATGCTATTGTCCATAAGAAATGATGAGCAGGTGGATTTCAGAAAGATTTATATCAACTGATGCTGAGTGAAGTGAGAAGAACCAGAACATTGTACACAGTAACAGCAACATCGTGCAATAAACAATTTTGACAGATTTAGCATACAATGCAATGATCTAAGACAGGGTTTGGGAACCTGCAGCCTTGAAGCCACATGTGGCCTGCTAGGTCCTCAAGTGCGGCCCTTTGACTAAATCCAAACTTCACAGAGCAGATCCCTTTATGTTTGTTCTGTGAAGTCAAAGGACTGCACTTGAAGATGGAGAGGGCCACATGTGGCCTTAAGGGCTCAATTCCTGGAAAATGCTATAAACATCCAGAGAAAGAACTAAGGAGTCTGAATGCAGATCAAAGCATACTATTTTTTCTTTTCTTTCTTGTGTTTTTTTTTCCTTTTGTTCTGATTCTTCTTTCACAACATGACTAATGTGGAAATATGTTTAATGGGATTGTACATATATAGCCTATATCAGAATACATGCTATCTTGGTGAGGAAGGAGGGGGAGAATTTAGATCTAAAAATCTTATAAAGGTGAATGTTGAAAACAAAAAAAAAATAAATTTAATTTTATAAAATAACAAGCAGGAGTATTTCAGGGAAACCTGGGAAGACTTATATGAACTGATGCAAAGTAAAGTGAGTATGAGGCAGCTAAGTGGACATGATGCAGTTTGAGAGGTTAGGGACCCGCAAGGACTGATGTACAAAAGAGAATTGTCTGGAATGAATTCACAGACTCAAGCATTCTTTAAGTCAAGTTGGTAAAAGTTCATTGTAATGCTAATACGGTAGGTAGAGCTCCTTAAGCAACTTTTCAACAGGAATGATGCTAAAGCTTATGTAGAAAAGGTAGTGCTTATATAGATTATATAGTAATTATATATGCTTATGTAGAAAAAGTAATCATCTGGTAGATATGCTAATTGACTGATAACATAAAACCTTGGTCACAGGAATCATCCAGTACTGGAAACAGGGGTAGGGTATCAGGGTGGGGGTGACAGTTCCTAAGGGATGTATTTTTGGTCTGTTATATCTGTAGCAAGATAGCTTTGAGAAGTGATGTCTATAACTTGACCTCTGGATTGTATTAGTAACTGAGAATCATTACATGATAATTCTGCTGGTACAAGACAGTCTTGTTTTTACAAGGGAAATTCTACAGAGGTCAGCTTGTTCTTGTAACAAGGAGAGATAGTTTGCCTCACTGGGACCCACTCATGAGTTATTGCTAGGCAGTTGGGCTGGGGAAAAAACTGTCAGGGATAGTGTTTTGAAGCCAGGGAGAAATATGACCTTGGAAGAGGGGTCCAAGCACAAGCACCCAAGCACCCCATCAGATAGAGCACAAGGCCTGAAGTTGGGAGGACCTAAGTTCAAATCTGACCTCAGACACTTACTAACTGTGTGACCCTAGGCAAGTTACTTAACCCTGATCACCTAAAAAAAAAAGTGAAGTGACCAGAACCAGATCACTGTCTGTAATAACAGCAATACTGTATGATGATTAAATGTGAATGACTTAGCTACTCTCAGCAATGGAATACAAGGCAATTCCAAAGGATTCATGATGAAAAGTCCTATCTATCTCCAGAGAAAGAACTGATGGAGTCTGAATGCAGATCTCAGTGTACTGTTTTTCACTTTATTTTCTATGTTCCTTTTAGAACATGGCTAAAATGAAAATATGTTTTGCATGACTGCAAAGAAAATGACAAAAAAATTAAGGGACTTTGGGTTCTTGAATTGGTTAAGATCAGGGTATAGATTGCAGGTCAACAACAGCTGTCTAAAACTTTTCTCCTCACGATTCCTTCTTCCTTTCTCCTTTGTAGGTTTTCTGCTTATGCAGATTGAGAATATAGAAGAAACTTTGTAGGCTATATATTGATTTTCTTCTTAGGAATTCTGTGGTTAAGGCATCAAACCCACAATATCCAGCAGATCAATAATTCAAAACATTTAAAAAGGTTTACTAATGCCTTTTTTTTTACATCATTGTCCCTTCCCAATGACTAACTCCTCCACCTCCATATTACTTTCTCTTATAACAAATAAATATAGTCTAGCAAAACAAATTAGCACACTGGCAATGTCTAAAAATAGCTGCCTCATTTCTCCTATCATCTACTAATCCTCTGCCAAGAGGCAAGAGGCATGCTTTACCACTGCCTCGATCAGAATTCTGAAGTCTTTAAATGTTTTTTGTTTGTCATTGTTGTTTTTGTTTTACCTATTGTGTTTACTTTGTAACTCGTTCTGGTTCTGTTTATTTTGTCTGGCTTCCATTCATACAAGTCTCCCAAGTTTATCTGTATTCTTTATATCATTATTTCTATGTCATAGTAGTATTAAGTTACATTTCTCTACCATAATTTGTTTACCTATTCCCCAACTGATGGGCACCTACTTTGTTTTGAGGAAATCGAGGGAATTGAAGGGATTAGATCAGCAAGTGGTTAATTGTGGGAACTGTGTGAACCACACTGACTCCCTCTTGTTACTCAGTTCTGAAGCTAGTTCAGTTCCCTTTCTATTTAATTGTGGCCTAATCCAATTTCTATCTTTTGAGAAAAGTTTATTCAACTGTGGGAATTGGGAGTAAACTTTGTTGCATTGTTTGAACCTGGCCCTGTGTGGCTGGGAAGCTGGACCACCTCTTAACCAAAGACCTAGGTTCTGCTGACCAGAAACTCAAATCCAAAGATTGATGCAAGGAGTTTTCTCACAATTGTACATCTCAAGCAACCCATATATGTCTTATCTGAAAACTGGCCCCATACTGGTCAGTCAGTTGGTGTTTCTTGTTCCTTTGACTGTTAACAGACACTTTGGGGAGGGGGGCCCCTCTTGATTTCAGAGAATTGTACCTGTTCACTGTCTCTCTCAATTTGGAAAGTCCCTAATCTTTCACCTAATTAGAAATCAGATTACTTAATGTTGTATTGTTTCTTTTTAATTAATTGGCCTTACTTGATTATTTTTAATGTATAAAAGTCTGTCGTTCCTTGTATTCAGGGTCCAGGCCTAAGCAAAGAGGTTTGGTCCTGGTTTGTTGGGAAATTGGCATGTATTGCTTAATAAACTGATATGCTTGAAAGAGCAAACTTTTGTTTACTCAGTCATTTCATCTTTTACCAGTTCAGTTTCCACTTGTTTGCTACTACAAAAAGTGTTGCTACTAATATTTTTGTGTGGGTGGAAGCTTTCTAGTAGTGCTCTGGAAAATGTTTAACAACTGGCTCTTTGGGAAAAAAATCTATACATAGCACAACTTTCAGTTTAATATGAATTATTAACACTTTCTTTATCACTTTATTATGCCTAGAAATCAAGAAAACAATAAAAAGGATGAACCAAAGCCTGATTTGTAGCGCTTGCCAACCTCTAAGGTGAATATATTCACTATAAAAATTTAACAATCAGCTTTTGACAGCCACTACAAGCTATCTCCAACACATTTGAAACTTGCCTTTTGTCTTTAGTCTCCTTAAGGATTTATGAATAATAGTGGTTTTGCTAGATTAAAGGGCATATATTACAGTTTAATGACTTTTGAACTATATTTCCAATTAGGTTACCTAAATAGTAGGATTGATGCATAACTCCACCAATAGTATATCAATGCATTCGTCTTTCCTCAGTCCTTTTAACATTAGCCACATTCATCTTCTTCCATATTTGCCAGTCTGATGAGTGGGGGTGTCTATATTTCTCTTATCACTTGTTATTTGGAGCATTCCTTCAGATGGTTGTCAATATCATGCTTTTTTCTCTTTTGAAAACTATGTCCTTTGATGACTTTTAAATTGAGAATAGATCTCTTTTATATATTTTATCAATTCACTTTATATCTTGGATATCATACCTTTATAAAATATATTTGTTGGAAAGATTTTTTCCCAAGTAACTGCTTCTACCCTAATTCTGGCCAAATTGATTTTTTTTGTGCAAAAGATTTTCAGTTTTATGTAATCAAAATGATCCCTTTTACCTTCTATGCCTCCTAGTCATAGTTTGGCTAGCTACTACCCTCCTTTCTCCTCTATTTTTATTTGTTTATTTATTTTGTGATGAGATGACCTTTCATATTTAGGTCATGAATTCATTTGGAGCTTATTGTCCTATGAATGAGTTATAAAACTTTGATCTAAACCTAATTTCTGCCACAGTCCTCTCCAGTTTTGTCATAAAATTTTTTTGGACAAGTTTCTTTTATCTCAGTAATCAGTGTCAGGGGGTTTTATGAACGATGGGATACCATGTTTTAATGTATACTCTATAGATCAGCTTTTTTATTTCTTAACCAGTTCTAAACAAGTTTGATTACCTCTGTTTTCTAGATAATTTGAGATTCCAAGTAGGCTTCTTTCATTTCTACTTTTAATAATTATTTTCCTTGAAATTCTTGACCTTTTAGTGCTCCAGGTGAATTTTGCTATTATTTTGTCTGGTTCTATTAAGTAACCTCTTGGTAGCTTGATTGGTATAGCACTAAATATGTAAACTAATTAAAGTATCATCATCATTTATCTTATGTAGGTATAATCTGGTCCAGACCTAAATTCCACCAAAGTGCCTTTCAGATTTTCTAGCAGTTTTGGCAGATAAAGAGCTCTTCCTCAAGTAATAGAGTTTCTGTGATTATCAAACATTGACTTATGAGTTTAATTATTTCTGATTCTTCCTTACCTCGTTATTGCTCCACTGATCTACTTTTCTGTTTTTTAACCAAACAACTGAAATCAAAATGATTTTGATGACTATTATATTATAATTGTAGTAAAGTGTTGTATTGTTGCACTTCCAAAAGATTTTGACATGTGTGCCTGGATTGAAGCACATGTAGCCAGCTCTATGAGAAGTGCTCCAATCCAACTTCCTCCTGTCTTATTTCACGGGATCGTAGATTGGAAGCCAGGACGGACCTCAAAAAGCATCTATCCAACCCTGTCTTTTTACAGGTGAGAAAACTGAGGCCCAGAGAGGTTAAGTGACTTATCCAAGGTCACAAAGGTACAAAACATGTTTTCTTGATGTTAAAAATCATGAGTGGCCTAGGCTTTGAATACCTAAATCACTTATTAGGGACTATAAAACAATGTTAAGGCAACCATAAAACTACTGCTGTGACCTTGAAAAGTCACTGCCTAGTGTTGAAAAGGCATTAACCTCTCACTCAGCATTGAAAAGCTATGGACCTCTTAACCAACCAAGATATAAAGGCAATCACAAAAGATAAAACAGATAATCTCAATAACATAAAATTGAAAAGTTTTCTATGAACAAAATCAACATAATTGGGATAAGAAGAGAAGAGGCCAACTGCAAAAAAAATCTCTGCTTCAAATATCTGTGATAAGGGTCCCATTTCTAAGACACGTAGACAATATTGTGCTGGAGTCAGCTCCAAGCAGCTTCTGAGAGAAAATTGTTAAATTTTAGTGTGAACCTTCAAAATCGACAAATTCTACAAATCAAGCATAGATCTATTGGTTTGTTGGTTGTTTAGAGTTAATAAAGTAATAGAGAAAGCATTAATAATTGAGATTTAACTTAAAAATGTGTTGCACACACTTTTTTTTTGGTTATCAACTAACACATCCCCTGACTGTAGTACTGACACCACTGGGGGATGGGAGGTGGGGAAAAGGGCCTACTTTCTTCGAGAAATGACAATCCTTCCCATGCCTCCCATTTTGGACTTCTATTAACCAGTGTTTCTGTATGGAACAACTGCCACCTGGTTGTTTCCTCAGGTCCCCACTACTGCTGGGAATTTTTATGGGGGGTGGGGGTAGGGGAGAGGCTGCCCACAAGTGGTTGAACTGCTTTCTGTAGGTGCTACTTCTGGCTGCTGCCCCACCGCCTCTCTGTTCTTGCCTCAAGTGACGGCAGTCTTCCTTACAACCTTGCAGCCAGGAAGCTAAGAGCCTGCCCCAGAGTCGTCAACTCATGTGCGCTCTTTTTAATTGCTTCAAGTAGAAGCAATTCCACCTTTGGCCGCATGAGGGCAGAAGACTATGCAATGATTCTCTTAACTGTGTATCTGAGCAGGGGGAAGGCCTCATGGTTGCCCCAAGACCTAAAGCTACTTTGCATGGAGCAGATCATGGATTCAAATTTTAGCTGATTACCTCCTTATGGAGCTAAAGCAATAGCTATTTAGCAATGTTTCCCCAGAACAAAGGGAAACAACAGAACATTTTAGTAGAGGGAGGGTCAAGCAGAATGTAGGAGATGACTACCCATTTCCATGAGGCCTGGGCCCCTGTTCTCTCAACTTGTCCTTCAACTGTCCCTTCTTTAACTCTTCTCATTTCTTATTGGGGGCAGGAGTAGGGATCCTGCCTGACCTAACTTCAGAACCCTGCCTGCTCAACCTCCTAAATTTAATCCAGCATTAAATACATGGAACCCGTGGTTAATATATTTATCAATAACGTGCTTTTTTGGGAATATATATTTATTTCTAGCTCCTATTGATGTATGTTGAGTTCCTTTCAACCAATCCATTAATCAATAACTATTTATTAAGTGCCTCCTACTGTGCTAGATATTGGGAACAAAAGTATAAAGAATGAAACATCATTCTTTAAGGAGTTGATATACTAAAGAGGGAGACAATGCGTATAAAATATATATAAATACACATAAAATATATATAAATACACATAAAATATAAATATATATATACACATAAATATATAAATACACATAAAATATATATAAATACACATAAAAATACGCATAAATACACAATGTAAATATAGTTTATATATATATACGTGTATATATATATATATATATATATATATATAGAGAGAGAGAGAGAGAGAGAGAGAGAGAATATATTTCAAAGGACAGCTAGGTGGTGCACTGGATAGAGTGCTGAGCCTGGAGTCAGGAAGACCTGAGCTCAAATTTGACTTCAGACACTTACTAGCTGTGTGACCCTGGGCAAATCATTTAACCCTGTTTGCCTCAGTTTCCTCATCTATAAAATGAACTGGAGAAGGAAATGGCAAACCACTCCGGTATTTCTGCCAAGAAAACCCCAAATGGGGTCATGAAGAGTCAGACACAATTGAAAAACAACTGAACAGTAAGATATATTCCAAAGCTATTAAATATCAAGTAGTTAGGAAAGAAGGACACTAGCAAATTTCAGGGAGGGGGGAGATCAAGAAAGGCTTCATACAGAAGATTCAACAAAAGCATTATTAAATATCCAGACCGTGTCAGGCAGGCAGGCAGTAAACATTTATTACTATATCCCAGGCACTGTGTTAAGTCCTGGGAATCCAAAAAGAGGCAAAGCACAATCCCTACCCACTCGAATGAGCTCACAAGTAAAGAAATACGTGTAGAGAAGTCATATAATGGAAAAACAGGGAGCCATTAATAGAAGGAAGGCACTATAATTAAGGAGGGTGGGGAGAAGCTTCCTACAGAGGATGTAGAAGCACTGTGCTAGATATTAGTGATATAAAGACAATAGTCTCTTTTCTCCAGGAACTCTTTCTGTTTTAATGGTGGAAATAACAAGTACCCAGATAAAGAAATTCTAGGTATATTGGTATTGTAGAGCAGAGTATATACACTATATAAAATCAGAGTGCTCCAAAGGGTAGCCCAGTCCTCATATGTGGAGATTAAGGTTTTAGGGGATTGGTTATTGGTCACTTATTGATACTGTCCATGTATATGAGACTGAGGCTGTAGCTTGACAGTTTAGAAAGGATTTCTAAATATGGGAGAAACTATTTCCCCCCTAGCCCCTTCCTTTGGTCTAGGGTTTAAAATGTAAAAAAATCATTTACATGCAACATATTCAAAGTGGACCACAAGCTGCTTTGTAGTTTTACATTTTCCTTCACCCCTGTTACTATGAGAAATACCTCTGGATTGAGTTCTTCTCATTTAACATATTCATATTTATAACATTAGTGTAGCCTTCCCCATTTGGGATCATGGGATTGAAGACTGAAGGATCTCAGCAGCCATTGAGTCTAAGACCTTCATTTTACAGATGGGGAGACAGATGGACCTCCCAGCTCACTTTGCAGATGGGTAAAATTGAGGTCTAGAAAATTTAAACGACTTGCTCAGGATCACACAGAGATGAGACTGGAGTCTAGGTCTTCTGATTTCAGAGTTAGTGTTCTCTCCAGGGTACAATGCTGACCCAGCAGGAACATTCTCATCATAGTTTAAAAACAACAAAAATAAAACTCTGAATGGTTTCATGCCACTCAGGTAAACAGTCAGTCAGTCAATTAGCATTTATTAATCTGCTATGTCATTTAATCCTCACAATAACTCAGCCAGGTAGGAATGGTTGTTTGTTATTGTTTCGGTCAGGTCCAACTCTCCATGACCCCATTTGGAGTTTTCTAGGCAAAGATACTGGTAGAGCGGTTTGCATTTCCTTTCTCAGCTCATTTTACAGATGAGGAAACTGAGGCAAACAGGAATCAACTGACTTGCCTAAGATCACATAACTAGTAAGTATCTGAGGTCAATTTGAACTCAGATCTTCCTGACTCCAAGATCTACATTCTGTCCACTGCACCACCCCTGTGTGTGTCTGTGTGTGTGTATCTATGCACACACAGACACACACACATATATATATATATGTATGTGTATGTATGTGTGTGTAAAATGGCTTTGACAAACTACTAAAGCTTTTCTTCTTCAGACATGATAACAAAATTCCATGAATTCAGCACCTTAAAGCTTAAACACTTCAATAGATCTGTGATATTCCTGAGGAGGATATTCCCTCCAAAGATGAAGATCACAAGGCGTCCCTGACTCCAAATTCAGGGCTCCATCCACTTTGTTATGTAATTGCATGTATATATTTACCTTCCTCCTTTTACTAGAGAAGTGGTGAATTATGGGCATAGAATATTGCGTGTAATTTCTGAAGCTGGTCATGTCTTGGTTGGTTTTCTGAACTGGTTTATCTTGGTTTTTAATTTTTGTTGGTAGCTGTCAAATACAAGATGCAGCTGACCTGCTTGTGATAAAGATAGACATCTGATCTGGAATCTGACCCACTGTCTGTAAGAGAGAATGCACTATCTACCTTTGTGGAAATCAAGGGGGAGGGCCATTCCAGCTGCACCAGCAGCTCTTAGATAGGGGAGAGTCAGGGAGGATCTAGGACTTGTGTTTGGGTCATCTTTTCTTTCAGTCTTCTATCCCCAAGAGGGTTATTGGGCTAGAATTATTTCTACCTACCACATACAAAATATCTGTAATATAAGTACCCCCACTCATGTGATAGGGACCTCCATGTTAGGCAATCTGAACATGCTCCAAAGGGCCCTGAAGGATGCTCTCCTGTTGAATGAATTGAGGATGCTTAGATACCCTTGGGTTATACTTAATCTTGACTGTTGAATTTTATTATAGCTTCTAAGTATCATAAAATGTATAAAGACCTTTCCTAGGTGGAGAGAGATTATGCTACCATTTGAATCTCTCTCTGAAAAGCAATGATCATAAATATCACTATTTGTCTACATAATAACAACACTAGTTAGCACACACACACACACACACACACATATATTATCCCTTTAAAGTTTACAAAACACTTTTACAAATATTAAGTCACTTTATTCTCACAATAACTTTTATTTGGTTGTTGTTGAAGGGAGAAATATCAGTAGTCTCACATATGCAGATAATACCACTCTGATGGCCGAAAATGAAAAGAAATTAAGGATTGATGAAGGTGAAAGAGGAGCTTGAAGCTTAACCAAAAAAATTAAGATCTTGGCAAATGGTCCCATTGCTTCCTAGTCAAGAGAGAAAAGAAATGGAAGCAGTGTCAGATTTGATTGTGTTGACTCTTTGTGATCTCATGGACCACAGCACACTTCTATCCCCTTCTATCCTCCACTATCTCCAGAAATTTCTCCAAGTTCACATTCATTGTTCCCATATCACTATCAATCCATCTCATCCTCCACTGTCTCCTTTTCATTTTGCCTTCAATCCTTCCCAACACCAGGAGCTTTCCAAGGAGTCTTGTCTTCTCATTATGTGGTCAAAGTTTTTAAGCTTCAGCTGCATTATTTGACTGTCCAGTGAATAGCCTGAATTAATTTCTTTAAGTATTGACTGATTTGACCTCCTTGCTGTCCAAGGGACTCTCAAAAGTCTTTTCCAGCGCCACAGTTTGAAAGCATTGATTCCATGGCACTCAGCTTTCATCATAGTCTAACTCTCACAGAGTTCGTTGCTATTGGAAAAACCATAGACTATTTTGACTATATAGAGCTTTGTCAGCAATGTGATGTCCCTGCTTTTTGGTATGCTGTTCAGATTTTCCATAGCTTTCCTTCTAAGGAGTCAGCATTTCTTAATTTCCTGGTTGCAGTAGCCCTTTGCGGTGATCATTTAGCCCAAAGAATATAAAATCTGGTACTGCTTCCGTTTCTTCTCCCTCTATGTGCAAGGAAATAAAGGGACTATTTGCCGAGATCTTAGTTGTTTGTTTGGTTTTTTTAATGGTCAACTTCAAACCAGGTTTTATGCTCTCCTCTTTCACCCTCAACAAGAGACTTCTTTATCCTTTTTCACTTTCTGCCATCAGAGTGGCATCATTTGCACTGAGGTAGTATTATCCCTCTTTTACAGATGAGTAAACTGAGGTGGCACAGAAAGGTGAAATTCTACTTTCTCTAAGAAGGCTTTCCTGTTCTCCTTTAATCCTAGTACATTCTCTCCACGACTACCTCCAATTTATCCTGTATTCAAAAGAAAGAGAATAAGGCATGAAATGGGATTTCAATTATCCAGTTATCTAGGGGAGTTCATCTTTTGGACAAGTGTGAACTAGATGATAATATAATTAGTTGGTTTAGGACAGGTTGCATAGCTGGATTCTTAAGGCAGTCATTTACTAATGGTTCAATGTTAACCTTGCCAAGATGTCTCCAGTGGAGTGCCTCAGGGATTTGATTGACCCTGTGCTATTTAATATTTTTATTAATGACTTGGATGAAGGCATAGATGATATGCTCATCAAACTTTGCAGATGACATAAAACTTGGAGGAATTGCTAACATACTAGATAACAGAGGTATGACCCAAAAAGATGTTGACAGCCTAGAGAAAGGGGCTGAATCTAATAAGATGAAATTCAGTAAGGGTAAATGTTAAGTCTTACACTGGTTCAAGTAAATCAACCACACCAATACAAAATAGAGGAGGGATGGTTAGATTGCAGTTTGTCTGAAAAAGATCTTGGGGTTCTTTTTGGTGATATTTAAAGAAATATTTATTTATTTTATTTTTAATTTACGGAATAAAATAAGCATTTCCGTACCATAATATGATTTTTTAAAAGATGATTTCACAAGAAATTGCAAATCTATTATAATTTGCTATTCCTTTTAAGTATATAATAAAGATACCATGTAAATTTCTTTTTTTCCTTGGTTCTTCCCCTGCCACCCTAGAGATGGTTACTATTAGACACAAATATGTATATGTATGTGTGTGTATTTCTGTATGTCTCTCTGTGTGTAAAATCATTCTATACATATTTCTATTTATCAGTTATTTCTCTGGATGCAGATAATATCTTCCTTCAATTGTCTTTTGTAGTTAATTTTGATATTTACAATAGTCAAAATGACATTCACTCAAAATGGTTCTTAAAACAACATTGTTGTTATTGCATCCAAGATTCACTTGGTTGTGCTCATTTAACTCTTCATTATTTTGTGCAAGTCTATCCATGTTCTTTTCTAAGACTGAGCTCATCGTTTCTTATAGCACAGTAGTATTCCATCATAATCATGTACTACAACTTGTTTAGCCATTCCTCAATTGACAGGGATCCTCATAATTTCTAGCTCTTTGCAACCACAAAGACAACTGCTATAAACATTTTAGAAAATATAAGTCCTTTCCCTTTTTCCCTAATCATTTTTGGAAATAGACTTAATAATGGCATTGCTACGTCAAAGGACATAGGCAGTTTATAACTCTTTGGGCATAATTCCATACTGCTCTCCAAAATGATTGGATCAGCTGACAATTCCACCGACAATGAATTCGTATCCCAATTTTCCTTGTCATTTGCCACTTTCCCCTTCAATCATTTCAGCCAATCTGATAGGCGTGAAATGCTCTCTCAAGGTTGTTTTAATTTGCATTTCTCTAATCAATAATGATTTGGAGAATTTTTTCTTATGATGTAAATTGTTTTGATTTCTTTATCTTAAAATCGTTCATATCTTCTGACCATTTATCAATTAGGGAATGACTCATATTCTTATAGATTTTACAAAAATCTTTATATATTTGAGATATGACATCTTTATCTGAAAAACTGTATAAAGGTTTCCCCAAATTTTCTGCTTTTTTCTGATCTTGTCTGCATTTGTTTTATTTCTACAGAAACTTTTAAAATTTAATGTAGTTGCAATTATCTATTTCATACCTCACACTACTCTGTATCTCTAGTGTATTCATAAATTGTTCACTTATCCATAAATCTGACAAGCAATATGTTCCATAGTCTTCAAATTTTCTTGTAATGGCTCCCTTTATACCTAGGTCAGGTAAACATTTTGACCTTATCTTGGAAAATGGTATAAGATATTGATCTATGCCCAATTTCTGCAATACTGCTTTTCAGTTTTCCCAACAATTTTTACCAAATAGTAAATTTTTATCCCCAAATCATAAGGCTTCACACTTGTCAAATACAAAGTTACTATATTTATTTGCTGCTGTAAATTGTATGTTTTCTCTGTTCTATCGATAGACATCTTTGTTTCTTAGCCATATCAGATAGTTTTGATAATTACTGCCTTATTATATGGTTTAAGATCTGGTACTGATAAACCTACTCTCTTTACATTTTTTCATTAGTTCCTTTGATATTCTTGATTTTTGTTCTTCCAAATGAATTTTGTTATTTTTTTCTGCCTCAGTAAAATAAATTTTTGGTAATTTAGTTGGGATGGCATTGAATATATATTAGTTTAAGTAAAATTACTGTGTTTGTTATAATGGCCCTGTTTTCCCATGAATAATTAATATTTCTCCTATTATCTAAATCTGTTTTTATTTGCATAAAAAGGTTTTTTAAAAATAATTTTGTTTATAGAGTTCCTCAATTTGTTTTGGTGAGTGTACTCCTGGGTATTTTGTACTGTCTAGAGGTATTTTAAAGGAGGTATCTCTTACTATCTTCTTCTAAAGTTTTGTTGGTGATATATAGGAATGTTGATGATTTAGGTGAATTTGTTTTATATTTCTGTTACTTTGCTAAGATTATTAATTGTTTTAACTAACTTTTTAGTTGAGTCTTTGAGATTTTTCCAAGAATACCATCTTTATCATCTGCAAAAAAGAAATAGTTTGGTTAATTCATTCCCTATTTTGATTCTATTTCTTTTTCTTCTCTGGAATTTCCAATACAGTATTGAATAATATTGATAATAGTGGCCTGGGAAGTCTTCTAGCTTATCTTCATTATAAATAATGTTTGCTGATGGTTTTAGGTAAATTCTTTTTATCAATTTAAAGAAAAATCCATTTATATCTATACTTTCAAGTATTTTTAATAGAAATGAGTGTTGTATCTTATCTAAAGCTTTTTCTGCATCTATTGATATAATTATAGGATTTTTTAAACTTTTATTGATATAATCAATACTTAATATTTTCTTTATGTTAAACCATCCTCGCATTCCTGGTATAAATAACACTTGGTGATAATATATAATCTATGTAATATATTGTCGTAATCTTTTAGCTAGTATTTTAGGATTTTTACATCCATATTCATTAATGAAATTGGTCTAAATTTTCTTTCTCTGTTTTTACTCTTACTGGCGTAGGTATCAGTATCATATTTGCTTCATAGAAGGAGTTTGGTAGCATCTCTTCTTTAGATATTATTTCAAATAATTTATTAATATCAGAATTAGTTGATCTTTAAATGTTTAATAGAATTCACTTGTAAATCCATCTGGCCCTGGTGATTTTTTCTTGGCAAGTTCATTTATGGCCTGATAAATTTCTTTTTCTAAAATAAGTCTGTTTAGATATTCTATTTCCTCTTCTGTTGATCTAGGAAATTTGTATTTTTGTAAATATTTTTCCATTTCACTTAAATTGCTAAATTTATTGCCATATAATTAGGTGAAATAACTCCTTATAATTGCTTTAATTTCATATTTATTAGTTGTATATTCACCCTTTTCATTTTTAATAGTGATTTGGTTTTCTTCTCTTTTTAAATCAAATTAACAAATGATTTATTAATTTTTTTTCATAAAACCAATTTTGAAAGCGGTGGCTAGGTGGTACAGTGAGTAGAGTACTGGCCTTGGAATCAGGAGGACCCGAGCTCAAATCTGGCCTCAGACACTTAACACACTTACTAGCTGTGTGATCTTGGACAAATCACTTACCTCCTATTGCCTTGCCTTCTCCTCTCAAAAAAAAAAATTCTTAGTTTTATTTATTTAATTCAATGATTTTTTTGCGCTCAATTTTATTTATCTCATCTTTAATTTTTAGGATTTCCAAATTCTCTATTTTAATGATGTAAGCATTTAGAGATATAAATTTTCCTCTAATTGCAATTTTTGCTGGTCTTGATGTGTTGTATCATTGTAATTCTCTTTAGTGAAATTATTATTTCTATTATTTGTTCTTTAATCCACTCATTAAGATTAGATTGTTTAATCACCAATTGGTTTTTAAACTATGTTTCCATGGTCCCTTATTAAATATATATTGCATTAATATTTTTGCTTTTGATTATAAAATTTTTATGTCCTAATATGTGGCCAATCTTTGTAAAAGCACCATAAGCTACTGAGAAAAGGGTGTATTCCTTTCTATTTCCATTCAGTTCTCTCCAGATATTTATCATATTTAACTTATCTAAAATTCTGTTCACTTCTTTTATTTCTTTCTTATTTATTTTTTGGCTAAATTTATCTAGTTCTGAGAGGGGAAGATTAAAGTCCCCCACTATTTTAGTACTACTATCTATCTCCATCTGTAATCCATTTAACTTCCCTTTTTTTAGTATTTTATTTGAGATTCAAAAGCCAGAACACAAATACAGAATAGAGAAAAGAAAGAAAAACATATCATAAACTTAAATACAAAGTAAGAAAGAAAAAAAGTCATGTGCATAGCAAAACATAAGAGGATTCAAAATATGTAACAATAAATTTTCATTTCAAGAAAACCTGTGTGATAAATAATACACGGGTTGAGAATTGTCCATTTTTTCTTTGCTTCTTTGTGAGTTTTCTTTTGTTTTCTGCTGTGCATTTTTTACTTTGTTCCTTTTTCCCCTCCCCACTTCCCCAGAAAGCTACAATAAAGTTTGGATACATTTCTCTATAACTATAGATATATGCATACACACACATACACATATATAAATGAACATATGCTTTGCCAAACATATTCTACTCCTGATCTTTGTTTTTATACTTATTCCTTATTTCCTGTCCTTCCTAGTCTTCTCTACTTTACTTCTACCCACTACCTTGCCCTCCTATTACTTGCCTACCCC
The DNA here is from genome assembly GCA_028658325.1 of Potorous gilbertii. Taxonomy (NCBI): domain Eukaryota; kingdom Metazoa; phylum Chordata; class Mammalia; order Diprotodontia; family Potoroidae; genus Potorous; species Potorous gilbertii. The sequence goes on along the minus strand of CM053769.1, from coordinate 305,781,494 downwards.
CCTCTAAGGATCCCTCCCCTATCCTCCCATTCCAATAAATCTAAACATCATTCTATACTCCCCTTTTACCTATTCCTTCACCCTCCCCTCCAAAAATTCCCTTTATCTTCTCTCCCATCACTATGCCCCTACCATTTTATTTCTTATTCCTTATTTCCTTTTTATAATTGTTTTAAGTGTTTGTAGGATTGTCATATGGAGAAAGAATTGTAGTTCTAATTCAAAGAGGTCAAAGGAAGAGAAGGAACCATATGTACAAAATATTTACTGCAGCTCTTTTTGTTGTGTCAAAGAATTGGAAACCAAGGGGATTTCCATCAATTGGAGAATGGCTGAATAAGTTATGTATGTGGATGAGATGGAGTACTATTTAAGAAATAATGAAGAGATGCTTTCCAAAAAAATCTTCAAAGAATGGTATGAACTAATTCAGAATGAAGGGAGCAGAACCAGTAGAACAACTCATACAATAACAATATTGTAAAGACAAACAATTTGAAAGACTTAGGAATGTTAATCAACACAAAGACTAATTACAACTCCAGAGGACTCATGATGAAGCATGCTACCCATATCCGTAAAGAGAACTGATGAACTCAGGGTGCGTTTTAGACATTTTTTTTTACATAGCCAATGCAGGAATTTGTTTTGCTTAACTATGTATTTACAACTGGTTTTGTTTTTCTTGCTTTCTCACAGGAGTGGAGAAAGGAAATGGAAGGTGAAAGACAGAGAAGGTTTATCTTCATCTGGAAAGTAAATAGATTTTAATTTTAAAAAAGAAGCTTAAGACTTGCTCTGTTTGGTCTCCCAGAGGAGAACCAGGAGCAACTGAGTATATACCAAAAAGGAGCAAATTTAGCCTCAATGTGGGAAAAAAACTCCTAACAAAAGTGGAATGGACTGACGTGGGAGACAGGGGCTTCTTTCCATTGGAGGTATTCAGGTGGATATCCACCTGTACGATATGTTATAGGGGAGATTCCTTTTTTGATACATGTTGGAATAGATGACTACTGAGATTCCTTGCACCTCTAAATTCTGAGCTTCTGTGATTTTGAGATTTCTAAGGCTATGGTATTCTGTGTGGTATTCCTTTGCTATTCAAAGATCTTTGACCTCATCCTCTATTTTCTCCTCTTTTTTCCAGTTTTTTATAAAGAAGTCACTTTTTTTTTGCCTAGTATTGGCTCAATCTCCCTCCCTCCCTACCCCCACTCCATCTAATCTCTATTTACTGCCTCCTTCCCTGCTGCCTATAAACAGGCCCAAAGCTCTCACTTTCCTAAAAAAGAATTTTTGATCCTACCATCTTCTCAAAGTGTCATCCTATATCTTTCTTCCCTTTCACAGTCAATCTTCTAGAAAAATCTGTCTCAGTTTGTCACCTCTGCTTCCTCTCTTTTCACTCATTTCTCAGCTTCTTTAACCTGGCTTCATATTTAATCACTTTTCTATCAGGAGATGGGCAGCATGCTTCAGTATGAGTCCTCTGGAATTGTGGTTGGTCATTAGTTCAGTGGCTGATCAGAGTTCCTAAGTCTTTCAAAGTTGTCTTTATAATATTATTGTTGTTATATGAATTGTCATTATATAAGCTGAAACTACTCTCTCCCAGGATACCAATGATTTCTTTACTAAAATTAGTGACCTTTTCTCAGTCCTCATCTGTCTTGATCTCTCTGTGACATTTGTTGACTACCCTCTGTTGGCCATCCTCTTCTGCTAGTTTCTCCTCCCTAAGTTTTGGTGAGGTTAAACTCTCCTGATTTAATCATGTTAAACATATTCCCACATGAGTCATGTTGTGAAAAAAGAATCAGAACAAAAGGGGAAAATAACAAGAAAGAAAAAAAAGTGAAAATAGCATGCTTTAATCTGCATTAAGACTCTATAGCTCTTTCTCTGGATGTGGTTGGCATTTTCCATCACAAGTTTTTTGGAATTGACTTGTACCATTGTATTGCTGAGGAGAGCTAAGTTTATTATCGTTAATCATCGCACATAGTTAAACATTGCACCATGTTGTTGCTGTGAACAATGTTCTCCTAGTTCCTCTCACTTCACTCAGCATCAGTTCATTTAAGTCCAGGTTTTTCTGAAGTCTACCTGCTTATCATTTCTTATAGCACAATAGTATTTCATTACATTCATATACTACAACTTGTTCAGCTATTCACCAGTTGATGGGCATCCCCTCAATTTCCAATCCTTTACCACCTCAAAAAGAGTGGCTATGTCTTTGTACATGTGGTCTCTTTCCCCTTTTTATGATCTCTTTGGGATACATACCTAGTAATGGTATTGTTGGATCAAAGGGTATGCATAGTCTGGTTGCTATTTGGGCATGGTTTCATATTACTCTCCAGAATGGTTGGATCAGTTCACAACTCCACCAACAATGCATTAGTGTTGATGGATCATCATTTACATCTTCTAAAGTTTTATCTTGGGCACTCTTCTCTTCATATCTCCTTGCTCAAGAAAATAATTTCATCAATTGCCATGGGTTTGTTTATCATCTTGCAAATGAACCTCACATACCTCTCTCTCTCTCTCTTTTTCTTATGCATCTATATTATATCCAATTTTTTTTCTCTATCCTGAATTTCAGTCCTCTAGGGTATTTCCAACTGGATATTTCATAGCATCTCATATTTAACATATCTAGAACAGATGTCATTGTCTTTCCTTCTAAACCTTCTTAACTTTTGTCCAGAGTACCATATTCTTTCCAGTCACCTGGGTTTGCAACTTTGAAGTCAGAGATAATAATATCTCACTCTCCTTTACTCATCACATCCAATAAACTCTTGTTGATTCTACCTTCATAGCATCCCTCCTATTTTTCCCCTTTCTCTACACAAGTCTGCCACCACTATATTTCAGGACCTCATCACCTCAGGGATTTCAAGTGTCTCCCCTTTATAAATTCATCCTTCATATAGCTACCAAGATGATATTCTGAAAGCACACAGGTCTGAACCTGTCATTCTTACTCAAAACACTGATAGCTCCCTATTAACTCTAGGATAAAATGTCACTTTCTCTGTCTCTTAAAGCCCTCTCACACTTTTGAAAGCTACTTCCTGCCTTTCTAAGCTTATACATTTTATCTTTTTGTATACTCTATGTTCCAGCCAAACTGGCCTACTGGCTACTGTCTATACTTAACATTTCATCTTCTTCTTATGACCCTTTACACAGACTATCCAACATACTGAGAATGCACTCCCTCAATAATGATGCCCCCTGACCTTTATAAGTATTTGTTGAATAAGTGAACTCCATCCATGACAAAAAGTCCTGCCATGATGCTTGGTAGCCTAGGAAAATGCAAGATTATAAAATAGTGGCAAGCCACTCCATTACAAACTGCTGAGAAATTAGGCAGTCTGACTGCCTGCCCAATAACTCCATAGAATGGCTGACCTTCTAAAGAAGATGTATTGCAGTGACTTGACAGGTAGGGAGTTTGTTGGATATCTTGGCAATAGAAGAGACAGGAGTATGGGAGAGTCAAGACATTAGATACTACAAAAATCCCACCCCAATAGTTGCAACTTGATAGTTGGCAAATTAAAATGGCCTCTACAAGCAAGGATCTAGCTCAAAATCTGAATGAGCAAGACCTTGAGTTTGTATATAACAATGGGAAATGGGGAATGTGGTAGGACAACCTTCACAATCTGGCTCCAACTTACCTTTACAGACTTACTATATATTACTCATACTCATATATACACCAATATATATATACATATATTACTCCACACCATGGTCCAACTAAACTGGCTGCCTTGTTGCTCACACACAACATTCCATCTCCAACCTCCAAGAGGTTGTCTTCCCTCGTCCATGCTTCCTCACTGCCACCTCTTAAAACTCCTTCAAAGTTTCCTTCAAAGCAAGGTTCAAATGCCCCTATTCCCATAGCCACCCTTGCCTCTAATCCTGAAATTGCCTTTTATTTAC
>CM053769.1:305738809-305777419 GCA_028658325.1 Potorous gilbertii | reverse complement strand
AGTCCTGGCCCTGGAGTTAGTTTGTCCATGGAGAGTCAAATCCAACTGAACAACAAGAAAAAGTGCTCTAACAAGAAAAGAAAGGAAAATTTAAAATTTAAAAATGAGAAAGCAAAAAGGTAATATGTCAGAAAAAAGTGGGAAGGATGGGGAAAGTTTATCTTTACTGTCTATAACCTTAGGGAGAGTCTCCTTTTCTGTTTTTATTGTTTAAATAAAAGACTTTCTATCTTTAACTCTTGTTAGCCCAAGTCCTTGAAAGGGAGATGAGGGCCCTTTTGTGGAGACAAATGAGAGACATGTACTCTTATTTACAGACCTTCCCTAATTCTTCTACCCTCCTTTAGGGTAATTTTTCCATGGTAGGATCTGTCTTACTTTATCATTGTGCAAATTCCTTCAGCCAGATAATTTTGTCTTCCTCAGTTCCACATATTACAGAATCTGACCCATGCACAGAGGGCCTCTGATGGTGGCTCCCAAGGATAGAGACTGGGTAGCCTGCTCCAAGGAGAGTCATGACATGTAATGGAAATGCCTTGGTGCATTTGTAGACAAAGGGTCTGCAAACTATGTGGTGAATAGTAGGTTCTGTGGTTGTGGAAATAGAAATGGGGATGCCTTCAAAAGGCACTAGTGAGCAGTCCTTGGAAGGACACTCATTTCCTTCAGGGGCTCTTCATTTAACTCCTTTGTTAATGGCATCTGAGAAGAGAAAATACTGTATGAGGAGAGGCTTTGGATTTTCTCCTATTGGAGTTGGCATGGGGCCCTATAAAAAGAAATATAGGTCTTTTGCTTTGCCATCTGTGCTTTTCAATTTTAGGTGAAGGCAATTAATCTTGAGGCTCCAACCTTGTGAGTTGTGAAAGGTCGGAAGAGCTTCCAGGAATCGGAATCTGGGACTTAAATTCCACGTCTGGTTTTGCAGCCAACACAGCATCTATGTCCAACGAGCATGGAGTGGCAGGAATACAGGACTCAGCCTATTTATAGTAGAGATTCAAGGACTCAGCTGTATTTAGTACTGAATTTAGATGTCAACATAGCAGGACCAATGCTATGTAAAAACTCCTAAACCTGAGCCCACTCTCCCTAGAGAGGGAGGTGGTATAGGGGAGAGTATGCCACTCAGGTACTGGCTGGATAGGTGGGTGCAGAGTTAATTCTGTTATTATTGTATTTGTTTTGTTTTGTTTAAAAAAAAAAAGGCTAATCGATGTTAACTGGTTGAATGGAATTGGGGCATGAATCACTGGCACCTGACAGTAGAAGGAAACACAACCTGTGATGGCTCATGTTGAGAGCGTTAGAGAAGACATTCCCCTTCATTAGCTCTCACAGTACCTCTAGAACCGTAAGGAAAAGATTTAAGTAGCCTGGCTCTGGGATTGATCAGAGCATGCTTACTACACACAACTAGGGAAAGGGCTTATGTTCCAGAATTCAGTACACATGAACTGAATGGTGGTACAATCGGACCTGGAGTCAAGAACACTGGAGTTCAAATCAAGCCTTAGATACTTACCAGCTGAGAGTTCCTGGGCAAGTCAATTCACTTGTTTGCCTCAGTTTCCTCAAGTGTGAAAAGGAGATAATAGCACTTACCTTGCAGGGTTGTTATGAGGATCAAATGAGATACTAATTGTAAAAAGCACTTGGTACAGTGCCTGATATATTGGGGGTACTATATAAATGCTTATTTCCTTCCCTTCCCCTTAATACTGTATGTGTAATCCTTCACACAACTGTCCAGGTAGTGAGCAATGGCATAGAAACTCAGGATGGCAGGGTGTCAACCATGCCAGATTTTTGTCCCAAAGTTTTGCTTGCTGCTGAAAATTTTGGAAAAGAGATGAAAATTACCCATTTTGAGAAGGCTTTCGGAGGAATGGAAGAGAGAGATGACATCCAACTCTTACATATCTCTTACAATTTCCGCAGCCCTCAGGATTGTTAGTGAGTTGCTGCTGCAAACAGAAAATAGGGAATTAAGAGGATGATCACAGCTTATTGGTGATTGAGTGCCCTAGTAAGACAAATCACACCTCAAACTCCTGGCATTTTTGTTCCTTTTTCTTCTCCTCTGACTGCCTAAGTTATTCATTCTTTGTCTTTCTTATCTTCCAGGGAGGGAGTTGGAAAGAGGAGCCTCTTCTCCAGACTGACTACAGCTCCCCAAGCTGCCAGAAATCTGGAAGCCTGGTTTCTCCCATTGCTTGTCTTTTTCATAATCAATTCATTCCCCTAGATATGAATGAAAATGAGGCATCCACAAAATGCGCTGGCTCGATTTAATAACAGTGGCTTGTGATTGTGTTGGAATACCACTGTGGTGTAGGCAATGAGGGGCTGATTGAGAAAAATAGGAAAGACTTGGACATATGTAGGAAGATGTTATCCATCTTCAGAGAAACTGATGATGGGAAGAAATAAGGATAGTACGGTCTTACATATATGTGTATGTATGTGTATGATTATAGATAATTATGTATATGTATTGTAAAGGTATATATATGTATATGTATATAAATGTATATGTGTATGTATATCTATATCTTCATTTAATTGTAGTCTTCAAGGAGTAGCGGGAAGGAGAAAGAAAAATAAAGTAAAAAGTGCACAGTAGAGCAAAAAAGTACATAATAGAATTTTGCTTATGCATAGTCCTATGTTTTTTGTTCTACTATGCATGAAGAAATGCACACTTTACTTGATATTAAGTTCAAAATATAGCATAATTTTTAAAAAGCACTCCATTAAAAGGTTTTTTGTATGACAGTCTAGGGACAGAACACAAGAGTACGTTTATGGTATTTTTTCTTTTTTTATTATTATTAATTTGTTTTCAGTTTTCTACAATCACTTCCATAAATCTTAGATTTTCTCCCCCTCTCTTCCCTCTCCCTCCCCCTTCCCTCCCTAAGATGGCATGCAGTCTTATATGGGTTTTACACAAACGTTCTTATTAAGTACATTTTCACCTTAGTCATGTTGCATAGAAGAATTAAAACGAATGGAAGAAACCATGAGAAAACCTGAAACAAAACAAAACATAACACGAGACAATATTCTGCTTCATTCTGCAATGCGATTCCATAATTCTTTCTCTGGATGTGGAAGGCATTTTGCCTTGAGTCCATTGGGAATTTTTTAGGTCCTTGCATTGCTGTAAAGGGCTAAGTCTACTTGAAAAATTCCTCGCACACTGTGGTTATTGCTATGTACAAAGTTCTCCTGGTTCTGCTCCTTTCACTCAACATCAGTTCATATTAGTTCTTCCAGGCTTCTCTGAAGTCTTTCTGTTCATCATTTGTACATTTATAGTATTCCAAAACACATTGGCTTTCTCATGACAAAGTACTTTGAAAGATGTTTGAGCTAAAAGAAATTATTGCCATTGATGCTAGGGACACTAATAAAGGAAATTAACTTTATAACAAATTTTTCCTCCTAAGATTTGTATGTTTGCTAGATATTTTTACAAAATTGAATACTCTAGCTACATCAGTGCAAATTCTTCAAATTCAAACGCTGATCTAGAAAGTTAAAGTGGCTACATTTATGAAAAGAAGCTATGGATAATAAATGTACAAAATTATACTTTGACACGTTTTCTTCTTTAAAAAATACCTACACTGCAAATGAAATTAAAGAACTGCTTATTAATCATTTAAGAAGTTTATGCAAGCACATATTATGTTATTTTAAAGACTCAGATATTTCTAAATACAAATGGATAAGGAGCTTTTTTTTTGCCATGAAGATCTATTGAATCTTACACCATCTGAACAAGAAGAATTAATGAATTTGTCTTGTGAGGAGATAATGAAATAAGTCTATAAATCTTATTATTGTCAATACATAGGAATAAAGTTTTTTCAGATTTCTTTTTTATTTTAAACTTAAATACAAAATGAGAAAAAAGTCCAGAATATTGCCATGTACCCAGCGGATCATAAGATAGGATTTAATATAAAACAATAAATTTCCATTTCAAGAAAACCTATGTAATAAATACTACACGTTGTTTTCAAAGTTGCCCAGCTCTTCTTTGCTTCCTTCTAGGTTTTCTTTTGTTCTCTGTCATGCATTCTTTGCTTTTTTTCCTCTCTCTTCCCCCACCACCCTAAGGAAAGCTGAAATTAAGTGTGGACATATACATATGTGTATATACATATATATATATATATATATACATATACATTAATATCTAGAAACATACACATATATACTCATACATACATACATATATATATATAAAACCATATGATGCCTATTTCCTCCTATCATCTATCTCTGAAGGTGGATAGCATCTTCATAAGTTCACATTTTTCCATGTTTTTCTAAATCAACCAGCTCATCATTTCCTACACCACAGTAATATTCCAATCTAATCACATCCAGTCTGAGAGATTGTCTATGAATGTTTTTTCTCCAATTTTCTGCATTCCTTATATTCCTGACCACATAGGTTTTATTTATGCAAGAAAAATTTAATTTAAAACAACCAAAATTATTCTTTTTATACTTCAACAACTTCTTACCTCATAATTTAGTTTAGGATCTGATATTGCTTAATCTACTTCCTTTACATCTTTTTTTCTCTGGTTTCTTTGAAGTTCCTGATGTTTTGTTCTTCCATATGAACTTTGTTATAATTTTTTATAATCCAGTTAAATAATTTTATATTAATTTAATTGAGATGACAATGAATAAATAGGTTAGGCAAAAGTGTCATTTTAAAAATTATATTGGTTTTACCCATGAACAATAAATTTATTTCAATTATTTTGATCTGAGTTTACATAAACATTGTTTTATGTTCATATTCATGCAGTTCCATTGTCTGTTTTGGTAGGCATACATACACTCAGGTATTTTATGCTGTCTAGGTATTTTAAATGGTCTAAAACAATATTCAATAATATTGCTGCTACATAGTATAGTTTCTCTGTTTTTCACTTTTGATTAACTCTATTCTAACTTTAACACTCTCTGCGATCATGATTGCTCTTTGCTTTTTTACATACTGAATTCTACTACTACCTTTCATTTTTATCTTTGTGTGTATCTCTCATTTTTATAATGTTTCCTGAAAACAACATATTGTTGAATTGAGATTTTTTTAATCTGCTATCCGTTTCCATTTTGCAGATAAATTCATTCAGTTTATATTCTAATCCACAATTACTTTTTGTGTATTTTCCTCCTTCCTATTTTTCCTCACCATTCTCACTCCAAATCTATCTCTCCTCACCCCTCTGCTTTACTTTTACCCACCACCTTGCCCTTCTATTCCTTAACCTATTCACCCCTCTAAGAGTCCCTCCTTTATCCTCTCCTTCCACCCTGCTTGTCCCCTTACTTTTTTCTGAATTTAGAAGATCTTTATGTCCTTCTAGATTTGTATGTTGTTCCCTCTTTAACCTATTCCTGATGAGAATATGGTTTCAGCACTACCCTCCCTCCCTCCTTCTAGCTTTTTTTGTATTAGATTTTCCTTTTACGCCTCATTTATATAATTAATTTTTTCAATCTCTCTCTAGTTTTATTTTTTTTAGAATCACTCCATCATACTCAGTTCAGCCCAGACTTTTCTTTCACACTATCTAAATAATCACATTACTGCTGCTAATATTTTAAAATATGCAATGTAAACAATTTGACCTTACCGAGTCCCTTATAATTGATCTTTTAATATTTGCCATATATTTCTCCTGGATGTCATATGTCTAAATTTCCCCTAAGTTCTGGAGTCTTTGTCACAAAAACAGGCAAGTCTTTGAGTATGTCAAATATTTTTTTTTTCATTCAGGATTACTGGGTAAATTACCCTTAGTCGTAATCCCAACTCCTTTGCACTACTGAATTCCAAGACCTATGGTCCTTTAACCTAGCAGCTGGTAGGTCTTGTCTTACTGTAGTTCCAAGTTATTTAGATTTTTTTTTCCTTGTTGCTTCCAATATTTTCTCCTTACCCTGAGAGCTTTGAAACTTGACTATGATATTCCTGTTAGGTTTTCTTCCTGGCATCTCTTTCAGGTGGGTGATCAGTGAATTTTTCCTAGTTTTGCTTTGTCTTCTTGTTCTAGAACTTCAGGGCAATTTTCTTTAATAATTTCTTATAATATTTTATCAAGATTCTTTTTTTAATCATAATTTTCAGGTAGTCTGATGATTCTTAAATTATTTCTCCTCAATCTGTTATCTAGATCAGTTGTTTTTCTGATGAGATGTTTTACTTTTTCTATTTTTTTATTCTTTTGATTTTGTTTTATCATTTCTTGATGTCTTAGAATGTCACTAGTTTCCCTTTGCCCAATTCTAGTTTCCAAGGAATTATTTTTTTCCTTAAGTTTTTGATTCTCTCTTTCCGGTTGGTTGATTTTCTTTTCATAATTTCCTTGATTTTCTTGAATTGCTCTTATTTTTTTTTCTAATTTTTCCTCCATCTCTCATTTGATTTTTAAAATCCTTTTTAAGTTCCTCAAGAAACTCTTTTTGTGGGAGGCCATTTGATGCTTCTCATTGAAAAAGGAGTGGCTTTTCTAGCTCCATTATCTTCCTCTGAATTTGAGTCCAGATCTTTTCTGTTTTTGTTTATTTTATTTTTGTATCAGCTACTAGGGTAATCAAGTTGTGGTCTCAAGATATGGGAAATGATGTCTCAAATCTCAGGTCCTTCTTATAGTTATTTTCTGTATAACCTTTGGCTCTCCTCTCCATGCCTAAGCCACAGCTAGGGCCTCCAGCCACGCTGTCCTGCAAATGATTTTGCTCTCTGCAGTCCTTCTGGTGACTGCAAACTACAGCTGTCCTCTCAGCACTGGAACTGAAACCCGGGACTCTGCTCTCCTGCAAGTGCCTACAGGCAGCAGGATCACCAGGTGTGTGCTAGCTCCTTCTCCCTGCAGCCACAGCCCTGAACATGTCTGGTTGGCACAGCAAGGTTTGGTGTCCCTCGACAATGGAAGGTCCTTCAATTTTCTATTCAGCAATCAGACCCCCCAACATTGTCTTTGAGATGAACGTTTCTAAGGCTGAGGTTGCCTCTCACGCCAGCTGCCCTGAGGGCTTATTGTTTATTGATTCTACAGAGTTTGGAAGTGTTTGCACTCCACTCAAGTCCAACCTCTGCCCCGGAGGTCGAGTCTTTCCTGGGATCTTCTCAAATTGTCTTAGGACAACTGCTTTACCTTGTGTTTATTTCAGCTTGTGGAGGAAATTTGGAGAGCTGAAAGTTTTCTGACCTACGATGCCATCTTCTCAGAATCCTCTCCCCTGATTTAGCAATGCAATACATATTTTATTACTGTTAATAGCATCTTAATTGTATGAAATGAGTTTTTTCCAGGAGCTGTTATAAAGATTAAAATATTAATCTTGACTACTAATAAAAAAATTACTAGCAGTAATATAATTAATGATGCTAGGTTTTGAGAAATTTTGCAGTGGAAAGAACAAATCCACCTACTAGATTAAAAATGTTATGCTTATGGCTATTACTTTTACAAATTATAAATATGAAATCTTAAAAGGAATATGATAATAATACCAGTATATTTGACTTTTTTGTTGTATAATAAAGATTCCACAGACGAGTAGGATTTGTGAGTTGGAAGGGACTTCAGAAGCCATCTCATCCAATCTGTAAATGAGATGAATACCCCACTACAGCCATCCAGCTTGAAGACCTCCAAGAAGAGAGAGCTCACTATCTTCTGAGGCACTCATTCCACTTTTGGATAACTCCAATAGTTAACGAGTTCTTGACATCAAGTCTAAAATTTCTCCTCTTCAGTTTCCTGCCATTATTTCTGGTTTGGCATTCAGGGGCCAAATACAACAAATTCTAATGCCTTTTCCAACTTTAAAATTTATGTCTCTATGATGCCCCTCATGATATCTTTCCATTTCAAAAATCTCTGATGTGTCAGGGAGTAAAAACAAGATTCTGTGTGGGGTGAGGAATGTAGGAACTATGTCCATCCCTCAAGAAGTCTTTACTTGGGATTGTAAATGACTGGAGATTTTTTGGGTTTTTTTTGTCTCTTTGGGGCTAATGATTGCTCATTAGATGATTTATGTTTAGTATTTATCCTTTTAAATGAAGTTTTTTTCTGCTGTATTGTGAATTATGTTTCTGAAGTAGGGAATTGACATTAGTATACTCCTGAGGTCTAGGGAATATACATGGTTCTTAATTTCCTGGGTAGGAACCAAGAGAGAGAAAACAATCTTCAAAGAGTACCTTGAGTCTATGAGTCTCTGATTCAAGGGTTACATATAATAAATGCACTAGATTGATATGAAACAACGTACTATGTGGGGTCCAAATGGGTGGGTTGTTAATGAGGGGGTTGAGATGGGAAAACACTGGTTTCCTGCAAGAGGTGGTATTTGATATTTGATATGAATTTTTAAAGAATGGGGAGGAATTCAGCACCAAAGAAGAGGGAGTAAGGGTGCTCAGGGCCCAACAGAAATCTTTCCTGGGATATAGTTTTCTGCAATCTAGATCCCCAATTTACCTTTTTAGTTCTCCCAAGCAGCTACTTCAGATAGTGTCCTCAGGGAACTTCTACCATGAGTTTGCCAATATCACCAGCTGCAGCTATAGTTTAAAAGTATGAGTTCACTCATTTTCATTTAAATTGGTCAAAGGAAGGAAGAATACACACACACACACACACTCACAGAGAAATACATTTCACTCAATAGAGAAAGAAGAGGGAAAAGGGAGAAAGGGGAGGGGAGATTTATTATGTTTGTATGCTCAGTGCCTAGCTAACATAGGGGACCAGGGTTGAGAATAAATGCTTGTTGATTGAATGATTGAACATATGGAAACTATTTGGAAGAGAGGATAACTTGGGAACTGTTAAAATGCTATATGAAAGGTGAGGAATTAAAACTAATATTATCATTTTTAGTATAGAATATCCTTCCACCCTCAAATGTGAGGGAAGTCCCAGTGACCCATCTGGGTCCAAGATATGCTTTAGGCCAGCAATAGAAACACAAAATATAAGAGAATGCTTTGCCTGGAAGGTCTTCCCAAGAAGCAAAGATCCTTTCGTCAGGATATTTAGACTCCAGTCTTGATACTGCCACTGACTGTGACTTAGACATGGCATATTCTCTTTTGTGACTGTTTCCACCTGTAAAGGGGCAGGCTATCCTGCCAACTATGCCGAATATACTCCTAATTATGCCAATTGTAGGGTATATCCTCCAAGAGAATAGAGATGCCAAAGGAAGAGGGGCCCATACCAGCTTAGTTATTAAGAGGTTTTATTAGGGTTAATTATAACCTAATTGATCTGGGGATTTTATTCACAATAGGCCAGTCAGCAGGACAAAGTAACATCCTTGATCCCTGCACCAACCCTAGACCGGGCAGGTATTATATAGAAGCAGAACAAAGAAGGCCTAGTGCCAGGATGTTCCAGGGTCATGTACAAGTTTTCCAGTGGAATAGTTGGAGCTTCTTTTGCTGTTTACATTTACTCAAGATAGTTTACATTTTTCTGTGTAGTCATAGGTCACATTTCCATTCTGGCCTATTACCCCCCAAAAAAGTTAGGGATTGGATTAAGATAATCTCTCAAATCCATTCTGACCCCTAACTACTAATGATTTATAGGAGAATTCTAACACATTTTAAAAGGACACCTAATACCAAAACTACATGAATTATTCTCTAAAATAAAGAAAGAAAAACTCTATCAAACTCCTTTTACAAGTCAAGTACAGTCCGAATAGAACAGGGAAGGGTAAAGCAAATAAGGAGAATTATAAACCAATGTCAGACTATATCCATTTATCCAAGGAACCATTCATTATAACTAAATTGGATTTATACCAGGATTCAGGTATTTGAACCAATTCAGGTATTGTTGAACCAATAGGAAAATCATCAATATAATTAATCATATTAAAAAAACTCTGAAACCATATGACTATCTGAATAGATGTAGGAAAAGTCTTTGACAAAGTACAATTTGTTTCTGTGAAAAACTCTGTAGGCATAAAGGGATTTTTAGAAACATAACAAAAAGTATCTGTCTCAAACCAAAAGCAAGCATCATAATCAATGTGTATATTACAAGTTTTCCCCCAAAATACAGGTTTCAGCAATGAAATTCATTCTTCTCACTATTATTTGATATAGTTTTAGAAATGCTAGCAAGAGCAATACAAAAAGAAAAAAGAAATTAAAGGCATAAAGATAGGCAAAGAGGAGATAAAACTATCCCTATTTGCTGAGAACATGATAGTTTACATAAGAAATCCTAAGGAATTATTGAAGAAACTAAGTGGAGCAAATAATAGATTTGCAAAGTGGTAAGCTATGAATAAACCTACAAAATCAACATTTCTATCTAAAACCAATAAAATCCAAAAAGCTAAATAATAGAGAAATTCCATTTAAAATAACTACAAAATGCACAAAATAATTGGGAATCAACCTACTAAAGCACATTTAATCGCAATTTAATTACAAAATGCCCCTTAAAGAAATAAGGAATAACTTAAATAGTTGGAGGAATATTCAATGCTCATGGCTGGGCCAATTTAATAAAAAGTGACATCACTAAAGTTAATTGATAGTTCTAATTACATACCAATCAAGACTCCAAAGTGATACCTTACAGAACTTGATGAACTAATAACAAAATTCATTTGGAGGAATAAAAGATATAGAATAGCAAAGGAAATTATGAAGAATGGTAAGAAGGAAGGACTCCTAATTTCATAAATCATAAAATATCGTAAAATAGAAAAATCAAAAACAATTGGTGTTGGTTAAAAAATAGAAAAAAAGATCAATGTAACATTGTTGGCAAGGGGGAATCAGAAGTAATGAAACTCAATAACCCAGTGTTTGATTAACCCCAAAGCATAAATTACTCAGCAAAGAATTCCTTATTTGATAAGAACCAATGAGGAAACTAGAAAGCAATGTGGCAGAAATTAGATTTAGACCAACAGTATGTACTATATTCCACAGTAAATTCAAAATGTACATATTGATTTGAATATCAAAGATGGTACCATTTTAAAAAAATTAGAGTAGAAGTAGATCAATCTTATCCTTAATAGGATTCCAGTTCTCTCTCCTAAACCCTACCCTCTCATTCTGAGTCAGGGGGAAAAGCCCCTCCCCCTTTGTGACTGTTTGGAATGGTCATAGAGGCGACTCCTAGTAGAAAATAAAGGCTTGCTCTCTCATTTCAGCTTCCAGTGGGACCAAATTGCAGGAAAATCAACATTTCTCTACTTTTACCTCATGGAGACTGTTGGAAAAAATATAATCTAGGAGTTATGAAAAATGATGCTTCACAGATGTGTAGGGTTAGTATGAATGTTGTTATCAGTAGTATTCATCCAAGTGGGCATTGTGATGTCTCTTTTGGGGAATGAACCATTCTAACATATGACACTTTGGACATTGTGATGTCTCTTTTGGGGAATGAACTATTCTAACATATGACCATTTCCATAAAATTGAAGCTTACATCCCAAATATTTCATTTTAACAGTGATACTCAGAAATGTTTCTCAACTGGATGGCATTCTTTTCTGTCTTCTTAAGCAGAGTAGAGCAAATGAAATTTTTACTTTTTCTGGGTGATCCAGAATCAATATCATGAGCATAAATTATTGTTAATTGTGTTACACTGTAACAGTATACTGTATGATATAGTGATCTTTCAGGACCTAATGAGATTTTATGCAGAGTTGTTGGCTCTTGCACTAAATGGCCCCAGACTATTGTGCCTTTCAAGTTTTTATGGTTTTCTGAATCCTAGTCACTGTAAGAACAGCTGACAGCTATTAATTTTTTGATACTATCAATGTACTGCTAATCTCTAGCAGACCCTTTCTTCTCCCCCTTTCTAATTTTCTGCCTCTAATCTGGTATTGGCATGGTTGTTGTTCAGTCAATCAGTTATGTCCACCTCTCCATGACCTAGTGGACCATATCATGCCAACACTGAGTTTTCTTGGCAGATATTAGAGTGGTTTGCCATTTCCTTCTCCAGCGATTAGGACAAACAGGGGTTAAGTGACCTACCAGGGTCTCATAGCTAGTAAGTATCTAAGACTGAATTTGAACTCAGGTCTCCTTGAGTCCAGGCCAGGACTCTACCCACAAAGTCACCTAGCTGCCTCTTGCCATTGGAAGAGTAATCAGAAAATCTAGGTTGCTAGAATTGTAATCCAAGAGTAAGTCGTCTGGGGCAGTATGTTAATATGTGTAAAGTACAAGGCTCTTAGCACATGTCAGCTGTTCTGTTGCTCTGCTGCTTGATCTACTTCCTTGTCAGAGGATTTAGCAGTTTAATGGACAGCTGAGATTGAAGTGATTGCTGATTTCTGCATGGACGAAGGAATGAAGTGCCTTGATTGCCTGATACAGTTCTGGTTGTGACATCTCAGGGAAGACATCAGAGAACTAGATCGGGAGAGCTCCGAAAAGAGCAAGTAAAAGGAGCAGAGCCTGAGATGGCAGTGAGGATACTGAGGAACGGTTTAAAAAAGGTGGTCATTGAGTATGGTGGGAAGCTGCAGGCAAAACAACATGATGGAGGAGAATGCAGATGGTTCATCAAGTTCAGAAATGATAGAATTGTGCAACAACCCCACTGAAAATCAGTGAAGTCAAATACAGAAGATAAGCAAAAAGTTTACACAGCGAGGAGAAAACAGACAATTCCCTGCCCTGAAAGCAGTAATAACCTTATTCTTGGGAATAATAATACACCCATCGAAGTTTATGAAGTGGAGGGTACAACATAGAATGATAAAGAACCTGGGCTCTGTTCTAAAGCTAGAGCTAGAGAACAGCTAGCTGGGGGACACTGGGCTTCAGTTTCCACCTCTAAAAGATGAGTAGGACTAAACTACACTAAATTTGCAGGCAGAGGTTCTGGGTTCAAATCCTGGCTATGTGTTATCAGTGTGACATTGATCAAGGTCATTTCTGGCCTCTAGAACATCTATGAAATGTGGGGGGTTGAATTCTGGAGTGGGGAACCTGTGGTCTTCTAGGTCTTTGGGTGCAGCCTTTTGACTGAGTCAAAGTTTTACAGAACAAATCCTTTTATTAAGGGAATTTGTTCTGTGAAGTTTGGATTCAATCAAAGGGCTATACTTGAGGACCTAGAGGGCCACATGTGGCCTCAAGGCCACAGGTTCCTGACCACTGAATTTATAACCCTTTCCAATGCTATTTGTCCATGGATGTAGGATGTAAGGGCAGCAGTCTAGCCTTGGCTGTCCCACGTTGAAAGCAGAATGCATGTCTCCCCCATAAACCTGCCTTCAGTGCCTTCCACCATCCATCAGAGAGGAGGGCTGATCTGGAGGAGTTATGGGGATAGCACAGAGAGGCAATTCCAAATGCTCGTTACATATTTTCCTCTAATTTTCCAATTGCTTAGAACTTCCCAGCACCTTCACTGATGATGCTGTACCAGCTACTGGCCCTGAGTTCAAACAGAAAGATGGTCTGAGGAAAGGAAGGACCTAAATAATCCTGCCTGTCTATGGGAACCCCGGTCTTCCTGAAGGAGGGGGTAAGAAACACCATCCCCTGAGTAGGCAAGTGCTTCCCTTCTTGGGGGCTAATCCAATCCTAAGTAAGGGCACTGTCCCAATTGGGAAGCAAAGTTAAAAGAGGAGGATGCAACCTCCCAGGGAAGTAGTAATGGAGCTGAGAATGAGACAATGATGTCTTGCTCTCTCACTTCTGTTTTTACCTTCACTTAGCCTTTTTTTTTAAACCAAAAGTTTTGAAATCACCTTGAAGCATGAATCTCAGTTTCTATCTTCTAGTCAACTAAGCCCCAAACTTACTTTGCTTGATACACCTCCCCCTGGAAATTCTGTCATTATTTCAGCCACATTGCATCAAGATGGTAGCTCTCAGGGGAGAGAAGTTGAAAGATGAGAATATATTGTAATTAGCATTCAGTAAATTGAACACCTCTGTTCTAGGCAGAGCTGGCTAAAACCCAGATCTTCCCTTCGCATGTTCCCTCCCCTCTCCGTTCTTTAGGAAGGTTCATCTATGTACGCCATGGGGGTTGGATGGTGGAGCTACTGGGATCAACCATGATCTTTACATCTACATTGGGCATTCTAGAGTAAATGGCAGTGGTTTCCAAGGGGAAACAGTTCAGTGCCAAAAGGGGCTGTGGGCCACTTCTGTTGGGCAAAGCAAATTAACTTCCTACAGGAACAAGCTGATAGACCCAAACCTGGGTTGGGATAATAATGATGGTGATGATGATAGAACAATGCTGTTTTTATAAATGTATAATATATAATGACTTGGAACGTCTTCCACATTGTCATCTAACTATTCCACTAATATTCTCTGGGGTACATAGTAAGAGAAGATATTAATTGCTTTGGGCAGATATACCTTCAGTGAGGTAAAGTAACCTGTGGAACCAAACTAGCAGCCTGGTCTAATTCCTAAGTCTAAAGTTCTTTATTTTTAAATGTGGATGGTTTTGGTTCTCAAAACCTTCTAGACAGCTTTAAGTTATGTTGTCCTATCTCTTACCCACTCCCCAAAAAGAATGGTTTTATTTCAAAGATCAGGAAAATATATATAGGCAGTTTAGCAGGCTTTCAAAGGAAGGACTTATGGTATCCTTAACTAGTTGGATAATGTTTTTAGTTCTTTCAAATGGTCCACCAGATTCAGCTAAAGTTGCTGCTAAATGTACATAAGTGTGGAAGCTGAGGGGATCAATTGAGGAATAGTTGAACAAATTGTGGTATGATTGTGGTAGAATACTACTATGCTATAAAAATGATAAGAAAGTTGGTTTCAGATAAACATGGAAGGACTTACATGAAATAATTCAGAATGAAAAGAGCAGAACCAGGAGAACATTGTATATAATAACAGTAATACTGTTTGAAGAATAACTGTAAATGACCAAGCTATTCTGAGTAATATGATCATTCGAATTAACTACAAAGGATTTATGAAGAAAAATACAATTTACCTCCAGAGAAAGAACTGATATATGAAAGTATGTATTCTTAGAACTCAAAACACAGCCTCCTTCAAAAGAAATAAATAAGACAAAAAACGTACTACTTGAAAGATGCAAATTGAGACTACATTGTGGAGTGCAGTCAAAATGTCAGAGTACCTCTACAAAGAAAATAGAAAACATACTATACTGAATTCTGATCAGGAAAGTCACATAAAAGGCCCTGTGAATTATTTTTTTGGCCCAGGAAAGCTTTAGGAGACAGTAATGTATGTGGACACAAGAAACAGAACCTGGCCAGAAGCATGTGCAGTGGGGAAACTTCCAGAGCCCAAGGATTGAGAGGGCTAAGATAAAGCACCAGGGCAGGAAGTATCAGAGCAGAAAAGAGATCCAAGGGAATTTTTGAACTAGTGTTGGGTGCAGAATTGGGTGCCATCTGGCAGCTTTGTCGTCTACGAACTATTTCTGGGGCACAAATCTAGAGTGGAGAGGAGTGGTCTTGAGTATTGGCCCTCAGTATTTGCTGAGCAAGGAGCAAATTCCAGAAGTAAAATGTTGTGATCAGGCTCTTTTTCTAGGAGCAACTCAGTTCTAGCCTCCAGCCCATTGTGGAAGCTTGCAGTGGTCTATCCAAGGCAAGAATCTCAAAGAAGTTTCGGTGACTGTGAACCTGCAAAGCCTTCTAGTGAGTCAATAGTAGCTGAGTCTAGTAGCAGTCCACTGAAACTCTGAACCCAAGAAAACCAACAGACCAAACCTGGGTCATGAACTTGAAATTTAAACTCAGATGGAAAACAGACTCCCCCCTCCTCTTAAATCACAACACTTAGGGAGCATTGAGAGCTTGCAGGGTCCCACCCAGAGACGTGAAAGCAGAAGAATGATGTAAGAAGGCAGAAGCTCAGGTCAGATATCCCACCTCAGAAGTCTGCAGAGTCTAGCGCTAAAGAAGTCTGAAGTGGAGAAGCAGAATGGAAAAACGAGCAAAGACAGAGCCCAAACATAAAAAGCTACTTTATTGACAGGGAAGCTCCAGATGCAAACCCAGAAAAAGAGAATGCCTCAAAACATATTAGCAAAGCCTCAGCGATAAATGCAGCATGGACACATGTTCAACAAGAATTCATACAAGACTAAATCAAGGGGTTGTTTTTTAAGAGCTAAAATGATTTTAAAAAACAAATGAGAGCAGTAGAAGAAAAAATAGGAAAAGAAGTGAGAGCTAGAAAGATATAAAAAGAGGAATTCTCTTTGGAAAGGAGGTACAAGATTTTACCAAAGAAAATAACTCCTTAAAAATTAGAATTGGCCACATTGAAGCTTATGACTGACTCCTTGAGACATCAAGAAACAATAAAACAAAGTCAAAAGAGTGAAAAAATAGAAGAAAATGTGAAATGTCATAGGAAAAATAGATCAAGGAGAAAAATTTATGAATCAATGGACTCCCTGAATACTATAAACCAAAAAAAAAAGACACCATATTTCAAGAAATCATAATGAGGGTGGGTAGGTGGAACTCAAAGCTTTAAAAATGAATGTTAGAGGTTGTTTTTATATGCAACTAAGAAACAAAATATATAGGCAAAGGGGTATACAAATCTATTTTACCCTACAGGAAAACAGAAGGGAAGGGGATGTGAGTGGTGATAGAAGGGAGTGCAGATTGGAAGAAAGGGCAATCAGAATATGCATGGTTCTGGGGTAGGGATAGGGAGGAGATAGGGAGAAATTTTGAAACTCAAGATTTTGTGGAAGCAAATGTTGAAAACTGAAAATATATTTATTTTTAAAATTTTAAAAATTATTTTAATTTATAGAATAAAACAAACATTTTCATAACATAGTATAATAAAAAATATTATTGCATATGAAACTGCAAATCTATTATGTACAACTTGCTATTCCTTTAAAATTAAAATGAAGTTATTCTGTTAAAAAAAATCATTAAACTGTGCAGATATCTTAGAACCAGAGGGCAAAGTAGAATTAAAAGAATCAGTTGAAAGAAATTCCAAAATGGGACTGCATATGGTTTATTTAGTCAGTCAAAAAGCATTTATTAAATGTTTACTATGGGTCAGACACTTTACTAAGCATTAGGGATGCAAAGAAAGGGGAAAAAGTTCTCTGCCCTCAAAGAGCTTATATCTAAGGAAGAAGCAGTATATAAATCAGGAGGCATATATAGGAAATACACAGAAGGCAATTTCAAAAGATAAGGCACCAAGTGTAGGTGAGGGGAATCAGAAAAAGCCTTCTAGAGAAGGTAGAAATTAAAATGAGTCTTGAAGCCAGAGTAACTAAGAAGAGGATGAGAGAAGGAAGAATCCAAGAGTGGAATATGGTCAGTGCAAAGGCATGAAGACTTGAGATGGAAACGTCCTATGTGAGGTACAGCAACATAGATAGGCTAGTGTAGCTGGATAGCAGTGGAGTGCAGGGCGGAGAAGTAAGATGTAAGAAGGCTGAAAAGCAGGAAGAAGCCATGTTTTAAAGAACTTTAAATGTCAAACAATAGATATAATTATAAATATATATAAAAAATAAATATAAAATTTGATCCTTTCAATATGGAGTCACTGGAGATTAAGTAGGGAGAGTGAGGGTGACACAGTTTATGCATTAGAAAATACCTTGGGTACTGAATGAAGAATGGATTGGAGAAAGACTTGGTGCAGAATTATTGCATTATAGTCCAGGCAAGGGGTAATGAGGATATGAACTGGGATAGTAGCTCTTTAAATGTAGAGAAGAGATGGATACAAAGCATGTGAAGGGAGTTAATGTTGATACGCATATGCATCTGGAGGAGACTGGTGACTGCTGGACAATTTCTTGGGTGGTAGTTGATTAAGATCAGGGCTTGGGACTAGGCCCCAGGAATTGAGGAGAGAATCCTGATTCCTCAGGTGTGCACTCTTTCTCTTTCACTCTATCTCTTTGTCTCTTTCTTCCCCCACCTCCAACCTTTCTCTTTCCTTTCTGTCTCTGTCTCTGTATCTCTCCCACTCTCCATGGCTCTACTTTATTCCTGGTTTCACTCATTTTAGCTGTTTAGCAGTTTCCTAACTCAACATAGGGCAGCACAGAAGGTAGAGCATCAGGCCTGGAGTTAGGAAGACCTGAATTCAAATCCAGTCTCAGACACTTCCTAGCTGTGTGATCCTGTACAAGTCACTTAACTCTGTTTGCCTCAGTTTCCTCATCTGTATAATGACCTACTGAAGAAAATGGCAAAGCATTCTAGTATTCTAGTATCTCTGACTCCGAATGGGGTCACAAAGAGTCGGACACAAATAAAAAGTGATTGAACACCCAACCCAACAGGCCTGTTACTTTCCCTCTTTAGCAGCTAGGTGGTGCAGTGGATGGAGAGATGATCCTGGAGTCAGGAACAATTGAGTTTAAATGTAGCCTCAGATATTACCACCTAATAATAATAGCACCTACCTCCTAGGGTTGTTGTGAAGAGAAAATGAGATACTTGCACTGTTATTACTATTATTCAGGGTTCTGGATGAGCTGTGATCAAGCAGTCTCTAAGGACGACATCTCAGTAGGCTGGAGGAAATATTTCCCCAGTTCCTGGCCAGACACAAACTAATAGGAAGGTCAAAAATTTATGATCTCCCCTTACTGTTGACCTGAGAGCCAGACTTCTATTTGGCTTTGAGTACAGAATGCTAACAAAGGTGAGAAGGCAGTGACATCTTCTTTGGGAAAGAAGTAACTTTAAGGTTTTATACCACCTCTTGCTAAGCTCTGCCCTTTGAGGAAAACACAGTATCATATGTGCAGAAGAGTTTACAAGAGACAGAGGGAAGGGTCTATGAGGTACTGACTGGTGCAACATAAAAAACAAGGCCTTAACCTCAAATCTGCTTACTCTCATCACAGATTCCCCACTATAGTCTAACCTATTTTTCTATCTCACAGGATACAGAATCATAGAATATCATAACTGGAAGAGACATCTCAGGGGTTATGTCACCAACCCATACCTGAACAGGAATTACTCTCTCCAACATTCCTGACAGGCCGTCTTCACTGAAAGAAACTCCGGGCATGGGGAATCTGACATTTGGGGGCAAGCCGTTCCACTTTTGGATGGATCTAAATGTTAAGAAAAATGTTTCTTGCTCTTTTCCATCTTTGTATTTACATACAGCAATTCCTCTTTCTGTAATGTAATTCTTTCCCTTCACTTCATTTTCCCCTCCATCAGAGACCTCCTCTAGAAAGTCCTCTTGAATGATCTCCCAATCATTCCTTTATTGCACAGCTTTTCAGCACCTAAGACTTTCATTTGGAGTCCATTTTACTGTGCTGACAATTTGCTTCTGCAGTTCCTGGTATACATTCCTAAACTGATTTACGAAGGCATGATTAGTGATTTGTTTCCTTCAACTATATTGTAAACTCCATGAAGATAGGGACTGTGGCTTTTAATCCTTCTATATTACCCAGAATACTTAGTATAGTACTCAGCACATATAGGTAAGTGTTCAATCAATGTTTATGAATTGACACTTGGATATATAGAGTTGGCAATGAGGCTGAAGCTGATACATAAAGGCCCAGAACTAGCCCCTTCTCCTTTGTAGAGATAGATTCTGTCTCACGCAGGGTCTCTAGCCCCAAATATCTGAAGAATACAACCTGCACAACAACCTAGTGGAAGAGTGAATGGTATGGTGGAAAAACTCAGAATTAGAAGTCAGGAGACCTCAGTTTGATTTTGCCTTGCTGCTTAGCTACCCTTGCAACCTCAGGCAAATCACTTAGAACTCTTTTGGCCTCAGTTTCTCCATCTGTAAAATGAGAGGATGGGACTAGCAGCTAGTCATGAACTGGTATCTTTTAGAAACAATGATCTGACATACCAGGGGGAATCAAAGGCTTTCTTTCCTCTCTGCCTACTACCCTGGCTTGATTCTGGTCAGGGCATCTCAGAATTAGTTATCAGTTCTTTTTAATCATAGGAATTCCCTCCTGGCCTTTCCCTCAGTTTCCCCACCCACCCAATCTTTAAAATTAGATACATCATTCAACTTTCAACCTGTCTTAATTGATAGAATAACTATAATCAATTGGCAGCACTGACCTTTAATGGCTTTGAAACATCTCTCTTCATTGAAAATATTTTCTTTTCAAATTCTTGAAAAACACATCCTCCTTTAGAGAAATAAATAACTTCAGGATATTAGTTGGATTAGATGACTTCTAAAGTTCCTTCCAATTCTGAACTTCTATGATTCTATCCAACATCTGAAATGAATTGGGGGAGAAAGTGAAGTGGTACACAAGATGTACTCTAATTTGAAGTGTGACTATAAACTAAGACCAAATTTTAAACAAATATACCAGAGCTTAAGCTCAAATTTCTGAAGCTAATTCTTTGAACAAGGCTGGCTCCTTTTATGTTTAGTACACTGTCAGGAGGTTCTCCCTGATGCTGTTGCCCTGCAAACCTGCTGGCATGCAAAGGATAATGGGGAAAATCACAGATTTAGAGCTGGAAGGGACTCAGAGTCCATTTTGTCCAAACCCCACATTTTACATGTGAAGAAACTGAAATTCACAGAAGTTAAATAATTTTTCCAGGGTCACAGGGTCAAAGACAGGATTTGAAACATGTCTTCCTTATTCCAAATCTAATACTTGTCTATCTATTACACCATACTTGGTGGATATCCTGGGAAAAAGAAAATTACAATGACCATAAATCAATACTATGTTCTCTAACTCAATCTAAAAGCAAATAATTTTGAGATTATCCTTTATTGGGAATTATCTGAACCACCTCTTCTTTTTAACCTTTCCTACTCTTGGTTCAGTTAAATATAGCTAATTATGAGTGGGCTGTAACATATAGACATGACTATAAATATTCAGTTCTATTCAACAAATATTAGTAAGTGCTTATGCATATGTACTAGGTACTAATTCAAGATGCTAGTGATACAAAAAAAAAATCTCTACTACCTCCTCAAAAAAAAAAAAGGATAACCAGGAATCTCTGTATTTAATGACTTTAATGTTGACTATGACAAATGGATGTTAAGCTGCATTTTAACTATCTTGAAAAAAATACTACCACCACCAGAAGTTACATATCCAAGGGAATGCTGTGCCCTTCAAAATGCTCCCCTCGGGTGAATAATATATTTATAACAAGTCATTTCCAAGATGCTGCCAATTGCCTGAAATAACTTCAGAATGGCCTTTGGGGCCTATATTATATTCTTTTGAATGCCTCAAGAGAGGGCAAATCTTTTTCCTTTGAGAGTGGATGTGATTTGGGTAAACTACCATCAGTCATTTTCAGAAAAGTTTGATGAAAAAGATTGTCCGCATCAATGTTGTCAAAAATGGAGGTGTGATTCTAAAGTCATGAGACTGCCTTTCTTTTCCTTTTTTTTAAAAAGTATTTTCTCTTTATTTTTCCCAAATAACATGTAAAAACAATCCTTAACATGTTTTTAAAACTTTGAGTTCTAAAGTCTCTCCCTTCCTCCCTTCCCACTCTCCCCTCATTGAAAAGGCAAACAGTTCAATATAGGTCATACATGTGCAGTCATGAAAAATATAACGTAATGGTCATGTTGTGAAAGGAAATGCAGATAAAATAATCAAGACAAATAAAGTTTAAAAAAAGTATGCTTCAATCTGTATTCAGACACTCATCAGTTCTTTTCTGAGGATGGATAGCATTTTTGATCATAAGACCTTCAGAACTATCCTAGATTGTTGTACTGCTGAGAATAGCCAAGTCATTCACATCTGATCATCCCACAATACAGCTGTTATTTGTACACAGTACATTTCACTTTGCATCAATACATGCAAAGACTGCCTTTTTTGCATGTCTCTGAGTTCCATTTCCTAAGAATTTTCTAAAATGGCAGCCTCTTGGGCATGTAAGATCTCTTTTGAGACCACCTTATAGGACAATAATCTTTTGGATGTATGGTATCATTAAAAAATAACCTTTCTCATTGTATTGTCAGGCAGCTAAGTGGCACAGTGGATAGAGTTCTGAGCCTGGAGTCAGGAAGATGAGTCTTCCTGAGTTCAAACCTGACCTCAGATACTTCCTAGCCGTGTCACTCTGGAAAAGTCACTTCACCTTGTTGGCTTCAGTTTCCTCATCTGTAAAATGAGCTGAAGAAGGAAATGGAAAAACCACCCCAGTGTCTTTGCCAAGAAAACCCCAGATGGGGTGATGAAGAATTGGACATGACTGAAAAAATAACTGACAAAATTGTATTGTCACTTCAAATTAATTAAACCAGGGATATCTTCATCCCTCCCATCTCATTCAACAAACTTAGCACTTATTGCTTTTCACAGCAGCATATTTAGTGTTGCCATATTTTACAGTAGATATAAAAAGATAAAAAACACATGTTCCTTATGGAATTTACAATCTAGTAGGAGACCTGTATACAGTACATGCAAATAATAATAAAAAAAATAAAATTAAATAAAAGAGGTATAAGTATACCTCTTTATAAAAGAGGTAATGATACTAGATTACATTTATATAATGCTTTAAGGTTTAAAGGATATCCTCAGGACAACCCTGAATAATCCACCTAACATAAGCATTATAAATCCCCATTTTACAGATGGGAAAACTGAGGCTCAAAGTGGTTAAATGACTTGCCTGGGGTCACTGAACTACATCCCAGGGGTTGTTGTGAGGAAAATATTTTGTAAACCTTAAATACAAATGTGAGTTGTTTTTATTATCAGTAGTAACCATGCTATTAGGACTAAAACCCAGGTCATCTGATCCTTGAGTCCAGGGTTCTTTCCTTTATGCCCCTCTGCATCTTAGAAATAAAAATGAAGTACTGTCTATGCAATGTATGAGAAAAGCTGTCTCTTTTCTGACTGTAAAAACAGGGAAAGCTTCAGGGAGGCTTCAGTATTTGAGCTGGGTATAAAAAGAGGGGTAAGATTTCAACAGGGAGATGCAAGTGGGGATGGATTCTAGTAGTGTGAAAATGTGTCATTTCTAAAGAAATGGCAAGTAATAGTTTGATTGGAGTACAGAATATGAGGTGGAGATTAGCTACAAAACCTAAGCTACAAAATTAGGGTGATAGAAAGTTTCAAATGCTAGGCTTGGTGCCTGGCATATGGAAGGTGCTTAATAAATGATTGTGCATTGATTCTGATAAGAAGTAATAGGAAGTCATTAAAGAAGGTTGTACTGAGTAAAATGATCAAATCTATACACAAGGATGATTTTTATGGAAGTGGTAGCTGAAGGAAAGGTTAGAAAGGGAAAGAGATTGAAAGAAAAAGATACTTGATTAGGAAGCTATCACCATAAAACAGATAAGTAGTGATAATGAAGACCTGAATGACAGTGTTGCCTAGGGGAAGGTAATGAAGGAAACACCATATGAGAGATGCTTCAAAGGTAATCTAGACAGAATTTAGTTGGTAACTTTATTAAATGTCAGGAATGGGGAGAGGGGTCACAAAGGATAAAATCAAGGTTTTGCAACTGACTAGAGAGAATGGTGGTGCCATTAACAGAAAAAGGAATGTTAGAAGGAGAACAAATTTTGGAAGGAAGGTTCTGGACATATTGAGTTTAAGATGTAAACAGGACATCCAGGTAGAGATGTCCATTGGGTTGCTGTGACTTGAACTTGGGGGAAAGGAAAGACTGAAGATAGAAGTATATAGAATGGGGGGTAAGATGCTTGGACATAGTAGTTAAAAGTGAGAAAATTCATGTGGTTCCAAAGAGAAACATTGCTGAGAAGGAAAATGATCTATCTGAGGACAGGTCTTGGAGGACAACCACAAAAACTGAATGGTCAGGAAGAATAACCAGATTTGGAGACAAAGGGAGCAAAATATTAAAGAGATGTAGGAGAACCAGGAGAGTAGAGTTTCGGTTTTGTACATGTAAAGTTTAAGTACCTGGGGAGACATCTTAGGGAAGAAGCCCACTAGGGCTGTTGGAGATGCAGATTTGGAGTTCAGATAAGAGTAAGAAGTTTAGAAATACTAGTGTGTGAGTCATCTGCTTAGAGATTAAAGTGGTAGGAAAAAATTAGGTTGTTCAAAGAAGAACATATATTAGGAGAAGACCAAGACTATAAACAAGAAACATGTACATTAAATAGTCAGGCAGAGATAAAGGAGCCAGGAGGAGTCTCAAAAGGTCCATAAGAGAGGAGAATTAGCTGAGAGTATCCACTAGAAGGGTGTGGTCAACAGTGTCATAAGCAGCAGAGGTCAAGGAGTTTCAGGACTGAAAAAAAGGTTAATTGGATCCGGGGATTGGGAAGGCTTCCCACTCATGACCTTGGAGGGAGCTGTTCCAATAGATTGGCAAGAATGGAAACCGTATGGTATGATGCTGTCATTTGAAACTCATTTGGCACATTCCCCCATTGAATGGTGGTCACCAAATTAGGTTATACTGGATCCTCTCCCTCATGAAACACCTACAGCATTTACTGTGACAAGGAGTTAACCGATAATAGAGTCCTAGAGTTAGAAGCGACCTCGGAGTTCTCAAGGAGGGTTAGATTTAAAGAGCAAAGAACTTTATGTGGAGAGTGGAAGATCTGGATTCAAATCCAGACTCTACCACATGGGGTCTTGGCCAAGTTTCTCAACCCCAATTTGTCTTGAGTTTTCCTTCTGTAAAATGAAGAAGTTGGGTTAGATGATCCCTAATGTCCCTTCCATTCCCGAATGACCCTATAATGCGGGAGAAAAGTATTTGGTAAGCCGGAGGGGAAGAGATGAAGGTGGGAGGACAGCCCCAGCCTGGCCCCTTCTGATGCAGTTTCTGTCCTCTTAGTCCAAATCTGAACAATTCATCCCCACCCACATTCTACACTTCAGTCTCTGGCTCAGCCGGGACCCTGCCCTCGACCCTCCCTCCCTCTCTCGCCTGCATTCCCCATTCCCCTTCCCTTTCCCTTATTCCCCTCCGCTGACTTCCTTCTCCTCTCCCTCTTCTCACTTCTTTTCCTTCTCCCACATTTCAACTTCTCCCACTTCCTGTTCTCCTCCCCAACTTTCCTTCTCTTTTCTCTGCCCCTCTTCCTCTCCCATTTCCCGTCTCTTCTCTCTCCCTTCTAAGACTCCTTCCCCTACTTCTCCTGTGCATTTCCTTCTCCCCTTTCCTTTTCCTCACCTCCTCTCTCCCTTTCCCGGTTTCCCCATGTCTTTCCCTCCTCCTCCCCGCTCCCTTTTCTCTCTCATTCCCCCTCCTCTTTCCTTCTCCTCCTTCCCTCCCGTCTCCTTCTCTTACCTCCCATCTCCTCCCCCCTTCGTTTCCACGGCGACAGCCCCCGCTCCGCGCAGGAAGTGGGCGGGGAGGGGGCGGGGCGTCTCTGTGACGCCAGGGGCCTTGGTTAAATGGCGAAGGCCGAGGGACTCCAGGTGGGGTTTGAACTGGCCAATGGGCGAGCTGCCGACCAGGTGTCGGAAAAGGAGGCGGAAGAAGGGAGGAGTCGTTGGGGGAGGCGGGCTGCATCCGCCCCGGCGTCTCCATGGCACTACCCTGGCCTCCGATTTCAACGACTTCATAAGGAGGCGTTTCTGGGCACAGCCGTGCCGTTCCTGGTGAGAGGAGAGGCCTGGGTGGGGGGAAACCCAGCCGCGGCCGGCCCTCGAAGTCCCCCTCCCGCCGCGGTCCGAGGTGTGCCCCCGGCCAGCCCCGCCCTGTGGATTCCCCCTCTCGCGGGAGACGTCACACTTCAGAACCCCCGCGGGGGGGGGGGGTATTAACCTGGGGACTTACCCCCCATCCGGGCATTTACTCCATCCGATGATCTCTCCAAGAACTGTCCCGGATGGCGCCGGCTCGGCCTACTCGTGCTTTCTGGATCTCCTGACCCGCCAGGCGATCGGGGATGCCCGCTCCCTGAGGTCCCGGTCACCGCGGGCACGGCTGGGGCGGGCCCCTGGCCGTACCTACTCCCGTTACTCCGTAGGCCTCCGGCGGTCCCTGAGCCGGACCTCTCCCCGGTGAGGGCTGTGGGGGCGGGGCGGCCCGGACAGGCCCGTCCGGTGAATGAAGGCCGTTTCTCTCCCCACGCTCCAGGGACCCCCACCCCCACCCCCGCGCCTCTCTCTCCTCCCCGTGTCCCCCGGTGGCTTTTTTCTGTTTCTGCCTCCCCTGGGCCCAGGCTCTCTGCTCCTTCAACCCTTGGTAGGCGAATGCCCACGCCGAGGTTTGAGGAAGAGCTCTCATGCCCTCCCTGGCCCTGCTTGGGCACTTCTGTTAGCTTGATAAGGCTTTTTCCAGTGGGCAAAGTGGGTTCTTTAGGCCGCTGCCACCAAGCCTCCCCCTCTGATTTGTGTCCCTCCATTCTGCCTCCTTGGCAGCCCAGGCTTGCCTAACTCACTGGCTTTTGTCCTCTCACCTCTGTTAAACGGGCTGAAGCCTGGCAATGCTCTATCATCCGGTGTATGGCTCTGGTTTTTAAATTATGAGCCGTGGGATAAGATTTAATGATGACCAATGAGATATTCATCCATCTTTAAGAGAAGTTGTCGAGGGAACTACAGCCTGGACTTTCAGTTTCCTCTTTTTGACTTTCTCATTTTTGTCTTATGAAATTTTTGTCCCCAGCATTTAAAAATACACAAATTCAAATCTAAACCACCTTGGCACACTTAGTATTTCTAAATACTTAGGAGCTATGACAGGTTAGTAGCTATGATAGATTAGCCCAGGAGTTAAGGTCTTAGTATATTCTTTCTGTGATGGGATGACCTCAGGGTATAATAAAAGTAAAAGGTAAACTAAAGGTTCTTTGAGAGGAAAGCTGAAAGAGTAAAGAAGGTCCTTGCTTCAGTTCCACAAATACTAAGGGAACAGAAATGTTATTTATGGGGAAACTAAGTATGTTAATACTGGTTGGGATGTTTTTAAATTGACTATCCCTCAATTGATATTATACTGGTTGGGATGTTAAATTGGATATTCTTCACTTGATACTAGATAGTTAATGAAAATTTGTTGATTAATCCAGTCCATGCTTAGGGCCTAAGTGCTTAATAAGTGTTTGTTAAATGAATCTTAGGAACATGTTAGATTTGATTCAATCTCTCTGTTGAAATTTATGTTTTAAAAACTCGTGACAAAAACGTTCTGCATTTGATAAGTTGTGCATAGTATAAACATGGTTAGCTAAAAAAATGTAATTTAAAAAATCTTAAAGTAGAAATTCTTGACTAAGATTATTTCTCCACACTCGCAAGATCTTCTCCTACACCCCTAAAATTTAATAGACTCAGCTTGCAGACGAAATAACTTTGTTTTACAAGGTGAAGCATGACGGTCTGGTTGTTTTATTTTTTATCTATCGCTAACAAGATTCAGAATAAATTGCTCTTAGCTATATTCATCTTTCACATACTACTCTAGTTAGCTTGTACTGCATTCCTTTCTGTCAGTTACATTTCTCAGTCATGATTTATTTGAAGTGGGATTACAGCTGTGCTCCACAGAGTAAGGTCAAGATAAAAGCAATGAAGCCAGAAATGCTAATGATGGCTCCCCTCAAATTGGCCTTATATTTACTTCTTATGTAAAGTTTGTTTTGTCACTTGTATAAAATGTAACTAATAAAATTAGTTTTCCAAGTTGAGGAATAATAGTCACCCAGTTAATATCATGTGAATAATTGTGGGAGAACAAAGGTGGAAGATGTTCATAATTTAATTCTTGTGCCCATGAGCAGGTTTCCACCTTGCGGGAAAAACGGCATAACGACTGTCACACAGAAGAAGGTCTTACGAACACCTTGTGGAGCTCCCAGCGTAACAGTTACGGTATGTGAGGGGACATGGGGCAAGGGCTTCACCTTTTTGGAAGCTTTTGCATTAGGGGAGCTTGCAAGTCTTTGATAGTTGGTTATCACCCTTTAAAGTGATATTCATGTTTATTTCAGCTTGGTCTTGCTTTGCATATGGTGATTTTGTTTGGGGATAAGAGTTATATTTAAACTGTGCATAACAGCTAATTCCACATTGCTTTTGGTCAGCTTTGCAAATATTTTATCAAAACATCAAACTTGCGATATTTTCATTTATCTGCAACATTCATACAGACCTCATCTTTAACTGGTGCCAAAAATATGATTCACTTTTAGTGTTTTTTAAACAGAAGATTAATAGTCTTAGGAATTACAGTACTAGTATTATGGGATATACTTTACATTTCTAAAAGTTTTTATTTGCCTTTTGGACCTTGACCAAAACTTTTAGGTCCGGGGGTCTCTAAGCCGATGCTAATTAATTAGCATGAATATTTTAAATTACGATGCAGAGTTCAAATTAGACCTCCTATTTTGACATTCTGCATTTTAGAGTTTTTTAGATCATAGGTAGAGTGGAAAGTCAAATCCAAAGATTCTGGGACCTGGACACTGCTATAAGCCAGAGGAAAATGGTTGTATTTGCAGACACTTCTCTTTACTGTGCCAGCCCTTACTTTGTCTACAGTGAGACTCATCTGAAGTGAACTTAGTCACCTACTGCATGGGAACTCAAATCTTGGTTCATGACACTTGAATATGGTCTACGCGGATGCATGTGCATGTAGGTGGTGGCTGTGCTATGGGCCCAGTGGCTAAGCTTTCAAACAAAACCCCCAAAACAGTAAGCTCTCTTTTTCATGCCCAGTTTACTTATCCGCAGATCAACCTTTTATTGTGTTGCCCTCCCCTGCCCGTCAGAAGAGAATGATGAAGAACCGCTCTTCAACTCCCCCCTTACATGTTCACGTGGATGAGAACACTCCTGTCCACGTCCACATAAAAAAGATCCCGAAACCAACACCGGCCAAGAGCCAGGTAGGAGCATGCCAGTTGGGGCGTGGTGAATGAAGGCTGCGGACCAGGGCCAGCACCAGGGCCTAGACATCACCCAGGTCTCTTGCTTTGTTTTGACTTAATTTTACACCAAATGGTCAGGAAAAGAAAGTTCTCTTCATCTAGACGTCAGCAGCAGCATCTTCATGGAAGATTTTTTCTCATACCATAGTATCCATACCATAATAAGTGTTTTGCTTGGGTTGCTGCATGTATTATCATATGATCATATCCATTGCATATATTTGTGTGTGTATGTTCATATTTAACAGAAGTCGCATAAACGTGGCATGAGGGGGGACACGGTGAATGTCCGGAGGAGTGTTCGAGTGAAAACTAAAGTCCCTTGGATGCCCCCTGGCAAAGGATCTGTCCGGCATATAGGCTGCAAATGGGAGGTAGACTTCATTGTATACTTCCCATACTAATACTATTTGAACAAACTTGGTTTGAATTTACTTGAAAAACTTAGTTTAGGTGATCCCAGTGATCTCTCCTTTGTAGTGGATTTAAGCAGGAATTACAGAGTTTCTTTTCCCATGAGAAATTCTGTATAGGTCTTCTAGATTATAAAATATTATAAATGAGATTGATGATTTTATTTAAGCAAATGAGAACTTATAGACCCTCCAAAGATGTTTCAATTCTCAGTACATATTTTCTGAACTCCTCTTTGACAGTGACCTTCAGAAGCAGGTTGTGAACAAAGCTAGAAAAATTCAACCCACTATTAATTATTGTTATTAGTTATTCTACAGTCATAACTCGTTTTTGATACAAAAGGAGTATTTGACGTATCCAACAGCCTTAATTCCAAATTACTCTTGACTTTCTAAAAAAAAATCCAATAGACTCCTAATATATAAAGATTGCTCCCATTGAAAGATAGTATGCCATGGGCTCTAAAAGCAGTTTTCAGAAAGGAATTTCCAATTTTTTTGAGCAATGCTAGCCTCATTGAAATAAATTACTTTCCAATGTAATTATATTAAAGGAAATAGAACTGATATAGATGGACATGCTCTGCTCTGATGAGTAAAAGATCAATCTCATTACTTTGCTATATTTTAATTCCCCTGCTATGGGAAACCAGTTTCTCCCTAGTAGCAGGATTATATTACTTCTGAGAGAGAGAGAGAATAAGTAATTCTGGGGAGTAAAATGAAACGGTAAATTGATCTATATGTGTAAAATACCATGTCCTAAATTTAATGACCTTTAGGAGACATGCAAACATTAAAATTTATCTACTTTTTTGTCTGTGTTCAAGATCACATCAATAAACAAGTCAGATTAGCTGCTTTTTAGTCTCATACATATAGTATAATGTGCACTCACTGACTGGGCAATAAGGAGACTTCCGTTTGATTCCCAACTCTGCCAACTACCTAGCTGTGTAACCTTGGGAAAGTAATTTAGCCTTCCTGGGCCTCAGTTTCCTCACATGTAAAATAAAGTTGTACTAATTGATGTCTAAAGGCTTTTAAATTGCCCAAGCTCTATGTGCTTACCTAGTGGTTTTTTCCTTTTGACCACCTGGTCCAATCATTCACACTACTTTATGTATCTTTAAAGGATTTATCTTACAGTGTGTGTCTATATCCTTGTGAAAAATGGGCCAGATTTGTTCTCTCCATTTTACAGATCAGGAAACAGAGAACAAAGAGTTAAAAGATTGGTTCTAGGTGCTTTCTGAATTGATTGGGGGAGGAGGATGTAGAGGTATAAATAGAATCCAGGAAACTGAGTTCACAGTATGTATTCTATAGTTGGTTGATGACCCTATTTTCCATCTCCAGCATGCTGTGCAGCTTTTTGACTTAAGGTTTGTAAAGTCTTGTCTGATGGTAATGTTATCTTTATTGGTCACCTTTGTGTCAGAATCCACCTCGATGTCTAGATATATCTCCACCGTCTTCAGAAAAACTAGTTTCAGTGATGCGATTAAGTGACCTTTCTACAGAAGATGAAGATTCTAGTCACTGTAAGACAAACCGTTATGAAAAGAAGATGGACAGTTTAATGAATACAGTTGGTTGTCTTAAATCAGAGGTATGCCTATGATGAAGGAGGCGGTAGTAAGGGGAATTGGCAAAGGAAGTGCAAAGTAGGAGATGAACTTTGGGTAGTTTCTGCAGCCTTGTTCCCCTTGGAACCATATGACATGTAGTCCCAGGAATAGAATTAATATTGTCCTCTGTACTACTAGAGATTAAGATAATCCAGAACAGTCAGATTGGGAGGATGGGTGAGGGGAAGTGGTTTCTACCATAAATATATATAGCTAGGAAAGCCCTATTACCAAAAATAGACACCCTTTCTTCTTTCACTCCCAATCCTTAGCAGAGCTCTCTCTGTTGTGTGGCAAATTGGGGTGATTGCCTGTGGTTCTTCATTTTGGGGGGTGGTGATTGGGTTTCTGTGCTATTGTGACCACCAGGTAACTAGGTTATTAGGGAGGCATTAGGAGAAAGGAGTATATCTTCTCTTCATCTGCTGGTGCTTAAAAAAATACTCCTGAATGCACTGATGTACATATGAGCATATAATTCCCTCAGTCTCCCCACCCTTGCCCTACCCCACCCCACCCGTAGCTTGCTGCCTGGCAACAGTTCCCCTCCCCGTTTCCATACACACCCCTCAGGTTGCATGTTGCCCTTTTGTGACATATCCTCCCCTCCACCTCTTCTTGAAGGCTGCCCTTGTTGTTCATTTTAATCAGATTTTACCTGTGTAAAAATGTTAAGGGGGGCACTCCACACAATATGATTTGATTTGCCTTGGGCTCTGTACCCCCCTAGAGACAACCCTACTCCTTGGCATCTTCAGTCTACAGAAAGTCCTTGCTAATCTCTCCTCATCACTGCCTTCTCTATCAACCCCCCTATGCTCCCCTACCTCTGAGTGGAGGGGTCCCACGGATGAAAAATCTTTTTGCTTCTTTGGCCATTTGGACTATACTTGTGATCCCTTCTTTAGGTAAAGATGCAGAAAGGGGAGCGCCAGATGGCGAAACGGTTCCTAGAGGAGCGGAAGGAAGAACTGGAGGAGGTGGCCCACGAGCTGGCAGAGACTGAGCATGAGAACACTATGCTTCGACAAAATATTGAGCGTATCAAGGAGGAAAAGGATTTTACAGTGTAAAGCAGTTTTACTCCCATTCTTATCCTACCCGAGTACTCACTCCCTACTATATAGAGGTATCTGTAGGATTTTATTTTTGTTATCAGAAATGTCTTACCTGGAGGTGTTGCTTATTATAGCACATTTTCCACTGGGTGGCCTATCAATTTTGTATCTTTTCCAAAGGTTAAGCTGCTTCAGAATATGTACCTTGTACACCCTCCCTTTCTCCCTTTTCCCATACCCCCTCACTCCAATCCCAATGTACTTTTTTGGAAGTAGAAATGACCAGAAAAGAGGAAATAGTTATTAAAAGAGGCAGAAAGGATGGCATTAAATTTCTGCCCCTTTATCTCCCTGCCAATTTACCCTTTCTGGGACCTCAATTCTTCTCATCTCCTAGGGATAGTCTAATGATTTCTGACTTCTGAGGTTAGAAAGCACCATGGTGATTGGGCCTTTGTGTTGTGACTTGACAGTGATGACTCAAACAACCAAACTGTATTTACAGGCTGCAAAAAAGGCATTTGCAACAGGAAAAGGAGTGTCTCATGTCTAAGCTCGTGGAAGCAGAGATGGATGGAGCAGCCGCTGCCAAGCAAGTGATGGCATTGAAGGATACGATCGGGAAACTAAAATCGGTAAGTGGTGGAAGAGTGGCTAGTACTTCCTTCGTGGTTCTGAAGGTGACTTTGATGCTTTCATATCAGTTGGTTCAAGTTAATGAATACAGTTGGTTGTCTTAAATCAGACAACTTTCAACTAGTTAGAGAACGCTAGGGCGCTAGGTTTATTCAATTCATTCTATTGTTGAATGTACAAACTTGTTTTTTTCCTACTCTCTCTCCTATTCTCAGAAGAGAATATTCTTTAGAAGAGTTTGGTTCATCACTGTTGATGAAAACCAGAGAAAACCAATAACATCACTGGGGGTCACAGGTTATCAAGCCATGCTGTAGATGTCCAAGAAATGAAAGGCCCCAAGGGGTTATACTTTTTCTTGTCCATCTGAATCCTGGTTTTATTTGAAGGCCCAGATCAAGTCCCATTTTCTCTGTAAGCTCTCCTCAGTACCCCATTGCACAGTCAATTTCTTTTCATTCCTATGTCACACTTATTTAGCCATTATCATACAGTGTTACCTTGTTTTACTTCGTTTTTGATTAATTGTGATTGTATCTTATATTTTCCAGCTAGATTGTATGCTCCTTAAAAGTAAGGGGATCTTTATCTTTTAATTTCTTTGCATCACCCATAGTACTAAGCACAGTGCTAGGTACCTATGTAGTGGGCATTCAGTTACAAATTCTTATTGGTTATTTGATTAATTTCTAGGAAAAGCACATGACTTGCACTGACATCAATACACTGACCCGGCAAAAAGAACTTCTCCTCCAGAAGTTGAGTACTTTTGAAGAGACTAATCGTACTCTCAGAGATTTGCTGAAGGAGCAACATTCTAAAGAGGTAACCCTGGGCCTTCCTCCCTGAGCCACTGGCTTTGTCACTTCTTTTTGTTTTTGTGGAAAAAATCTAATCCCTTATGTACAACTTGTTTCTAACATTGGATTCATTTTTATTTTCTGCTTTCATAACTTCTATCATACTAAGATTTTAAAAACAGGAATTACAGAATCTCAGGATTTAAAGAGACTTTAAGTATTATTTAATTTAACCTCCTACCTTTGTAGGGATGATCTCCTCTAAAAGATCCCAGACAAAGGGTCTTAGAGAAGTTTACTGTACTTTGAGACTTTTATTCCATTGTTGGACAAGTATTATTGTTTTACTTTCTAAAGAATCAAAGCCGGTATCTAATAGGGGCTGGCTGGAAGGTATTGGAGTGTATTATAGTGGAAAGAGCATTTGAACTGTAAGTTTAGATGACTTGGGTCCCACCCCTATCTCTTGTTGGTAACTTTTTTGCTCTCTAGACCGTGATTGCTTTGTTGTTTATTAATTTGTTGCTATAATTTAAATTAATTTTCTACTTATTGTAAAAATGAGAATATTAGACTACATCCAAGTTCTATATTCACTTAATATTCTCTGATTACACGATCATTGTGAACAGGGAAGGGGAGTGGAGCTCATGAGATGAGTAATTAAATCATTTAATTACCTAAAACATATTCTCAGGGAAGAGAGTTAAAGTGATAAATAAGTTTTTCCCTTTTCAGCCATATTTAAGTTTTATTTGATAACCTTTTTGGTTTTCTATAGCAGAGTAATTTCCTGTTATTACTCCTTCTCTATGCTTCAAGAAATTTTTATTATAACAAAGAAAAACAGTTAAGTAAAACTAACTGATAATAGTGACTGTGTTTTACAGCATCGATAGCATTCAGCCTCAGTATCTATCTCTCTAATGAGAGGAAGAAAGTGTGTTTCATCATTTCTCCTGCAGGGCCATAATTGGTCGTGGCATTTAATTTGAGTTTAGCTTCTTTGTGGGATTTTTTACATTATTATAGTTTATTGTATGCATTGTTCTTGTAGATCTGCTTTCTTTACCCTGCACTAGTCTAGTTCAAGCAAATTTCCCCATATTTCTCTAAATTCTTCATATATCTGATAGGATTGTAAGCTAAGTAAGTTCTTGATTGGTTGGTTAAAGCATATCAAAGGGAATCCTTTTCTTCTCTACTTTGGGCCTCAGATGAAAGAAAATAGAATAGGGAAAAAAACATCCATATTTTTGGTTCCCTGATTCTTGACCTAGTTCTTTGACCTGATGTCATACTCTGGCTTTACTTGAAAAAGAGGGAGCCACTGTGTTGAATTATGTTCATCGGCAGTATTAGAAACCTGAGTAAAAAACTACCCTGCCCTTTCCTCCTCTGCCAGCTTCCATGGGGGAGGAATAAATGGGGACAAGAAAATAATATAAGGCCTTTTCCTTTGAGATCAATATCGCTCAGGGAATAGAGGCTGTGGGGCAGGCGGGTGGGTGGGGGGAGGTTGGTTTTATGATATCCTTGATAGTTTGATTGTTTCTGAAGGATTCAGAAAAGCTGATGGAGCAACAAGGAAACCTATTGAAACGACTAGCTGAAGCCGACTCAGAAAAAGCGGTAACGTGAAAGCATCTTCTTGATCTTATTCAAATGTTGAAAGGGTTTTCTTGGGGAATTCCGGGCACTGAGTCCATGCAGATAGAGTCCTGGGCGGCCTCAGTATTAGACAATGGAGATTTTCTTAGCCTTCCTGAGTCATACTCTGCTTTGCAAAATGTATAAGTAACTTAAACTCATTTAGGGCAATGTTAGACATAACAATTTTGACATAATGTTACCACGGGTCCCATTTCTGGGTAGCTCAAAAAAAAAATGACCCTTTCCTAGAGTCAACCACATTTTATTCAGAATATTTGCTCTACATGCATCAGAAGTCATGAGCCTCATTAATTTCAACTATGTGAGTTGTGGTTTGGACTGTGTGGCCTGGGTCATCCTAACTGTGGCCAAATGATGAGTCCCAAGCCTGGCACATGAGGGTGCTGTCCTAGCCAGAAAGTACTAAGGTAACAGCCTGCCCTGGAACTTACATGCCCACCCCTTCACCATGGGAAACTTAGATGCGTGTTGTCTTCTAGCGCCTGCTGCTATTGCTACAAGATAAAGACAAGGAAGTAGAAGAGCTGCTACAAGAAATTCAGTGTGAGAAGGTAGTTTCTTTCCCTACTCCATGTTTATTTTCTTCCTGTTGTGTAGAAAGAGTATGAAATAGCAAATTGTTCTGACATTGATACCCCATATCCTCAGTTATTGTTTTTCCCTCCTTGCTATCCTCTGTAGACTCCCAGTCCCTCCACTTTATTTTACCAGTGAACTTTCTTAATATTTTTTGCATATTTAAAATTCTCCTCAGGGTTTCCTTTAGCTGTGTTGAAAACAAGCTGCACTTAAGATATAGGGAGGTTCCATTAAACACCCACTCTCATCCCCTCATAGTCAATATGTTTTGGCAGTTTGATAAAATTTGAGCAGGACCCAGGCATGCATTGTGGTTATCATAGGTGTGGGGGACATGTATGTCCAGCAAGGGAAAGGAACTCTTCTGACCTGATCCCTCTGCAGGCTCAAGCAAAGACAGCATCTGAACTCTCTAAGACTATGGAATCCATGCGGGGGCATTTGCAGACACAACTGCGGTCTAAAGAAGCAGAGAATAGTCGTCTTGTAATCCAAATCAAGGTAGTAGCCCTTTAAAGTTCTGGGTTCCATGGAATTAATTCCATTCTTCATGATAGCATGTCTAGACTTCTCTAGTAGGGACAGATAAGGAGACCAATCCAAGGAATATACAGTCAGTGTACATGGCTACGCCTCTCCAATGGCTTGATGGCCTGTGATTGCCTATTATATCTTTTACATACTCATGGAGTGCTGTGTTTATAAGATAGAGGGCATACTTGCCCTGTTGTCAGAGAACCTGGCTTCAAATCTTGATTCAATCACAAAGGACCTTGGGCAAGTCACTTATCTTCCTTGGACCTCAATTTTCTCATCTGAAAATAAGTGAGTTGTTCTTGTTGACCTGCAGTGTTCCTTCGAGATCTAAATTTGTTATCATCTTACGATCCAGAGCACTCTGATTGGCTTCCCTTCGCCCAGAAATCTAAGGCAACCACTGAATGGTCAGTTGTGTTCATAGCAACTTTTCCTGACCATTCTCTTGGTATTTTATTATTACTTTTCCGAACAGTTGTTGTTCATGTACTTTTGACTTTACTTCCTTTCTGCTTATAAAATAGATTTGAGGTTAAAAAGTCAAAATAGTTTTTTAAAGAATATGCACTATGCAGTTTCAAATAAACTTATTTCAGTAATTCAAGGATCTATGATTTCTTTAGTGTGTATATCCTCTACATGCAGTTCTCAGCCCTTCTACACTTAGATGGTCTTTGAAAGTTGTTGTAGCAGAAAAAAATTAATCATTGTGCTTAACTTGGCTAAATTTAACTATGCTGGTACATTGGTATACCATAAGTGTAGCCTGGCACAAGGCCCACACTTAAAGCCTTCCCAGCTTGGCATGGTCTAAAGCTTACACTCTGCTGGCAGAAGTTTTGAAAACCCAGGTTCCTTCCACATCATGATAAGGAATTAGAATAGGACTTTAGCAGATGGAGGAACCAAAATAAAATGAAAACAAAGCAGAATCCCAGTAAGAGAAGCAGACAATCATTGGTAGGTAAATTTGTTGCAGCAGTTGAATACTGAATGTCGTCCTGAGCTTCCTTACAGGAAAGGAACTTGCTGGGTTATATCATTCTTATCTGATTAAAGGTAAGTTTTCCCTGACAGGAAATTTTGAGAGGAATTGATTACACCTCAAGGGCCCCTGTGTAATGCAGTAGATGGTGAAGATGTATAATAGCAGCCTGCTTATGGAGTTGCCCTCTTCCTTCCCCTGTGAGGTCACAGAGCATTTCATAACATTCTGGGAGTCCAAAAGAAACTTAAAGTGTGAAACCTTTTTGGGAGCGATAAGCAATTAGTTGTTCCTGCAACAAGAACTTTGAGCCTTAGTGTTCATTAAGCCTCATTCTTTATTCCCATCCCTAGAATTTGGAGCGCAGTGGTTCCCAACATAAGGCTGAAATGGAGGCCATCATGGAGCAGCTGAAGGACCTCAAGCAGAAAGGAGACCGGGACAAAGAAGCTTTGAAGAAAGCTATCAGAGCACAGCAAGAGAGGGCAGAGAGGAGTGAAGAGTATGCTGAACAACTGCATGTCCAGCTTGCAGACAAGGTAGCTGAGCCAGGGGAGGGATGATTGAAGATAATTCACATCCATGCCAGTGGCACTTTTTCCACAGTGACCCTTTGAAGGAGGGAGGTAATAGCGTCCATTTTACAGATGAGGAAGCTCTGACTCTGAGAGGATAAGCAATATGTGTCTAATGTCACCCAGCAGCCAGTCAGGTTCTGAAGTAGTGTGCCAATACAGGTCTCTTTACTTTGAGACCAGTGATTTAGCCATTATCCTGCCCAGCCTTTATCTAGGCCTGATCCTGGGGAGGACAACTTGCTCCCTATTGGTCTCCTAAGTAGGCATCTAGTTGTGTTAGATTGATAAATCCAGTCACATTGGACATAGGGTGATTAAAGATTGACTGCCAAGAGGGTAATTAGGGATAGTTTATAAAACAAAAAAACTGTAGGGTAGTGAAAGTACAGTAGTTGAAACTGAGAAGTTGCCTTGGGAAGATTAAAAATATACCTGAGGCTTCTGAAACAGTGTTATCCAATA
Source organism: Potorous gilbertii (assembly GCA_028658325.1). Lineage (NCBI taxonomy): Eukaryota > Metazoa > Chordata > Mammalia > Diprotodontia > Potoroidae > Potorous > Potorous gilbertii. Next base: position 305,739,142 of record CM053769.1, on the reverse strand, counting down.
GAAGGAGCCCAGGACTATCAATTTATCCATCTTGGTTACTGTCTGTAATGCCCCTAAGACTGAAAGAAGGGACTTATAAGGGAACCATAACTTCAGGAAATCACTAGACACTTTTGCAGCTTTCCCATTTATAATATGTTTAACTATCCCTGCCCCTTTCCAAAATGGTAGTGATAAGAGTGGTCATCAACTTTTGAGCATTTTGTAAGAAAACTATATCAATTCCAGTGGTTTTAGGATGCTGTGTAAGAAAGGCTCCATAAGCTTAATTATTATTGTGGTCACTTTCAATTTGGGAGCAATATTTTCTCAGATTTAAGGCAGTTTCAGACT
>CM053769.1:305696822-305738309 GCA_028658325.1 Potorous gilbertii | reverse complement strand
GTCTTCCTTGTTTTAGCACATCCCCTCCCCCCACCCCAATCCTTCTTCTATGTAGTTGCCCTAGTAGTATCCCTCAGACACAGGTTTGACCATGTAGCTCTTCTGCTTAAGTTTCCAGTGGATTGTACTGACTCTGGGATCTCCTCAAATAATTTAAGTCTTTCCACAATCAGGGATACCTTTCCAGACTTACTTCACATTGCTCCCATATCATTCATACATTTTACTTTCCAGGAAAATTGGCTTACTTGGTATTCCCCATATTCAGCATTGTCTCCCTTGTATCTGTAGCTTTGCATAGGCTTTACTTTAGAATGCACTCCCTACTTTATTCCCTATTTTAATGTAATCCTTAGCTTCTCATAAAGTTCCATTCAGTTACCATTTCCTAGAAAAAGGCTTTCCTGATCTCCACCTCCCCTCCAGCATTTAGTAGTAGTTTTATTTTGGATTTGAGTGTATGTTTTGTTTCCCCAGTAGACTGTAAGCTCCCTAAGGGCAGGCCCAGTTTGATTTTTGTCCTTGTACCCCCACCACTGAACATAGTGCTGGGTGTGGTAGGCACTTCATAGATATTTATTGAATTGAGTAACTTAACTTTTTCTTTTTTTTTTTTCCCTTTGGATTTTCAAGTTAGAATCACTTTATCTCAAAATAGGGCTATGAGATAATCCCTTCTTTACCAACATTTTACCCTTATTTATTTTTCTTGCCTTGTATTATCAATCATTGCTAATATTGGGATAGATGGATTAAAAGAGGATGTAGTCATTTCTTTTTAGTAGGAATACTTATATTTCTTCATTGAAGATAATATTGGTTCCTGGTTTTTAGTAAATAATTCTGTATCAATTTGGGCAGCTAGGTGGTGCAGTGGATAGAGCACCAGTGCAGGAGTCAGGAGGACCTGAGTTCAAATTTCACCTCAGATGCTTGACACTCACTAGCTATGTGACCTTGGGCAAGTCACTGAACCCCAGTTGCCTCATCCTGGGTCATCTCCAGTCATCCTGATGAATATATCTGGTCACCGGATTCAGGTGGCTCTGGAGGAGAAGTGAGGCTGGTGACCTGCACATCCCTCCCTCACTCAAAACAAAGTCAAGTGCAAGTCATGTCATCCTTTCTCTGATGGCATGGTCTTCTTCAACAACGAAGGACGGATGTACACACACACACACACACACACACACACACACACACACACACACCCCTTTATCAATTTAAGAATAATGAATACTCCTCGTTCAGGATTTTGTCTTTGAGGGTTTTTTTTAATGTCATGAGTCAATTAAAATTGATCATATTCCTTTTTAGCATTAAACCAGTAGATGGTCCTGTTATTATGATGTCACTAGGAATTGTTTTTTCTTATATTGCCTTTGCATCCCTCACATTAATCTTACTTGGGTGTGGTAAGTAATTATTTTAATGCATTGTCATGTATTATTTAATCTGAAGTGGTATAATTAATGATGATTTTGTTTGGACTAAGCACTAAGGACTAGGTGGTTCAAGTCTAAGGCTTACTTTGATAACAGTAAGTCTCCAAGGACACTCTCTTTCCTCTTTTAGGAATCTGGAAGGCAGCCTTAATAGAATTTGAGCAGTGTATGACTAGGTGATAGGTGTGCTTCCTGAAATTGGAGTGATATATAGATTGTCATTGTAGACCAGAAGATGTTTGGTTTTAGTTAAAATGGATTGGTTGTAGATCTCAGAGAAGAATCTACCTCCCCAGCCTTTTGGTTGCTCAGTTTCTTGTCTGGTTGATTGTGTGGTACCTAGTAGTACATACTCTACTACCCACATCTAATCAACATTTTTAATGGGGCAGAAGTATGTATGTATGTATTGGGGGAAATGATTGGGGAGGACTGCATGTTGATGTTATATGGTGTTCTCCCCAGTTACCACCCTTATCACTTGACTTGACCAGATCCCAGGTTTCAGCAGTTTTTCTCTTTGTGTGTTCAACCTTGTACAGTGTCCAGCATATCCAGCATTCAGTGTATCATCTTTAGTTGAGAAGCTGAGTTATTGCCTCATCCATAGATTGAGGAGGTTACCATTCTAGACCTAATTAGCTTTTGACATGCTCAGTGCCAGGGATTCTGGGTCATAAAGAGCTACTCCATTCCAGAATCTCTGGGTTCTTTGAACTCTGATGTTTGCCGCTTTTTCTTCTTTCTTCTTTACACCAGCCGAGTGACAGATCTGGTGTCCCAGCAGCACGCCTTGGAGGAGAAGATGCGAGAAGACCGGGATAATCTGGTGGAAAGATTACACCGACAGACAGCAGAGTACTCTGCATTCAAACTTGAGAACGAGAGGCTCAAGGTCAGCCAAGCGTCCTTGAACCGTAAAGCTAGTGGGTCAGAAAATCTGCTGCCGTATGTTCCCAGAGGCTGGGAAAGAGACAGTGTAGTTTATCAAGGCAACACTGGGCATGCCATTCCCCTCTGGCAACTAGATTGGAGCCACATATCCCTGCCCAAGGGCTTTGTGTATTTTTTGAGGGGTATGAAATGAGATTGAAATGGGTGAATGGGACTTTTATTCTATGTCCCAATTTCAAGACCTCATAGTCTTTTATTGACTTCTTGATAATATGTCCTTGAATACCATCCCAAGAGACAGATTAATTAATCAACAAAACAAGCTTCTTCTCCTACCCTTCACCCCTGCCCCTGACTGTACACAGGCTAGAGGGTAATATTCTCTGAGACTGGGATAAACTATAGATTTCTGTCCTGGCCAGGAGGAAAAGAATAACCCAGGAATCTAGAAACCTTCATTCTATTCCATAGGGATTTTGGGAAGGTCATTTCAATTTTTAGAGCTTTATTATCCCCATTTCTAAATGGAGAAGGAGTGGGGATAGTTATCTCTTAGCAACAGAGTTATGTCTGAATGAGGTCAGCATTTTAGAATCAAGAAGGGTTTACTTTTCAAAAGCACTAATTCATATTTCCTTTAATTTCCAGAGGAAAGGAACTGGACAGATTAATTTTTTTTAAGGGGGGAGGAAACAAGGCTGGTAAAGTTTAAAGACTGATATTTCTATCTTTATTGCTTTTCTGAGGAAATACGTTTTTCCCTTGTTCAGCTGAGAGATCTTTCAGCACATCTTATTGCATTAGTCCAAAGCTAATGCCATGGTGGTTTGGTCAAAACCAAGCTCTCCATGTTGCTAATATCCCTCTACAGGCTAGTATCACCCCTGTGGAAGACAGGCTAAGTCAAGCCCAAATTGAGGTCCAACAGCTGAAGGTGTCAGTCAAGAACTATGAAGGGATGATCGACAACTACAAGAGTCAGGTACTTTTCTAGTTTGAGCTTTTGTTGTCATCATCCCACTTCATTTTTGCCTCTTTTCTTATCTGCTTTAAGTTTTCCCACTTTGAAACTCCTTACTTTCAACAACTGAGTGAGAAGTTATCTTTCACCAAATCTGGTCTCTGACCAGAATCCCTCATTGTCCTCTCTGTCCCTAGGTGATGAAGACCCGGATGGAAGCTGATGAGGTAGCCACTCAACTGGAACGCTGTGACAAAGAGAACAAGATCCTCAAAGATGAAATGAACAAGGAAATTGAATCGGTAATTTTTCAGGTCTACACAAACTTCCCCCATCCCCTTTCTGAACTAATTAGGAAAGTAACTGGAGCTACCTCCTATGTTTTGAGGTAGGAAGGGAAAATTGGTCTTCTGAAAAGCTGACACCTTTCTTTTGACCTTCTCGTTTCCTCTTCCTTGCCTTCTACCCCTGCTCTTCTTTCTCTCCCCTCTTTCACTTAAAAAAAATTGACACTAAAATCATTCAAAGAAACATTTTAAGGGAACAAATGATAGAACTCCCAGATACCTGCTTGACTAGGTGGTATTATGGTGCTGTTTGCTACCGGTCACCCTCTTCTGTACCCCCCAAAAACGTGTAGCAACACGTAAAAAATTACTCACTCATGTCCGACTCGTTATGACCCCATTTAGATTTTTTCATGGCAAGATAGTGGAGTGGCTTGCCATTTCCTTCTCTAGGTCATTTTATAGATGAAGAAACTGAGGCAAACTGGGTTTAAATGACTTACCCAGGGTCAGACAGCTAATTAAGTATCGGGAGGTCAGATTTAAACTCAGATCTTTCTGACTCCAGGCTTGGCTGTCTATCTACTTTGCCACCTAGTAGCCTCAGCACACAAAAAACAAATCCAGATTTACCTAATTCATGTGATAGCAAAGAAAGGTGCCTTTATAAATCTGGGGTTTAGGACTGATCTGTTATTATGGAGAAGTATTTTTTAATTTGTTAGACATCCAGATATCCATGTAGTGCCTCCTTACTGGAAGATGGGATGGGTCATCCAGAATGGAATTCTTCGTAACTATTAGACTGGTGGATAGGTCAGAACTATCATAGAGAACAGTTGGATATTTTACAGGGATTGACTGTGGAGTACTTGCAGATTTTGAGATTTTCTAAGGGAGGATGCAAAATGGAATGAATGATAGTGACTTTCCATTTTCTAGAATCCCTTCTTGTTATCAAGAGATTTACATGGTGAGCTTGATGGATATTTCGTTTAACCTTGCTATCAGTACTTCAAGAGGTTAAAAAATGTGGACTGGTGGTCTTTACCAAAAGATGTCTTTCTTTTCCTCTTTAAGGCTCGTAAGCAGTTCCAGGCTCAGCTGACTGACCTTCAACAACTGCCTGAGATCCTCAAAATTACTGAGGCTAAACTGGCGGAATGTCAGGATCAGCTGCAAGGCTACGAGAGGAAAAATGTGGACCTCACAGCTATCATAGCAGATCTGCGCACCCGGGTAAGGGACTGGCAGAAAGGGTCCCACGACCTGACCCGAACAGCCAGCCGGATACCAAGATGAGACGCACGCCCCCGAAGGAAGACCACTTCCTTTTCTTTGGCTGCCACTTTTCGAAACGAATTAATTCTCATCAACACTGTGAAATAAAAGTCTGGTGTGCCAAATGTTCTTGTGTTTGCAAAGAGTGATTCTAGTGATAGGAGGCGTCACTTCTGAGCTTCTTCTATCAGTTCTTCTGTCTTCTCTTCTGCCACAGCCTTCATATTGGTCTGAGATTTAGCCTTCCTCTTACACTTTGAATCCTTTCATTGTCCTCAAATCAAGAATCCACAGAGCCTGGGCATCAGACATTTGGCACCGAATGTTTGACTGGCTTGTCTTCATGCTTCATCTGCTTTCCCTTTTATTCTTTTGTTTGCAGTTATGGTATCTATCATTCTCTTCTGATGCAGTCATGCCTGATGTCTCCAATCTTGCTTGCTGATAACTTATTTTTGTTACTTTGGGACAAACATGGTGATCTTGGGCAGGTCCCTTAACCTCTCTAAACTTCTATTTCCTTATCTTGAAAATGATGATCCATAAGATCCCTTCCACTTCTTATATTCAAGGTAAAGATTCCAAACATGGTTATCTATAAACTAATTTGAGTTTATTTCGAATATTAATATCTTATGTATGTCATGACAATCTAGTTATACTTTTGGCTCCAGGGGTTTTTTTTGACTTTCAGAGAAGCCTTGGCTTCTCCTGGTCAAGAAAGCATCATATTTTTGTAGGAGCAGATGTTTCTTCTCTTGGGAAGATGGTGGGGAAACCTTCATTTTTATTAAATCTAAACTTCAAGTCCTGCACAAGCAGGAAAGGTATGACTTTGCAGTGGATGCCGAAGGTGACAGTCAACCTCTCCACGGAACACCATCTATGGATGTACCTTCATATGGATGCCAGCTTCCTGGGAGAAGGGAAGACAGGACAATATCACCTTCTATGTAAAATGGTCTATTTTCCTGTCATTTTAGATCGAACACCAGGGGGAGAAGCTGGAGGTGGTGAGAGAGAGACATCAATATTCTCAGGAGGAAAACAAACAGCTAAGCCTGAAAGTGGAAGAACTCGAGAGGTTAGAGTCACAGTGTTCTGTTTCTGTCCTCATCCTTTTTCTAGGACCTGAACTCTTCTGTTTCCACTTTATGCTTACCCACTGAAGAGTTTGGGTGACCAACCCAAGGCCCTGGAATATGATGGTGCTGGGCTAACTTCAGAGGGAAGAGCAAACAGAAACTCTTTAGGAAAAGTTGCTTCTGTTTCACCTATAATCATCCATATGGTCAAAGTACAACTTCTCTGCACACCTCTCAGCCTTGGAACACCCAAGAACCAAGATACAGCCACCTTCAGTAGATTGAGAGCTTTACTCATTCCCTTGAAAAAGGCATATTTCATTTAGGCAGAGGGCCTGCTTTAAATGGGACAATTGGTACATGGTGGTGGGTATTTTCTCATTCTATTCTCTGACCTCTGTTTTCCCATCCCATGATTTACCCAGCCAATGACCTTTAGTCATCCCCTGTTTGATGGCCCTTTTTAAGCTCCCTTACCCCATGACTCCTATCATGGAAGGTTTCACTTTCACTGTGACTGCCAGATTTTTACTTTGTTAGACATTTTAGATATTTTTTACTGTGACTGCCATATTGAACAGAGAGAGCAGAGACTGCCACCTCCCTATGGACAGTTGAAAAGGCAGGACATAACCTATCAGATTTGTTCTGGTGGTAAAGTTCTGTTAGTTTTCAGCATCCCTGATACTCCATTCCATTGTGATTTTATGGTGACTTTGACTACTTATCTCAACCCATCCCCCACCCTCTTTGGTCTTTCAATTAATTTGATTTATTTCATATGCCATTTCCTTTAGGACTTACGATTATCTGATAGCATGATGAGATTATTTAGATTTGAGTGCCACTCTGGGGTGGTAGACAGTTTTCACAATTGCCCGATGGAGATGAGTGATGGGAGAAGAGGATGGAGGAAACTTAACTTAGTGCTTTTATACAGGAAACTTGAGGGTACTAGTGCCCAGAACATTGAGTTCCTCCAGGTGATTGCAAAGAGAGAGGAGGCAATCCATCAGTCCCAGCTTCGGTTGGAGGAGAAAACACGGGAATGTGGTTCTCTAGCACGACAGCTGGAAAATGCCATTGAAGATGCCAAGAGACAGGTCAGTGGTGCCAGCCCAGTCTTGGCCTGGCCCTCTCATAGCCCTTTCGTTGTGACAGAGGGCAGAGGAGGCTTACCAGAGGTTTCCTTCCCCTCTATTACCTTTCCTTGCCCCCTCTGCCTTGTTAGTAGCACTATACTTCTGAGAAAATTGAGCCCCTAAATATAAGGTAAGGTATGTAGGGTATCCCATCAAGGGAGAGGGACATCAAATAGTCAGTCTTGTGAAAGTGGTGGCTGCTAAGTTTTGGGAAAGCAACACGCACAGCTTTGGGCCCTTTCTCCAGGTGGAACAGACAAAGGAGCGTGCGGTCTCCAAGGAACGAACAGCCCAGAACAAAATCTTGGATCTGGAAACACAGCTGAGTCGGACCAAAACAGAACTCAACCAGCTCCGACGGAGCCGAGATGATGTGAGTTGAACTGGGGGTGGAGAGAATAAGCAGAGCAGAAAGCAGAATCTGAATGTAGTGCTGGGTAGTGACTAGAATTTCTCAGCCATCCTAATACCAAAGGACTGAAGGTCCTGGCTGGTAAGGTTTTCCTGAAATGAAGGAAAGTTCTAAAATTTTCAGATTCTCCAAAAAATTGATAGGAAAAGTCATTATTATAAGTATGTGTGAATCATTTATGGCTGTTCTTTATACAATTCCAACAGATTAAATATTTGTTATTAGCATAGGTCTAGTCTCTCAATCTTGGACAAGTAAATTGTAGGTTCCTTAGGGTGAATTTGTGGGTTTTATATAATTTTCAAGATTCTGTCTCCTCTAACCCTCATATCAGAGGAATATAATTTCTTGACTGGAAAGATCCTTCTCTATAAAATCCCAACAAACTGGAGATAATGAATTTTTGTAGTATTCTTTTTGCATTATAAATATAAGCTCATGCTTTAAACTTGGTCTGAAAGCCATATATCTAGAATAGCCATTTATAACAGAGGCTATATATAACAAGTGTCATTGGCGTGTACACACACAGACACACAGATACACACGTGTATATGTGATTCATTATAGTATTACCACAAAATTACCTTTATGCATAACAGCTCAGGAATCAGCCTTGTAAAATGTACTTTAAAGAAAACTTTTGATACTCCAATGAGATTGCACCTGCCATTTGATTTCTGTGCATGTTTATGCCCACTCTAGAATGAACTTAGTAAAAACATTCTGTTGCAAAAAGTCACATGCTGCAGCTCTGTGCTGGGAATGTTGCATTGTTAACAGTTTATCTCATGGTCCCTTGGACCCTAAATTCCTTCTGTTTTTCTCCGTAGGCTGACCGCAGATACCAGAGCCGCCTTCAGGACCTAAAAGACCGTCTTGAACAATCAGAGAGTACCAACCGTAGCATGCAGAATTATGTCCAGTTTCTCAAATCATCCTATGCCAACGTGTTTGGGGACAATGCTTTAACTGCATATTTAACAAGCTCTCCCATCCGTTCCCGATCACCTCCCATATGAAACTGTGATGACCCTTCCAAGGAGCCTGACTGTAGGGAAGAGGTGTATCTAGAGATCCTTTTGGGCCTGTCCCAAAAGAGAAGTGCAGACATCTTGTTTGGGCCTCTTGCTCTAGGAAAGTCATGCCAAATCATCTTTAGGACGGAGTGGATATGGACATTTTTATAGCTCCCCCTTGTTTCCTTAGTTACTGAATTGGAGTTTTTTAATTAACCTGATAACAACTTAGATTTGATATATTGTTCCTTCTCACTTTCCTTACAGTTCCTTTGAGGCACTTGATCCTCATACTCCTCTTAGGCTTTATAGAAACTGTTTAATGTGGTTTTTCCTTTTTTTCTCCTAGGGAAAAAAAGAAACCGTTTAGTTACAGGCTTACATTCTCTTAGCCTGCCTCCCCTTCCCCAAGCGTGAGCATTTCTCACTTGTTACAAATAACTTCTAACTTATGTGCAATGCCCATTGACACTTTGGCTACTTACTCTATCCTTCTGAATCTCTCATGTATCAGAGGAAATCAAAAGCCCCACTTCTTTATCTTTCCCCCAAACCCCCAAAGCACTTCAGGATAAGAAAATGTAAGAATTTTGTTTTAATTTCCTGACAGTTTGATCCTCATAATTTTTGATGTTAACTGCTTGGTTTGTATCTGTAAAGCATTGTTTTTGTATTATTTGTGTTTTACAAAATTCATTTATAATTTTTATTGTACTCCATTGGATGGTCCTTTTCCCCCTCCCCTGAACAATACAAATTATTTTAAGGTGCTCTGGGCAGCAAACTATTAAAGATTTTAAAATAATTTTGCTTCTGGGGTGGTAGGTTTTTCTGTAAATTGTGATTTGGGCTTCTTTGAATTTTTACTCTTTTCTCATGGGCTCCTCCGGCTGTCTATGAGCAACAGTTTATTTCTATACAGGAAGTGAAGAACGAAGATATAAAACTGACTTAGAAGGAGTTTAAGGCAGCTCCATTATAACCTTTAAAATAAAGAGGGCAGATGAATTTGATCCCTGTGTTCTAATCAAGGCCCCCCGGTGGTGCCCCCATAACTGTCCCGCCCGCCCCCCGCCTTGCTTTATGCCTCTAAGAGGTAATCGGATGACATTTTAAAAGGGTACTGAAATGCCGGAAGGAAGTTTCCTTTCATGCAATACCACATTATGACACTTCAAGAGAGACTGAACCAGGGTACATGAAAATGAGAGTCTTAAGGAGAGTCCTAAAATACCCGTCTAAGGACGCGATTGGCGCCTTCAGCCCTGTCAGGGACAGCTGACGCCCAGCCGGAGAAGGCTTTCCGAGGCTTAGGGGCAGTGTGCCCTTTAAGCCTGCCCCGCCCCCTTTGGCTTTCGCGGCTCCGGGGCGTGTCCGGCCCAGCCCACGATGGGTGGTGCTCGCGCCCGTTCTTCGGTTATCGGCAGCGGCCTAGGGGTTGGTGAAAGGGGTCCGAGCGTCGGGAGCCGGCACCGGAAGCGGAAGCGGGAGGCGGTGAGGGCGGCGACGGCGGGCGGATTCGAGAGCCTGACATGTCACAAGGGGTTCCGTGAGCCACCGTTCGGAGCGGGCGTGGACCCTGCGGCCGGGAGCGATGCCGTCAGAGGGCCGCTGCTGGGAGACCCTGCAGGCTCTGAGGAGTTCCGACAAAGGGCGCTTGTCCTACCATCGGGACTGGCTGCTGAGGGGCGAGGTGAGCGAGGCGCCCACCTCCCTGCCCCCCGCCCTGTGTGGGGCCCGAGCCCGGCCGAGGGCGGCGAAGCCCCGGTGCGCGCCCCCGCCGCCCCCGCCCTCCCCGCTGCGCGCCCCCGCCGCCCCCGCCCTCCCCGCTGCGCGCCCCCGCCCTCCCCGCCTCCCCGCTGCGCGCCCCCGCCCTCCCCGCCCGGGGCTTCCCCCGTCTCCGGCCTCGCCCTCTCCCCGCCCCCCGCTTTGCCAACGCCCCACCCTGTGCCTCGTCTTCCCTTCAGGTCCCTGGGCAGATGCTGCCCTCCAGAAAGCGTCCGTCCCTTCCCCCGCTAGAGGAGAGCTTTTTCCTCGCCAAGGTCCGTGCGTCTCTTCTTCTTTGTACTTTCTTCACTCTCCTTTTTTTCGCTTTGGCTTGTTTTACGTATCCTTTCTTCCATGATAGTTTAAAACCTTTGAGATTAGTGCCCCGGTAACCGAACCCCCGGCGGGGGGCGCTTAGAAAGAGATTTTTAAGAGTTTTGTCCAAAATCGCCAAAGGAGAAGTTGGCCTTTCAGCTGGCTTTGATTGATGACCAAGATGGTTCAAGTGGAAAAGCAGAAATAGGAAGCTGGTAACGGAGATGGGGGATGACCTCTGACCTTTCTACAGCAGCTTTTATGGACTCTGCTTCTCAATATCTTTCACATACATCCCTTGTTTTGCATTCCTACTTTAAAGTATCTTATTTGTACCTGTATTAGGGCGGTAGATGCCTTTCCTGTTCTCCATCCCTGTCCTCAGTCCGCTCTTAATAACAATAGTGTGTTAGATGAATACACCTAACACACTCCTTATACCCCCATCCCAGAAACATCTTTACAGAGCTCGTCATTGCCCAACACGTAAAGTCAATCAGTAAAAGTAGTCCATAGAGAAAGTAAGATAGGATAGGAGCGGGGGTATGGTCGGGAGGAGGGAACTTAAAAAGAGAGAATATTTCCTCTGAGGTAGGAGCCAGGGAGTAGCAAAAATGCAGACAAATTTTGAGGTAAAGAGGCAGGAAAAAAGCTTAGCGAATTTGAGTCAGTGGTTGTGTTTTGAAAATGCATTACCTAGCGATAGAATTGAGGGTTTGAGATTTGATGGAATGGTAGAGGAGTTAAGAATAAGCTGCAGGCTTTTCCATAAATTTTCAATAACAAAAAATGCTGAGTAGTAGTGAGAGCCCAGCTAAATTTAGGTAGCAATTGAATATTGGAGGATGGTTTGGCCCCTTAAAAAAGAATAGTGAAGTTTATTTTTATACTCTTTGTTCTTAAATAGTGAAACCTGAGAGAGCAAATAATGCATTGTCTTCTAATGAAATTGTATTTGAATGTATTCAAAGATATTCTTAATAAATTTTGACTTTTTCTAAAAAGGCCTTTTCTTCCTCTCTGATTTGGAATAGGATTGAGGAGAGAAGTCTTTATTAGTCTTCTGTAGGATGCGTGAAGATTGTGTGGACAAAATTAGTTCCCTGTGGCATTGAGCTTTTGTCGTGGAAAATGAATGCATAACTGGATTCTCTTCTCCCTAGGAGATTTTGGAAGAATGTATGTCCATTCCTGAGTTGTCAACTTACTCTGGATGGGTAGTAGATCACATCTTACCTCACTCTCACCAGAGTCAGCTTCTCTCTGAGAATTCAACACTTTCCTCTGCACCTAACCAAGTATTATCTGTTCCCAAATCTCCTGCCAGACATGCAGAGGTATCCTCACCAGTTTCCCCTGCAGCTCCAAGTGGAACTCAGGTAACAATTTAGCTTAAGCCAAAAAGATTGGTAACCCCAAAGTCAGATTGGTTTTGTCATTCCCCAGTAGTTTATTTTGGAGAAAATATGATTGAGTAGATGGTCTATAAAAACAAGAGCTAGCACCTCATCAAAATTTTAAAATTTCAAGATCACATAATGAATTAAAAGATACTTTTCAGCAGAATTCTTGAGAATCTTTAGAATTACTGGTGCCAAAATGTGGAAATTTCAGTGCTACAAAAATATACATTTCAAAGATGTCTTGGCTTAGTTTTGCAAGTGTGCTATGTTAACCAGTTGCTTTGTTGTTGTAAATGTGGAATCAGGATTGCTCATTTTTATCAATTCAAAGAAGAGAAGCAGTCATAGGCTATGTATGGCATTGCTTGTTTTAACCATGCTTCAGCTATATTACCTATCAAGCATTATTTGCTAAATACTCTGATTTCTACTGGATCTTGTGTGTGCAATCTAAGCTGAAATGATTTGTGAACTATTGTTTGTCCTGGACAAGAGGCCCCCAGATGCCTAGCTTGTTTGTGTTGTTTTTTTGGTGGAGAGAAGCTACTTTTCATTAGAGTTTTAAGATAACTGGCAGTAGAAAAGAGGATTGCAAACAATGAGGTCATAAACCAAGACTGAGTTCTGACAGTCTCTGATTGGAGTTTGGGAGAGTGTTACAGAAGCAGATAAAGTCTTAACAGCATCAGCTGGCTTGAAGAGTTCCCAGATGTCCTGACCTGTTGTTGGTTGAGGACCCTTGTTTCAGAAGGCATAAGGTCATTTACTATGATGGTTAGTGAATACAAGGAATTTGCCACCTTAAGAGGTAATCTAAACTGAAAATAGATTCACATTCCAGAATAATTTGGATAAAGTCAAGGGGGACACCTTTTAAAGTTGATGCAGAGACTAGTCTGTATTAACTTTAACATATTTTAGCATCACTGAGGCCCTCATATAGGGTACATTAAAGGCAGCTTTCTTTTTGGAGGTGAAGAAAGAATATTACTAAAAATATTTTGCTTTTTCATTGGTACACAGAGTCAAGATGAATACAAGCAGGCAAAATTTGTGGTACTTCGCCCCTCCCGGGGAATGGAGGTGGAAGGATGCATTCGAATGTATGAGGAAGTACACAGGATGAAAGGAACTGTAAGTAAATCAACAAGCAGTGGGCGTTAATTCTGGCCACACTATATGTGGGCATAAATTTAGCTAAAAAGTTGAGCTGAAGAGATAAATTTCTCCCATAGATTAAAAAAAAATTCAGCCTGATTTTTGCACATGATTTGAATGCTTCCTGCATATTGAGGATTCGTGCTTTAGAATGAGTCTAGGGAAATAGATAGATTTAAAGTCTGGAAGGGACCTTAATGGTTGTTAGTCCAACCCCCTCATTTTGCAGAAGAAACTGAAGTCCAGGATTACACAGTAAGTGGCAGAGCCCACATTAAAACTCAGCTACTCTAGATGTAGCACCCTTTCTACTGCATCATTTATAATAAAAGCATGTTTTTAAAAAATCAAATAAAGGACAAAAATTTAACACCTGAATTAGGGGTGTAAAAAGTCTTTAAAACTGTCACAGGTAAAAAGAGACCAGTTTTAGTCATCATGAAACATTAATGAGTACTTAATACATTGAAGCCACTGGGATTACTGTTCTCTCCTGCTTCACTTCCTACCTTCTCAGGCTCCTTTGCTGATTCATTATTCACATCACACCTCCTAACTGAGGATATTCCCCAAGGCATTGTCCTAGGCCCTCTTTTCTCCCTATAATCTTTATGAATGTCTCAACTCCCATGCGATTAATTCTTATATTTATCGAGAAGATTACTCATTCTGTATATCTAGCTTCAATTCCTGAGCTTCAGTTCCATATTACCAATTGTCTATTGAACATTTCTGGCTGTATGTCCTAGAGAAATCTTAAACTCAGTATGTCAAAAATAGAATTCATTGTCTTTCCCCTTAAACATAATCTTCTTCCAAACTGAGTTATTTCTCTCAAAGGCACCACCATTCTTCTAGTCTCCTAGGTTCACAACCTTGTTATTAACCTGGACTCTGTGCTCTCCTTTATCTCATACATCAAATCAGGTGCCAAAGGTTGCTATTTGTCTCAGCATTATTTTTGCTGTTAATCCTTTATCTTAAGATCACATATGACCCTGTCACATCCCCTACTCAGTAAAGTCCAACGGCTTTCTTATGTTTCTATTATAGGACTTTTTAACCTTTTATGTGGACCTCTTTGGCACTCCAGTGAATATCAACCCCTTCTCAATTTAAATGCATAAAATAAAATACATAAGAAGCTAATTATGTTGCTATCAAACTTTTTCAAATTTATCATTTTTTATAAGAAGCTAATTATGTTGCTATCAAACTTTTTCAAATTTATCATTTTTTTATAAGTTAATGTATTTGTTTTCAGTTTTCTACAATCATTTCCATAAGTCGTAAATTTTTCTCCCTTTTCCTCCCCCTTCCCTCTCCAAGATGGCATACAATCTTAAGAGAAACCATGAGAGAAGTCAAACCAAAACAAAACATATAACACAAGAGAAAATAGTCTGCTTCATTCTACGTTCAGCTATCAGTTCCATAGTTCTTTCTCTGGATATGGATGGCATTTTGCCTCGAGTCCTTTGGGAATTTTTAGGTTTTTGCATTGCTGCGAAGGGCTAAGTCTCTCAGAAACAGTCCTCACACACTGTGACTGTTACTGTGTACAGTGTTCTCCTGGTTCTGCTCATTTCACTCAGCATCAGTTTATATAAGTCCTTCCAGGTCTCTCTGAAGTCCTCCTGGTCATCATTTCTTATATAGCATATATATTCCATTATATTCATATACCACAGTTTGTTCAGCCATTCCCCAATTGATAGGCATACCTGGATTTCCAGTTCTTGGCCACCACAAATAAATATTTTTGTACATGTGAGCTCTTTTCCCATTTTTATGATCTGTTTGGGATATGTTCCTAGAAGAGATATTGTTGGGTCAAAGGGTATGCACATTTTTGTAGCCCTTTGGGCATGGTTTCAAATTGCTCTCCAGAATGGTTGGATCAGCTCACAGCTCTACCAACAATGAATTAATGTTCCAGCTCCCCCACATCTTCTCCAACATTTATCATCTTCCTGTTTTGTCATGTTAGCCAATCTGATAGGTGTGATGTGGTACCTCAGAGCTGTTTTGATTCGCATCTCTAATCAATAGTGATTTAGAGCATTTTTTCGTATGGCTGTAGATAGCTTTAATTTCTTCCTCTGAAAACTACCTGTTCATATCCTTTGACCATTTATTTATCAACTGGAGAATGACTTGCATTCTTGTAAATTTGACTCAGTTCTCTATATAATTTTAGAAATGAGGCCTTTATCACAGACAGTAGTTGCAATTTTTTTTCTTTTTAATGTTTATTTGTTTATTTTTAGTTTTCAACATTCGTTTCCACAAAATTTTGAGTTCCAAATTTTCTCCCCATCTCTCCCCTCCTCCACCCCAAAACGACATGCACTCTGATTACCTAATCCCCTAATCTGCCATCTCTTTTATCATACCCCTCCCTTCCCTTATCCCCATTTTCTCTCATTTCTTGTAGGGCAAGATATATTTCTATACCCCATTACCTGTATTTCTTATTTCCCAGTTGCATGCAAAAACAATTCTCAACATTCATTCCTAAAACTTTGAGTTCCAACTTCTCTCCCTTCCTCCCTCCCCACCCATCCCCACTGAGAAGGCAAGCAATTCAGTATAGGCTATATATGTGTAGTTTTGCAAAAGACTTTCATAATAGTCATGTTGTGTAAGACTAACTATATTTCCTTCCATCCTGTCCTGCCCCCATTTATTCTATTCTCTCTTTTGACCTTGTCCATCCCCAAAAGTGTTTACTTCTAATTACTCCCTCATCCCATTTGCCCTCCCTTCTATCATTCCCCCCCCCACCCCACTTATCCCCTTCTCCCCTACTTTCATGTAGTGTAAAATAAATTTTCATACCAAATTGAGAGTGCATGTTATTCCCTCCTTAAGCCAAATGGGATGAGAATAAGCTTCACTTTTTCCCTCTCACCTGCCCCCTTTTCCCCTCCATTGAAAAAACTTTTTCTTGCCCCTTTTATGAGAGATAATTTGACCAATTCCATTTCACCCTTTCTCCTCCCTATATATTCCTCTCTCACCCCTTCATTTTATTTTGTTAGATAGCATCCCTTCCTATTCAACTTACCTTGAGAAAATACTGAGAAAAATTTCAAGAGTTACAGATATTATCTTTCCATGTAGGAATATAAACAATTCAACTTTAGAAAGTCCTTTATGATTTCTCTTTCCTGTTTACCTTTTCATGTTTCTCTTTATTCTTATGTTTGAAAGTCACATTTTCTATTCCGCTCTAATCTTTTCATCAAGAATGCTTGAAAGTGTTCTGTTTCATTGAATGACCATTTTTTTCCCTTGAAATATTATAATCAGTTTTGCTGGGTAGGTGATTCTTCGTTGTAAGTTTCTTTGACTTCTGGAATATCATATACCAAACCCTTCAATCCCTTAATGTAGAAGCTGCTAGGCTGATTGTATTTCCAAAACACTCAAATTATTTCTTTCTAGCTGCTTGCAATATTTTCTCCTTGACCTGGGAACTCTAGAATTTGGCTACAATATTCCTAAGAGTTTTTATTTTTGGATCCCTTTCAGGAGGTGATCAGTCGATTCTTTCTATATTTATTTTACCCTCTGGTTCTAGAATATCAGGGCACTTTTCCTTGATAATTTCATGAAAGATGATGTCTAGACTCTTTTTTTGATCATAACTTTCAGATATTCCCATAATTTGTAAGTTTTCTCTCCTGGATCTGTTTTCCAGGTCAGTTGTTTTTCCAATGTAATATTTCACATTGTCTTCAGTTTTTTCATTCTTTTGGTTTTGTTTTGTAATTTCTTGGTTTCTCATAAAGTCATTAGCTTCCATCTACTCCATTCTAATTTTTGAATTTTGACCCATTTTTTTGTGTGTGTGTTGGGGGCTGGAAGTCCCCCCCTCCTTAAAGGAGGACATGGAAGTAAACCTTGAGAGAAAAATACAAGAGAACAAAAATAACCAAGTTTTCCCTGATTTCCTTGTGCGCCCATGAAATCCAGAGAATTGGGCACCCACTTAACTGACATTTCTCTAACCTTCTAGTGCCCAGAAAGTTCAGAGAATTGTGCTTTGGAGGGTATGCCCGGGTCCATGGCCTCAAACACGGCCTCTGGACCGACAACCTGAGTCTCTAACTCTCTAGTGCCCAGAAAGTTCAGAGACTTTTCCTGATACTGGGACCTAAAGCTAGGTCCAAAAATCCGCTTCCAAGGTGCTTGGAGGGGATAGAGGGGGAGGCTTACGTACCTTTCCGTTTGAGCAGAAGAACTTGAGATTAGCAACTTTTCTGGATCAGGGAACCATAAATGAAGAGGTTCAGGGGTAAAGGGGGACCCCAAAATACCGACAGTCCAGGTCGTGCTCGAATGAATTTGACTCAAACCTTCTTAAAGCCAAAGAAAACAAAGTTTATTAAAGATTCGCCAAATTGGGTTGCCTCTTAAGGAACCTAAGTATTTGTAACACTTGTGTTTACAAGTGGGCCAGATAGAATCCCAGCTAGACAGAGTCTGAGCTGGATTGAATCTGAGCCCATTCTAATTTTTAAAGAGCTATTTTCTTTGGTGAACTTTTAAACCTCCTTTTCCATTTGGCTAATTCTGCTTTTTAAAGCGTTCTTCTCCTCATTGACTTTTTGGACCTCTTTTGCCAGTTGAATTAGCCTATTTTTAAAGGTGTTATTTCTTCAGCATTTTGTTTTTTGGGTCTCCTTTAGCAGGCTGTTGACTTGCTTTGTATGATTTTCGTTCACTGCTGTGAACAATGTGTCATCCCAATTTTTCCTCCATCTCTCTTACTTGATTTTCACAATTCTTTTTGAACTCTTCCATGGTCTGAGACCATCGCATATTTTGGAGGTTTTAGATGCAGAAGCCTTGACTTTTAGGTCTTTCTCTGATGGTATGCATTGTTCTTCCTCTTCTGAAAGGATGGAAGAAAACATCTGTTCACCAAGAAAGTAACCTTCTATAGTCTTATTTTTTTTCCCTCTTTTGGGCATTTTCCCAGTGAGTTACTTGACTTTTGAGTCCTTTGCCAAGAGGAGGGTATAATCTGGAGCCCTGTAAGTTCTCAGTTCCTCCAAGGTGGCACAATCAAGGGAGAGGAACTCCTCTCCTGGCCTGCGTTCTTATCTTTGAGCAACCATGGGCACTCTGTTCTGCCCAAGATCTGCCAGTAGGGTTCCCTCTCTCTAGAGCCTCTACCAAGCTCAGGCTGCCACTCAGGGCTGAGGTTCAGATCAGCCTCGTGATTCCCCCAGGGGCTTTAGGCTGAGGGCTCCTAAAATGGATGCTGTGCCACAGCAACTGATGCTGCCATGAGCTTGCCAGGGTCAGACCCAAGTTCCCTTCTTACACAGGTGAAAATACTTTCTCACTGACCTTTTGAAGCTGCCTTTGGCGTTTGTGGGTTGAGGGATCTGGGAAACAGCTGCTGCTGGGGATTCCATGTGCTCTGAGGCCTACTCCAGTCCTGTCCCTGCAGTGTGGCCAAGGCTGGCCTGTGCTCCACTCTGAGTCCAGTATGATAGACCTTTCCTGTCAGCCTTCCAGGCTCCCTTGGGCTAGAAATCTCTTTCACTCTGTTGCTCTAGAATTTTTTTAGATTCATTTTTTACAGGTATTGTATGGGCTATGGTGGGGAGCTTCTACAGGTCAGGCCTTCTACTCTACCATCTTGGCAGCACCCCAGTTGCAAAAATTCTCAGTTTTCTGCTTCCCTCCTAATCTTGGTTACATTGGTTTTGTTTGTGCAAAACCTTTTCAATTTAATGTAATCAAAATTATCCGTTTTGCATTTCATAATATTCTTTATCTCTTGTTTGGTCATAAATTTCTCCATTCTCCATAAATCTGACAAGTAAATTATTCCTTACTTCCCTAATTTGTTTATAGTGTTAGCTTTTATACCTAGATAGTGTACCCATTTGAACTTTATTCAGATATACTGTGTTAGGCATTGATCTATGCCCACTTTCCACCACAGTATTTTTCAATTTTCCCAGTAGTTTTTGTCAAACATTAAGTTCTTATTCCAGAAGCTAGAGCCCTTGAATTTATCAAACTGTAGACAACCATGGTTGTGTCTTGTGTACCTAACCTATTCCACTGATCTATCCCTGTGTTTCTTAGGCAGTACCAAGTGGTTTTGGTGATTGCTGCTTTACAATACAATTTAAGATCTGGTATGGCTAAGCCACCTTCCCTAGCATTTCTTTTATTTTAATTCCCTTGATATTCTGGACCTTTTGTTCTTCTAGGTGAATTTTGATATTTTTTCTAGCTCTATAAAAATAGTTTTTTGGAAGTTTGATTGGTATGGCACTGAATATGTAAATTAATGTAGGTAAAATTGTCATTTTTATTATCTTAGCCCAGTCTACCCACAAACAACTGATGTTTTTCTAATTATTTAGGTCTGACTTTATTTGTGTGAAGTATTTTGTAATTCTGTTCATATAGTCCCTAGGTTTGTTTTGGCCGGTAGACTCCAAAATATTTTATGGTGTTTACAGTAACTTTTCAGTGCTAATTTTAAAGTTAATTTGGAGGAGAATATTGGGAAAGTTCAGCCAACTTGCTGCCTATATGTTGCCATCTTACCTCCGCTTACCTATCAAAATATTTTCTTTACCTAGATTAAGAACAACTTGCTCTTATGTATAACAATCTCCTTTATACTTTTTAAAGTCCTTCACAACCTGGTGAGGGAATTGTGGGAAATGAACCACACTCATTCCGTCTTTTGATTCAGTTTGGGATCTAACTCAGTTCCCTTTCTATTCATGTATGGATCTAGTCCAATTTCTGCCTTGTGAGAAAACTTTATTCAGTTACAAGAATTGTAAGAAAACTCTATTTGCATTGTTTGAACCTAGCCCTTTGTGTCTGGAAGCTAAGACTCCCTTTCCTCCCCTACCTGTTGCTTAGAGACTCTTAACTAAGGATCTAGGTTACTCTGACCAGAAACCTAGTCAGATCTGAATATTGATGTAAGGCATTTTCTCACAATTATACATCTCAGTCAGCTCATATATCTTATCTAAACACCGGCCTCATACTGATCAGTCAGTCTTTTTACGTAACTTCAATTATTTACAGACATGTGCAGGGAGTGAGACACTTCCTTTTCTTTCTGATTTTCATGGATTTGTACCTTTTTGCTCTCCCTGTTTCCAACTCTCAAAACTTACTCATCCCTGTCTCAACTTGGAAAGCCCTTAATCATTCCTCCAATTAGAAACCAGGTTACTTAATTTGGTATCCTAGTTTGTACTCTGTTAATTTTCTTTTAATTAATTGATCTTATTTGATTGTTTTTAATGCATAAAAATCTGTCTTCCCCCTGTACATTCTCTCCAATTTGAGGTCTAGTGCCAAAGCTGAGGAAGTCTGGTCCTGGTTTGTTATGCAATTTGCATGCATAGTTTAATAAACCAATATGTTTGGTAGCTCAAACCTTGTTGATTGATCATAATCTATCTTTCAGATATTATACACCCCAGGCACCCATGGGATCTGAGGTGTCCCTAGCACTCTGTCTTGAGATGTTATAGAGGGCTGTGTAGATCCAGTTCTCTAACTTCAAAGATTCATGGCAGGGGTCTATGCCCTGGAGATTTGGAGTTCAATTCAGGAGCCAAGGGGACCCAGGGAAGACCAGCCCACTGAGAAGTTCTTCAGAGGGTAGGCCCTGCCTCTGGCATAAAGCCCTAATTCAGATACTAAAACTGAAGAGATCAATAAAAATATCATTAACTAGTGTCAAAAATTATTATAGATCTAGAGATTTTCCCAAAATAAGAAGGAAATTATTTTAATCTCTATAAGCAGTGACTCAAAGGAAAAAAATGGACTTTCCACAAGGACTCATGTGTATCTAAGAGAGATAAAGCAAGAAATTAAATGAAATAAAAGTTCAAGAGAAAGGAATTCAGAGTAGAATAAATAGCTTGGAAGGCAAATTGATAAACCTTACACAAGCAACAGACTCCCTAGAAAGTAGAATGCACCAAACACAAATCATTGCTTTGCTGAGATAGGAAGAAAAAAATAAACTAATATCAAAAGACTGAAAAAAATAGAAGAGAATGTAAAATAACTGATGAAGTATATAGACCAAAGTGAACTTCTCAGTTTAAGAATTAATGAACTCCTTGAAAACTATTACAAAAAAGCCTGGACATTGTATTTCAGGAAATCACAGATGAAATATAAAATATCTGGGCAGTTTTCATTTATGATTAGGAAGAAACTATATTATGATATAGAGCTAACATTTATGAAGGGAGAGAAGATGATGTACTTTGAGAACCCAAAATATCAGGGGAGTCAAGAAAAACGGAGTTGTAGTTGGATTGGTTTCTCTTATGAGGCTTTGAAGAAGAGAGAAAAGTGAGGGTAAAAGGAGAGGAAATACAGTAATGTAGGAAGGAAGGAGTGTCACCTGCCCCGCCCCCCCACACACACACAGAGTTTGGTGTAGAAATAAATCAAAATCAGCAGAGGAACAAATATTAGGGGTGTGTGAGGAGAGGGTAAGAGAGAAGATAATACTAGAGAGAGAACAGCTACAAGCAAAACTTCCTAATTTTGAAGAAAGAATCAAATAGGGAAAAAATAAAAACCAGAGTATAATGGGATGTTCATCAGATGGAGAATGGCTAAACAGATTGTGGTGTATTAAGGTAATGGGACATTATTGTGCCATGAGAAATTACAAAGGAAATGATTCAGGAGCTTCTGGGTGGTGTGTGAACCACAGGGACGTGAGTAGGACCAACACAACGGCTTATACAGGATCAGAAACATTGTAGAACGAAGCAGCTTTGAAAGCCTCAGTTCTGATCAGCGCCACATCCCCAGGGTACGAATGAAGGTGTTGCTCCCTCTGTCAGCTAGAGGGGGCAGAGGTGCATGTTCCCGTTTTGGATTTGGCCTTGTGCTTTGGATTTGGCTTTAAAAGCTTGACTGTTCTTGTTATGAGGGTTTTGTTTTTCTTTCAGTTATTAATTGGGGGTGGATGGTTAGGGGAGATTAGCAATAGCAATGTCAAAAATAAGAGGACCATCGGAACATTATTTAAAATGTACAGAAAGAAGTTCAGAAGAAAGCATAGACAAGCAAAACTTTTAATAGTAATATATGTGGAATTATATACTTTTTTCAGAATCAAGCAGTATGAAGTGAAGATTAAGAATTTTATTTAGAAACTCTTGAGTTCTGATGTGTTTATGGAAATGTTTTTTTCTCTAGACTCTGTGTTTAAGTTCCAAATAAAGAATTTTTTTTAAGAAGACTATTTGGGGCAATTAGGTGGTGCAGTGGATAGGGCAACTGAACCTGGAATCAAGAATGTCAGAGTTTATCTACTCAAACTCTCTTTTTTACAAATTGGGAAACTTGAGCCCAGGGAAATTAAGCAATTTGCCTAAGATAGCATAGTTATGAGCCAGGCTTGATTCAAGTCCAGATGTTCTTCATCTGCTTCTAGTATTTAAGGATTTTCAATCTTTCTTTCAGAAAGGATTGAGGCAGTGGCAGGAAGAGCAAGAAAGGAAGGTACGGGTCCTCTCTGAGATGGCATCAGAGCAGCTGAAGAGGTTTGATGAACGAAAGTCACTGAAACAGCACAAGGAATATCAGGACCTTCGGGAGGTGATAGAGAAAAGGTGGGAACATCTGGAGGCTAACAAATTATGGATGGTGTTAGAGGGAGGTTAGATAGAAATGGATAAGCAGTTATGTTCCCAAAATATGAGGTATTGGCATCAGAATAAAAGACCCAGAGAAGATTATTTCCTATGAAAGATGATCTGAAGTTAAGGTATCTTTAGTAGGAGAACCACTTTTTAAAGTGTTATTAATGGCTTTTATATTATATTCTTTACCCCTTCCCCACCACTGAATCCTCTCTGTTTCTCTCTCTCTCTCTCTCTTTTTTTTTTTTTGGATGGGTGGGCAAAGGTGGGTTGTGTTCCTGACCTGTGATTTCATTCCTTCTACTGATGCAGATTGCTGTTTATCCTTCAGTTTATATTCTTAGAGATTTGTCTATGCTACTAAGAAGTTAGGTGACTTGTTTGTGGTCAGATAGTCCTTATGTATCACTTGTGGAACTCAAACTCAAGCCTTCTTGAGTTTAAATTGTCTCTCCTTTCATGATGACGCTGTCAAACCCCTTGGGTGTAACGTGTTAAAAACGAGGCAAAAACAACAGAGTGACTGCATGTGATGATGTTTGTAGCATTCCATATCTGTTGTCCTGCATCTCTCTTCTGAGAAGGACAAAATGAGTATGTACTATCATCTGGTTTTTGGAACCAAGTCTGGTCATGATGATCTGAATTTGGCGACTTTTTAGTATTGTTTGTATTATTGTACTAATCACGTATGTAGTGAAAAACAATTTTTGAGTAAGGATTCCTAATGATTTTTTTTCCTTCTGTATCCCCTTTCAGTTTCAGAGAAACACAAGGTCAGCAGGAGAAGTTAAAAGAGGAGCATCGTCATAGAGCTAAGGTCAGAGACTTGGAAATGAATATGGATAGTGTAACTGAGAAGCTCTTGTGGATCACTTTGTTTCACTTTTATTACCTTTCTATGAAACTATTGTAGTTGGTAGGCAGTGGAATACTAGAATTTGATTCATAGAATCTTAAATTCTGAAGAATTCTTAAGTCATCCAATTTAATCTTTCAAACAGTGCAGGTGCTGTTTCAGCATCCCTGACATATCTGTCAGCCTCTCCATTTGAACACCTCTGATGGTAGAGACCTCCATGTCATAGTATAATCTGTTTTGTTTTTCTCCCTGTTGGCTCTATACAATTCTGGAGAATTCCTTGCTTTGCCCTGGAGCTCTCCCTACTTACAAAAATGGTTAAGCTTTATAGAATTTAACATATGAAGGTAATGGGCTTAGAAATCATTGTAGAGAAGTTCCAAGACCAAGCTTTCTCCTGGTGGTCCTCTTTGTAGATCCTCAACCTGAAGCTGCGTGAGGCTGAACAACAGCGACAGAGGCAGATAGAACAAGAACGGATTAGAAAGGAAGAGGGCCAGGATCGTCTGCGACGTCTCTATGCCCTTCAAGAGGAAGTGTTGCAGCTCAACCAACAGCTGGACCCCAATTACCAGCACAAAGACCTGCTGAGAATAGACCTGTCTGGGTACGGAAGCAGAGGAAACCAGCTATGTGGGCTTATCTCGGGCATCATTCGGACCACTAGTGAGGTAAGAGGGTCACCTAGCAATTTTCTTCCTTTTCCTGAGCAGTCTTTTCTCAAGTATTTCTTTATGGGTAAATAGATAACTACATTATTTTTAGTTTTGCTGCTATACACTAAGACAAGTCATTTGACAATTTCTGGTCTCAATTTCCCTTTCTATCCACTTGGGGAGAGAAAGCTTTTTTAGAAAGAAGCCACTCTGTAGAAATCTTAAGTGTAGATCATTGCCTACCATCATTACTGTTTGAGGTTATATTTGTGTTTGTTTTTCCTACCATCATGTGTCAATCTCAGCATAGTAGAGAGAGGTGGCTTTGAAGTCAGGAAGACTTGGGCTTTTTAGATCCCACCTCTTACACATAATGGCTCTGTCACACTGGGCAAGTCACAACCTCTCAGGACTTTAAACAACTCTATAGCAAGTGTCAGTCTGTGTTGGTAGAAGGAGTTTTCTCATCAGGAGTTCTGTATACTAAAGGAATGATAGAGCCAAAAAATCCTTTTGTATGATTTTGTGTAAGCATTACATAATAAAAATATTGAAAGACAATTTTGGCAAGTAATAAATTAATAGATTTAATCTTCGCATGCTGTCTTGGTGAGGGAAAGGAAGGAGAAAAATTTGGAATCAAAATCTTATAGAATAGAATGTTAAAATAAGTATTTTTTTAAAAAACACATTTAATCTTTAGTATCAAAAATTTTAGCTTTGTAGGATTTGAGATTTAAGATGAAAGATTTAAATTAAATTAAAAATTAATATTAAAATTTTAGATTAATTACTTAATACTTGGTATCTTCTCCATGGTTAAAAGTAGCTAGTACCTTGGTAATTCACCGAAAACCAGAGAGTGGATTATAACAGTGGTGCCTAACTCAAATAGAAATGGACCCCTCCAAACCACATTATTGATTTAGAAACATTATTTATGTTATGTTGCATTTTTATTTATTTTGTTTAACATTTTTCAGTGACATTTTAATCTGATTCAACACCAAGATGTTCCTCCCTTAGGGCCACAAGTGTGATACCAATGGATTATAATTATAATTCCTGTTATCTGTTGGAAATGATCCCTGAAGAAGGATTTTTTGGAACCTATTACAGTAGCTTCTACCACAGTTTTATTTCCAACCTTTGGAGAAGAATGCTGATAAAAGGAATACTAAACATTTTTAAACATAGATATTTGAGGGGCAGCTAGGTAAGCACAATGAATAGAGCACCAACCTTGGAGTCAGGAGGACTGGAGCTCAAATCCAGCCCCAGACACTTACTATCTGTGTGACCCTTAAGCCTGATTGACTCCAGGAAAAAAATGATAAGCCATACATATTTTAAATTTCAGGTGAGATGATCCAGACTCTTGGTGGTATTTTGGGGTTGACTTACATCATTTCATGAATATAGGGGGCTCTGAGACCCCCCTATTTCAGGAAGCTGTTCACTAAGCTCTGCTTTACTTTGGGTTTGCAGAGAGGTTTTCCTACCCTAGATGATGAAGCCATGGCAGAGCGTGCTCTACAAGAAATGCGGCAGGTGCTTACCAGCTTGCAACAGGAGATTTCCAAGGCTATTGAGGAAAAAAAGAGACGAGATGAAGAGGAGGCCAAGCAGAAGCAGAGAGAATTACAGCAGCAACCAAAAGCAAAGAAGGAGACCCCACTTCCTACCCTGTCTCCACGAGGAAAACAGAGAGAAGGTAATAGATATTTATAATATAGCTATTCAGATGGCTAATGGTACTTTATTTATAAAGTAAATTTTTAAACTTTTTTATTTAAAGAGATAGCATTCATGCTGAGATAAGACAGATGAAATAGTCCTTTCCATTTTGGAATTATTTTACTGGTTAAGTCAGAATATTATCAGCTGTTGCTTCTCACATGTAACTGTTATAGTTGTTCTAATTAATACAA
The DNA here is from genome assembly GCA_028658325.1 of Potorous gilbertii. Classification (NCBI taxonomy): domain Eukaryota; kingdom Metazoa; phylum Chordata; class Mammalia; order Diprotodontia; family Potoroidae; genus Potorous; species Potorous gilbertii. The sequence continues at coordinate 305,712,008 of CM053769.1, read as the reverse complement.
ATCCTGAGTTTGGACTCTGACTTTTTCCATGAAATTCTTGAGATCTTCTACAGTTTTCTTTGGGTGGATTTCTGAAAATTCTGGTCATGATGTATTTATAGAACACCTACTGTGTACATAGCATTGTACTAGGTGTTGTGGGATGTGTGATATAAAAGTATGAGATATGGCTCTTTTTCTTCAGCAGGCCTCCAAGTGAAAGCAGAAGACAGTACAATGCAGTGGTACCAGCAACTACAGGATACTTCCAATCAATGTGTTTTGGCCTTTGATGGATTAACCAACAGCAAAGATCATCAGGTAGGAGTAGGAGGCAATTTTAATGAATCACTTGGTCCTGAAAGTAGAATCTCCATAGAATTTGCCCTGAAGGCTGGTCCTGGTCTCTGCTATAACTGAATACAACCAACATGGGCAGCTTTCCTTCTCCTGACTGGGATTTCTTAGTTTTTTCAGAACAATCTTTCATTCCTCTTTCTTATCTGTTATTGGGCAGTCTAAAAAGATCAAGATGGACCTGCAGAAAGCTGCCACCATTCCTGTGAGCCAGATCTCTTCGATAGCAGGTTAGTGTGGCCATAATCCAGCCTCTTCACCTTAGAGTTTAATGAGAATATGTTTAGGTAAAGAATGCGATGAAAATATAAATTTATCTTTTTTAAAGACTACTATTTAGAGAAAAGGAATAAAAAACAATGATTAGGAAGACTCTCAGATCAAGTGACTAAATTTTATGAACCTCTGGGTAAGGAATCCTTAGGATCACAAATTGTTGCTCATTAGGTAGTAGAAGCCCATGAGATCTGAATATTCTTCTTTAGCATTATTGATCTAAAGAGTCAAGTTACTTCTTCACCACAAGCCTCAATTTTCTTAATTTATTAACTCATTATCTTCAGTCAAGCAAGCATCACCCAACACCTTTTGTACCTGGCTCCTATTGTATACTTTCTTGTTTCATGTGTAACAGTTCTTGTTCTCAAGGAACTCATATACTAATGAGAGAGGCAGAACATATATGGTAGGTTTTTGCTGCACAGCATATGGAAAGGCCTAGTGGTCTTTATATACCCTATATATACATACATACACATACACATACACACACACACACACACACACACACATAATGTATAGTGGCATATATATATACCTGGAGGTATAGAGGCATAGTAGATGGTAGCACTACTTAATATGATTTCCATTAATAAAATCATATCAGTTTCTAATGTGGAACGTTTTGACAATTCCAGGGACCTTGGTGGGAAGAACTTTACAGGGTCTTCAGTAGTTGTGGCTGTGGAGGAGGTGAGGGTTACAGGACCTGCCAAGGCATTTGACAGGTCACATCTCCACAAGGATTACTCCTATGGACAATGGCCACAAGGACTAGGCTAGTAATTGGGAAGAGGGTAGGGGATGAGTAGTGTTTGTTCCGGGGATCTCTGGGATCCCAGGATACCTGTCATTTGGCAGTTGGTCAGCAGTTGGTAGTGGTGGGCGCCTTTTCCACAAAGCAAGACTGGTAGGGGAGATTTAAACCATATCTAAAGTGGTGGTAAAATATGACCTAGGAATAAGTGGTGTTTGAATTACCATGTAAATATTCTTGCACCATTGTTAGTACATAATGCAAATGCTTTTATGTCTGAATGTCAAATTTGTATAACTATATTTCCAGATGTTAGGGAATTCAATTTTTCATCATCCTTTGATGGTCATGCTCATCTCTATAAAATGTGTGGCATTTAAAAAATTAACGTGAATTAAAATGAAAAGTTTGGGAGAAAATTTCTGAGCTTCTGTAACATTTCCTGAGATATTTATAGACTTCTTGGGTCGACAGGAGTAGGGGTGAGAAAGGGAATGAATGTATCATTGCATGTGTAAATCTCCTACAGTACTTAATAGTCTAAGCTCTTCAATTTGAATAGCATCACAGGGTTTTCTTGTGTTATATGCTGACTCCACATTTAAGTTGTAAGCTTAAGATTATCAAAAGTATGACTGATATTACTGTTTTATCTGCCATTATTCTAGCACAGTTCTGAGAATATAAGTGTTAAATAAATAATTGATGGATTTGTTTGCATCAGGCTTAAACTGTGAGCTTAAACTGTGAGCTCCCACAGTGCAAGGCCCATTTCTCTGTATTGCTCTGTGCTTTTATTAATTGTTTAACTATGATGTTACCAGAGGAATCACTAAGTGTGTGCTCAAACACTTGTTGATCATCTATAGTTTTCTTTGTTCCTGTGTCTTGTCTACTGCAGGCTCCCAGCTGAAGGAGATCTTTGATAAGATCAACAATCTGCTCTTGGGAAAAGCTGTTCACTGTGGAGGTCGGGCTGTGTCAGTGACAAACCATCCACAAGGACTGGACTTTGTCCTTTACAAGCTGGCAGAGAAATTTGTGGTGAGAGAAATTTTTTTGGAAAGGCTGCATAATATAGGGAAAACAGCACAGGACTTGGGTGAGGAGAGAACTGGGATTCAAATCCCGCCTCCGACAACCTCTGAAACTTTGGACAAATAAATCACTTAACTCCTTTGTGCCTTAGTTTCTTTTTCTTTAAAATATGTTATTGGTATGCGGAAATGATTAATAAATGTTTTTCATCAAACATTTCATCAAATGTTTTAATTTCATGGGAAGGGTCTTGATGAAGATCAAATATGATAATGTACAGAAAGCATTTTGTTGTGAACTTTCTAAATAAATGTCAGCTATTGTTGGTAGAGAGTTGTTTGGGACTCTCACTGATTATTAAATGAATTGCCCAGATTCATATAACTAGTATATGGCAGAAGCAGGACTTGAACCCATGGGTTGTTGGTCCTGACTTTAAGGCATACTTTCTAACCAATACAGTTGCTGATCTGTGTTGGCATAGGGAGTTTCCTTGCTCGGAGTTCTTTCCTGTAGTGATGAAATCACAGGGTCACAATTGCTTTTATTTTTGGAAGCTTAAAACTGAGGCTATCTTTTTATTGGCAGAAACAAGGAGAAGAAGAAGTGGCTTCTCACCATGAAGCAGCATTCCCCATTGCTGTTGTGGCCTCAGGAATCTGGGAACTCCATCCCAGAGTAGGGGACCTCATCCTTGCTCATCTCCACAAGAAGTGCCCTTACTCTGTGCCTTTCTACCCAGCCTTCAAGGAGGGAATGGCCTTGGAAGAATATCAAAAGTGAGAATACTTTTACTTCAAACCATTTAGCATTTAATGGAATGATGATTAGGGAATAAAGAATTAGGTTTCTTTTTCTTCCTATCAAGAAAACTACAGGTAAAAGAAAAACACAAGTACCTTCCTTTATCTTAGTCAGTCTTCCATATGTCATGCGTCAACAATTAACCTTTGAGTTTATCTCCTCAATAGAATTAAATCATTGCTTTGCAAAACATAATGTGACATATAGATTTAAACTTTGATCTGGCTTCTATAGTCCCTGCTATATAGTTGACATGAATGTGATCCTTATCAAATTGAGCAGAGTACTGAATTGACCAAGGTCATTCATTTAACAAAAAAGATCTTTCATATATTGAAAGCACCCTCTCCTTGCCTGTTTCCTGTAATCCTCACGTCATTCACTGGCCACCATGTCCTGCTTAGTTTTTAGCATACTTTGTCTCATGAAATTATTTTGTATGTACTTAGTATTTCTTTGTGTGCATTCTGCCCATCACTGTACTACAGCATAATTACTTGCAGTGGAATATAAGCTTCTTGAGGATGGAGACTCTTTTTGCTTTTGTACTTTCTATGCCCAGTGTCTACCACAGTGACCTACACATAGAGTGCTTGATAGTGTAATGGTAATTTAAAGAATGTAATGTTAATTTGAATGGGAAGATATTTCCCATCCATTAATAGGCCCATGCGACTTGCTTCAATCGCATGGAAGCTTAAGTCACATGTGGTGGGAGGAGCTTGCTAAAACAGGAAGAGGTGGAGCTGGAGCAGTTCTGAGATGAAGTTAGTCAGACTAGTCAGAGCTGAGGACAGAGGGAGCAGCCCTGATAATGTGTATAGACTTCTTGGTTATTATGATGGATTTCTTGGTTGCTATGATCGATTTAGCTTTCTGGTGTTTGAATAAATGTTTTGGTTCGGTCTTCCATGTGGAGAGTCTGTTGTATTTTGCGATTCAGAACTGTTTCATGGCTGCTGTAGGCACTGTAAATATCACTTTGGTGCTATAGATAGATACATGTTGTATTGGATTGAAGTGATAGAACAGAAAAATGCAGATTCTCCCATTGCTCACTTCAGTCCTCTGTCAGAGATTAACCCTGCCTTTTGCTGCAGATTAAGAAATCTCTGTGTATCTGGATTTGTTAGGGGAGGGGAGGAATAGGTTTCTGTAGTCACAAGAGGTAAATTAGATTGCTAAACTAGCAGCTCTTGTTCCTCATTCTCATTTTATCCTTATCACATTGAATGTTTGGGATTTTTTTCTTACAGGCTACTTGGCTACCAAGTAAAGGATTCCAAAGTCGAACAACAGGATAATTTTCTGAAACGCATGTCTGGGATGATTCGTCTCTATGCTGCCATCATTCAGCTCCGTTGGCCTTATGGAAATAGGCAAGGGGTAGGTAGGAGGGACTTTCCAGCTATGATAGGAGATTGAATCAGATTCTCTAATAGTGGAGATTTTGTTCAGAAAATGCTCATCCTATCAGGACATATAGGTAGTATTGCTCCTTTTCTTCAAGAGATAAGTCTCACTGAATAAGCTGGTAGGTTGGGATAGAAAATTGTGTAGTATTGTTTAAGGAGAAAGGATCAAGTGGTATTCAAGGAGTGAAGATGAGCACAAGGCCTTAGTAAAGTCTTCCATTTGGGCTCAGAGTCTTCAAAGTGGGATTTGCTGTGAACCTGTTTTCACTCAGGCCCAAAAGGGAGAAAAAGAAATATAAACTACTGTTAGTAGTGCAGAATTTAAGAATCAACATTAAGGAGGTGAACTAGTCTCTGAAATTGAGTCTGATATCTCAGGGATTCCAGGAAAGAAAAGTTGGGAGACATAGTGGATTAGTCCATTCTATAAAAAAAGATTTTTTCCATTTGTCATTCTTGTCCTATAGCAAAGATAAAAATAGCTGATATTAAGGTTTTTTCCAACCTTTAAAAATTCTATGAAGAAGGGGGATTTTGATTCTCTGACTTGGAATAGAGATTGTTAAGTGATTGAATTCTTCTAGGTTCATCCTCATGGCTTAAACCATGGCTGGCGCTGGTTGGCACAGATCTTGAACATGGAGCCTCTGTCAGATGTGACTGCCACTCTTCTCTTTGACTTCTTAGAGGTAGGTACATGGTGGCTTCCTTTCTGGATGAACCCAGTGTGCAAAAATCGTCTTTTAATTTCGTGACTAATAGGACAATGTATTGAAGGGCAACAGAACTGAAAAAAAAACATGTGCTTGGGAGATGTTGAGGCAGTAGTACATCCCAGGAATCAAGTCTTACAAGTTTTTTTCAAAGCCACAACAGTAATTTAGGGGAATCCTGAGCTAGTTGCTTTTCCTTTGTATATTAATTTATTCCACTGTAAGTAGGACTGATCCTACCAGGGGTGAGGAACCTATGGCCCTGAGGCCATATGTAGTCCACGTGTAGCCTTCTAGATCCTTGGGTATGGTCTTTCAGTTGAGACCAGGTTTTATAGAACAAATCCTTTTATTAAGGGGATTTGTGCTGTGGAGTTCTGATTCAGTCAGAGGTCTATATTAAAGGATCTAGAGGGCCACATGTGACGTTAGGGCCACAGGTCCCCCTCCAGTTAGTTCTATAAGGATCAGTGACTCTCTTATCTCTTAAAGCAGGCCTGCACAACCTGCAGCCCACCAAAGGATTTCCTCTACGTATAAAGAATGTTTTTCTCCACATTTTTCAAGGGCTGCTAGAAATCCTTTGGAGGGACATAAGTGGCCCACAGGCCACCAGGCCACAGGTTGCGTAGGCCTGCTCTTAAGTCATCTACCTTGAAAGTTCATTATCTGGAACATTTCTGAAGAACAAGTTGTAAAAAAGGTCATTGAACAACCAAAATAAATATCACAGATCTCTGCTTTCTTAGAGGGTTACTCTTCAAGGCCTTCACTTAACCTATTCTCTCTTATTTTAGACACAAGTATAACTACTTTGGTCATTAATTTTCCTAGCCCTGAGCAGATTAGAAGCAGTAAATTTGGAAAAGAATTACTTGAAGTTGGTGTGCTGGCAACTGCAAGAAATTATTGCTAACAGGCTAAAAAAAAATACCTATACAAAACACAAACACACACACACACCACAAAATGCATTAATATTTGGGAATCCCTTGACTCACTTTTTAAAGAAGTGTATTCATTGAATGGGGATTGCCTCCCTCAAAGTGAGAATGCGAAAAGACTTTAGGTTAAAAAGGCCAAGGTCTCCCACTGCATCCTGGGGCATCTCCAGTAGTCCTGATCTATATCTGGCTACTGGAACTAGATGGCTCTGAAGGAGAAAGTGAGGCTGGTGACTACACAGCCTGCCCTCCCTCAAATCCAATTCAGTTGCAAGTCATGTCATCATCTCCCTGATGTCATGGTCCTCTTCAAGAATAAAGGACCAATCACAATGGAATAGGAGCAAACCACGACACTTCAATTGCGAGCAACAGCTTATGATCCCTTCGCACATCAGTAATAGATGTTCATAATGTTGACCTTGGTTCTTGAAGAAAAATTAACTTATGTTTAGTGTACCTGGATTAAGAAGACAACGGAAGTCTTATTCCACAAATCATCAAAAATGGATGAGATGAAATTTTGACTTTTAAAGGAATAAGCTAGAAAAAAAATATGTGGAATAATCTCAGTGGCAAATTTGCAAATGAGACAAATTTAGAAAACCATTGGCTGCTATTGTTGGTTGAGTTAGTGGCATGATTGGTATGCATTATGGGAGAAGTGGAAAATGAAAGATTGATTGGGCCTTCTGGGTCTTTCTGAGTCAGTGGAAGTTTCTGTTCCTTCTCTGACATTGATTGCCTCCCTCTTCCAGGTATGTGGGAATGCACTCATGAAACAGTACCAAGTTCAATTCTGGAAGATGATGCTACTCATAAAAGAAGAATATTTCCCCAGGTACCAAAGTTGATGACCAGAAACAACATGTATTATTGATTACAGTTCAGAATTAAACATTTTTAAAATGTAGTTTCTGTTATTAATATTGAGCAATATCATTTTATAAAGAAAGGTACTTCTTCCTCATTGATATTTGGTATCTGACAAAACTGTGTACAAAGCATTTTTGGTCCCTTCAAGATAGCACTAGGTAAGGACTTTTTCAAGTTAGTATACATGGCATTTCTCATTTGTCTTACACACACACACACACACACAATTAGCTAAAATTTACGATCATATCTTAAGCCAGTAAGATATGAATCTCCAGCCAATAAATTATGATCACAGTTGATTTCTTAATCTGGTCAGTCCTGGGCCCACAGCTTCCTCTATGTCTCTGTCCTAGTGGTGTTTCCAATTGGGAGGGAGGTGATGCCTGGAACTGCTAATGTATTAGAAAAAAAAAGGTTAGGAACCCTTGAACTACAAGCTACAGAATCCTCAATTGAGTCGATGTAAGGATTATTTGAAAATTAGGGCTGTTTATCCTAGAAAAGATTCAGGGAAATGGGAGGTATTATAACTATCTTTGAAGTACTTGAAGGGCTGTTTTGTGAAAAAGAGGTTAGACTTGTCATGTCTGACCTCAGAGGACAGAACCAGGGTTCAATAGGTGGAAGTTGCAGAGTCATACTTAAACTTGATGCTAAGAAAACCGTAACAAAGCTGCCAGAACATGGAATGGGTCTACTTTGGAGGTAATAGGTTCCTGTTACTTAAAGGTCTTGGAGCAGAAGCTTGTCAGGTGCATTTAAATGGAGGATTCTTTTTGGGTATGGACTAGACTAGATGGCTAGTGCTACCGTTCCAACTCTGATATTCTGTGACAAAATCATACTTAACTAAATTCTGAAAGATGCCTGTTGTTCTTTAACAAGAAGAATCCCAAATCTCCCTCTTGCTTTCGTGTTTCTCCTCTGCATCTGAACGTAATTTTTTTTCTCTATTTAGAATTGAAGCCATCACCAGCTCAGGACAAATGGGGTCTTTCATGCGCCTCAGACAGTTCCTGGAGGTAAACTAAATATCTGAGAAGTTCTTGGGTCTTCATCCCGTTATCTCCACTCCTTCACTCGTTCTCTTCGCTATTTTATTTATTCTCGCTTTCGTGGACTCTTCTTGTCTCTGGTCTGTTTTCTCTTACTTGGGTTTCAATTCAGCAATTGAGTTCTCCCATCACAGCGTGCGAGGAATTTTTCTGGTAGACACATCCCTTCACAGCAATACAAGGACCTAAAACGTTCACAATGGACTCTTGAGGGAAAATGCCATCCACATCCAGAGAAACAACTATGGAATTGGATTGCAGAATGAAGCAGAATATTTTCTCTTGTGTTATGTTTTCTTTTGTTTGGATTTTTCTCGTGGTTTCTCCCATTCATTTTAATTCTTCTATGCAACATGACTAATGTGAGAATGTGTTTAATAAAAACGTATGTGCAGAAACCATCTTGGGGAGGCAGGAGAGAGGGAGGGGGAGAAAATCTAAGACTTATGGAAGTGATTGTAGAAAACTGAAAACAAATAAATTAATAATTATTTAAAAATAATAATTGAATTCTCATCAACATTCATTAATCATAGCTTACTCCTCTGGATAGCTGTGATGCTCTGCCTTGCATAAAGTATTCCAAAAATCAAAGAATCACCCATTTAATTTGTTATTTTGGTTCATCCTTTATCTTAAGGGATTTTCCTATTGCCCCAACATCTCTTTCTTTATCTCAGAGCTCATAAACTAGGAAATGTGGTAATCTATCCAAAGGAACTAACTTTTCTACTAGTGTCTTTCCAAATACCAAGAAAAGACAAAAAGTTAATTTTCAAAAATAAATGGGGGGTGTCTATTAGGATCACCAGTATAGCCTGCAGACTCCTCATTGAGTCAGATTTCATTAGGAATGGTAAAAGATAAAAATCAGGCCCACATAAGCAAAGTTTTTCATTTAGAGTCATCTCACTTTATTTTTTTATTTTTTAGTTTTCAGACTTTTGAGATTTTTAATGTTGTCAAATTGAATACTTTCCTTCTGACAAAATATCATCTGACTTGTTTTGGAAACACTTCTACAGGCAATCATACAATTTTTTTTCTTCTTTCCTTTTCCAGAAATGTCTGCAGCACAGGGAGATTCCTATCCCAAAGGGCTCTCTGCCTTCTTCTTTCTGGCGTTCCTGATGGTAGCTGGGGTGCTGGTTCCTTTCTTGGAGGGAAAGAAATAAAGCAACAGAAGACAGCAGAGTTTGGGGGGGAAGTTGTCTCAGATTTTAAAATCTGGAAGTGTAGTGTTTTTTTTAATCTCATGGCCAAAGGAGGTTATTTTCACAGTTTTAAATATCTTTTTAAACTTGATCATGAATTACATCAAGGAGTCTTCATCTTGTAGCCATCATAGCCAAGAAAAGGATTAGCTTTGATAACGTGGCGTAGTATTTGAATTTGATGAAAGATAAAGGAAAATATATTTAGCTAATAATTATGGTAATAAGTTTACATTCATAAAATCATTTCATGACTGCAAAGTGCTTTCGCATTATCTCTTTCCTTTCAACAGTACTTTCAGGTAGGTAGTATAATTACTCTTAGCCTTACTTGACAGATAAGGAAACAGGCTCAGAAAGTTTAAGTTACTTGCTCATAGTCACACAGCTTGTAAGTGGTGAAGCACCTAGATCTGATGCCAAATCCACAGCTCTTTCTGCTATCAAACTTCTCCCAACTTTCCTTTCTTTTCAATATCTTTATAGCAGTTTGGACATTAGGTTTAGAGTAGAGCTAGTTCCTCATATTCAGCTGAATTCCTTGAAAAGGAGCAGAGTTTCAGAGAGGGCTTTTTAAAATTCTCATTAAATGGTAATAAATATGGTTCAGAGCCCTTTATAATTGTAATCAAGTAGTTTCTGATTGATTTGCTTCTCACAACTTTGGATTACATGTGGTTGTGAGATTGTATTAAATTCAAAAAGACATGCTCACTTAAGTAACACATATATTAAATCTAAAAATGCATTTGAGGTGACTAAGGCAATTTGACTAGAATTAGTGACAGTAACCAGAGGCCATCTTGAGTTGGGAGTTTTTACATGGTATTGATTTCTTTAGGCCTTGCTTTGTTTTCACTTGTCCACCTCACAAGAGCTTCCTTGATTTTTGCAATTAGTCTAGGATTTGCTGAAGTAAATGGCCACCTGTATTAAAATGTGGAGGGAGCATGAGCTACAGAATTAATACAAAAAGATAATGTTATGAATCTGAAGAATAATAATACCTTTGTCTGCCACATCAATCAGGGAAATTCGGAGCTTGGGTTGTTGGTAGATTGTGGATTTGTTGTGAAGAAAAGAACCATTCTCTTTTTAGGGCTCAGAGTTTTTTAACTATAGATCTGTTCCTTGATATAAGATTAAGATGGGTATAATGTAAAGCTAGTAGTTTTTTAATACTTGTGTGATATGGAGTGATTCATTCTGTGAATGGTTTACACTTCTAAAAAAGAAATAAAAGTTTTATTTCTAACTTGTAGCAAGTTGGTTCTTCGTTGGGTGTTTGTAAGAACAGTATAGTTAATTCTTTATGACTTTGGCTGTATCTTTGAGGTTCATGGTGTGGAGTCTGTAATATAATTATAGTTAAGGTGGTCAGGATTCTTATTCTCTGATCTTGGGAAAATTGATTTTTTGTTTGTTTATCTACTGTTTAACTAGGTGTCAATAACTGAGCCCCTTCTGTCCACCTGGGGTGTGATAGGAGTAGTTGATTGTTAACATAGTATTTTATTTGGTAAGTGCAAGGTCACTTAGTAATCTTTAGACATGTCAAGTGGATATAATTTATGTAAGTAGATCTAGAACTAGAGGCCATCTAGTTAAATTTCTTTATTTTATAGGTGAAATAGGTGCAGAGAGATTAAGTGATTTGCCCAAGGTTACACAGGTAGTATCAGAGGTGAGATATGAACCCAAGTTTTTTGTCTCTAGATCTAGTGCTCTTTTCACAGTACTACTCTAACTCTTTTTTACAAATAAGAAAATGGAGATAGGGACAGGAGGAGATAGGTTTTTGATGCTCACTGATACTGAAGATCACATAGAAAGAAATCTATTAGATGCAATTGCTGATGGAATGAGCATATTTCTTTGAAGTAGTAGTGAGTTGATTCAGTTTTTATTCAAGTTCTTACCTGCTGTCTCCAGGTCTGACCTTATTTCAAGATGTGAGCCCATTTTCCTTTTCTTTTTTAATTTGTGCTCTAGATAACTTTAAATTGAAAATAATGAATATGAATTAGAATTAGGACAGAAGTCTTTGATATCCCTTATCTATAAAAAGTCAGCTGTCTTCCAGACAATTTCAAATGACTCCAGGGGCCTTTCCCTGGGAAGAATATTTTCCAGAGTTGGGCCAGATAAAGCTACCCATAGATGGCAACAGGAAAAGTGGTGGAACTAAAAGCAACCCAAGGAGTGATGTGTGGAGAGGGTCTGAGCAATAGTGGATTGAGTCATCACTTTATAAGGTAGGTATATTCCAAGTTCACTGATCAGACCTTTTAGAAATGAGAACAAATCCTAGATATTTAAAAATTCCACATCAAATCTAGGTATTTTTCTTTTCTCTTTTCCATGTCCTTTTAACCATCATCTTGAGCTTTACCTTCCTAAATGAACCTACTAGAAACAAGGGGCCAGTCTGTATATATAACTTGTCATATTTTTCAGACTACTTTGTTAACTTAAAATATTTTCCTTTCCATTAAACTCCTACTTGATGATAGCATGGAAGTGACTGGGTTCTCAAATGCATCCTCCCTCTTGCAAGTTCAAACTAAATTTGAAAGGCCTAGTGATGGAGATTTTATGTCTTATCTAAGGACCAGCTTAGCCATATTTGGAGAAGCTCATCACCAGGCTGGCCACAAGATGACAAAATGTTTTTACTACCACAGCTCTTTAAAAGAGACTTTACTGTTTCTTTAGAGAGGTTCTGGTATGTTGATAGAGGAAGCACACAGGTGACAGCACAGTTCCTCTATATATGTCTCTCATCGTGATACAATAAACTGATGTTCTGGTTTACATTCTCCCTCCTGTGGCTTTTATCGATGTGAATTAACTAACTGGAGCCTGATTACTCAGTGAACTGATTACAATGAGTTTTTGATACTGCTAGTTTGAAAATAGGAGCCCTGAGCAGAGGTAATAAAGGTGACCCTAAGGCCTTTCTCAAACCACCTTCAGACCTGCCACTAGGTGGTAAATTCTTCAGCCTCAGTGACCAATAAAACAGATAAAACTACAAAATGTCCCTTGGTCCCATGTATAGCCTACTCCTGCCTTGGTGGTGACAGTGGGAGAAAAGAAACCAGGAGGTAAGAGTCTGTTGATTGGCTTTTTTTTTTTTTTTAAGATTGCCTACAAACATTAATTTATCTGTTAATATGGTAAACATGAGACTTTCTTCCAACAACCAGTGAAATGATAGACTACTGAGGAAACTACACCACATAAAATCTGGATGCACTGTGGAGGATATCTGGAAAAACCCGGATGAAATTTTACACAATGAAAAGGCATTTGGAAGCAGTGAAATTCAGTAGTGGAAAGAATGAGGACTCATACTACCCAAACTCAAAAAGTTGACTTGTGAACAAGTATGACTTTACCAGCCCACAAGGCTTCACAATGTTCTCTCTCAGGAGATACCTTGGTTAGTGAAATATAGGTCAGCATTCTCTTACACTTGCCTTCAAACAACTTGTAATTGTTCCAGGTTAAGAAGCAAGTGCTTTTTGAGGGTGCAGCATACGTTAAAAAAAAAAAAGGCAATTAGTACTTTTCCCTGATTTTGTATGTATTCATCTGAAAAAAAAAATGTAGTTGGTCAGAACCTGATAAAGCCTGTAAGATATAAAGGCAGTATAAAGTGTATTCCGTTAAATGAGCTCTTCCACGGATATACTTTGTGATAATCTGCTTAGACATTCCTCCTAATGACAGGCACTAAATAAGTTCTTGTTAAATGAATGGAAATTGGAATTGCAGATGTTGACATAGATCTTTTAGGAAAACCTTTAAAATGCTTAGTATTAAATTGTGAGGTGGTCATCAACTGATACTGATTCACCATTTTCCAGGTAAAGCCTTAGTTAATAACTTAACAGGAATTAGATTGTGGTTTCTGTAATCAGTATAGTGCCTGGACAGTGTCGAAGCTTCTAGGCTCCTTTGTATTTGGCATTAGTAGTTGGAACCCCACCTCACTGTGAAACATTCACGGGAGACAAAGGCATAAAAAAGGTTTTTATAACTATCCCTCCATAACTGAAATTAAATGCATTCCTTACTGGTGAAAATTGGTATTCTCATTCTGGGTAGCTATACCTGCCTCTGACACAGGTGATGTTAGCCATTTTATACACTGAGCTGAATGAATATTTGATTAGACATTTTGTTGCTGCCAGAAGTGGAAAAGGATATTGAAAGGATCAGCTGTTAAATGAAATGATTCCCCTAGGGAGGAATCCTTCAGCTCTGGTCTTCTCTATATAAAAGGTTTCAGCCCCATTTTTCTGAGTCTGCAAAGCTTTTTGGGAGTGGCCAGTCTTTCTCCTTTGGGGTGATGGCTTCCCCTAGAAAAAACATTTTCCTCCCCGAATGTATGGTCCTGGGAGCTAGGAATCTGGGCTGAGCTTCCTAAGTCAAAGGAAGGAACCCGCCCATCTGAGTACAGGGAGCCTCCGAGCTGGGCCTGGCCCAAGGTTTAGCTCAGAGCCAGTGCCTGGGATGTTTATTTAATGAATACGGTTGCAGTCTGATGCGGCTTTGAGGCTATCCGACTCAGCACTGCAGATCTCCTTCCCTCTGATAGCATGGTCATTAGGTTTTCCCACTGCTCCTAAAGGCTGTTTTCTTCCAGCTCCTGCTGTTACAGAACTGAGGGGGGAGGGGAGGGAAGCGTACTGCAAATCTTCCTACCCAAGGGAGGGATTTGGAAGACTTTGAGTCTAGGAAAAATAACGTCTTTTAAAATATCCCACCTCTGTATCTCTCTTTTGGCTTAGAAAAGATTTTTACATGTATCATCTCATTTCTTACCACATCTGTGATGGAAGCATCATCCCCAGGTTACTGATGAACATTCTGAGGGGGTCGCCATATTAATAAATGGACGACCTGAACAGAGGCTTTAGGATCCCAAACCCAACGTTATTTCCAATGTATCCTGCTGCTGTTTCTCAGGAAACAACCTGCCGTGTGTTCGTTCCCTGCCCCCAGCCTCCCAGTGGCCCCGTCATCTTTAGCAAAGGCAGCAGGCTCTCTCTCCCCACCTTCCCCCGGGTTCCTGAGCTTGGACCTCGGCTGAATCCCGCGTGCCCCGGCCCCTCTCCCAGGAGGTGGATGCTGCCGCGCAGGCTGCCAGAGCTATTTTTACCGGTCTGAAAGCAGTGAAAGCCTGGAGGAGCGGCCCCGCCTCGCCGCGGGGGGAGAGCGCAGGAGCACAGGCACGCTCCCTTCCCACCCGCGACCCCGCTACGGGAGTGGGGGAGGACAACGGGTCCGGGGGTCGCCCTACGTCGCTGCTTTCCTCACCGCCCACCCTCCGCTTACAGGAACTCGGCTCTTTGCTCCGTCCCAGCATCTCTGCAAGGGGTGCCAAGGGGCGAGGGCACGGGGAGAACGGCCCCACCCTGGGCGCGCCTAGCTCGGCGCTCTCTTCCCCAGCCGCTGGCGTCTTCCTTTCTCGTTCTGCTCCCACACTGTTGAATCTGCAGTCCCCACCCCCCTTCGGCTCCTTCCGGAACCTCTCGGCTCTTTCCGCCCCATCCAGCTGGGGCGCGGCCCCAAAGCCCCGCCCCTCCCCCTCCTCCCCACCCTTGCTGCGTGATTTCTCCTCTTCCCCGCTCCCAGCCATTCCTCCCTCCCTCCCTCCCTCCCTCCCTCCTGCGCGCTGCTGTCGGGAGCGCGCCTGGGCTGCTTATAAAGGACCGGGGGAGCGCGCGCTGCCTTCACTGGC
>CM053769.1:305655730-305696322 GCA_028658325.1 Potorous gilbertii | reverse complement strand
GGGTGGAGGTGGGGAGGCACACCCTGGCGTTGGGGGGGGTGCACGGGCCCGAGGGGACGCTGGGGAGGGAAGAGAAAGGGGCCCGCGAGGGCTCGAGGCGTTGGGCTGGCTGGAAGGGGCGGGGCGGTGGCCGGAGGAAACAGACAGGTGAGCTCGGAGCTCGGACGGGGGCGGCCGCGCAGGACCAGCCGGTCCTCCCCGGATCGCGGGGCCCGCGCCCGGCCCCGCCCGCGCCCCCGCATCCTCGCTCGAGGGGGGCCGGGGCGGCGGGGGAGCGCGGCGAAGCCTCCCGGGCGGGAGGAGGCAGGAATGTCATTGAGAGGCTGGCCGGCCCGGCGGGTCCCATTCCCATCCCCCTACTTGCCCCCCCACCCCCACCCCCCGCCCGGCGGGTCCCATCCCCCTCTCCGCCTGGCCCGGCCCGGCCCGGCCTCCGCCCCAGCCCACCCATCGCTCTGCTTTCTCCCTTCTTCCGCCCGGGCTGCCGGCGGGGGCATCCTGGCCCCACCCACGCCCCCTCCCCAAGGTCAGGGGCAGCTCAGAGCCCCTCCGAGGGGGCATGAGGGGGAGGGGCTCCTCGTAGGAAGCCCCCCTTTACCGAATCAGAGTTGGTGTGCGGGTCCTTGGATGGGGGGGAGATCGAGAAAGATGTCTGTGGTGGCCTCGAGACAAATCCCTTAAAGAGGAATCCGTGACATCTCTCCCCCCCCCTCACTATTTGCATCTTTCTACCCTTCACAGACCTTAGGAACCATTTTCTATAATTCTAAACATGCCTTTTTTTTTCCAGCTCACCTGTGGTTTGTCAATCAAGTTGGTACCATGCAAACATTTAAAATTGTAAAACCGTTCAAATAAAACCTTAATAGGTTAGAAAGGTTTTGTTTTTTTCCATTGTGCTTGGGATCCATAAGATAATTACTTTTGCCTTTTTGTATCAATTTCTAATTGAATGGTAGAGCCGTTGTTTGAAAATAATCCCTATGGTGAATTTTTTCCAAAGATGTTTCTTTTAAAGATCTCTAACTCAAGAGTGTAAATTGCCTCTTTAAAATCTGCTCTTAGGTTTAAAAGCTAAATTTGTAAGTAACTGGGCAGACTTTGAAAGCTGGGATGAGGTGAATCAACTTGGAAAATAAGCATTTACATAATGAATCCTGAAATACTTATGCTCTTTGTTCTAGTATTGTCATATTGAAAAAACCCAAACTCAGGCCTTTTGAGGGAGAATAGAAGAGAATTCGAGTGACAGTTTAACAATATTTTAGTGCTCTATTGAAAAAATTGCCTTAAGCAGGGAATGCAGGTTTAAATATATCACCATATTGTGGGTGGGGAAAAGAGAGGACAGAAAAGCACAAAGGGATGGGAGGTGATTTTTTTACAGCAAGAAAGTGAGGCATATTATGGTAAGAGTAGCACTGTACTTGTCGCTGAGGTATGTAAAAATCATTGAAGAAGTAATTGGTTGTCTTGCCATAAGTTGTTTTTTTTTTTAATCTTTAACTTAAGTTGTGCGTTTTGCAAGGTCAAATTGAGGCCAAGCAGGGAAAAGATCATACTGCAGTCAACTTCTTACTGCAGGAAATTAATTCTTTTTTTGGTAAATGGATCAATAATTAGCAGAGGGACGCTTAAACTGTGTTAGATGTTATCCAGGGACCTAGCCAAAGTCAGGAAAAGAATTGAAGGGTGGTATGGACAGATGTAGTTTCTATTGGACATTTTTTTAATTGACCTAATAGGAAAATATAATTTATTTGTCAAGTTATAACATCTTCCTTTCAGACAGTAATGGATATTATTTTGCTCAAAATGACTTTATTACATTTTGGTTCTTTGGAATGAGCCTTGTGAAAGGGAGGGGCATATTGCAGATACTGGGAGTTGGATAACTGGGAGAGGTCCAGCACAATCCTCCCATTGCTGAACTTGTGTCAAGGGCAATAGGCGTCCAGTAAGCCTGCCTGCTGGACTGACTCTGTAATCAATCCTTTCTGAGCTATGCAAGGATTGTGCTAGGTATGCATACACAACTGCAAGGGTACATCTGCAGCAGTTAGCCCTGTACAGTAGCTAGGTATACAGTGCCCTGATGGTAAATTCAGAATAAGAGAAGGCAAAAAACTCCTACAGCCGATCATTTGATCACGCTCATACAGTACAGCAGCTGTTCCTCAAATAGTCATTTCTCTTCCATGTTTTTCATGTATTCCCTTTGGACCAATTTTTTTGTTTTGTTTTGTTTTTAAACAGGAAATGTTATTTGGAAGAAGCTCAGACTTCATCTAAGCTCATTTCAATGGGTTGGGCGATGGTAGTGTATAGAGATAATAAATACCATAACATTTTTCGCTTAAATCTTTGTTTTTTCTTGTTCAGGATGTTTTAAATAGTCATAGAGAATGAAACACTCTAGAATATAGGAAAGGGAGGCTCACCTTTCCTTAAGGAACCTTATTCAAAATTACTATGTATAGTTGGAAAGTAATCGGTCCCACCTTTATTAAAAAAATAAATAAAAGAGCTGCTGCATTCTGGTGGAATAGAGCTTTTAAAAAAATAAAATTTAGCATTGTGGCAAATGATATGCTACATTAATTCTTTAAGGCATGGGGAAGGAAAGAAAAGAATTCTGAAATTGAAATTTACCCAGATGGTTTTTATAGGTCTCGTTACTTAACTCTTGTTGTTCAGTTTGCCTTTAGCAGTATGTTATCTTGCCTCTCCCCCTCCCCCTTTAGACTCTGCATTCTTCCACCATGTTGTCATCGTTTCGTAAGCGCAGAGTCCAGGTATTTGACGTGAAGCATGCACGAAATGTGTTGCTTTCTCTGGTTTGCCTGTTTTGCAGTGATGGCACAATATTGATGTCAGAGAGGATTGTGATCCAGAGAAGAGGGAAGGGAGGAGAAATTGGACTTGCTTGGAACTTTCTGTTAAGCAGACAAGTTGGGGGTTTTTGAGGGGGGGGTGGAGATTGAGGAGTGAAGAGAAAGGGGGGTGTGGTGTGTGATTGAAGGATTCTTAGTAGCTTCTCTTTAAAATTTCTAAATCCTTAAGTACTTTTCCTCTTCTGACGCATGAATGTATTATCTCATCACTGGACCATAGTTTGCATGTCACGGATTTGGATTTTTTCTTTCTTGGTCATTGCTTGGCTCTTAGGAACCAAGGGACGAAACAGATTGTTGTTAATGTTTGGAAAAGCATTTGAACCGCAATTCACTTAGTAAAAGTGACATTTTGGTTCTCGTTGTCACATGTTCACAACTTGGGTTTGTTTCCTGTCTCTACTACCTTTTATTTTTATTGTAACCTTGTCCCTAAAACGATAGGAATTTTGAATTTTATCTTTAAAAAATACCAAAAATAGCTAATAACCATTTTATTTGTAACATTTCAGAGCACTTGTTGAATTGGAATAATTTTTTTGAAAAATCTAAAAAGTTGAATTCATTTCCAAAGAAATAGAGATTCTCAAACCTGGAGGGATAATGATGTTACAGTATAAAGAGCCTTTGATGTAGAATCAGGGCCTGCATTCATCTTCTCTCTCCTCTGCCACCTAGTAATGTGTGGTCTTGGGCTAGTCACTTAATCCTTCTAAACCTCAGTTTCTTCATTTATAAAATTGAGGGGGTTGGACAAGATCATAGATTTGGTGATCTTGTGATTATAGGCAATAAATCCAAGGTACAAGCCTATTTTTAAAAAATTGACCGTTTAACTCTTTAAATGGGGTTTTTAAAAGATGGGCTACAATACAGAGCAGTTTCCTGTTCTAACTACAATATATTGTGCTTAAGTATTTCTTATCTGAATGTTATAGGTTAAAAGGTAAGTAATATGATGATATTTGAGAAGCATTCAGGAATTAGATTATCCAAAAAGCACATTCTTTTTGGATTTTGATGCAATGCAGTCTGGATCATTTGCTTTCTCACTAAGACCCTGCTGATACCTAGTTAACTAAAAATTAATGTAACATAGGTGCTAACTAGTAATCTATAGAGTTAATACTGTTGCTGGGGAATGTTAACATGTAAGTAAGGCTACTATTTATTCTCCAAAGACAACTGCATTGTCTTTTCCAAATATCTGAGGTCTGACTAAGCAAAAAAAGCAAGACTGTTGAATAATTGCGCTGGCTCATTTCTTTGGCTTAATGCAAAGATTTTTCCCATGGAACAGGTTACTTGTTCATCCTGTTAATGAGTAAAAACATATTTTTTTCTGGAAAACCCCTCCCAAGCTACATTTTGGTTTTGTTTTGATCAAGTAGGTGAAACAGTATTCTTAACTTGCAGCAAAATAAATAAGAGTGTGATTGGAGATGCAACTCAAAAAAAAATTAATTGCTCTTTCTGGAAGCCTGAATTTATATAGTGGTTGCTTTGAATACCTTTCAAATTTCTGTGCCATTCATTTCTGAAAGGATGGTGATCCAAGATTTTCCTTTTGTAGAAACTTCTGACCATCATCATTACAAATTTTTCCACTTATGAGCCCTGGAAAGAAGCTGTAATTGCTAGCTCACTGCAGATACCAGGTCTGCAGTGCCCCAAATCTGTGACCTTTGGATTGAATATGTTGCTTAACAGTCCTTCTACCTTGCAAATGTCCCTCAGTCCATACTAAGGATTTTACTTGTACAGTTTTATTCATTTATTTAAGCGAAAACATTTTTTAAACAAATAAATTTTAAAGTCTGTGTCTAGGACACCGATTTAGAAGCTACAAATACTAATTAATGTCAAACTGCCCTTCAGTTAGAAATCTAGAAAGTGCAGATGTGTTCAGTTATGTATTAAGCTTTAAGGTAGGTTTGAAAAATTGATCTGGGACTTCTAGGTGTTAAGTTCCACATCTTTGGACCCTTCTGACCCTAGAGTTTACATAGTACTGTAGAAATGCTGACAAAGTCTTAATTTTTATTTATCGCTATTGGTGGCCTGGTTGTAATTCCTCTTTAACCCCCTGAGATCAAGCTGCTTTCTTTGCTAAAAGATTGCTGACATCATGGCTGTTGCATTGCAGCATTTATAAATAGCCCCCATTGAATGGCGTCATTTTTTTTTAGCATCACTCTTTTCCAATACCATCTGCAAAAATTCTGATTTTTTTTGTTTTCCACTAATTTAAAGGGGATGATTATGCATGATTTTTAAAATAAATATTTTTATTATTAGACCAGCTTCACTCACTGTTAAATATCCCATCTTATTCACACAGTGGTTTTTTTAAAAATCCATTTACAAACTGATTCAAGATAAGTAGTTGTTTGCTTTATATTTGCAATAGTCTAAAAAATTACCTCATTTGAGGTTTTGTAGGAATTTAGTGTTTGTTACTTGAAAAAGACTTACCTTCAGTTCCTCATTTTTTTAAGTCCTCATGACCAGAGTTTATTTACCTCTGGGATCAATATGGAACTTTTTGTCTCCAACTTGACCTTAATAGCCCACTGAATATTGCTTGGAGATACCCTGGTGCAGGTACCTTGTAATTCTGCAACTTTAGTTGTGAGAGGGGTGAGGGTTGTATGCAAACAGAGTCCAAGAATGCAGTCAGTTATATCATGTTGTGTGAGATGTAACACCATGGAATGGTGATAGCTTTTGGTAATTCAAAAAATTCTTAACAAGTTGGGAAGGGCTTTTTCTACTTAAGCCTTTTAGGGGCTCTTCCAATGAGGACGGGGCAGTGAGAATAGGTTGAAAATAGCAGCTAAACTGAAGAGAGAGTTCCATTTCAGATTGGGGGCTTTTTTGTAGTTCTACAAATGAAAACACTGAATGCAGACTTCATTCTGCAGCATGGATGACTTTCAGCCTCCAAGCTCCCTAGTGACTGCTGACTGCTGATTGCGTCTTGGCAGAACCCAGGCCTGCTGATGTCAGCTGATCTGTTGTGGGGGAAAGAACAGTCCATTATCACCCGACCAAAGTACTTGGTATACAATTGACTGGCTCTACTTCACTAGGGCTACAAAGAGATCCTTTTAGGTTGGTAACTTCAGCCACAGGCCTCTGGATGGTCTAACCTCATTGGTAGATTAAGACCAGCGAGCTCTGGGGAGACTGAAAAACATTCAAAAGACAAACATCGTAATGGTGGGTTGTTTTGGTTTTTTTTTCCATCACAAAGGGCTTTTTTACTGAATATGATTTCTTGGAGGTTTCCATAGCAGCTGAAGGATTATGGAATAGGAGTGGAGATTGTGATGTGAAGAGGCAGGGCTAAATAACACAGTAACGATCTCTAGAATTTAAGATGTCTTTCAGAAACTCCAGTGATTATAGCTTGCCCTGTGTTTATGACACATTCCTTGCTATAGAGGAGCTGGCAGGAACTATTTTTTAAATTTTATTTATAGTTCCTCCTTTCTTAAGGAGGGTTACTTAACCTGTTTTTGTGTCTTATTTATTCAGTAGGAGATGTAAGTATGAGAGATGATGGGTGATATAGTGTAATGCAGGGATTCTCAGATGTTCACCCATAGTTTGATTTACCCAGCCATCTCAGGCAATGTCTCAATTCTTAACTGAAAGATTCATTTTAATTAAAGCATAGATAATATAGCTCAGAGTGGATATAATCAGTAGGAGTGTGTTAACTTTAAAAAAAAAACAGTTAGCAATCCCTTGTGCAGCAGGCAAAGTGGTGAATCAGGATACAAGATACTTGGGCTCAATTTCTAACCTTACTGTTGACTTCATGTTATCCAATGTTTTGGATAGACCACTTTGCCTTTGTGTGTCTCAGTTTTCTTGAGCTATAAGAATGAAAACACTCAGTTTATGTTATTTCCCCTGTGATGATTTGAGGATTAATGAAATCATGTCTGTAATGAGTAAGGAACCATTAGAAAATACAGGGTGTGGTAGTGGGGATGGTGCTATCAGCAAGATATTTACTTTTTAATTTTATCCCATACTGTTTTAACCAAAATAAGCTTGGGCACTGGGACACCAAGAAAAGAATGTAAAGATGCCTTTACATTTGGAAAGATGCAGCTACTGTGTGGTGTATGTTTTTCACCATAGTTTATGTTTTCTTTTGTAAGGCTTTTGTTTTTAAGAGAAACTCTCAGAAGCGAGAAAAGAGAATCTTAGTTTTCTTTTTTAATTCTTTATTCCTGTTTTTCTAGAAACAGTTTTACTGTTGTCCTTCTGACACTGTAAGAAGTTCTGTCTTTAATCTTTATTTCCCTGTGGCATATCTCAGTTACAGTGAAAAGAACAGCAAATTTTCTCAAAATGTTGCACTATAGTATATCCACGATTACCTTGGACTGAACTCATTAAATGTGATTCAGACTTGCTAAATAGGTTGAGGCTATTCTTTGTTTCTCTAATTAATATTTCCTAGCTTTGTCTATTAAGTCATGAGTACAACTTCTTTCTAGATGAAACACCAGTTTTTTTAATTTGGATGAAGTTGTGGATGGATTATTAAACCCTTACCTCATCCTTTGCAAATACATTTAAAACTCCTGCAATCCAAGTTGAGCTCAGAACTCAACTAAAAAGCTCCTGCTTTCCCCCACAATAACTAGTCTTGTCTGGATATTATGAGAAACAGGAGGAGTCATAATGTGACTGTTGTCACTTAATGTATTCCAGTTAGCGTACTTCAATTGGAAACACATTGACTATATCTAGACCTCTTCTGAGTAGTGGTGGAATTTTACAGGAGATTCTGGTCATAAGTTACATATGTGCCTTAAAAAAACTAAAGGGTAATCTAAGCCTCATTGTTAAGACCTTTCAAAATGACCTTTCTATTCTCTCATCTTCATTTATTTAGTCCCAAAGCAGACAAAGGTGCAAATTTCTCACAAATGACGATACCCCAAACCAAATAGTACAAGAAAATCTACTTTACTAGATTCTATAACTGTTTCCTGAGTAGCAGGTATTTTTGAGCCTTTTACAGATTTGGAGATGTCGCTCTTCTCTACCCATTTCATTTGTCTGTTACAATCATTGAAGGGATGAGAATGGCCCTTTTGATTGGTAAAAGTTTCTTGAATTCTTCATATCCTGTTACCTCTTTGACATTTAAATTTCTGTGAAGTTGTCCAGTCAGCTACCATGTAGAGATGGTTTGAAATTGGGTGCAACAGAACAACTCTGCCTTCTTGTTTTGCCAGCTTTTAACAAGCTGACTTCTCCAATAAATGAACTAAAGGGATTTGAAATTGAAGCTAAACTTACTCCCTTTTTAAACCCTACCATCTTTCTAAAAGGTCAGGTAAGGACTAAGTAAGTCAGACCTAGAGGTTATTACCTTAACTTATGCATGTAAGTTTTGTAACCCCAATTATTTAGTTGTGCTTTGTTTTAGATTTCTTGCCACTTTGTTAGGCTTGATTTAATCTGATGGTCACCCATCTAACTTCTTTGGTCTCAAGTCAAGGTGTGATTGAGAGAAGCCAGCCAATAATGGTTGATTTTCATGTTTAACCTCATTGATATAAAGGATTGATCATTTTAGTCACTTCTCATCTTCATTGAAAATCTAAATCAGGTTGAGAGAGCAGGAATAAAAGAGAAAATAACTGAATTAAAAGTTGGCAGGCAGTGGAAAAGTTTAATTCTCTCTCCTTTCCCTGCAAGGAAATGGGAACATTAAATGAAAGAGCTTTTTGAATGAATTTGGCAATGAGTCTTGATTACTATAGTTGGACAGGACAGTCTTTGAATTCTCAAAAGGCCCTAAGATTCTCCATCAACAATTGTAGACCAATTTCTCTGTTCTGCATTTGGAATTGACCTCTGCTACATTGATTAATCACTTTGGGAATACACAGAGACATGTACAGGTTTTAAAAATTAAAAGGTAAGTAAGCAGTTCAAATCTGAGCTTCATTGTTGGGCTGCTGGGAAGTAGCACCCCTTTCTTTACTTGTATGAACTGGTTTTTTGGAAAGCTCTTTTCCTTGAAATATGTTGAGAACAGGGAGTCAACATGGCAAGAGTGGATGGAGAATTGGCAAGACCTGGGTTCAGTCCTGACTTCTGATATTTAACTGGCTGGTTGACCTTAGGAAGGCACTTAACCACTTGGGGCCCCAGGCATCTGGTAGAACTAAGTAATAGTTCCTAAGTAATAGACCTACGTTGGTATAGGAAATGCCTTATCCAGTATCCCTCACTTTTCTCCTCTCCATTCCTCAACCTCAGGAAATCACAGATTTGGTCAAACCAAAAAAAAAAAAAATGTTGGGAATATTCATGCTGATTCTCTTCCATTGATTCTGTTTAAGCATGTTTATAATTCAAAACACTATGCTTTTCAGAAAATGGACCCAAGTGGGGTCAAAGTGCTGGAAACAGCAGAAGATATCCAGGAAAGGAGACAGCAGGTTCTAGACCGATACCACCGCTTTAAGGAGCTGTCAACCCTCAGACGTCAGAAGCTTGAGGATTCTTACCGATTCCAATTTTTCCAACGTGATGCTGAAGAGTTAGAAAAATGGATCCAGGAGAAGCTACAGATTGCATCAGATGAGAATTACAAGGACCCAACCAATTTGCAGGTAAGTCTCAGCCCTCTGAAATGCCCGCCTAAATTCTTGAACTCTTAGGCTTATACCATAAGGCAAAAGATTTTATTTTTAAAAAAAAAAATGATTCCAAGAGAAATTAGCCTATAAGAGATCCCAATGTTTGATGAATCTTGTCAATGTAAATTCATGGTAAATATGTTTTGCTTTATTAATTTTGTATAATTTTAAAATATTCAGAGTATTGAATGGGTGGCGAGTGTGTGTCTGTGGAAAGGAAGGGGGAAGGGAATAAGCATTTCTTTCATGCCTGCTGTGTGTCAGGCACTATGCTAAATAGATTTACAAAGATTTCACTTGATCCTTTCACATAGGAGCTGTTGTTGTCTTCATTTTACAGTTGAGAAAACTGAGGTAAATGGAAATTAAGTGACTTACCCAGAGTCATACAACTAGTAAGTGTCTGAGGGTACATGTGAACTCAGATATTCCCTATTCCAGGCTCAGCTCTCTGTCTGCTGAAATAAGTTATACAAGATTACTGTAGCAAAATATATTTACTATGAATTTATATGAAACTATAGTTTAATATTAGCACTGACTCTAGAACTTATTATTTAAAATCCTATCAGTAGGCAATTTGTCTTGAATGATTTGTAAGCAATTTCTTGGCACTCCATTCATTAATCTCTTATATTATTTTAAAACATTACGTTTATATTTTTGTTATTGATGTGAATTCAAAATGATGATAGACAAAACAATAAACATTGTGGAGAACTCTCAACAGGGGAGTTCCCTGTGTTAGTACAGACCAAAATTCACTTGTGATTTACTGTTTATAAATATAAGTCCTAGAGAAATGCCTGAGGAACAGAAATACAAAGTATCAGAGGTGATATTTGGTACAGCACTTTGTCCATTCACTATTCCATACTACCTCTAGACAATTACTGTAGAATATTTAATACATACCAGATGTTTCATCAGTAGCATATCAATAAAAATACTATTCTTTCTATTCTGGAGAGATAACTTTTATGGTTTCAAGTATGTGTTGTGTATACTTGGATTCTTTTGTTCTGCCAAAAGTATGCTATTTACCTAGGACTGCCTTAGATAGAATTTTGCTCCTAGACCTCTGAAGCTTCATCTAAGCTTAGTATTTTATGAAAACATGAATAATGAGTTATTAAAAAGTTGACTCCTTGCAGGATTGTAGAGTAGCAAGCTGATGTTGAAAAGCCTGTAAAGAAGATTTTTATGGTGTAAACCTATACATGAAACAAAGTGATGTCATTATTAGGAATGACTAGCTCATTTATGTTCATTGTTCATCCTTCCCTCCTCCCACATATGTGCTTAGCTCTTAATATGACTGTAAAATAAGTATATATTGAACTTTCATCAAATCCACTTTTGGAGGTGTGGTTGGCTTTGATGTTGGAGCTGCCAGTCTTTTCCCTTGGAAGTCTCCCAGCCCCAGTATGAATTCAGGGTACCTTAGTCTGATTGTAAGCTAAGGAGTTTCTCCAGTTACAGATCTGGCATTGTAAAACCATGTGGCCTATAATCACATTCTTGTTAAGAGAATGATGGTAAAAATGATGAAAATAAAGGCCATTATCAATATGAATAAAAGTGCTTTGGGGGAAGAAGGTAGATCTCACTTGTGTAGGAAACTCCTGCCAGTCCAGATTTGCAACTTCTTAAAGGAAGGCTCCCTGGAGTAGTGGGTCAGACAGCTAGTCTTGAAGTCAGACTGGAAATCCAGGTTCTGCCTGTGACACATGCTGGCCAACACATGTGATACGAGAAGGGTCACTTAACTTGTCAGTGTCTCAAGCAAAATATTCTCATAGAATTGAAAGGTACTGAAAAAAGTAGCAATAAATATATACATTATATATAATAGTTTTTATATTTCATTTTAAAATACTTTTAAGTATTGAATTTTCTATTTTATACATACATACACAAACACACACACACACACTCACTCATTTTTTTCCTTTACCATACTCTCATTATTCATAGAGCAAAATGTATTTTGAAAAATTTTGGTATTTGAGCCAAGTAGTGGGGAAAGGGAGGAACAGCATTGTTAGTATGAGAGATACTGGACAGTTCGGCGAGATGGGGAGAGCCTCTGGAAGTAAGCTGTGTTGACCTGAATGGTTGCCTCCTTCCATGTTCCCCTAACAGGGGAAGCTTCAGAAACACCAGGCCTTTGAAGCTGAAGTGCAGGCCAATTCAGGTGCCATCGTGAAGCTGGATGAGACTGGCAACCTGATGATCTCAGAAGGGCATTTTGCATCTGAAACTATAAGAGTAAGTATGAGCACTCAGTGCAGTGACTTTTGACTGGAAGTAGAAAGAATTTGATTAAAACTGTTAACTGATTGACTCACTCTTAATAAATTTTGGATTTCTCTAACATTCTAAAGGAGTTTATTGAATCCTTAAAGGAAGTATCCAAATCTTAAGGAAATACTTGCCTTGGAGGATTGACCAAAGCTTTTCTATATTCTATAAAAATTTTGCTCAGGACTTAGACTTAAGTAGATGCTCTTACTATCAAGTGTGAAGAGGTAGCTTCTGTGCTCTAGTATATATATATAATATTCTATATTTTTGTAAGTCTTTAATAACTTTTTTGAAGTTAATTTTTTAATGTTTCCTTTGATCTACTGTAATAAGCAATCTTGTAATGAGTATGTGCAACCATCATGTTTGAAACTAATCATTCATTGCTTTTATTATTAATTGAAGAAATGCTAGTAACAAATACACTTTCTCTTTATAAAGTGCCTATTTCTCTGTTCCTGTAATAACCCTCTGAGAAATCATAAGACAATTCCTTTCCATTAAGCAAAAATTTGTGGTAGCCCATTTCTTCTTAGAATGATATACAGATATTGAGATGAGTGGAATCAGCCTTATTCATCACCCCCTGGTGTAAATTATTACCTTCTCAAACTGAGCTTCCTTTATCAATGTCAGTAGTGTTATTCCCATATTACTAATGGAAAAAGTCAGAATAGTTCAGACAGATAGCATCTTTAGCATCATTTAGGAAATGAGTTGTCTAAATCCAGATTTGTTAGTCTCCTCGGCATGCCTGACAAATGCTAAGTGGGTCATTAAAATATTATTTTCTTCTAGTCCTCTCTCTTAACCTGTATTAATATACTATTACTTTTGGTTATTTTCAACACATATTGATTTGTAACACCTATTAGCTTTCCTATCTTTTTCCACCTTTTTTTTTAACCTCTGCTACTTCTTAGAAAAAGATTGCTGTTGAGAAATATATCTGATCCAAGACCAGAATTTTCCTTCTAGCCAGTCAACCTTCACTACATTTTTCAAGTATCATGATAAGTGTTGGAGTCTTTGTTCAGACTAGCAGTCCTTGACAACATACCCACCCACAATCTTATAATAATAACAACCTTGTGAAACTGGTGAATTAGTAAATTGTTTTATATCAGACTTTCAATAATACGAAAATTAAATTTGCTTTGGATAAAGAGTTAATTTTAGAATAATATTTTTTGTAGGACATGTTTAATATTTTGTGACATTTTAAATTTGGTCTGGTTCCTTCCCTAGTCTTTGCTTTAGTGTTCCCAGTTCCTTCTGCTTCTCAGAAACCAGTAATTCTTTATTGAGCTTTTGACAGGCAAAATCTGTAAAATGTCATCACTGACTTGGTGTTGGGTGGGTGAATAAAAACTATTTTTGTATGATGTATTGTGGGTAACCTATCTATTACTGGTTCAGACTTTCACGCCATACCGGACTGCATGTCGTCCCATAGTCACAGCTACCCACATTGGGTCCCACATACGAGTAGGTAGAGTGTTTACTGTGCCATGTGTGCTATCTCTTTTTCCATTCCTTGGAGATGCCACTTTCTTCTTCCTTCCTTAACTTAATTGCAGTGTTAATGAGCAATGTTGGAAGTGAGTTTTGTGTGAACTTTTTTTCTCCCCTATTGCTTTTTTCTTTCAGATTAAATACCCACAGTTGTCTCCTGAGAATCATCCTATGTTGAATATCCATTAGCCTCAGTAACTTGACTTTCAAGTTACAGTTTTAATGGGAGTCGCATTGTCAACAGTGGGTGGAATTCATGCCTCTTTCTCTTTTGTGTTTAGTTTTTTGCTTTTGTTGGTGTTATGGAGAAACTTCCAGCATCTTGGGTAGGAACAACTGTATTAAGAAGAGATCTTTACCCTAAATCTGAATATAGAGTTTTGGCCTGCCTTTTTGCAAGCCAGCATAAGATTCTTAATTTGGCCAGGTTCAAACCAGTAAAACCCAGTGATGCTGGAAATATTGTTTAGGATATATTTATTTCTACTTTGGAAAAAGATCATGTGACCTACAATTATTATTTGCGTGATGCCTGAATTGAGTCAGATTTGATAACTGTGTTCTTCTAATAATCTCTTCAACACAAGCTCCCAAACTTATTCTGCCAAGAATCCATTTTTGTCATTTGGTTAAATTTCAGGAACCCTTCCTTCTCAGTCTTTATGCTTATTGTTTTCCTTAAGTCCTATAAATTTTTTTTTTACATCCATGCTATCGATGTTATTCCCTTGATTGGGAGTCCTTCCCGGTTAGATGATCTCCATTAATCTGTTAGCTTTCCCTTTTAGATCATCATCCCCTCTGTCAGGGACAATCTTTTGAGTTTGGCAAAAATCAATTCGAGAAGTACTATCTTAAAACAGACCAGAGTATATCTACCTATGAAGACTTGAGTCATGTCAAATTAGCTTTTAGTGCCCACTCATTTTTCATTGTCACCATTCATATGCCTTTTCAACTTAGTAATTATCTAAAAGGAAGATTTTGATGCAAAGCCTTGTGATATTTCAGACAATTTGCAACTCTTGCAAAACGTTGTTGCTCACTGCCAGCACCCTGAGACTGGCTGTGCTCTGTAGGTCTGACTTTTGTTCCACAGGCTCGTTTGATGGAGCTACACCGCCAGTGGGAACTGCTCTTGGAGAAGATGCGGGAGAAAGGGGTCAAATTACTGCAAGCACAGAAGTTGGTGCAGTATTTACGAGAATGTGAAGATGTGATGGACTGGATCACTGACAAGGTAGGTCTGCCCTGCCTTCTTGTAAAGGGAAGCCAAACAGTGGAGAATATCTGGAAGAGAAATAGGATTTTGTGGTGGAGATGATGAGGTGGTAGATGATGATAGGAGGGTCCACAACAAAAATGTAGCTGACCTGACTTTTGAAAAGAAGTTAAATAATACTAAAGAACTTTATTCTATTCTCAGGGGTTAGACACTCTGAGTCTTCCTGTTCTAAACATGTGTATCTTCATACCTGGTTCTTAATAAAGAAGGATGTTTTTTGTGCTTTAGTGGATAACTGGTTCTGATTTGGTTACTGGACAGGAAGCAATTGTTACTTCAGAAGAGCTGGGTCAGGACCTAGAACATGTGGAAGTTTTACAGAAGAAATTTGAAGAATTTCAAACAGATATGGCTGCTCATGAGGAAAGAGTAAATGAAGTAAACCAGTTTGCTGCCAAACTAATCCAGGTAAACAGCAAAAGAATCGTGTGTATTCTAGAACATCATCAATACCAACCTCTTCTAGAGAATTCAAAAGGAAATAAAAATGGCAATTTGGGTATTATTTATCATCTTGGAGTGGATCACATTTCCCAAAAAGAACTGGTGACTGTCTTGTTCAGTTTGTCAGTTTGACAGATATCTGCTATTTTCCTGAGAATGTTTGCTTTCCTACTTAAGCAAAAGGCAGAGTCCATTTGAGCATTCTCACCTCCACCCAGTTTGGGGTGAGGCTTCATCAAGCTTCATTTGAAGCTCTGCCCCAAAGGGTTTCTCAGGGGAGGGTGTGGTAGGAAGAGCTTCCTTAGAAAGGATTGGCAAGCTTCCATCCAGCCTGATTATTCCTTGCCTCCACTGTGATTCGAAGTCTTCCCAGGTCCCTGAGGTAGTCTGGCTTAAGGAAGGCCTTGTAATGAAAAGGTTGTAGAAAAGGAGCCCTACTCTGTTGTTATAGTGCAAAAACAGCCCTCCTGTGTCTGTTTCCTTCTTCTAAAGAGCTCAGAGCATACTGTGCAACACACACTCTAAACCCTCATAGAATGAAATTTTAGTTTGTACAAGCTTGTATATTAATATACATCTATCAACTGTAGTTTTTACAGAAATTTGTATTTCAGACAATTTAATATGTATGTGTTTTTCTCCAATTAATAAAAATTCTCCCCTTTCCCATCAACCCTCTTTAACCCTGTTTCCTCCACCATTAAGGATGAAAGAAAACCCCTGTTGCAAATTTGTATTATCAAACAAAACAAATTAAAGCCATGGGTTTCATAAGATGTCATTACAACCCCAAGGTGATTTACTGTAACTGGATGGGCCAGAAGTTAACTATTCATTCATGTGCCATTTATTCCATCATATTTTTTAGGAGCAACATCCTGAAGAAGACCTGATCAAGAATAAGCAGGATGAAGTGAATGCAGCCTGGCAGCGACTGAAGGGCCTGGCTCTCCAAAGGCAGGGGAAGCTCTTTGGAGCAGCTGAAGTTCAGCGTTTTAACAGGTACAGGCCTCAGAGATCCAAGAGAGAGGTGGGTGTCCTATGACTTGTAACAAGCAGATGAGACAATACAAGAGAAAAACTTGGTATGTGTGGAGATCTTACCAGCCATGTGGAAAGACTAAGACTCTTGCTCCTTGGCATGCTGAATTCCTGTGAATAAACTGGTATGTGTGTATCTTTTAGGGATGTTGATGAAACTATCAGCTGGATTAAGGAGAAGGAACAGTTAATGGCCTCTGATGATTTTGGCCGAGACTTGGCCAGCGTACAGGCTTTACTCCGGAAACATGAGGGACTAGAAAGAGATCTTGCTGCCCTAGAAGACAAGGTGGGTTTGACGGGAAACTGATTCATTCTTTCAGATAAACAGTGGCCTAGAGAACAGTACTTCAGAGTTAATATGTTTGTAGGTCAAAGCTTTGTGTGCTGAGGCAGACCGTCTGCAGCAGTCCCACCCTCTGAGTGCTACTCAGATCCAAGTTAAACGAGAAGAGTTGATTACAAATTGGGAGCAGATCCGCACCCTGGCAGCTGAAAGACATGCACGCCTCAATGATTCTTATAGGTAGGGAAAGACATTTTTGCATCACTTGTGTTTTTCCCTGTATCCTTCCCCTTCTCTCATCACAATCATAACATAATTCTTCTTAAAGGAGAAAGAGGAAAAGAAATTCAGAGAAATCAAATACAAAGGAAAAAAATCTGGCTGTGTAATGTTGCACACCTGTGGACTCTGATCTCTGCAAAAGAGTAAAGGTTATGTCATCTTTTTCCTCTGTGAGACTAAGCTTATTTATACTTTTGCAATATTGAGTTTCAGTTTTATCCTTCACATTTACAGTAGTCATTTTGCATATTTTCCTTGTTCTGCTTACTTCACTTTACATCAGTTCATTTAAGTCTTTCCATATTCATTCCATTCATCATCCATAAGTCTTACATATTCATTGTGTTTATTATTTATTACTGAACAGTAATTCTTCATTATGTTCATATGCTACAGTTTGTTTGCCCAGTCCCCATTTTTGTCAGTAACTTCCTTGAAGTATGTACCTCTTGAAAGAATCTGAGTCAAAAGGTATGGGCATTTTAGTCATTATCTTTACATAATTCCAGATTATTTTCCAGAGTGGTTGGATTCCAGTTCTCAGTTCCACTAACAGTGTTTACCTTTACACAGTCATTTTAACAATGGCTATTCTCATCTTTTGTCACCTTTGCCAGTTTTTTGGAAGTGTGATAAAACTTAAGGATTGTTTTGATTTGCATTGAAATAATTTTTTAAATTGAAATTGTTATTTTGAAATCATTTCTTTGCCTAGTAACCCCCTTCAATCCTTTATTACACTATAGCACGGAATAAAGAGGTATCAGTTCAGAGAAAGCCCTGCATTTTTTCAAGCTGGGACCTGAGGGCAGGTTTTTCTGTCTTTTGGGTGAAGAAAGCTCATTGTTTCTTTCTGATTTTTCAAAGACTTCAGCGCTTCCTTGCAGACTTTCGAGATCTTACCAGTTGGGTGACTGAGATGAAGGCCCTCATAAATGCAGATGAACTTGCCAATGATGTAGCTGGGGCTGAAGCTCTACTTGACAGGCACCAAGAACACAAGGTAACTGCAATAGGATCTTCTGAAAATAGATACATCCTGTGACACATGAGGTTTCTTTTTGAATTTCCAGGGATCACTTCATGTCTGCTTTATAGAATGGAACTATTGAAACCTGGTTTACATGTAATTCCTGGAATACATAATCTTGATCTGTTTTGCTGCTAAGAGTTATCAGCTTCTTTTAGTAGACTGCAGTGACCTTGAGTTAAACATCAAGAAGTTAACTAGAGCTGTAAAGGCCAAAAGATGAGTTCTGGTGGGCTTGACAGGATGATATTTTGATTCTTGCTGTAGTATATTCTCTGCTGGAGGGGGATTGATTGGCAGAAATGATTCATTTTAAACTCCAAATTCCTTTGTTATGTATAAATCCCCCCCCCCCCAAAAAAAAGCAGTGGAAAGAACACAAAAGAATCTAGGTTTGAATCCTACCTTTAGCACTTAGTCACCTTAGGATCTTGGGCAGTTCTTGAGATTTCTGGGCCTCCTCTGTAGAAATAAGGGGGTTGGACTAGATTGCTTGTAAGATGCTTTTCAACCCTTCTGTGATCCTACATATTTTACATATTTTGGTGACATTTTCAACATTCTTATACTACTGCAGTCTGATCTTTTTCTTACATTCCTCTTGGGTGCTAAACTTGCACATTTTCATTTCTCTGGGGGGAGTATTCTTGAACAAAAGCTTTCTGTGAATACTGTTTTTCCCAACTTCTCCTCCTCTTAAGCTTTTTAGTAACCACCACCACCCACCATCTCCCTTTTTTCTTTTTGAAGAAATTCTTTGTTCAGAAAGGCTAATGAGATTCAGTAATCTGAGCTATTATTTCAGACTTGCAAAAAACATCAAGAGGTTTTACTATTGATTATTTAGAAACCTGCCATAATATTTGGTTTAGTTTCTAATGCCTTGTGATATTCTGATTTATACTCCAAAAGGCCCCATTGGAAATAAAAAGATGGAGTTTGTATTTTATACTTTTGCCAGGTGTACGGAGTTGGAGTTACATGCTTTTTTCCCTCCCCTAGGGTGAAATTGATGCTCATGAAGATAGTTTTAAATCTGCTGATGAATCGGGACAGGCTCTTCTTGCTGCTGGTCATTATGCTTCTGATGAAGTGAGAGAAAAGGTAAACAAAATTGTGGAGGGTGAAAAATTTTTTGTATCTGAAAGCTGGCTATTGCTCCTTTTCTAGCCAATAAGACAATTATTTTCTTTTATACCCTTCCTCTCCTCCCCAAAAAAATCTATAACTATACATCTATATCTATAGATACACATTTATATTTATTAAGCTTATATCCTGCCTTTAGATTTTATTAATGTGTGAGAAAATCTTACAAACATGTTTTTTAAAAATAAGCTTATTGCATGTATTTATATTCTGTTCCTCCTGTCTCCTCCCAAAAAAGAAAAAGAAAACCCTTATCATAAACATGCATGTTCCAGCAAAATATTTCCACATTGGCCAAATCCAAAATGTATTAACGTTTTTTGCATTTTAAGTTATGAGCATAAAAATTTAAGGAGTGACTAAAATTATTAAGGCTTTACCATAAATTAATACAAGATATATGCCATTTAGTAATGGGTAAAAAACTAAAATTTTTAAGTTGATATTTATTTACCTTTTAGATTAAAACCTTTATTTTATTCATTACATGTTTCATGCTTTAGGCAGATGTCATTTAAACAGTTTTCCATTAGATACACTTAACACTAATGTAGCATTGAATTAACCCTAGAATAAAAAAAGAGAGCATTAGGGATTTCCTCTTTTCATTAGCACAAACATTGACATTTTGGTCCTCTTGGTTATTTAATATTTATATAGTTTTTGCTGTGTGTCTTATTTTTATTCTCTCATCACCATAAGTGAAGATTTTGCAGTTGAGAAAACTGGATTCTGGAAAGGTCAACGGTCTTGTAATAGAATTCACAGACTCTAAATTTGTCATTTAGTTGTGTTATCATCTAATTATTGTAGCTAAAGTAATGGTTAGTCTCTATTTTTGTCTTCTCTCACCTTTAGCTCACCATCCTTTCTGATGAAAGAGCTGCCCTCCTGGAACTCTGGGAACTTCGCAGACAGCAGTATGAACAGTGCATGGATCTGCAGCTCTTCTATAGAGACACTGAACAAGTGGACAATTGGATGAGCAAACAAGAGGTAGAATTTGAATGAGAATGTTAGGGAAATCGAAAGTTCTGGTGCTCTGCTCAGGGGAAGAAAAATCTTGTACCATAGGAGACAAAGTCTGACTCCACAAGTAAAAGTATTGAGTCAGTGTTCTTAAGTGTACTAGCATTTCTCCCTCAGCCCAGCAGTGTATCTGGACGTGTCCTTAAAAGAAACTTCATGTATATAGTCTTCAAAATTATTATCATTGTGATTCATGACTAGCAATCATCAGGAAATGTAGATAACTACTAGAAAGATAGAAAACAGCAGCCCAAAGGGTTTAGGACTGAGTTGATTTTGTCCTTTGTTGAATCTAAAAGTTTCTTCAAGTTTTCTTTGCAGCCTGGTATACATAGACTCTTCTTTCTTATTTTCCCTCTCCCTCATTTTCCCCCAGCCTAAAGTAGTTTATGCCATTTAATTTTCAGAAGTGAAAGCATCATCCCAAACCTTCTATTTCCTTTCTAAAGGCATTTCTGTTAAATGAAGACCTGGGAGATTCTCTGGACAGTGTTGAAGCTCTTCTCAAGAAGCATGAAGACTTTGAGAAATCCCTCAGTGCTCAGGAAGAAAAAATTACAGTAAGATAGTTCACTTGACTCTAGTCCCTTCATAATGATCTTGAGAATGTTCTACAAGATGTATCATTTTCTAAGGGATTCCTACACACAGTGTGAAAAGTGCTTTGTTGTTTTCCATTGATACCCAAAATCTTTCCAAGACATCTGAACCAGGGATCCTCAATAACATGATGAGTTAGGTGACACAAGGCCAACCTGGTATATTTGACTCCAAATTTGGAATTAACTTTTTGCTTAAAGATAGGCAGATAGACCTTGGCAGTGTCGTAACCTTGTTTAACTTGTGTGGAACCAAGGTTTTACTATTCAGTTGCTTCCTGTTAAACTGAGAGAGGAGGTCAGTAGCCTATAAAAACAGGCATCAAAATTGGAGCTGGCAAAATTCTGTAGTGCAACCACAAACAGACCAAAATATAATTGGGGAGTTTTAAACAAGAAATAAAAATACAAGATAATGTTATTTTGTGGTTTTCTAAATCAGTATGTGGCCCACAGGGGTCTGTCTCTTTTTGAGACCAGAAGAATAAATTTGCACAAATGTAGTTTTGACATAGAATATATAATAATAACTCACATTTCTATGGCACTGAAAGGTTTGCAGAGTGCTTTACCAGTATAATCTCATTTGATCGACACCACGACCCTGGTGTTCTTATTATCTGCACTTTACAGGTAAGAAAACTGAAACTTACAGTGATGGTCCTTGTGGTGCTTTACACAGGATCATACAACTAAAGTAACTAGCTGAAGGAGGATTTGAGTTCAGGTCTTCATGACTTCATCTCCAACACACTATTTATTGTACCACCTACCTGCCTCTATATGAATTTTAAAGTGGATGGAGTATAATCAAAGTGAGCTCAGCTTGAGGAAAACAGTATCTTTACTAATGAACAATTCTGTCTTTCTAGGCACTAGATGAGTTTGCAACCAAGCTAATCCAAAATAACCATTATGCAATGGAAGATGTGGCTACACGTAGAGATGCAGTAAGTTTCCAAGTCCTCTGTAATCAGGAAGCAATGATGAACCATTTAACTGAGATGGAAAGAAGGTCTACTGGGAGCCAAGAACCAGGAATTCACACATAATTCTTGTCTTTCAGTTACTGAGCCGACGCAATGCCCTTCATGAACGGGCTATGTACCGTCGGGCGCAGCTGGCTGATTCATTCCACCTACAGCAGTTTTTCAGAGATTCTGATGAGCTAAAGAGTTGGGTGAATGAGAAGATGAAAACTGCAACGGATGAAGCTTACAAGGTAATATGTATGTTACTATTACTGCTAGGAAAGATAAACATAAGTCTGTAATAATGTGAATTGTGTCAGGAAATGAGACTTTTTTTATTTGGAACATAGATGCCTTTTAATTTAAGACTGTTGATTGTAAGTCAGACACTGTTGAGTGTGAAAGTGTGTTGGATGAATTTCCCATTAAAATTCCAAGTAGAAATCTTTCTCTGCCATTTCCCCCAGGATCCATCGAACTTGCAGGGCAAAGTTCAGAAGCATCAGGCTTTTGAGGCTGAGCTGTCAGCTAATCAGAGTCGAATTGATGCCTTGGAGAAAGCTGGACAAAAGCTGATTGATGTTAACCATTATGCCAAGGATGAGGTGGCAGCTCGCATGAGTGAGGTAATCAGTTTGTGGAAGAAACTGCTGGAAGCCACAGAACTGAAGGGTAAGAAATACTTCGTCCAGTATTGGTGGGTTCTTCAGAATAGGGATCCATAGGTATTTGATCTCCCTCGGCTTGAGACATTGCATATGAAGTAGTTTTGTTTAAATTGTTAGGAGCAAAATATTTGTACCGCGGCAAGTTATACCTTAGGAGGAGTAGATTTGAAGACAATTTTAGTAGTGAGAAAATCATTGTCAGCAGCAGATTCGTATGACAGACCTATGAAATATATGTTGTGTCCTACCATTGGATAAAGATTAGAGAGAATGGTTAATTTGTTCAACCCTGGTTGAGAAGGGGATGATGCAGGCAGACAGTTACCTGATAGAGGCCCATAGCTGAGAATAAAAATGGGCAATTCATTATATTTCATATTTCTTATGATTTTTTTCTCATGGAGCTCAGGATCCTTTTAAAAAATATATCTGATTCAACTTTCCATTCCTTCAAAGAAAGGGGAAAACAGAGATTAGACAATAGAGAAGTACATGAAAGGTAGTAACCTTTTCTCTCATTATTGAGTCACAAGAAAAGAATATGAAATAGCTTTCCATTCCCATTTCTGTACTAGCATTGCATGGCATCTTTAAAACAAGTATTGACATTAAAAGGTGGCAATCAGTATTAGCATATAGAAATTCTCTCTGAATCTGAGACCCTTCTCTCTGAATAGGAATCAAACTTCGTGAAGCTAACCAGCAACAGCAGTTTAACCGTAATGTGGAGGATATTGAATTGTGGCTTTATGAAGTAGAAGGTCATTTAGCCTCTGACGATTACGGGAAAGATCTTACTAATGTCCAAAACCTTCAGAAGAAGCATGCCCTGCTAGAGGCAGATGTTGCAGCCCACCAGGTAGAGAGTGTGTTCCTTTGGGATATTGGGTATTTTCAGCACCATACTTTGGGAATATAGAAAAAATGCTCTCACTCTAGAATCTCTGGTCATGAGATACCAAGAAATTCAAAGGGGAGAGTCAGTTCAATATATGGTCAAGTGAGGGTTACGTAGATATTGAGACTGTCCTCAGGAAACTTAAATCCTCCTGCATGTTTCAGCGATGAAACTTAATAAAGTTGTCAAAATCTGGCATTGTTTTCTAGTTAACGCAGAAATAAAGCAATTATGTAGACTTAGAATCCTTGAAGTGATGATATACACAGTAGACAATGGAAACCATCTTCATCATTAGTTTTGTGTCTTCCCATCTTTTGCCTCATCCTAGGACCGAATTGATGGCATCACCATCCAGGCCCGGCAGTTTCAGGATGCTGGTCACTTTGATGCTGACAACATCAAGAAGAAGCAGGAGGCCCTTGTAGCTCGATATGAAGCTCTGAAGGATCCTATGGTTGCCCGAAAGCAGAAGCTAGCTGACTCCTTGCGCTTACAGCAGCTTTTCCGGGATGTTGAGGATGAAGAAACATGGATCCGGGAAAAAGAGCCCATTGCTGCTTCCACTAACAGAGGTCAGGACATTTCTATAATATGTAAAGCAAGTTTAATGAGCTAATTCTCAATTCTAATTGACTTCTAACATTTCAAGTAAGATGATCTATGTAAGTGTCAGTTGTTGCTGATTCATGGTTTTGTGTCTTAAAATGCATGGGTCAAAGTTTACTTAAATTTCAACTCTGATGATGGCTCCTTTTCACATAGTAGGCATTTGATGTTTAAATTGAATATTGGTGATCCCTGGGGAAACAGTTCGGCCTTGACTTTGTTTTATTTAATGACTTGGATGAAGGAATTGATTTCTTTTTTCAGGCAAGGATCTAATTGGGGTCCAGAACCTCCTAAAGAAGCATCAGGCCCTTCAAGCTGAGATCGCTGGTCATGAGCCCCGTATCAAAGCTGTTACCCAGAAAGGAAATGCCATGGTAGAAGAAGGTGAGTTTGACAGATTGCAGATTATTTTCTTCCACTTTTAAATTATTACTGATGCAGTTTGTTTTGGCCAACAGAAACTTTCCACAAACAATGCCCTTCTCCCTCTCTACCAAAAAAATTTCTTTACTGTTGTTAGCATAATTTAAGAATCTGTTCTTAAAACAGTGTAGTCCCAACACTAGCCATTGTGTTTGACCAGGGTTTTGTTAACTCTGATGGTTGACTTTTTTCTCCACATTGTTGAAATATATGTATATTGTCCATCTGTGATTTCTTCACTCTTATCACTACAAACCTTGTCATACTTCTTTGAATTCTTCATATTTGTGGTGTGCAAGGGCAGATGGTGTTCTGTTTATTGTGGGTTCTCTCTGTTCATCAGTTTAGAGTGATCTTGGCAGAACTGTCTGTACTGCCTTCAAGTTGGGATGTGGCCCAAGTGCCCTAGTTTTATGGTCAAGAAAATGAGGTTCCAAGTTCTGATTGAACTTCAGCTCACTTAGGTCTTGGGATTCCAGAGTTGTTTCTGTGTTCTTTATAGCAGGCACAGTAACTGTTGTTCAGTATTGATAACTGCTTTAGGGAAGTTTTTTGTTCATCTTCTCCTTTATAGATGCTTTTTTCTTTCCTCTCTCCCTCCTACCCCCGTCCCCCCCCCCATTCATACCTCAGGCCATTTTGCTGCTGAGGATGTGAAGGCCAAGCTAAATGAATTGAATCAGAAGTGGGAGTCTCTAAAAGCAAAAGCTTCCCAGCGTCGGCAGGATTTAGAAGATTCCCTGCAGGCTCAGCAGTATTTTGCTGATGCCAATGAAGCCGAATCTTGGATGCGAGAGAAAGAACCTATTGTGGGCAGTACAGACTATGGGAAAGATGAGGACTCTGCTGAGGTAAGACTTTTTCAGAAAGTGGGAAGAGTCTTTTCTTTGCCCCAAAATTGAGATTTTGTGTCTACCTGTCCCTTACTTTGTATGTCCTTCTGCAGTAGATGATGGGGCTCACAAAACTGCAGCAACATTATGGTTGCTATGAACTTCTTTTAGATAATCTAATTAGGTGCTAGATATTTCATGG
The DNA here is from genome assembly GCA_028658325.1 of Potorous gilbertii. NCBI lineage: Eukaryota > Metazoa > Chordata > Mammalia > Diprotodontia > Potoroidae > Potorous > Potorous gilbertii. Next base: position 305,671,174 of record CM053769.1, on the reverse strand, counting down.
TTAGGAGGTATTATTTTGACTTTTCATCAGTTTGAATTTGTCAAGAATCATTAGAATGGTTACAAAGAATAAGGTTAGGTGACACTTGATACAATACATGAACTTCACTTTTCATAATATTAAATAGCCAGCATGTTTTTTCACGTTGTAAAATAACAAGCAATTCAGTAAGTCTGGAGGTAGAGTGTACTGATAAAGCTGCCACAAACTTCCTATTCGTGTTTTTGATATATTTAATTTTGGTTTCAGGCTCTTCTGAAGAAACATGAAGCTTTGATGTCAGATCTGAGTGCCTATGGCAGCAGTATACAGGCTTTGCGGGAGCAAGCTCAATCATGCCGGGTAAAGACATCTGATATAACAGATCCATAGTTTTCTTTAGATATTATTAATAAGTATTTCAAAAGCAAATTGAATGTGGGCCTGGCATATAATAGGCACTTAATAAATGTTTATTGACTGACAATCAGAATGAATGCAACCTGAGTTCTTTGAATCTCCTCTGGAGGAGGAGGTATGCAGTTTAATATAGTTATAAAAATTGACTTTAAGTAACGTAAAAACTTTGTGTTCACTTTAACATCATGTAAACTAATGGAATGATACAGAGATTGTCATGTCAAGGATGGCACCCAATTGCGTGTTCCATAGTTTTAAGATATATTGGCTAGCTGCATTTTGCTATGTTTGTTATTGCATTAATAAATTAAAATGATCACTTACAAATTAAAGTGTGTGTGTGTGTGTGTGTGTGTGTGTGTGTGTGTATTGAGTCTTAAAATTTTCCATGTATCTAGATTAGAAACTTTAAATGAAAAAGCAATAATGGGAATAGTGATAAGTTGATACTCTCTTTCATTTAGCTAGCAGATGATACTCTGTAAGAGAGAGTTGATTTTTAACTACTAAACGTTTTAATTTCCTTTTTGCATTTTAGCAACAAGTTGCTCCCACAGATGATGAAACTGGGAAGGAACTTGTGTTGGCCCTCTATGACTATCAAGAAAAGAGTCCTCGAGAGGTCACTATGAAAAAGGGAGATATCCTCACGCTACTCAACAGCACAAACAAGGTAAGGTACTTTAGAGGAGGATGGTGATTTTTTTTTTTTTATCAGCACAGCTGAACTTACACCCCTGAATCTTGTCCTCCTGTAATTGCCCTAGTAGTTGAAAATAAGTCTCAGGTTCGGTTTCGAATAAAAAAGTGTTAGCATTAGAAGAGAACTTGAAAATGTTTAGTTCAGTTTCTTAAGCAGTAGAGAAAATCTACCCTCTGATGACCTGAAGAGATTGTTATCTAGCTTCTGCTTGAATATCTCGATTGAAGTATATCTAGCCTTTTTTCATTTATTGCACACTTCTAGTTAGAAAATTCTTAAATTGTGCCAAAAGTGACTTCTCTGTAATTTCTACAGATTGGTCTAGGTGGGGTTATGGAGGGTTTCTAACTCTTCTTAACTCTGCAAACATTTGAAGACAGCTATAATTCTTCCTCTTGGCCATGCTTTCACCAATCCGTCACACACACCCAATTCCTATAACCAGTTCTCATATGATAGAGTTTCCAGACCTGATCAGTATCCTGGACACAATAGTGGGTGTATTTGTTAGTATCTTTTTATAAACGTAGTACCTTACATTGGGTAGCACAAGAGAAAGTCCCAGTCATCATTCACTTGGTAAGAAGCTCCTTATTTCCTACACTTCACATGTACTTAAATATAGATGGCATTTTGGAAAGAAATACTATTCTTTTTTTAGGCTGACATTAGTTTAACCCAGACTAATACCATAACACTAGTAGTGGGGTTTGCCCTTTAATGGCTTGAATAGAGAAAGTTTCTATGTCCTTAGTCGTCTAATAACTGGTTTTTTTTTTCTGATTCTAGTGTAGCACTGGAACTATAAAATTACAGTACAAAAATGATATAAACTATAAGATGATTTTTTATTTGTAAGTGGCATACAGTAAGACTGCTTTTGGGAGTAGTATCATACCTTTGTGTAAGCATATAAAAATTTAACTGAATTCTTAACTTCTTTTGAGGAACAACCTTGGATTAAGATTCAAATGCTTTTCTCTTTTCCCTCCAGGACTGGTGGAAAGTGGAAGTGAATGATCGTCAAGGTTTTGTACCTGCTGCCTATGTAAAGAAATTGGACCCAGCACAGTCAGCATCACGAGAGAACTTACTGGAGGAACAGGGCAGTATTGCACTGAGACAGGAACAGATTGACAACCAGTAAGGGCATCACAGATAAGACCCAAAGTCAAAGCCTCTCAGTGGGCGTGGTCAGCACTTTAGACCCTGATTTTCATTTCTCTGTAGTTGAATAGTGTTCTAGTGTACATCTTTACTCAAAGATATACTTTCTTACTCTTGCTGCTTTTCTTAGAATCACCTTTAACATGTGAATATTCCTAGTTTTAACCACATTTCTTGCCTGATATTCCATACTTGTTTTTCCCCTAACTTTCATGACATTCTCCTTTTCCTGGGTAACTTTCCTTTTTGAAATTACAAGCCTCTTAATCTTTCCATCTGGTGTGGGGGTACTCTTTGAAATTGATTTACTATCCAGATAGGCTTCAGCTTCCTGCCCCCCATTCCACTGTTCAAACCCTGCTCAGACAGACAAATTCTCTATTGGAGTCTGCAGGTTTTTCAGTATAATTTGTTTTGTGAGGAATAGATAGCACTTTTTCCCAAATCCCTTTGTTAGGCTATGTTATGGCACAGTTTATTCCACCAATGGATTTATTAGCCTAGAAGTTTGGCAACCATCTTTTTTTTTTCTGCATATCTACTTAGATTTGAAGTATCACAGCCACAGGCTGCACCGTGGCTAATCTTACTGGGGAAAAATTAAAGCTGGTAGTTTACTCATTGATTTCAGAAATTGCTCCTATTTTCTGGAGAGGCAAAAGAGTATTCAAAATGACAGCCCGCTGAGTCAGAAGGTCTGGATGCAAGTTCTGACATTGACATTTTTGTAGCTAGGTGGTGGTGGACAAGTCAGATTCTGTATTTCTAAAATTAGGTTAAATAGTAATTGTTTCAACTTGGCTAATAGTAAAGAAGAAAGGACTTTTATATAGCACTTTACAATTTGTAACATGAGTTATTTTTACTATTCCATAAAGGATTCTTGGTTTTTGTGGGGGAGGTTGTGATTTCCATTATGAATGATACAACCTAAACCTGGTATTGTTTTTAAACCATCCTATACCTATGATGTGCCAAAGGGATGTCTTTAGCCATTAGTAAGACTCTTCATCATTTCCAAAGGAAGCCAGTTCTGAATCTAAGATTGATTGCAAGAAATATCTATCCATTCCATAACTTTGAAGCCAAGGTGTATATCTAATGAATGTTGTCTTCAGGTTTAGAGTTCTGAGATAGTTTGACCTACTAATAAGTTTAAATGAATGCCCTGCTGATTATTTCTTTGCCATTTGCTGGCCTGGCCTGCTCTGCTTTCCACAAGCTTTTGAATGACTCCCTAATATTCACTTGAATGGGTCCTTTCTCCTCAGTCCTCCACCTTGGCCTCTGGTGGAGGTTCCCACTTTACATTAGTTAAATTAATCTCACTAATTTTTGCATGCTTTTGCTGTGCCCCCTCTGTGCAGGACACTCATAACTAAGGAGGCTGGCAGTGTATCTCTACGTATGAAACAGGTGGAAGAACTGTGAGTAGGCTGAAGAGCCTTTCCTGAGCCCCTCTGTCCATTGATGTGCTTGCTGGCCTTGCCTCTGCTGCATAACTTGGAGGGGGTGGGAGTAGAGTGGTGGGAAGAATGTCAACTGATCATCCATCTTTCATCCAAAAGGAAAAAGATTTCGTTTTAAACTGTCTTCAGTTGGTTGCTGCTTTTCTCATCAGTTGCTTTCATGTCTTGCTATGTGTTCAGAGTGTCCTTGGTTTCACCCTCTTGAAATCTGTTTAGCTGACCTGTCAGCACCAGATACTGATTTGCTCTTAATACCCAGTTGGCTGTGTAGTAGAGAGATTAAACAGGCCTTTAAAAATGTTGGTTGATGTATAAATTCAGGATTTGCTTTACTTCACTTTTAGAAGCTTAGGTTTATTTTTTTGGAGCTATGTGAGATATTTTTTGCCTCAAACTCAAGTTTTATTAATTTTTACTAATCTCTGTGAATCCAGTGAAGTTACAGCCTCTATATATTCTTTACCAACTGTAGAATATTCATCTTTGAGTCTTACTCTTTGCCAAGTCTTTGGCAGACTTTTAAGTTAGGAAACTCTCTTTGACCTAACTTAATAATGCTCAACTAATCATAAACTGCATTGTAATGAATGCCAGGGTACGTTCATTTCTTAATCTTTCAGGGACACATTTTTGAAACTCATTCACCATCTTTCCACCTTGAATAAAAAAGTTTATTTCTAGTCATTTAGGACTTAATGCCTTGATCCTAAGCTACATACCTGTGGCATTAGACTGTTTTGTAGCTCAACTGGCCTTCAGGGTTCTTAAGAAAAACTTGTATGGGAGGAAAAAGGAAACCCTCTGTGATACATGATACTTAGAATAGCTGTCTCATCTGTTGTTTGGAGTTGCATGCACCACTTGTACCATGTGCTTTGTTTCAGTCATTTGCAGTTGTTGGTTGTGGTGGTATTGAGTGACAGACTTTGTCACCAGTGTGCTTGGCTGTTCCTGTTCTTAGGCGCTTCTTGGTATAGAGGATGTTGTGTGTCCTCTTCCTGATCTTCTGGTATCAAAACTTGGAGTTTTGACCTCCTCACAGATCTAGATCCTTGGTTACCATACACATGTTTATGCACACATTACCATGTGGTAATAGTTTTGAATTTGTGCTTTGGCAACTTCTCAGTGCTAGACTTAGGTGTTTGCATCATGATTCAGCTAATCTTCCTTCTCTTCCTGAATCCTCACAGGTACCACTCTCTGCTGGAATTAGGAGAGAAGCGAAAAGGCATGTTGGAGAAGAGCTGCAAGAAGTTCATGTTGTTCCGGGAAGCCAATGAGCTGCAGCAGTGGATCAATGAGAAGGAGGCCACGTTGACCAATGAGGAGGTTGGCACAGACCTGGAACAGGTGGAGGTGCTGCAGAAGAAGTTTGATGACTTCCAAAAGGTAATTAGTTAATTAAGTATATGCTGAAGAAAAGAGTTTCTTTTAGAGTTATGATATTCTCTTTACCAATATAACATTTACTCTGAAGTCCAGAATAGCCAACATTTGAGACAGATGTAGTTCTCATGATGGTCTGGATTAAAATAGGGCACTCTGGTATCACTGTATTCATTTTTTTCAGTATTTTGCATACTGAAACCAAGTAACTCAGGTCTCATAAGGCAGTTGATTTAGATAGATGCGATACAGAGATTTCTCTGCTGCTCTGAAATGGTAATAAGAACCATTCTAGACCTAAAATACCATAGTGGAAATGTATTTTTATAACACATTGTTATATATTCAACATTTCAGCTGATAGACATTAAACATGTAATTCTCACCTCCTTTAAATAGCATTACCATTTGTCCAAAGTAATGTGATAATTGGACATGGGTAATTTACTGCTACTTTGAGACAGGGAAAGTTACAATGTATCTTCATTTCCTTGACTGTTGTAGCTGATATTTCCTGGTCTTAAGTCATTGTGGAAGAGCTTAATGCCATGGTTATGAAGAGATCCTCCCTGTACAGGAATTCTCTTTATCAGCCTTTAATTGTTGCCCACCTTTGTTTTTGCTTCCATTTGACTTGCATTCAGGTGTTCACTTATGTCTTGTTTTTTGTCGTAAAGGATTTGAAAGCCAATGAGTCCCGACTAAAGGACATCAACAAAGTTGCTGAAGACCTGGAGTCCGAAGGTTTAATGGCAGAGGAAGTTCAAGCTGTACAGCAACAGGTAGGAGGTTTCCTTTCTTCTGGACTCAGGCCGTACTGAGATGTCAGCACATCGTGTACCTTTAGCAGTCCTTAATAAACACAGTTGACTGACAGTTCACACCATATTTGTGAATTGAGATAACCTAGACTTGATTTCCATGAAAGTTGTTTAGTTCTTTGGATCAGTAGGAAAAAAGTCATCCAGACTTTCTTTCTTCTTATAGAAGGTTACTTATTGTTATTCTATTATTTGTGCTGTATTAAAAAACTTAGTACAGGACATCAAGATCATCAACCAAACTTGCCTCAACAACAGTATTGTTTCAATCAGTTAACTACAGTGTATGAAGTGTCCATAATTTTTCAATTACTCCCTCTAAATCCCCTTTGTGAGTCTTTTTCCATTCTCATTCATTTTTCTTCTTACATAGTTACAATACTTTTGGCTCTTGTTTTAATCACCAGAACCTTCTTTTTCATCCCATTCTTTTGAAGAAGTCTTCTTTTCTGACCAAGAGCAATCAGAGGTTTCTTTTTTGAAATTCTTACCTAGTATACTTTCATGCTTTTTGAGAAAAAGGACCTGTGGCTTCATCAGTGGAGATATCTTCCACTGACACAGATTGCAAATCCCTCCAGTCAGTCAGTAAGCTTTTTATAAATGCTCACTATGTTCCAGGTACTATGTACTCCACAGCTTAGTAGATAATCTTAATGAGTTTCTTTGGGTAAAAATTATTCACTGTGTAGCTAGCCTGAGGATTTACTAACTAGCTTGGGTGATAGCCATCCTGTCTGTCTCCTGGCACTTAGGCAGTAGGCTCTCCAGCTTGGTGGACTTTGCTGACATGACTTTAATGGATTTTAATAGTAGCACTTATGCTTAAGCCATAATTAATAAGCTTAATTAATTAAACTTAATTCTGTATTAGTGTGCTAATTTGTTTAAATTTTAGAATAATGAGCAAACACAAAACAGATGTTACAATGAATTTCTTCACATGTTCTCAGATGTTTTGTATGTCCATTGGTCTTTTCTTGGTGAAGATCCTGGTGGTTTGCTATTTCCTTATCTAGCTCATTTTACAGATGAGGAAACTGAGAAAAACAGAGTGAAATGATTTGTCCAGGGTCACATAGATCATAAGTCTCTGAAGTTGGAGTTGAAATCAGAAAAATGAGTCTTTCTGACTCCAGGCCCAGCACCTCTAGCAAAACCATTAGACCCTACGTCAATTGTCTAACTTACGATCATGATTTCTACCTAGTGCTAATAAACATGATCAGTATGCAATGTGATGGAAAGAGCATTGAACTCAGTCAGGAGAAGCCATGTGTCTCTGATCTCAGCCTCCTCATCCCTAAAGTGGAGATAGAATACCTTTGTTAGTATTTATTTGCCTCAAAATTGTTGGTATCAAATGACATAATACATATGAGTACTTTGCAAACAATAAAAGTACTATGTAAATCTCAATTATCATTGTTTTTATCTAAAATTAATGTAAATTTCCCTTCCTGTGATAGTAAACATTCATATCTTTTTTCTTTACAGGAGGTATATGGTATGATGCCCAGGGTAAGTCTTAATTATTGCGAATAGAATTTTTGAAGAACTTGAATATGTTAAGGCTAACCACCTGAGATTTCTCCTACTGACCCTCAGAAATGTCTTTTGAAAAGTCCTTTGAAAGGAAATAGAAGATTTTGCATTTTTCTTGCCCATGCTGCAAAAAATCAAAAGAAGCTGTAAGTTTCAGGATATTTTCCACATCTGTCATTTCAATGTTTATTTTTTCCCCTTGTTTTGAACGAGTAGCAAAAGTATGATATAAGGAGAAATAATTAATATTTTTTCCTTACATTGCTCTCTGAAATCTTTCTTTATACTAGATTATTGTGTCATTTTTGTTTACCAGTCTTTCAACTGATCTTGCAAGTAATTAGTTGACATCAGCAAGATACTGGTTTTGCTAGGCAGGTAAAACATTGATGTAGCCAATTTGTGGAAAGAACTAATAAAATGGGATTGGCCTAAGAGTGTTTTTGTACCTGCTTTCAAGACTGATCTAAATCCATTTTTGTGCTTTGGATAGGATGATACTGATTCTAAGACTGCTTCTCCCTGGAAGGTAAGGACCCCATTGCATTATATTGCCTTTAAAAAGTTTTATCCCTAAAGGATTTTTAGCCTTTTAAAACTATTTGTTTTCTCCTATAATGTTACTGCCTAAGTTATATCTTGAAGTTATCTTCATTTCAGAATATAGCCTTCATTTCTCCCCCATCCAGTAAGCCATTTCCTATAACAAAAAATTAGAAAAGAGAAAAAAGAAACTGGCAACTAGTACATCACCAAAGGCTGACAGTATGTGCAGTAGTCCACCCTCATAGTCTCCCACCTCTACAAGGAAAGAAGGACATTTTCTCATTTCTTCTTCAGAAAGAATTGAGAAATTAAGGATTCTGTTGAACTCCTATGATCTTTAGGTTTTTTCCTTTGCATAATCATTGTTGTTTTGTTCGTCCTTTGTTGGCAGAGAAGATCATGCCATCAGAGAAATGATATGACTTGCACTTGACTTTGTTTTGAGTGAGGGAGGACTGTGCAGGGTCATCGGCCTCACATCTGCATTAAGTGAGAGATAGATCTCTTTTGTAGATCAATTAATATTTTAGTCATAGAGTAGAAACCAAGCACAGTTTAATTTGCTTAGAGTGGTTATTTTGTTTCAGGTTCAAAAATACAGTGTGTGTTGTTGTACTTCCTGGTTAGGCACATATCCTACTTCCCAATTCATATTGTCAAACATAAGACATAGCTCAAAACGTTCAGAGAGGCCCACTAAATAGGATTTTAGTATTTCTTCCCCAAATCTCTTATTCTTCCTTGTTCTTCTTGCTTTTACTTACTTAAATAATATTCCTTTGTGTTTCTTTCTTGACCTTTTCTTTCCTTGCCCTTAGTTGACCTTGTTGATTTAAAACAACTTTTATGACCATAATTAGTAACTTCACTGATTGGTTAATCTTTGTGATTAAATAGGCTTAATTGCCGTTTGTAATTTCTGCAGTGTTTTTCCCCATGCTTTAAGTTCTGGGTTTTTGTTTTTTACCACCCTACATATAAGTTATTGTGGCTTCAGTTAAACTCTTAATCTTTTTCATTATGCATTGGGGAAAATGAGCCATTGAAATACGTCTGATTGTTGACATTGGACATTATAATCAGTGCTACTGTTGATGTCTTCAATAAAAACTCAGCATCCTTTTAACATCATATTGCTTGAAGATATGTCAGGCATAATTGATGTTGAAAGCCTGATTTTCTATACCTGATTAGCAGATCTTTGATTACTTTTGCTCTCCTTCTGCTTTCCTTCCCGGTGTAGTCTGCGCGTCTGATGGTTCACACAGTGGCCACTTTTAATTCAATCAAGGTAAGAACCAATGAAATCTCTACTTGCTATTTTCTTGTTTTTCTTCAGTTCTTCCATTTTTTGTGACTAATATCCAATTATGTGGGCCTCAGGAGTCTCTTAAGTCAGTGCTGGATTTCAAATACTGATTCTGAGGCTAAAGGTTCTTATTTAGAATCCCTGTCACAGAAATCCCATGAGGGAATCTATTGTAAAAAAAAAAAAAAAATTGTACTAGTTGATTTCCAGGTTACTCATGCCATTGGTGAAGAGTAGTATCTGCTTTAGGCCCAAAAAAGTGTAGCTTCAATTATCCTTGCATTCTTGTCCATTTTACTTTGAAACTAAACCTCTTGTTTTGAGAGTTGACTTTTCTAATTGGTGATATAGTTCCTTCTCTTAAACTGAAGTAGGAGGAGTTGTAGCATGCTTTATACTTGCTAAGGTGCTCTTGAATGAGCATGACAAGTTTATTTTCACCATAGATGTTTGAACCCCTTCAGGGTTAGCTTTTATTCCTTAAGAGACTTTGTGGAGTTCAAGACTCCCCAGGCTACTTTCAAAAGATATGACTACAACTCAAGTTCTATGAAGTATCCAGCACCACCAAAGGCTACCGTAGTCCTATCACTTTGACCAAGGTTGTAAGGTTTTTGTTGTAAAGTCCAAACATTTTATTTTGTGGTCTGCCTCTTTGTGGCATACCATATGACACTACTTGCATATTCATTACTCAAGTTAAAAAATTTCCCTGAGAACTAAGGAACACTCACTAGAAGTTACTTTCAAGGTAATCCGTTGACTCCCTTTCATCTTTTACCATCTTCCAAAAATGGAGTGTTTCAGGAAAAACATGAAACCCCATTGTAAGGGCAAAAATTGTAAACAGAACTGATGATTTGCATTCTTCTGTATAGGAATTAAATGAGCGCTGGCGGTCTCTACAGCAGTTGGCTGAAGAGCGGAGCCAACTTCTGGGCAGTGCCCATGAAGTACAAAGATTCCATAGGTGAGAGATCTTCGTTGATAACCATGCTAGGAATGGGGCAGAGGATAGAAGAAGAAAAAAGTAATACTTGATTTGTAATGTTCTTAGAACTTAAAGTGATTTAGGTCTCTGCAGGGCTTAGGTAAAGGAAGACATTTCGCTGCTTAGAGCAGCAGGGGTTAGCAAACTGCAGGCAAAATCCAACCTGCTGCTGCCTAATTCTGATGTGTTGTTATTGGGGTTTTTTGCAACATTTTGGGGTCTCATTAAATGAAGATTTTTTAAATGTCTTTAAACATATTCATTAAAAATTCATTACCTTAGCATGCACACGTTTGACTGAGATCACAGACAATATGAGATGAGCATCATTAGGTAAATCTTAAAAATTAATGTTGTTCATTTGTTTGGTAGGGTCCAAATCTTTATGACCCCATTTACCATATATATTGTTCATAGGGTTTTGACACTGGGGTAGTTTGCCATTTCCTTCGCCAGTGGATTAAGGCAAATGGAAGTTAAGTGACTCATGAAGGGTCATGCAGCTTGTAAGTGTTTGAGGCCGATTTGAAGTCAGGTCTTCCTGACTTCAGACCCAGCACTCTATCCGCATTGCCACCTCTCTGGCACACACACCCTCCAATAAATCAGTCCAAGTGCTTTCCCTCTATTGTAGACTTTCCAGGAATGATTTTTGCCTTTTTAAATGTATTCTAAAAGTATGCATACTTTAAATGTGTTTAAAAAGGGAAAAACCATCCTTCGCTTACGGGCCTCACAAAAGTAGGCAGTAGGCCAGATGTGGCTCCCCAGCTCTGGTTTGCTAACTTCTAACACAGACATTGATTTAAAGGGCTTCTCTACTCCTACGATAACATAGAATTTGTATTCTTACTTCTTTGTAAAGCCACTGTTTGGATTTGAATTTTATTCAGCTGCATTGAACTTTTTCACAATCAAAGATATAAAAATGGAGCAAACTGAACTGCCTCATGAGGTGGGAAATAGTACAGTGTAATGAAAACTACATGCTGCTGACTATGTGTGATTGAGAAATTTGCTCACCCTTTGTGGTTTATATTTATATTACTTACCCTGTCATGACTACTAAGTGAGATGTCCTTAAAAAGTACTATCTAAATATAAGTTACTTTAAAAATTATTGTTAAGAGATCCCCTTTATTGTTCTTCAAGCAGAAATTGTGTCAGGAATGTAATAGAGTGGATTCTTATAGTGAATGGGAAATCCAAATACGAGGCAAATAAACCAGCCAAAAGTCCAGAATTTGAATCTTGGTTAAACAAAAGTAGTATATGTATTATTCATTTCATTTAATTTTTGAAAGTTTTTTTGTGACAGCTAGGTGGTACAGTAGAAAGAGCACTGGCCCTGGAGTCCGTAGTTCAAATGAGGCTTCCAGATACTTAACTTAGCTATATGATCCTGGGAAGGTCACTTATATCTTCATTGCTTACCCCACCAAAAATAAGTTTTATTGATTCCTTGTTTCTTACATCACAGCTATTTATTTACCTGTGTCCTCCTCTGCTTTTGCCCAACTGAATGATTCCTTTTGTCAAAAAAAAAAAACCAGTGGACAAAAATCTGTATCTGATGGTATATATGCCTTAGTGCATAGTAAGAACTTAACCAGTGCTTGATACCTTGCCTTCCATATGCAACACTGCTCCCTTGGCAGCCTTTCTACTACAGGAAAAAAGTGTGTTTCAATATCATCTGTTCTTGAGGGCTAAGGTTGGTCATTACAGTTACTGTTACTTGGTTACTTTTTAATTCATTACATTAGTGTGCATTTTTTCCCGGTTCTGCTGATAGAGGACTTTGATAAGAAGCATTCACATGTTTTGTTTTGTTTTGTTTTCCTGAAATTGATAAATTGTTCAGTCCTTCCCCCTTCAATGGATGCCGACTTTTTTCCACTTTTTGCTGCCATGAAAAGTACTGGTGTGGGTGGAGTATAACTGGCACTGGTACCAGTCAGTATTTTACTGTGCGTCAGCCTTCTTAGTAACGATCAGAATGACTGCAGTACCCTACTGACAAAATAACAGTTCTCAGCACAGAGCTAGTGAACTGCAGGTACAACTGAAGTATGCTTTGTCAGACGTAGTCATTGTGTTCACTTGTTATGTTTAACTAGGGGTTTTTTTTTTTGTTGTAAAGGAGGATTCTATGGAGGAGTCAGAAGTAGAGTGCAAGGTGTTGAGATAGGTTAAAAAATACCATTATTCTGCTCCTTACAGCACACTGATATATGGTGCAACGGTTAAAGTCCCTTGGTGAATGTTTCAAAGAACAAGTTTCTAAAGCATGTAAACTGGTCTTTCTATACATCTAAAACAGTTCTTTGCCATCTGCAGAGATGCTGATGAAACCAAGGAATGGATTGAAGAAAAGAATCAAGCTCTGAACACAGACAATTACGGTCACGATCTGGCCAGTGTTCAGGCATTGCAGCGCAAGCACGAGGGCTTTGAGAGAGATCTGGCGGCACTGGGCGATAAGGTGAGCCTCTTCCTGACACAGGCTCCTTCCCAGATAGAGCAAAAGATTTGTAACTCTTCTGAGTATTGTTCCTGATTTGATTGTTCTGATTTCTTTTTTTCTCTAGGTGAATTCCCTTGGGGAGACTGCTGAACGTCTAATTCAGTCCCATCCCGAGTCAGCTGAAGACCTTCAAGAGAAATGCACTGAACTAAATCAGGCCTGGAATAGCCTAGGGAAAAGAGCTGACCAACGCAAAGCCAAGCTCGGGGATTCTCATGACCTGCAACGTTTCCTCAGTGATTTTCGGTAAAGATCTAAAGCATTTTACATATGAATGTGGTGGTTTGGTATGTTACAGTTCCGTTTGAGCATGGGGTTATTATGATCCTAAATGAAAAGTAGGGCTAGTCTCCCCCACTCCTCTTTAAGCTGTTGCTTTTAGGAGATTTTCAGCTATCTGTCTAATGAAAAGAGCTGACCAGGGAAACTGTTTACTTTTCCTCTGTGGAGTTACTGGTTTTTGAACGCTGTATAGGCTAAGTTCCATAAATTTCTTAACCCAACGTTTACAAAATTACTCTGGTTTCTTGGACAAGTGTCCTGCCTGCCAGAGAACGTAATATTTCTTCATGGGTCTGTTTTCTAGGGACCTCATGTCTTGGATCAATGGTATCCGGGGCTTAGTATCCTCTGATGAATTAGCCAAGGATGTCACGGGAGCTGAAGCTTTGTTAGAAAGACATCAGGTAAGTGAAATTTCCTGCTGGATGTGAAAGCCTCCATGTATTCACTATCTGTTGAAGACCTCTCCTTACCTTTTGTTATGAGCAAGTTGATAACATTGGAGTGGGCATTCCACTGCCAGATATTTAATCCTTTCCCTCCTTTTGGCAGGAACACCGGACAGAAATTGATGCCAGGGCTGGCACTTTCCAGGCATTTGAGCAGTTTGGGCAGCAGCTGTTGGCTCGTGGGCACTATGCCAGCCCAGAGATCAAAGAGAAACTAGATATTCTCGATCAAGAGAGGGCCGATCTAGAGAATGCCTGGGTTCAGCGCAGGATGATGTTGGATCAGTGTCTTGAACTGCAGGTACCTGTTCACCCTTGATACTTGTTTATATTTCATCCACAGATCTCTCCTAGTAACTGAGCTCTCATCAGCCTTTTCTCTTCCTCAGTTGTTTCACCGGGATTGTGAACAAGCGGAAAATTGGATGGCTGCTCGGGAGGCCTTCCTGAACACTGAAGATAAAGGAGATTCACTAGATAGTGTGGAGGCTCTGATCAAGAAACATGAAGACTTTGATAAAGCAATCAATGTCCAGGTACAGCATTTGAATGACAAGATGAATCGTCTTTCACTGTATTAACATTCTTTGCCTCTTATTTGTGTTATTTTACTCACTTAATTTGACCAAGTTAGAATGTGAAATAATCAGTTGTCACCAACAAAAAAGGGGATGTAGAGAGTGCTTTAGAATAACCATTGGCCTGTGAGTGAAGAGGCTATTTTAGATGTAAATGCTAGTTAACTCCCAGGATCAATCAGAAAAACTGACACTGATCGATGTTTAGGGGTGAAGGTGTCAGGTAGTTTACAGACTCCTACTGCCAAGTCCTTCCTCTTCTTTCTGGAGCCATGAACTTCTCTAGTCAAGTTCTTTTCTGATGATGAAAAAAGCAGACATCATAGATAAAGGACAGATGGCAGGCTTATTCCATGTTAACGTTCTTACCAGCTTCATGTGTGACCACAGCTTGATTATCACCCTTTGGGTGTTTCATTCTGCATATGCTTCCCAACTTCAGATTGTGGCTTTCTTCTTGAATAGGAAGAGAAGATTGCAGCTCTGCAGTCTTTTGCTGACCAGTTAATCTCTGCAGATCACTATGCTAAAGGAGACATTTCTAACCGTCGCAATGAGGTTCTGGACAGGTATGATAATAGCCAAATTTTATTGTCAAGTAGACTCTAGGTTTAGCAATGAAATATCTTTGGAAATTAATTTTGACCTTTCAGGTCAAGAGCTGTCATACTGCTACTTACTGTAAGCTTTATTTTAAATTTAAAAACCATTCTAGGCAGCTGCATGTCAAGCCTTGCTCTTGGCCTTCAGTGTTTGCTTTTTTCTCTTTTTGGGTTGTTGAAGTATATTGACATGGTCTAATTTTCTTTCTATAGATGGAGACGCCTAAAGGCCCAAATGATTGAGAAGAGATCCAAGCTGGGAGAATCTCAAACTCTTCAACAGTTCAGTCGAGATGTAGATGAGATTGAGGCCTGGATTAGTGAAAAGCTTCAAACAGCAAGTGATGAATCTTATAAGGATCCTACCAACATTCAGGTGAGTTACTGAACTGATCGGAAATCTAGCCCCATAATGGCTCTTACAAGTGCTAGAAGAGATGTAAAAGTGAAGCAGCCCGCCTTGTTACCTATGGAAAAGCTCAAGAAAATACTCAGATTGATGTGGGTTTTTGTAAACTGCTCTCATGGCTGTCTTCTCGCCTAGTGTTGTGATATGCGATCACGTAGCATGATTAGTCTAAAATAAAAGTTTAAGTCTTCTGTTTTACTGTTTTCATAATACTGGCTTGGGTAAGTATAATAGCAAAGTAATTTTTTTTTTTAGTAA